>OX457040.1:16231173-16426173 GCA_949752735.1 Lumbricus terrestris | reverse complement strand
GCAGCCGAAAGGAATGCAGCATAATCATTTAGAGTCTCGACCGTCGGTAATTCTTTCATGCGCACGTAAGACGTTAATTCCATCCATCTATTTCTATTGCTGTATTAATACGGAATGAACCCTTAATATATTTATAGCAACTACGCAGTTGCATATAGAGGACTGAACATGTATAATTATGTGGACTGAATACAAGCATGGGCTATTTGTGTTTACAATACTCGCAGGGTCGGCCCCCATCCGCTGCGCATGCGCGCACTCCATATCGATTCAGCTTAACAGGAAGAATGTTAACTAGAAGTAGCCCGGCTGTCTTCTGTTCAAAATGATTACTTAAACCAGATTTTAAGATCTTGATTAATATTCATTGCTGGGATTACAGCACATTAAATAACTTTAAAGTTTTTCTTCATTTAATTGTCGGCGCGAGGTATACATAAAACTTGTCTAATCATGCGGTACAGTAGTAGGCCTAGTCGGCCTAGGCCTAGTAGTAGACCTACTAGTAGTGGGAATAGGCTGGTTTGACACCCAATTAGTGACGTCATCATAATTAGGATAATTAGGATAATTAGGTTAATTAGGTTAATTAGGTTAATTAGGGTAATTAGGGTAATTAGGGTAATTAGGATAATTAGCTCATCTTAATCCTATTAATTATCTTAATCCTATTAATTAGCTTAATCCTATTAATTACATAATCCTAATTAGTAATTACATAACCCTAATTAGTACAACAAAGGTCCTACTAACCCTAAATAGTACTACATAGCTTCTGCCGCTCTAGCTATTATTAGTAATTATATATTATTAGTAATTAGCTAGATATTAATCCTAATTACTAATTAGTGACCCCTAATTAGCATAACAAAGGCCCTGGGACCCCTAAATAGTGGCCCGCCCGCCCGCCCGGCAAGGCCTCATGAGCGCTGGGGGCTGAGCCGAAGCGGTATGCTAACTAATATAATAATTAAATATGCTAATTTTCTGGCTCTTCGTGCTATAGTGCAAGAAATGCGGCATCCAACCGAAATGCGGCATCCAATCAGCATGCGAGAACCACAATAGCCTAGGAATCTGCATCCAATCAGCGTGCGAGGAGCCCTTTAGCTCGAACCCCATGGCCAACCAGCGTGCGAGCCCCATTCTATAGCGTGCCCAACCAGCGTGCGAGATCCACAATAGCCCAGGAAGCTGCGGCCAATCAGAATATGTGAATCTTGCTAGTAGGAAATTTCTAAGTATGAAAGAACAAACACGATATTTTTCATAGCAATTCTTTATTACACAACATTAAACAATCTTTATTTTAATATGATTGTGCAATAACTTGTGCGATGGTGCAACGATTTCATTTATTTACATTGTTCGTCGCATAGTTCATTTCAAATATCTATAGAGCTCAATACTTTTCGCAGAGTCCATTATTTACAACCATCGACGACTTTTTCGCATTGTCCAAATCAAATATCTACAGAGTTCAATACTTTTCACAGAGTCCATTATTTACAATCATCGACGACTTTTTCGCATTGTCCAATTCAAATATCTACAGAGTTCGACGACTTTTCGCAATAACTACAAGTATTTACTTCAATTTCTCTATACATTATTTACAATTGGAATATTCACATGCCCATACGACAACGACTCTGAAGAATTTAAGAGAAATCGTTTGTCGTCGTAAGGGGAGAGAGCTGCTTTTCGCAACTCAACAGTATGCAAATCATGTTTTCGACTTTGAATAACGCAGAATTTGGAGCTAGTAGGCTTCTCCTCCAATATGCATGCGCGGTATTCAGCATGTCTTATGCATTTCTTGACAAATGCCCTTTTTATCCCCTTCGCCGTCTTCTTTTCCTTCTCCCCAGCCAACAGCAAACTATACATCTTCGACCGCAGACCGCAAAATTCAATTACAGCTTCGCCATTGCATTCGTCCTTAAACTTTCCAATAACCTTAGCATTGGAGCGACTATGCAAAAAGTGCCCACAGGGATAGTCAGAGGTGTCGTACTCGTCTAAGTTGTGTTGCATGTCAAGATATACGTCTTTTGTAAAGATATGGTAGCAAAGACTGTCAGTATCTGTGAACAGGAGTTTGCAGGCAGATCCATAAATGGGTATTATATGCTCGTAATGGAATTCATACATTTTTAATTTAGATATATCCAGGATACACATGCCGGCGTAAAGGGGCTTGTTGAGTAAAACGTTAGAATTTGTTAATTTTATCACCGTCAAATCTTCGTTTATGATATTGTAGGATTCAAAATTTGGTCGGGCCACGAAACGTTTGGCTCGTTTCGCGTTGGTGACAAGCTTCACGGCAAGATGTTTCCTGTTATTTTGCATCGTCTTACCGTAAATTGAATTGTTCATTAATTTAAAGAGGTCCTTTTCAAAGGAAAATTTTGCAACCTGCCGTTTGGAAGTGTTGAAGTCGATATATGGCTTCAGCCATCGACTTTGGCGAAACTCGAGGATTTTATGAATTTTTGACAATTTCATACCCATTTTAAGATAGAATTGAAGATTTCGGTAATGTACAACGTACCGGGTCTTTGCCATGAGATTGGGCACCAACTTTTCGACCCCGGTACCGATTTTAGCCGAAATTTTCTGTGAAACGGACTTTGCGTACGGGGATATCATGTCCGGTCGTATGTGCAGCGTCTCTGGTGCGAGGGGATAGTCATTGTGGTCGTCGTGGAGATGAGAAGGATAGTCCAAGTCCACGTCCAAAATATAGCCAAAATCGTCGTCTGTCGATTTAGCGTCCAAGTCAAAGTCTGATATTTCGTAATCGTCCAAAAATCGGAATTTACCCGTCGGGAGCGGTTCGGACATGGCATAACCGTAGAGATTGTTACAATCCAAATACATGATGTAACTATTTGGACTGTTTGGGTCGTATCCTTGAGCGAGATACGGGTTATTCGCCTTTGCATATCGATTGGATATCAGTCAGTTTGCTAAAGAAACAGCCTTTGGGAGGCAGAGTCCTTTCGGTCATTCTGCAGGCTGACGTCATATATTCGTAGGGAAATACCCCCTTACGCAAAAGCAATTTGTAATCGTTCGGAAATATTCGCCGCAAATGTTTGAATTTGGAGTCGTCCTCTTTCGATAAATTTTTCACCAACACGTCCAAACCGCAGTTTAGAAATTGGAGGGAATCCAAAAAGCGTATATTATTGACTTCGAACGAAAGGTATTTCTCCATGTTGGTTGCAATGACATTTATTTCTTGCTCTGCAAACTCCTTGTTCATATTTTTGAGTATAAGATGAGAGTCGTACCCTTTAAGGTTGTGAAAGATGACAGGAAGAAGATAGTTTGCAGTTTTCCCTTTCTTAGACTTTGTAGGTTTGCGAAACTTGAGTTTTAGATTGCAAGGGGAGCAAAGAGCAGAAACAAAGTTACCAGTCATGTGACAGTGGTGTCGAACTTTGTTGGAAGATGTTAGAGCGGCAGAACAAGAAGGACATGCAGCACAACTTTCAAACTGTAACCGCTGCTGCTGGGTAAGTGGAATCATCGGTTTGTTGGTGGCCAAAATTTTATTTATTCGCGTTTGCTCGGATTTTATATGCGAAAAGAAATGCTCCATCACGTTTGGACCCGAGTATGTGTATGGGGCAGCGTCGTTCAATTGTGGAAATGAAGAAACTGTGAGACAACAGAATCCGCTAGGAGTATGCGTATCGAGAAATTTTGTTGAGTTGGTCGCAGAAGTAGTATCGTTTGGCGAGAGCTAGCTCTCGAAATCCGAATATATCGCGTAGGGCACAGGCATTTCATGCTGCGTGTTTGTAAATTGAAGATTTGAATTTTCATCGGACGGGTATCGCACGGACTGCAAGCCGTGCTTGCCGCATTCTTCCATGTGAGCATGCTTCCCAGCAGCAGTGGTAAAACAGTAAAGACAGTAAGGGCAAGGAAAAGCTCGACTATTGTGTGAATTACGTGTGTTCAAGAGAGCTGAAAGATTGCGAATTGTGATATAATGGCGTTTAGCACCATCGTCAAGAAGTAGAAGGTTGACAATATGTTTTCTACCCCTGTGAGCACTTGCATATAGGGGAGTAAAAGTTTTATCATCAGGATTTGAATACATGACATTGATTGAGTAGTCGGGGTTCATGGATTCAAAGAGTGGGATTTGCTCAATGGTCATGGGAAATTTCAAATCGTCAGTATGGAGCTCTTTCAGATAGCGCCTATAGATACTTATTCGCTCTGCATGTTTGGCTTGGTAATGACTGACAGCCAATGTTGCATAGAGAAAGCAGAACTCATCATCATTGTGAAGGTTCAGGGTAGCATGCTTATTTAGTATATATTGGGGTGTGGGAATGTAAGTAGCCGCGCCGATCGGTTCGTATACGGCATTGCACAACTTAAATTCCGCCACTCCATTCACTAACCACCCGGAACTCTGACTCGTGAAGACATCTACCAATTCGTCGATGCGATGTACGGCGTCTTGAAGCTGGTCGGCGATCTGCGACGGATGCATCAGCGTTGCAGGCACAGACTTGAAATAACCGACCGTCTGTGCGTCTCCGTCTGGTGTGGGTCGCTTGAAGTCCACATCGACCGCCACATACCATTTCACCGGCCTAAAGAAACCATTGTGCTTAATACGAATCGGCTAAGTCCGATTGCTGTAGTGAAAAATTTCTAAGTTCAAGAAATATAGATTCAAAAATTTCTAAGTCCAAATCACAGAAGCAAAAAAAAAAAAAAAAAAAAAAAAAAAAAAAAAATTCTAAGTAGAAGAAATACAGATTCAAAATTTCCTAAGTTCAGCATTTTAGAGCGAAAAATTTTCTAAGTCCAGCATTTTAGATCGAAAAATTTTCTAAGTCCAAGAAATAGAGTTAGTAAAATGTTCTATGTTGCACGCTTTAGAGCGAAATTTTCTAAGTCCAGCATTTTAGAGCGAAAAATTTTCTAAGTGCAAATTGTAAGTGTAAGACAACCTCACCCTTCATCTCTGAATGTATCCTCCAGAGCGGCGGTCATGCGCGATGCTTCTGCCAGCAACAGACCGTGCACGTCGGTTGTTTCCGGCACAGGAACCGTCATATCGATGAATGTGTTTTGTGCCGACGTGCGTTTCCCCGGATTGGTCACTTTCTTCTGACATGTGACGCAGATCTCCTGTCCGGATCGGAAGAATCGATCCGGCCTACGACACTTGCACTGCGTGCACTCTTTGCGCAGCAGGCAGATTTCACAGAGCCCATTCAGCAAGTTGGTTGCCTTGCATGCGCGACAAGACTTGCACCGACCTAAAGACATACAGAATATTTTAAAGTACGAAATTTTGAATATACAAAATAATAATGTATCAGAATACAAGTATAAAATTCTGTGCGTTTGTGCGTGTGTGTGTGTATATGTATGTGTGTGTAACACACACAGGAAGAATATAAAAGTTAGATTGTTCAAAATGTTAAAGTCCGTAAAGTCACTTACTCGAAGTGCCGGGCTCTGCCTGCGCTGCCGCCGCCGCCGCGCTGCGTCCGGAGTTGGTCGCCGCCGAGCCGCTGGAGCCGGAGTTGGTCGCCGCTGCCGCCGACGGGCTCGGGGCTCCTTCTCGCAAGTTTCCCATCAGATCTACATCATATAGAAATAACAAACACAAATTTCTTTACAAAATGTCGTATTTAAAAAGTACAAGTTCGGTAAAATTGATCAATGCATCACAAAATTCTATATTCGTAAAGTACAATTTCGTTGAAATTGTTCGTTGTATTGTATAAGTTTAAAAGATTTTTCAAAACATGTACTTACGGGCTCGTTTTGGTGCGCATCCAGTGTCCGGCTCTGCCTTTCGCTTGTGCTCTACAACACAAATTAACCGGCATGTTACAAAGTATTTTCTAGAATTATATCACAGAACTTTTTTAAAAAAAATATATATATATATTTTTTCAATATAATTTTTGATTGTTTACAAATTGCTCGAATTAAAACTTACCCATTTCTCGAATTCTTTCCTTCAGTTGAGCTTCGTTCTTGAGCAATTCGTCAATTTTCGCGCGTAGGTTGCTCGCTAAAGAAAAATTTAAAAAATTTTTTAGTGTTGAGGATTTGCATTTGGTCTAAGTTAGCTAGGTATATGGAGTTTAAGAAAATGTCCTGCCAGTTTCCATGGGCTGTTCTTCTTGTCAAATTCGCTTAAATCGGAAAAAGTTTTATATGGGCTCACATATACATATATCTACTACTTAATTCTGGGTTTGAGCAACCAGTCTGATACTACTTTCGCAAAAATGTCAAATTTCAAATCAAATGTAATAAGTCAAGATCTGCTGAATTCTGAAGCTGCTGTGTGCCGGCCACCGTCTGGCGATGGACTTTATATTGCCGGGGACTACTTTTTCATATATTCCTACGCGAAATAGTTCCAAGCGCGCATGCGCGCGGATATGGTTAAGGCGGTGATGCGGTCGCGTGTGAGTGCGCGTGTATGTTTGAGCTGGTGTGTGTGTGTGTGTGTGTGTGTGTGTGTGCGTGTGTGAGGGAACTACTTTCTTCACGTCCTCCTATTCGAATTAGTTCTAAGTCCAAGCGAAATAATACTAAGTGCGCATGCGCGCAGACTGTTATGTTGATGCTGTGATACATTTGAGTGGATGTGGGTGTGAGTGTGCGTGGGTGTTTGAGTGTGTGTGTGTGTGTGTGTGGGTGTATAACATATAGAATGAGTTCGTAGCCTCCATAGCTTACTTGATTCTGTGTGAGCTGATGATGCTGATGATGATCCTGCATGTTGCTCTACCCCTGATGCAGAGGGTTCTGTGCGTTGAAAATCATTGTCATTCTCTGCAAGAGATAATAGTATATATCATAAAGTGCGAATCTTTCGTCCATAATAATAATAATATTATTTTCTATTCATTTCAAAATACAATGAGCTTTCCTTTCGTTCATCTTTTTGGTCTCTGGAAAAAAGTTCCAAGGAGTAAATGATTCTGCTGACACATATGTAATGCATGCTAATACCGCTCAGATCTATAGGCCTATACAATGATAGGATACAAAATAAATGCCTATAGAAATTACTTATTATCTCAGATCTATAGAATTACAGTCCGATAGGCTGCAAAATAAATGTCCATAGAAAATAATTATTATCTCAGATCTATAGAATTACACATCGATAGGCTGCAAAATAAATGCGCATAGAAAATAATTATTATGGTCTAGTCACAAGTCATGTGCAGCGAAGTTACTGCAAAGCCCTGTCCATAGAAAATTTATTTTAAAATAATTATACTCACGAGATGTTGAATTCATGTCGGCTGTAACGCTTCGAGTGGGAAGGATTCTGATGTTCGTAGAAGATAACTGTAGAGCTGGAAATCGAGGCTGGTCAGGAGACGTCGCCGGATTTGCGCCGCGCTCTGATGCCGATGAGGATTCTGATTGCAAATTATCCTTATTCAGATCTATAAGATATGAACCGGTATAAAGTGCGAATCTTTAAAATATAATGATAAACTTGCTGCATGCATACTAAAATGATCGCACATGGATAGAAAATTCGGCGCTTTGCAGTATAATATATTGTGCATATTTTCTATGATGAGAATTTTAGTATAGAAAAAGGATATGACTACTATTATTATATTCTATCGTCAAAATTCTGCAAGAAAGGCCATTACAGATCGGCATTATACTAGAAAAAATCCGCTGCAGTGTGCAAGTGCCAGTCCCAAGGCCGTAAAAATTGTCCGGACGTCGATAGAAATAGCTCTTACGATTATATAAGATTAGAAACTTGCATTAAAATAATTTAACTCACTCGATGTTGAAGCCATGCCTGCTGTAAATGTTCGAGTTGGAAGGAGTCTGCTAGCTGTAGAACGTCGTGTGGCGATGTAGACCGCCTGTCGAATGTAGATGTGTAGAAGATGCTGCGTGCCGGTCGAATCTCGAAATCTCCTGGTCTTCGAAACGTATGTGTTTAACTGGTGCGTTGGCCGGCCTTTTTATAAATGCCTGTAACCATTCTGACGATAACATCAACCATCCTGTTCAGACAAGATCGGGCGAAGTCAGACATGTCTGGGGGAGAGCTCTGCTGCTGTAGACGCGCAGTGAGCCCGCTATGCCAGCTGCCCTGCTGAGTAATTGAGAATTCATGTTCAGACACGCTTGGGCGCGATCAGCAGCTCTTATGTGTACTTGGGAATTCATGTTCAGACACGTTTGGACTCGATCAGCATCACGCTGGACGGTTGCACTGAGGCTGCCATATAGCCACACCAGCTGCTCTTATGAGTAATTGGGGATTCATGTTCAGACAAGATTGGGCGCGATCAACAGCTCTTATGTGTATTTGGGAATTCATGTTCAGACAAGATTGGACGCGAATAGTATCACGCTGGACGGTTACACTGAGGCTGCCATATAGCCGCACCAGCTGCTCTTATGAGTAATTGGGCATTCATGTTCAGACAAGATTGGGCGAGAATTCTGTCGCTTATGGTGAGAGTGAGAGCGGGGTGGGAAGAGCTCTGTATGGGTGGGAGAGAAGGATGCTGTGCGTGGCGCATGATGAGTAATTCTGTCATACTGTTCATAGTAGATTAGATGAGGCCAGACGAAGTCAGATAAGCCTGATTGAGAATTCTATTGCTTATGGGAAGCGGGAGAGGGATGGAGAGGGAGGTAGAGAGAGAGAGAGATAGGTATGAAGAAGGAGAGGAAGGGGGAGAGAGATGTAGGAAGAGATAGGTAGGAAGAAGGAGAGGGTGGGAGAGAGAGAGAGGTATGAAGGTAGAGAGCGAGAGATATTGTGAAATAATAATTAATTAAAATTTTAGTTAATTAGCATAATAACTAATTATAATAATAGGAAGTTAGCATAATATTTCATATGCTCAGCCCCCAGCGCTCATGAGGCCTTGCCGGGCGGGCGGGCGCGCGCGGGCCGCTATTTAGGGCTCCCCGGGCCTTTATTGCGCTGATTAGGGGGCACTAATTACTAATTAGGATTAATATCTATCTACTTACTAATAAGGTATGGCCTAGAAGCTCTGATAGCCAGGTAGGGCGTTCCTGGAAGTGCGCTGGTAGCCTGTATGCTAATTAGGCCTAGCCTAGAAGCGCTATTAGCCTAGGTAGGTTGTTCCTGGAAGTATGCTAATAGCTCGTATGCTAATTAGGCCTAGCCTAGAAGCGCTATTAGCCTAGGTAGGTTGTTCCTGGAAGTATGCTAATAGCTCGTATGCTAATTAGGGCTAGCCTAGAAGCGCTATTAGCCTAGGTAGGTGTAGCCTAGAAGCCTAGGTATGCGTGGCCTAGAAGCCTAGAAGCCTATAGCCTAGGTAGGCGTGGCCTAGAAGCCTAGGTAGGCGTGGCCTAGAAGCCTAGAAGCCTAGAAGCGCCTTTCCTAGAAGTCGCCGTTCCTAGAATTGCCATTTATTCGTACCCATACCCTGCAAAAAATGGTCGTTAAACCTGTAGTCTATCACTACTCCTACTATAGGCCTAATGACTTATCTCCTTGTTGGCAGATTGAAAGGTAGCCAAGAAGTAGCCTAACTTCGAGTCTCAACAACGCCCTCAGCTATAAATTTGACGGACGCCTTCGAAATATGAAACTTGACCCTTTCAGCAGCGCTGGCGATAAACTGAGGAACCGTTTACGACTGCAATATAAAAGAGCGCCGTATCTCTTACTCGTTCCTCCATACTTCCGGTCGGTTCGCGGTGACTCCTGGGACTTTCGGGGCAAAATAAAACCAGATTGGTTTCCAACTGTAAAGCGACTTCTCGCCGTTCGTGATTTAGACGTCAGCTCAATCCCAGCATCCATTCGATACATATGTGTGTGTGTGTGTGTGTGTGTGTGTGTGTGTGTGTGTGTCGCTCATAATCTGGTGCTTATTTCATTGCCGCTACATTATTTTCGTTCACGTGACTAACTTTATTCTCTCCCAGCATCGTGTAGGCTATGAATGCATGTTAGGGCCTACATATAATGCCTACATAGTATTCTATTATACCGACAGCGTCCCTTGGGTCATCTGGAAACATTATTGGATAATAATTATTATGTGTTTGCTAACATGGAAGCACTCCTAGCCATCCACAGCAGAATAATTGTTATGCCCCTTGGTTCTGTAATTGAAATAGCCTAGTTCGCTCATAATTGAGGCGGTTCTTGCACTAGAATTTTGCTGTCCAAGAACGAAAAAATTTATTAGGATTAACAGCCAGTAGGCAAGCTTTTGCTTAAGCAGTTAGTCTATATCTATAAGGCGAACCGAATTTTTCACAAGCGTTTGTGATTAGCAGTTGAATTGCAAAATCTCCCGTTTGTTGTGTTAATTGCTTCCAACAACTGTTAGGCCTACAACTACTGGATATATTTCAGCTGCAAGAAATTTGTCTAATTTTATTTTCGCCTTAGGCACATGCATGCAACATTCCGATATATATATATATATATATATATATATATATATACAGGGTGCGCCAAAAAAGTAATCCCCTACGGTTGTTAGCCCATATCTTGGCCAAACATACGAATTTTTAAATGAAACTTCACAGTCTTAAAGGCAATTCATATTTACGTACATTGGTCAAATTACAACAACAAAATATTTCAAACAGAACAAAAGTTATATCACTTTTAGTGAGGCCACCCCCCGTTTTTTGACGATTCAAAAACGAAACGCAAACAAAATTAGGTTTTTTGCCAATATCATAGCCAGAAGTAAGAATTTCGAAATGAAATTTTACAGGCTTAAAGACAATTCATATTTACACATGATGGTCGGATTTCATCAAAATATTTCAAACAGAACAAAAGTTATACCACTTTAGTGAGGCCACCCCTAGTTTTTTGACGATTCAAAAACGAAACGCAACAAAAAGTAACAAAAACACGATTTTATTAAATCTCATCTCAAATAACTGTTGTCAAATGAACTTGGTAGTGCTTCACAACTTGTGTTCAATGTACCCACCACCAGTGCCAAAACTTCTTTTGAGTCTCTTTGCAAAGTTCTTGATGGACCTGTTGATTAATCTGACAAATTGCTTATTTACCAATTTGATTGTCATTTTGCTAAGCAACTTCTCAGTGACGCGCAGCTACGCTGGTACCCTGCTTCTTTTTAAAATAGTAATAATAATGATCATCAGACATTTATCAAGGCTATTTGATACCAATTATTTAAGATGAGAAAAAAATTCGTGTTTTTGTTACTTTTTTGTTGCGTTTCGTTTTTGAATCGTCAAAAAACGGTGGGTGACCTCCCTTAAAGTGGCATAACTTTTGTTCTGTTTGAAATATTTTGATGGAATCTGTCCATCATGTACAGATATGACATGTCTTTAAGCCTATAAAATTTCATTTTGATATTCTTAGTTTTGGCCAAGGTATTGGCCAGAATAATTAGTTTGGTTTTTGTTACTTTTTGTTGCGTCGCTTTTTTGAATTGTCAAAAAACGGTGGGTAGCCTCACTAAAAGTGATATAACTTTTGGTCTGTTTGAAATATTTTTTTGTAATTTAACCATTGTACGTAAATATGAATTGCCTTTAAGATTGTAAAATTTCATTTAAAAATTCGTATGTTTGGCCGAGATATGAGCTGAAAACCGTAGGGATTACTTTTTTTGGCGCACCCTGTATATATATAATTATATATAGATTCTATAGGGAAGTCGGCTGCTTCATCGCGTCGCATAGGGCCTATATATATAATATATATATATATAATACTGTTATCATGATTTTCTCTGTTAATTGTCTGCCTCGCCATGTTGTATCCATCTAGCAAAATGCTTCTGAAGACCGTCCAGTTCTCCTGTGCATGCCGCCTTATTACTTGCTGTCAGTTTCATTTAGCAGACGTCATAGCTGGGCGATTAATTATTCTTCTACGTGATCAATTGTTTCTCCATTAATGTTTTAAGCCATTGGTGTCTCTCACTGGACTTTTCGTTCACTATTTTCTTGGTTTTATGTATGTTGATCTGAACTGAGTCATCATAGGCGTAGAGGATATTTCGGTAGTGGGGTGGGGGGGTGGGGCAAAGTTTTTACTTTTGCCCGAAAAGTATACTTTACAAATTTTTGGCGGACCGCGAGTCACCGACATTTTTTCATTTTTTTCGGCGAATTTTTTCTATTTTCTGATGACCTTTTAAAAAAAAGTCATTTCGATTTCCCAGCCGAAATAACTGTTATTTTCCCCAGCCGAAATAGCTGATGACTTTTTTAGTCATTTCGTGCAAATTGACCCTGTGTGCCCGAAAAAATCCTCCCATGCCTTTTTGTCCGAAAAAAAGGTTTGTCCGCCCATGCCTGTTTTGTCCGAAAAACGAAATTTGGGGGGCATTTGCCCCTCTGAACCCCCGCCTCCTGCGCCTATGTTAATCATTATGTAGAATCTTCTACTATTTTCGTCAATCTGTGCCGTCTTATATTTCTGATCCGCTCATAGCATAGATGTAAAAAACGATGGAAACGGAATAAAAAACGGTAAAAAACGTCGTTTTTTTCGAAAAAATAAAAAACGACAAAAAAACGATAAAAAATGGAAACGGTAAATAATTTGACTTTGCTACATCTAAAACCGCATGTTAACCTTGAAAAGATTGATTAGGAACCTACTACTCGCAGGCTATCTCTTAAATGATGATGTTAAACGATGAAATAATGACTTTAATTAGCTGAATCCTTGATAGTTGGCGGAAAACATAAGGAATATCAGAAAAAATAAAAATTGAGGAAAATAATAACAGAAAGTAAATGAATATAGCCTATAAAGTGAAAGAAAAAATAAAAAACGATAAAAAACGATGGGAAAAATAAAAAAACGAAAAAAACGACGTTTTTTGGGAGAGAATAAAAAACGAAAAAAACGTTTTTTACAACTATGGCTCATAGTAAGGCGGCAAATGTCGTCGGCACATGAGAGATTATTCAGCAGCCTTCCATTCGAATCGACAGTTGTCCCTATGGGTATCATTATATAGTGTGCAGACTTTTCTTAAATGCTCGATATGGAAATGCAACTTCCGCAATTTTTGCAATCCTGCGGATTACCTTTTGTTGGGTCCATAGGGACAACTGTCGATTTTACCCCAGCTGCAGTCCTCTGATATATTTCTTCCTCTTGATGATTTTTTCTCTTCTTGATGATTTCTTCCTCTTGCTTTAACAAGTAATAAATCACAATGATTCTTTGATGCCTTTGCAGTGACAGATAAGACAGACCACGATTTCTGATCGGTGGCACTTGGTGGCCCGTCATAACAGCCCCGTCAAACCAGCCCCGTCATAAAAGCCCCGTCAAAACAGCCCCGTCATAATCGCCTAAAGACAAAATAGCTCCGTCATAATCGCCCACCGACAAAACAGCCCTGCAGACGCATACGTATATATTATATACATATGTATAGTAGCCTATGTATAGCATATATAATTTTGATATATGCATACATATATACGCAAAAATATGCACATGCACATGTGTGGCATGTCTATACTTAGGCCCACGCATGTATGCGCCTATGCACGCATGTATAATTATACCTCATGCCGTTTCTCCTCCCCAAGACCCCAACTCATCACAACTACTAAAAAAATCAGCTGAAGACAATAAAGGTGCAGGTTAAGAATAGGCATATTTTCAGCAGCTGTATCTGCCAAAAAGTCCTACGCTTAGCAGACGTCTAGAGTCGACTGATAATCTCTGCCCGAAGGCAAGTCGATTGACTTTTATGCCACCCGACATAAAACGAAATTAGTCAGCTGTTTTCCCTCTCTTGTTTCCCAAAAGACAATTCTCGGTGAACAACTTATTTATTTATCATTTCGAAAATTTTATATAGCGCCTCTAGACTACTCAGAAGCGCTCCCGACCCACCCACGGCTAAATAAGACAGTTTTGAGGTTCTTAAGGAACAGAGTGGTGTGACCCCTTGTCTGTAGAGTCAGTGCCAAACCGTAAGAGGCATAACTATAGAATCGAACCAGCGACCTTGGATTACAACGTACAGAGCGTAGGCTATACCGCTGTTCCACCGCGTCCCTCAATGCATGTATACTATGTTTAGAAACACTGACTGAAGTGATAAATCACAAAATAAATCATAATGATTCTTTGATGCATTTGCAGTTGACAGATAAGACAGACCACGATTTCTGATCGGCAGCACTTAATCAAAGTCCTTTGAAATATTATGGAGGAGTTTTTTCCATTGGGGATTATACGAGACATGAACCAGTGGGATCGTAGGCTATTTCTGCAGAATATTCTAAATGTTTGCATGTGAATATATAGGCATATTGTACACAATGTCATATATACAATATGTATACATATTAATATTATATATATATATATTATATTATAAACATACATACGCGCATAAATGTGTACATGTGTATAAATGCGTGGACATGTTCTGTACAGACGTATGTATGCACGCATGTATTTGAAAATGTTGGCTATGATAAAGGCACTATAGATATATCCTTGTGTCCATGTGTGGATGCACGACTGTAGTGTATACGTATAGGGATGTATACATGTACGTGCAGTCATGCATACAAGGATGAATGTATGTATGTATGTATGTATGTATGTATGTATGTATGTATGTATGTATGTATGTAAGTATGTATGTATGTATGTATGTATGTATGTATGTATGTATGTATGTATGTATGTATGTATGTATGTATGTATGTATGTATGTATGTATGTATGATTGTATGTATCTATGTATCTATGTATGTATGTATCTATCTATGTATCTATGTTTGTATGTGGTATGTATGTATGTATGTATCTATGTATGTATGTATCTATGTATGCATGTATGTATGTATGTATGTATGTATGTATGTATGTATGTATGTATGTATATATGTATGTATCTATGTATCTATGTATGTATGTATGTATGTGGTATGTATGTATGCATGCATAATGCATTTATCCACGTGTGTGTATATGTATTATGTATGCGTGATTTTTCTCCATATGAAGAACTCTAAAATATCGTCTTTTAAGTGCTTCACAGAAGCGCAATGATTGAGAAGCTGCCCACCAATCCCGCCCCTACCCATACAAAAATCGCCCTCTGTCGGCAGCAGGCAGAATTAGTCTGTACTCTTGGAAGACCCTGCTGCTACTGCTGCTGCTGCCACCGCTACTACTGCTGCTGCCATTGCTCTTGCTGCTGTTGCTGCTATTGCTGTTGCTTTTGCTTCTGCTTCTGCTTCTGCTTCTGCTTCTGCTTCTGCTTCTGCTTCTGCTTCTGCTGCTGCTGCTGCTACCGCTACTACTGCTGCTGTTACTGCTGTTGCTGTTGCTGCTATTGCTGCTGCTGCTGCTGCTGCTACTGCTGCTGCTGCTACTGCTTCCACTGCTGCTACTGCTACTGCTGCTGTTGTTGCTGCTGCTACTGCTGCTGCTGCTTCTGCTGCTGCAGCTGCTACAACTGCTGCTACTGCTGTTGCTGCTGCTGCTAATACTGCTGCTACTGCTGCTATAACTGCTGATGTTGCTGCTGCTGCTACTGCTGCTGCTACTGCTGCTACTACTGCTGCTTCTACTGCTGATGATACTGCTGTTGCTACTGCTACTGCTACTGCTACTACTGCTGCTGCTACTGCTGCTGCTACTGCTGCTGCTGCTACTACTGCTACTGCTACTACTGCTGCTGTTGCTGTTGCTACTGCTTCTGCTGCTGCTGCTGCTACTGCTGCTGCTGCTACTACTGCTACTGCTACAACTGCTGCTGCTGTTGCTGCTACTGCTGCTGCTGTGTTTGTCGTATATGGCAAACGAACTGAATGCAATCGATGTCGTCTGCTCTCAAAGCGAGCGTCTCTCCTTTCAGCGGATGCCAGCCGAGACTTAAGACGACGACGACGTCATCGATGTCAAACGCAGACGTCTTTCGAACAATGTCTCGTTTCGGCAACGACTGTTATAAAGACAGAGCAGCGACAAATCTTTGTCATTCTCTGACGACATTTGTCATCCTTTTACAACATTATCATCCTTTGACGACATTAATGTTGTCTTCTTTTATGGACGCCCCGTTCCCCCCCCCCCCCACAGATAGTTTTGCAGAAGGGCAAATGTAATGATCGAAATAAAATTATTTAGTAAAAGCATCAAAATGCATGCCTTGATATTAGGAACCAGTAGGCTATATTTGTCAGAGGTTTGGAAATGCAACTTTCTCAGTTTCACTTTCTCTATCATCAGTTTACATAAGCTGAAAGTATCATTAATTGTTACTTTGTGCAGAGAACTTTGTTAAGAACCAAAAAGTAGAAGTACGAAAATAGGCTCGACTTTCCGAAGGGGGACAAGTTCGACTTTTGCCTCTGTATGCGGGCGCCCATGTCTTCCATGACAACCGTTAATCTTTGACGACATTTATCTTTCTTCAACATTTGTCATTCTTTGACGACATTTACCATTCTGGCAACTTTTGTCATTCTTTGACGACATTTATCTTTTTGCAACTTTTGTCATTCTTTGACGACATTTAACTTCCCTGACAACATTTGTCATTTTTTGACGACATTTATTTTCTCTGGCATCTTTTGTCAGTATTTGACGACATTTATCTTCTGTGGCAACATTTGTCATTCTTTTGCCAATTTGTCATTCTTTGGCAACATTTTGTCTTCTTCGGCGACGACGTTTAAGATTGCAAGACGTGACTGTAACCGTGTAACGAGACACTAAGTCACAACGATCGTATCCAGTTGACGTCGGCTGCTTCGCTCGTGTAGCCTACCGCTGCAAAGTATAGGCCTACACATAACATTATATACACGCTGAAAACGTCGGCCCTAATGCATTTCTGAAGCCTATAGACTTCAATTACAGGCGATTGAATACAGTCTTCATGGCCTGCAATCAGTCAGCTCTGTATACTGGTGTGGCTTTTTAGATGGTAGAACGCTTCCCGAGTGGCAGCCATTGGTATGCGGTATTTGTCACTTTATATTTCTTCTGCGAATGAGGGAGTGACCAGTTCTCTCTCTCTCCCTCACCGTCGCATCTTCCCTTCATGGGCGCCTGCACGTAGGGGCAAGAGGGGCAGTGTCCCCTGGTAAATTTACACCGATTTTAAACTATTTATTATTTTTGTTTCTTTAGCATTTTTTTGTATACTAAAATGCTAGTTAGTATTTTAGTATACAACGTAAAACTGAGAAATGTACATTTAGAATCATCTATGAAGAATAACGATACTCATGTGCCTAATTTTCTTACTTGCATGTTTCAAACTCTGATAAAACATTTAGCCGTGGTCAATGTGTTTTGCCCTCCTGCAAAAATGCTTCCCACCAACAAACTGTAGTCAGCGAGGTTTTTAAAGTGAAGCAAAAAAAACCGAGAAATCTTTCTGTCTTGAATTTTGATCCGCCGACTCATCGTTGGGGAAAGACAAACAGTCCATCACTCTAGTCTAAACCACCGCCTCTTATTTTTTAGACGAGCTTTTACATGTACGATCACAAAATAAGCAATGGATCGACGTCCCCGAAACGAAATGACTATAGACCTACTCAAGTTTGAGACCATGCATTGATGATGACAAATGGACTAATGAGCCAACACTGTCTGGATGCCGTGTCGTCATCATCAGCAGCAGTCGTGTCTGTATTTAGCGTACATTTTAGGAGGGGAATGACCAAGGAGGAGGAGGAGGCACTGATGGTCACAACGACACAATGCAATTGGGTTTCATCGATAACAGCCACTTAGTTCATCTTCAGTCTGTATCCGTTTACATAAGACGCAAAGACGTAGAGACGTTGTCTACGGATACAGAGTGCTAAAAAAAACTCCAAAGGAATATTATTCACCGTGAATAGTCTTTCGGTGAATAACACACTGATGGGGTGAATAACATACTGTTGGGCGAATAACATACTGTTGGTTGAATAACATACTGCTGGGTGAATAACATACTGTTGGGCATAGTAGCAAGCATTGCATGCTTCTGATTTCTCGAATGTCTGCTTTTAACCGGACTTCTCCAACGAATATGATTTGAGACACGATTTCAACAACAGCGAGCATGGACCTAAGCTATAGGTTCAATTGTTTATTATGGCAATGTCACGTACCTTATCATTAGAGCAGAGTTGATTAGATAAGATCTAGCGATCCTATCTTTGAAATCATACATACATACGTACATGCGTACATAGTACATACATACATACATACATACATACATACATACACACATACATACATACATACATACATACATACACACATACATACATACATACATACATACATACATACATACACACATATATACATACATACATACATACATACATACATACATACATACATACATCATACATGCATACATACATACATACATACATACATACATACATACATACATACATACATACATGCATGCATGCATGCATGCATACATACATACATACATACATACATACATACATACATACATACATACATACATACATACATACGTACGTACGTACATACATACATACATACATACATACATACATACATACATACATACATACGTACATACATACATACATACATACATACATACATACATACATACATACATACTTGCATGGTTGCACATACATACACGCAAAATTAGTGTATATTCATATATCTACGTGCTAACTTACGCACGTGCATGAGATAGGCCTAAGTCTGTCAGATAATTGAATACGATCTAACAATCAACTTTGATGACAACATCGTCAACCGTCAACCTTGGACGAGAATTCGTTGACTGTGTTCTCCGAGTTTGCGGGACCTTACATGTCTTTGGCGGCTCTTTTAATATTTCTGCTATTTGAGCTGCGTTTATTTCCGACTGTCTATTTGGTCGTATTGATCTTGCCATCAATCTGTTGGAAAAAATCTTGAAGGGATGCTTCATAAATTTTCGCTATAAATAAATAAATAAATTATGTAACGTCGGATCAAACACTGGCAAGAAATTCTCGAAGTTTCCTTATTATTATTATTTACCCTAATTTTATATTCTAGTAGTCAAGAAGTAGACTATTAGCAGTATAGAACTAGCAGTGGCAGTAGCAGTAGTAGTGGTCATGGCAAAAGCAGCAGCAGTAGCAGTAGTAGTGATGATGATGATGATGATGGCAATGATGATGACAACAGTAATTACAGTTGCAGTAGTATATGCCCTACTACTACTAGTAGTAGAATGAGCATTAAGAAATACTATAGACTAATAATGTTGGTCGTATACTGATAATTGATCGCTTTTTTTGTACGCGCTGTGTAATTACATTAATCGAACAGACAGCTTTCCGAGATTCGGGTTCTTCTTCTTTCTTTACCTGTCCAGAGAGAGAGAGAGAGAGAGAGAGAGAGAGAGAGAGAGAGAGAGAGAGAGAGAGAGAGAGAGAGAGAGAGAGAGAGAGAGAGAGAGAGAGAGAGAGAGAGAGAGAGAGAGAGAGAGAGAGAGAGAGAGACAGACAGACAGACAGACAGACAGTCAGACAGACATATACAGACAGACAGACAGGCAGAGACTGTTAGACTGTTAATCGATGGCATTAACTCCAGATGCCATTGATTCTGACGTCTTCTTCATGATGCATCGCCTGTCCATTATGAACTCTGACCCGACGTCCATCTTGGACAAAAACCTTCGTTTCCAAAGATGACAGCACGGTCTACAGTGGGGGAGATAAACCCCGACTTAGAGAACATCACATTGGCCTGCTTAATAGTATCAGTTGTACCAGCAGTGGTGCTCGTGGTACCGGTACAGCGGCAGTAGCAGAGTGTAAGTAGTGTAAGTATATAGCTGAGGTAGTGGTGGCGGTGGCGATGGTTGTGGTGGTAGTGGCGGTGCCGGTCGCAGTGAGGGTGGTGATTGTAGTAGTGGTTGTGGTGGTGAGTGTGGCGGCGGTGGTGGTGGTGGTGGGGTGGTGGTGATGGTGATGGTGGTGGTGGTGGTGGTGGTAGCATTGGTGGCGATAGTGCTGGCAGTGGTGGTGGTGGTGGAATAGCAGCTCTATTGGGCCATCATTATCAATCAATCTATAATTATGTGGCTAGCTGATGACATGATGTCGTCTAGTTGCTCGTGTAATGGTTCTGCCGCTAATTATCGTATACCGTACAGAGAGTCGAGGCTTATACACGGCGTTTATTGGAATGTAATTGGGTAATGGAATGACAAATCATGTGCACTCAAAGAGTTACAGACCACCGGAACAACATAGAGAACATACATGCAATTATGCATCATGCATGTGTGCAAGTATGTGCAGGCATAATCGTAATCGTCAACTGAAAATTATTCCGAAAGCTAAGAGAGAGGCGCTAAAAAAGAATTATTATATTGCGCTATAGGACCAATTGTAATAATATTTATCGTGAACTATCATGGATGCGACAGTAGTCATCGTAGATATATATATATATTATATATATAGTATATATATTATTATATGTACATAAAATTATAATGTCAGATGTAAGCTTAATTTTAAAGTCAAGCATATAAGGCGGAATCTGCGAAGGTCTTGCGTATGCGCGAAACAAGATCGGTCGAAGAATCGGAGGCGACTGGGAAGGCTGGAAAGAGCGATGAGGTAGGGTAATGAACGGGTACAATCATACAATGGCGTGGCTAGATGGATGCATGGTAAAACGTGTTCTTTGGCTGTTAGTAAACCGGAGTAGACCTATTGCAGTGGTTGTAGGTTGGCGAGAGGTCTTCGAAATGAATGCGCTCAAGAATTTTCAGCATGGGAGTAATAGGGGGAGGGGAAGGCCTATACGGTATAGTGACGCTTCGGTGTGGTGCGTGTTGTGTGTGTGTGTGTGTGTGTGTGTGTGTGAATGTGTGTGTGTGTGAATGTGTGGGTTGGTGTGGGTGTGGGTATGTGACATGTGTGCGTGTGTCCTGGTGGCAACTCAGGTATATGAATTTTGGATTAGGTGTAGGACTGTAGGCGTAAAATATAATTTGAGTGGATTGAGGCAAAACGAAATACATTAATCAAGTATTTAGATGATTTAGTATATAATTATAATTACATGAGATACAGCGACTGAGAAATCATTTTTTAAATTCAAGGTTGAGCAATAGAGAAGGAGAGACGTTGGTCAAAGGTGATGCTTATATAGCGCACAATCGAATCAGAGGTGTGACCTTGAGAGACGAAGCGTTGTTCGGTTGTAGCATGGAAGGGTCGGGGATTGTCTTGAACTGAGAAGGGGGGTCAAGGAGAATAAATAATTCTGTTTTGCAGGGTTGGGGCAGAGGATGTTAGAGGACATCCATTTAGAGATTAGATTGACCACATCGAGTATAGACGAGCAGAGAAGGAGGAGGAGGAGGGGAGGAGGGGAGGAGGGGGAGGAGGAGGGAGGAGGCGGAGGAGGAGGCGGAAGAGGAGAAGGAGGCGGAAGAAGAAAAGGAGGAGGAAGGAGGCGGAGGAGGAGGAGGCAGAGGAGGAGGAGGAGGAGGAGGCAGAGGAGGAGGAGGAGGAGGAGGAGGAGGAGGAGAAATGTTTGGAAAAGACGGATATGAATTGCTGGATGTCATGTTTGTACGTTATGTGTTGTGTATTAGTGTGTGTACCTCTGTGTAGGTGTGTAGGTACATGTATGTGAGACTAGTGTTTCTCGACAAACCATCTATCCATCTATCCGTCCATAAATTCATCCGCTCATCCATCGATCTATCTATCCATTAAATCATCTATCCATCAATGAATCTATCCATCTATCCATCCATCCATTCTTTCATCCATCCGTAAATCCATTCATTTTATCCGTCCATCCATTCATCCATCCTTCCATCTATATCTGCCTGTAAATCTGCCTCGGCTTTATCTTTGCCCCTATTCCTTGTAAAAATGTTCGTATGTGCCTCTCTCTCTCTGTCTGTCTGTCTGTCTGTCTGTGTTTGTCTCTGTCTCTCAGTCTCTGTCTGTCTTCTTTGTCTCTGTCTGTCTTTGTCTCTGTCTCTATGTTTCTGTCTCTCTGTCTCTGTCTCTGTCTGTCTGTCTCTGTCTGTCTGTCTGTCTGTCTGTCTGTCTCTCTCTCTCTCTCTCTCTCTCTCTCTCTCTCTCTCTCTGTATTTCTGGCTATCCCGTTACCTCTGTCTGTCCTTCAGCCATTGAAAGGCATCGTAACAATCCGCCATCATAATCTCGTAGATATCTTGACAGAAATCGATTGTCCAATTATTTCATCGGTCAGCTCGGAGGTCTCAAGCAATGCCACACTCCTCCTCCCACTCCCACTCCAACCCCCACTCCCACTCCTCCCACTGATTTAATTAAAACCGGATTTATTACCAATCCAACGATACACAAACAGACACACGCAGACAAACATTCATAGGAAAATATAAACAACACACACATTCACACACACACACACACACACACATACAAACGCACACACATCTACGCCACGTGTTTTGTAGGCCTACACCGTGGGGTCTGCATCCGGGCACCTTGGTTTGGCTCACTTTTGTCAATGATTTAAAAAAGTTATAGTTATTGCAATGAGTTATAATAATAGCAACCAGAATTTGGCAATGCCATTTCTCTGATAATTATATAGGCAACTAAATTAATATGTCACTAACCCTGTGCATGCAGAGGTCTTCGCTCAAGGGCGCTACGATTTAGTAGCAAAGGCGATAAACAAAACTAATGGCGGTTCATCAAGGGTGGAGACTTGGGGACGGGGACGGTCCCCCAATGTGTGTGGTAGAGTGGACCGTCCCCTCAACACGAACTCATATGCAGTGGCGGCGTAAGGATTTCATTTTGGGGGGGCTGATTTTGCGGTCTGCCAAACCTCGAGCGTACCTTTACGGTTATTTGGGGGGGGGGCTAAAGGGGTTAATCGTCCAAAAATGTTATTTTTACATGGGAAAAATGGATGGCCTTTTTTCGGGGGCTTAGCCCCCTTAGTCCCCCCTCTAGCGCCGCTACTGTTCATATACCCCTCAAAGGTTTAAGAAATATTCGTGGATAACATTGAAAATTTCTACAGTGTGAGGTCATATTGTGCAAATTCTGTCTCAGAATAGAAGTAAGGACTAAAAAGATTATGAGCTTTTTTTGGCAGAGAAAAGGCGTCTAAAAATTTGGTCGAGATGAAAATGTCGTCGGCCCGAACTCAGCCATAGAGCTTAGTGGTGCCATGGTCTGTTATCGGTGACATACTACAACAGAATTCATCGTCTATAATTGTTAACTTACCTGGGAATAAAACGTAGGATCTATTTTGATTAGGTGCTGTTTAGCGATTCCCTGTCATAAAAACTTGATTAATGTCTACCTTCTCTTTATCCAGGCCTTCGACTACCATTGTACGGACTTCAGCGGACTTAAACTGATTTCTGTTTCTTTACAGTCCGATAGTTGACAATGAAGATGATGATAACAAACAGGGATGACGATAACAATGGTTATGCTTATATAATATAGGCTGCTGATGTGCAAGTTGTGCATGTATGATGATGACCAATTCATTTGTGAGAAAGATATTTAACGATCAGTAATTATAATAGTTAAAATAGTTATAATAATTATAATAATTATAATAATAATAATTATAATAATTATAATAATTATTATAATAATTGTAATAGTTGCAATAATTATAATAATTGTTATAATTATAATAATTATTATAATTATAATAATTACAATAATTATAATAGGCTAATTGTAATAATTATATCTTTCAGGATGAAAAGAATCAAATTATGAAGTCGAATGTCTGGCTCAGAATGGTAGGACTTTCACTGCTTTTATATCTACCTGTCGCTGCCTTTTTAATCCTGTCGCTGCCTTTTTATTACCTGTCACTGCCTTTTTTTATATACCTGTCACTGTCACTGCCAGCATCTGCCACTCTGCACTCTCAATGCCTTTCTCCGCCTTTCTCTGTCCCCATCTCGACGGCCTCCTTCCACCTCTTCCATCAAGGACTCTCTAATACATAGGCCTACAGTCCTTGCTATTCCATCTGACTCTGGTATAAAAGTTTTCTCATAATCACATCCAACTTCAACATCTGCATCAGAATTCCTGCTCATCTTGCAACCATCCAGTTACTTTAAAGAATGCACGTAATTATTTAGCTATGTAATCATTATTAAATATTAATTACTGCAGAAATGCATATTATACTAATTTTATTATTTAATCGCCACATAATGGGCTATTACAAGGAATGCATTCAATTACTTCGCTACTTAAATCATCATTAACTATTATAAAAAATGCATGTAGGCTAATGATTTCATCATATGATCGTTGTTAATTAGGCCTACTATAAAGAACGCAATAATTAGTTAATTATGTAATTTTTTATACTGTAAAGAATGCACTAATTAGTTGATTATGTAATTTTATTTTATACTATAAAGAACGCACTAGGCTAATTAGTTAATTTTGCAATTTTATTACATACTATAAATAACGCACTAATTAGTTAATTCTGTAATTTTATTACATACTATAAAGAACGCACTAATTCTTTTATTATGTAATTTTATTAATATACTATAAAGAACGCACTAATTAGTTAATTTTGCAATTTTATTACATACTATAAAGAACGCACTAATTAGTTAATTTTGCAATTTTATTACATACTATAAAGAACGCACTTAGTTAATTATGCAATTTTATTATTTACTATTAAGAACGCACTAATTAGTTATTTATGCAATTTGTTATATACAATAAAGAACGCGCTAATTAGTTAATTATGTAATTTGATTATATACTATAAAGAAAGGGACAATTAGTTAATTATTTAATTGTTATTCATTATTATAAAGGATGCGTAATCTATAATCATTAGTTTTCACTGGCACTCTAGTTCATTTGTGCATCCTTCGTTGTCCTGCAGTGTCCAATGCTGAAGGCATCAACCAATGCCGTTTAATATTAAAGCAGACTAATGCGTTCTATGGGATTCTTGAAGTCCCAGATTATCATCCTATTTACTTCTTTAAAATACTTTTTGTTTTTGTTTCATGTAATAAGTTGCGGTGTGTCAACTTAGTTTTTCTTGAATAAACGAAGTATATATATGCCCGACTTGGTCCACAATGCGAGCGAGCAACGGATCTCTTTAGTAATCAATGGTGCGTGTTAATTGCGTTCGTTCCAGTTGTGGCATGACTTCCAGCTGGAGTGGGATCCGGCGGACTACGGCGGAATCACCGTCATCCGGGTCATTCCGAAAAGCGTTTGGAAACCAGACATCGTCCTATTCAACAAGTGCGTAGGCCCTACATAGAATTAGATACTATCTTACATGTAGGCCTATGTATCTCATGCTGATAGGCTACACATACACACACATTATATCAGATACATAGGCATGTATACAGCATCAAAGCCATACACGCAGATATCCTACTAAATGCATAAGAATATTATAGGCCTACTATGAAAAGAATATGAAAATAAAGGGCCCACAAACACGGATATATATAAAGAAAATACCGTGAGCTTACACAGGAGTGGAGTCTCATCGTCCCAACTTACTTGTAGTCTGTTATGGCAATAGCTTCAAATAAGTCTCAGGATTGGATGTGATAGATGTTTCAAGTAAGGCCACGTGTAAGATGAACATAATTAGATTTCATGCGCATTATTAGTCGGCTGAGACGCCACTACTCGGTTTATAAGAAGTGACTCGATTCTATCGCTGTGTGATGACTCGTCGATGGCGTAACTTGACCTAGATTGTCCTAGAACCAGCACTCCCTCTTCTACTCTCGTGTATATATACCTTTGACTTCAGCGCCGATGGAAAGTACGAAGTGTCGTACAAGCCGAACGTTGTCCTCTACAACACAGGAGACATCCTCTGGATCCCACCAGCCATCTACAAGAGCTCCTGTACGATAGACGTCAAGTACTTTCCCTTCGACCAGCAGGAGTGCCAGATGAAGTTCGGGTCGTGGACGTTCAACGGGGACCAGGTCCAGCTCGACTGGTACGAGAACCAGCAGAAGGTCGACCTGAGCGACTACGTCAACAGCGGTACGTGGGACATCATCGGCTGTCCGGGGACCTACCACCACAAGTTCGACGACCACGGCGGACACCACAAGGCGTGGATCACGTTCACCCTTCGCATCCGCCGCAAGACTCTCTTCTACACCGTCAACCTCATCATCCCGTGCGTGCTCATCTCCTTCCTCAGCGTCTGCGCCTTCTACCTCCCGGCGGATGCGGGCGAGAAGATGACGATGTGCATCTCCATCCTTCTCGCCCTCGTCGTCTTCCTCCTCCTCGTCTCCAAGATCCTCCCGCCGACGTCCATCACCGTTCCCCTCATCGCCAAGTACCTTCTCTTCACCTTCGTCATGAACGTCTTCACCATCCTGCTCGCCGTCGTCATCATCAACCGCAACTTCCGGACCCCGAGGACCCACCGGATGCCCGGCTGGGTCCGCCTCGTCTTCCTCAACCTCCTGCCGAGGGCCCTGCTCATGAAGAGACCTCACCACGACTGTCGATGGCTGACGAAGACCTACAACCGCCGCAACCAGGCCAATCCCTGCCTGAGACGACGCGATGGGAACTGGGCGATCAACTGGGACGTCGATGCGTCGAAGGAGTGGCACGGAAGGGTCCTGGCTGCAGCTGCCAAGGAGGCAGAGTTGGACGGCTCTACGAGGGTCCGTCTTGCGCCCGAGGCAGAGAAGGCCATTGAAGCCGTCCGATTCATAGCAGCGCATCTCAAACAGGAAGACGACTATGCCGAGGTGAGGTCAAAATCAGTCTTACAGTTACAGGTGATCAGATATTTCGGAACAGTCGTCGCTAGCGCTAGTTGTCCTCTTCGACCCCACGACAATTAAGGCTCTGCTAGAATACACAGGTTCTGAGAAGAGATAAGGAAGAAGAGATAGCGTATAAGTACTGTCAGGAAGAATTTTTATTTTTATTTGACTTAAGCCCATTTCACGCATTTAATAGGCTAACAATGACGAATAACAATAATAATAGATTAGGCTATAGCCGCTGTACCGTAGGCTACGCCGTGGAAATTTCTTATCTTCGTCAGGGTCAATAAGATCAACAATGCTGATACAGTGGCGCGACTGAAAGCTGGGGGGTTGGAAACGACCCCCTGGGGTGTGCACAATAGACTGAACACAAAGGGTCACTTACCGGATATCTTCCTTGGTATGGCCGTCTATTTGCAGGAGCTCTGTTGCTCCACCCTCAGCGTCCAGCAACGTGGCTCTCTCCGCTCTTCTAAACAGGCTGAGCTTCTATAGGCCTAGTCCCCCTGGTCACGCACTTCTATTATGCAGCACCGTGCCTTTTCTGTCGTTGGCCCTGCAACCTGGAATGGGTTACCTGTGGAACTACGTCTAATGCCTAGAGCCTTTGAGACCACGTTTTACTCTGCTCTTAAGACTGTTCTCTATAGCCGTGGTTGGGTCGGGAGCGCTTCTGAGTAGTCACTCTTGAAGAGGCGCTATATAAATGTCTGAAATGAATGAACTTCATGAGGTCCTAAGAGAGACTGTGGGGGTTGAACCCCCAAACCGCCGCAAATCTCACCCTGCGTGTAGTCAGAAAGGTTGTTCAGAAGAATAGGTCTATAACTATACTAGAACTAGTATGTAGTTTGAAGGAGATCCCAGTCCAAACTTGAAACATCGAGCTAGTATTTTGAACTAGTATTTTGAACTAGTATTTTGAACTAGTATTTTGAACAATTATTTTGAACTAGTATTTTGAACTAGTATTTTGAGCTAGTATTTTAAACTAGTATTTTGAACTAGTATTTTGAACTAGTATTCTGAACTAGTATTCTGAACTAGTATTCTGAACTAGTATTCTGAACTAGTATTCTGAACTAGTATTTTGAACTAGTATTTTGAACTAGTATTTTGAACTAGTATTTTGAACTAGTATTTTGAACTAGTATTTTGAACTAGGCCTAGTATTTTGAACTAGTATTTTGAACTAGCATTTTGAACTAGTATTCTGAACTAGTATTTTGAACTAGTATTTTGAACTAGTATTTTGAACTAGTATTTTGAACTAGTATTTTGAACTAGTATTTTGAACTAGTATTTTGAACTAGTATTCTGAACTAGTATTCTGAACTAGTATTCTGAACTAGTATTTTGAACTAGTATTTTGAACTAGTATTTTGAACAAGTATTTTGAACTAGTATTTTGAACTAGTATTTTGAACTAGTATTTTGAACTAGGCCTAGTATTTTGAACTAGTATTTTGAACTAGTATTTTGAACTAGGCCTAGAATTTTGAAATAGTATTTTGAACTAGGCCTAGTATTTTGAACTAGTATTTTGAACTAGTATTTTGAGCTAGTATTTTAAACTAGTATTTTGAACTAGTATTTTGAACTAGTATTTTGAACTAGTATTTTGAACTAGTATTTTGAACTAGTATTCTGAACTAGTATTCTGAACTAGTATTCTGAACTAGTATTCTGAACTAGTATTTTGAACTAGTATTTTGAACTAGTATTTTGAACTAGTATTTTGAACTAGTATTTTGAACTAGTATTTTGAACTAGTATTTTGAACTAGGCCTAGTATTTTGAACTAGTATTTTGAACTAGTATTTTGAACTAGGCCTAGTATTTTGAAATAGTATTTTGAACTAGGCCTAGTATTTTGAACTAGTATTTTGAACTAGTATTTTGAGCTAGTATTTTAAACTAGTATTTTGAACTAGTATTTTGAACTAGTATTCTGAACTAGTATTTTGAACTAGTATTTTGAACTAGTATTTTGAACTAGTATTTTGAACTAGTATTTTGAACTAGTATTTTGAACTAGTATTTTGAACTAGTATTCTGAACTAGTATTCTGAACTAGTATTCTGAACTAGTATTCTGAACTAGTATTTTGAACTAGTATTTTGAACTAGTATTTTGAACTAGTATTTTGAACTAGTATTTTGAACTAGTATTTTGAACTAGTATTTTGAACTAGGCCTAGTATTTTGAACTAGTATTTTGAACTAGTATTTTGAACTAGGCCTAGTATTTTGAAATAGTATTTTGAACTAGTATTTTGAACTAGGCCTAGTATTTTGAAATAGTATTTTGAACTAGTATTTTGCTGTGATGTTATCATTGTTGTTGCTGTTGTGCGCAGGTCTTAGACGACTGGAGATACGTTGCCATGGTGATCGATCGAATGCAGCTCTACCTCTTCCTGTTGGTGACGGTTGCTGGCACCGTTTCCATCCTGATGAGTGCTCCTCACATCTTCGAATTCATCGACCAGGACGAACTGAAGCGAAGGATCGTCGGCAGCTACGACGGAACCACCGTCTCTTAAGACTAAATCGACAGCGCTCGTGGATAAGCTGGTGCCCTGCGCTTGGCTTTCGAGTTGCGCTATAGAAATTCGGAGATTACGATTACGATTGGATAACACCGAGAAGATCTTTCTACTCAGCAGAGGGACCTTGACATAAAGACTTTCACAGCAATGAGGAACAACAGACACAACGGGCACGAACAATGGAGGCACACACGAGGACAATAGGGGTGGCTTAGTTGGAACAATAGGAGGCTAGACTTGGAGCAAAACAGGAGTGGACCATGGTGCTATGTCTATAATTGTCCACGACTCGGTATTCATACAACTACTTGGATAGCACCATCGTTCCTTCCATTCAGGGGAGGAATCTTGAGATAAAATAATTGACGATAGCAGAGCAATGCACAGAAACTCTGCCACTGGTTGCACTCTGCCAGTGCCAGTCCCAAGCCTGGATAAAGGAGGAGGGCGACACTAATCATCGCTGATATGGCAGTGTCGTTAAACATTTTAACAAGCAATGCCTGCGTGTAGTGTTGTAGGCTCAGGATATAATGCGCTTGCAACTTCCAAAACAAACAGCCCGGAAAATCAAGAGAACGGAACAACCAACTTTCAAATTCAATGTCAATAACCATTGTTTAATCTTAGAAGTCTCTGGGAGGGGAATCCCCCTGGGGAATGACATTTCCCTCAGAAGAAATCTTGAGCCGTTGTTCACATGGATATATTAATTATATACCTTTCCCCAAAAGAGAAACGCTACATGGAGCATTTCCTCACCACCAGAAAAGTAGGTGCTAAAGGTCGTCAGAAATAAAGTAGGAAATTTGGGGGTCAACGACTAAAAAAAGATGTCATCAGATTTTAACAAGGGGAAAAGGTATGTTGTTTTTTTGGAAATGAATAAAAAATATCATCAGAAATTTTTGGGTTAAAGGGTGATTTTCAGTGTCACGGCTCAGCGGTCGGCTGTCGTCCGCCCAAAATGGACGTTTTCCCGCTTATACCCCAGAAACCGGAATTCCCCCACCCAAAGCAGGGGCCTAGATTAAACAATACTAATCCCCATCAAAAGCAAACATTTAATCTGATGAGATTTCTGTTTCATCTGCGCCCTCTGTCCAACCTCGTCTAAGATGAGCGCATCGACCGTACACTGTCCATGGAAAGATCGGACAGCGAGGAGAGGACAAAACGTGCAAATGAAAAAAATGTTTACAACAATTTAGCAAGAAAAGCAAAAGACTCGTCCACACAACACCCTTTGAATTTACTTCGATAACCCGGTCCAGTCAGTCTATACGCACACACACTCAAAAACATAGGCTGTGGGGCGTGGTGGTGTAGTGGTGGCATTGTTGCCTTGAAGCCGGAAGGTTCGAGGTTCGAATCCACCTCAAGTCGACGCGTAGGGACCTTGAGCAAGTTCTTCACTCGCAATTGCACAGCGCTTCGGCGTGAAACTCCAATGCAGTGTCCGCTCTGCAGTCGGGAGCGCCTCTGAGTAGAGAGCTTGAAGGGGCGCTACAACAAGTGCACATACAAAGAAACTTCGGAGACCCAACTTCTAATACCACTAAAACAAGTAAGAAAACATGACTTTCTGTGGACTCTTGCACTAAGAATTTTAAAATGTGTATTTCATTTGTAGAAACTTTTGAAAACATAAGACAGCGCAAATAACACATCACATTCTACCGTATGTACATTGGAGTTGTTTACATATCGAAGAAACATTGTCAAGAATTTCAGTTTCTAATGTTCGCTAAAGCCTGACCCCCCTGAGCGTCAGTAGAAGAAGACGGCAAAGCAGGCAACAACACAGAATAGCGTATCCTACAACACAGAAAGTAGTCCACTATTTGAGTCGCACAAGCACAAGTGGGCATAATAAATCTACTTGAACTAGGTGTGTACCAAATAGATGGTGATATGCATTATTTGGTCGAAAACAAATAATTGGACCAACTATTTGGCCGAATAAAAATAGTACAAAAGTAAGTCTACCAACAGCAATTAACCTTCTAGCTGGAATGTAAAAATCCTTCTCAGTTAGAGAGTTAGAGATCCTCGGTGGCCGAGTGGGTTGGTAGCCCGCTCGCCGCGCCGGCGGCCCGGGTTCGATTCCCGGTCGGTCAGAGATTAATTTCTCGGATCTTTACTGCGGGTGGCTCGGTCGCAATATAAACGTGGAGTAGCGGTGGTGAAGGATATCACCCTCAGGGTCGAAGCCATAACACAGCCGCTATATAAATATGCGATTACATTTACATTTACATTTACATTTCTCAGGCTCTCATCTTAAGGCAGTTTTATCTGGCCGCGCTGAGGTTGGGAGCTCCTCTGAGTAGTCCCCTTGAAACGGCTCTACATAAATGCATATAATGAATGAATGAATGAATGAATGAATGAACCTGCTCAAGACTGAATGTTAATAAATTCTGTCACTGTACACAAAGAATGAGACCAATGGCAATGCAATATCATGGTCCAGGTAGTAGGCAAGCCCTGGCTGCAACCACAGTGACAGCATGCTTATGGGGTGATATTTGCAGTTTAGTGTCACTGTGTGGAAACAAAGACCATTGGCGACGCCCTCCTCCTTTATCCAGGCTTGGGACTGGCACTGGCAGAGTGCAACCAGTGGCGGAGTTATTATGTTAATGAGAAAGTTACTTCAGTCCACTTTCTATAGCAGCCACATTATGTTGAAACAGCAGCCTACGCAGCATGTCCGCCCAACGGGGGCTCAAACTCGTTACCTCTCAACTCTATGCCAGTGTGTTATCCATTACTCTACCGGACCCCAAATGTCACTTACATGTTACTTATGCTATATATATGTTACATTACATGCCATTTACATTACACGTCACTTACATGACACTTACGGTACATCACATGTCACTTACATGATACTTACGGTACATAACATTACATTCTTTTGCATGTCACATTAGATTTAGATGTCACTCACATTAAATGTCACTTACATTCATGTATATGTCTTGCGCATAGTTGTCTGTGTCTGAATCCCAGAAACATCGACATCCCATTCTAAGAACCAAGAACAAATTCCAGCAGAGCGCTATAACCCACTAAAGTCATCAAGATCAGAAACCAGGTCACATAGTGCTCTATGTATTATATAGGTCACACTAACTGTGTTTGGACCCAATTTTTAAAATATACGATTAAACAGACTCGTAAAACACACTCGTGAATTGCATGTACTGGTAGGCTCGTTTGTGCGCGCTACTGGTGTAAACAAAATGGTCATATGGAATACATTCAAAATAGATTACATTCTATATATTAATTATTATGTTTAGAGACCATTTGAGAATCACATATGCCGGACCTATCAAAAGCGCTGTTGGTTATATAAAGTGAGCTGATCATGTAAGTAGTACAAACTTGAGAAAGTAACTGAATCCAAGTCCTCTCAAAAAAGTATGGCTATTCGGTTGCAGACCATGTCAAGAGCATGCACCAACGCATGGTCTGCTTGTGGTGATATATGGAGCAAGAAGCCAGAAGATCTCCATGGGCAGCAAAGCACGACTAGTGCTCAATAAATTCCCTAACTGGCCTGCATGATTCATTCATTCATTCATTATTAGCACTTATATAGCGCCCCTTCAAGAAACTACTCAGAGGCGTTCCCAGCCCAGCCCCGGCAAAAGAAAAAAGATTTAAGGGACTTAAAGAATAAGGATTGACTGGTCAGGTGAAGGAGATGGAGGTTAGGGGAGAGGTCATTCCAGATTGACGGCCCCACAACCGAGAAGGCTCGGCGCTGTCTGGCAGCTAAGCGAGCCCGTGGAACAAGCAGTTGTCCCTTCGCAGCAGAGCGAAGGGCCTGACACGTTTCAATGTCAGAGACTGGACGACAGAGAACGCTCAAGTAGGATGGAGCACAGCCAAGGATACAGCGAGAAAATGATGTGCTGCATGTAGTTTAAGGTGAAGTCGAACAACTGCCAAAGGAGTCTCTTGAACTTCACTGTAACTTACCAGTACCACAAGACCACATTTAGGTGGGTGCCAAGGCCCTAGGGTACTAAAGGACCTGGGCTCGCAGTTTGAGGCGCTTGGTTTTTAGGGGCTTGCAATTTTGAGGGGCCTGCAGAACTAATAAATGGTGGTGGACTCGTGGGTGTCAGAGGGGTCATTGGAGGCTAATTGCAGCACCTGGGCCTACACTAGCCTTAATGCAGGTCTGCATTTCTCTGGACAAAATCAAATCATTATGCATCGCTAAAAAAACTTACTTGACACCTTCGCCTCTTTGCTCGCCGATTACGACTTGAACAGTGAACTTGTATCTGTCGTATCCCATTTCTAAAACACGGTTTAAAAACACTCAAGAATCACATTCTAACCAGAGTCCCTCAAAATAATTATAGCTAATCATTTTTCTGAATTAAGGTCGAATTAAAACCTGGATCCATGACCAGATCTTATTGTAGCAGAAATCACATTAAATAATAATAATGAAGTGCTGATTTAGGGCTTTTTTATATATAATCTAGAATGCTTATTAATGCTATAAACCAGTTTATTGTAGCTCTATGCAGTGTGATCACAACGAGTTGCTCTAATAACTTCAAGAAGAAAGAAGAATAAGAAGAAGAAGAAGAAGAAAGAAGAGTCCTTTGTGCTGATATCAGGCAGCTCCGGGTATGAAGCGTTAGTGACTTCATTTTCTCAGCCTTGGCATATGAAGGTCATTTCTCTTTCTCACCCGTGCACAGGGTCTTCACAAAATTACCGTAATATGATGCTGGCGTAATATGATGCTGGTCAAGGGTGGATACAGGAATTTTCGAAGGGAGGGGCCAAAATTCTCGGTCTTGGGCAGAGGAAAATTTTCGTCTTGGTCGTCAAAAAATCTGATGACCTTTTTTAGTCATAAATTTGTCTCCATTTCCCAAGAAAAAGACACCATTTTATCCGCCAAAAAAAGTTGATGACTTTTTTTGCTGTTGTACGGACCTCGTGTGCAGACTTTGTGGGTGTGGGGAAGACCTACGGAACTACTCAAGGAGGGTCAGGTCAACTTTCCGAGCCAGAATAGCTGGTAAAAAAATAAAGAAATTTCTAAATGGGGCCATGGCCGGATTGGCCCCCTGGATCTGCCCCTGTGCTGGGCAAATTGCCATAATCTCTCTGGAATATACAAAATCTGCATAGGATACATGTAGATCACTAACCTTTAACTCTGTTCTTAACAAGAGTCGCGATATCTCTGGACCACTCGGTGCACTCGTCACCCTTGTACTCCTTCCCATGAAGATATTCGGCCACAATGTTATGCATCGCCTCCTTCACATGGACCGGACGAAACCTATCAACAACAACAAGCTCAATTAACCAGTTAGCGCTCGTGAACAAGCTGATGCCCTTCACTTAGCTTTCGAGTGGCTCTTTAGAAATTTGGAGATTATGATTTCGAGTATTTTACATATGTACACAAAGTTCTAGGACAATTTTGGATTAATGCGGGACAGAGGATGCACGTTGCACAAGGCCAATTCCAGGGCTGTCTAAGAAAATCTGGCATGGTTGGCAGTCCTAGAAATAATTTTTGGATTTCAGACTTTGCTATGTATGATTCATGCTAAAATACTCAGAAGGGGGCTAAAATGCTCAGGAGGCAACCCTGTCATGCGACACCGGCATTGTCCATAGGTAGATTTTGATGTATTCTTTAGCTTATTTAAGCGTATTAATATTTCTGAAAATATACCTTTTCATGGTATTTTGACAACTAGCCGACTTACTTACTTTCGCGGAAACATTGGGCTATCGATCGCCATAGGCAAGAAGACTCACGGACTCGCGTGAATACAATCTGGAACACGGCGAAGACCAGGGACGGAGTCGGTCGTTCCAGATTGTATTCACGTCTCGCGAAAACATTGGGCTATCTATCGCCGTGAGACCGCTCTACTCTGCCCTTATCTGTGACGACCACATTGTTCACTTCCTACAGCGCCGTTCTAGTAGACCTCTACCAAAATCCATAATAATAAAATACGATATTAGGCATAACTCCGAACGGCGGTCCCAAATTAAAATATATAGTCCATATCGTCAAATGTTGTAATTATCACACAACAACTTGAGGTACTTTCCGAAAACATCCGACTTGTGGCTAAAGCGCCACTGGAAAGCATCATGCTGATAAACTCCGTTATAGATATATCCAACGTGTTGATGAAATAGAAGCTGGATTTATGGGAAAAATTTAATGGTTTTCTAGCTGAAATGGAAGCTGTATTGATGATTTTCATTCATGTATTTCAACATGCATCCAGCTTCTACTTTAGATCTAAAAAATACCTTCTATTTCTCGCTCGTTATTTTCGTCAATCCAGCTTCTAATTCATATATAAAGATACCCTCATCCAGCTTCCATTACTTAAGCATTTTTCATCAATCCAGCCACTATTTCAGAACTAGAAACATCTTTATCCAGCTTTTATTTCTCATGCGTTATTTTCGTCAATCCAGAGCTCTATTTCACATGTAAAAGAACCTCCATCCAAATTCCATTTCTCTTGCGTTTTTTCATCAATCCAACCTCTATTTCACCTGTAAAAACTTTCATCCAGCTTCCAATTCTCAACCGCTTGAACTGGATAATTAGCCCAAGTTTGAGAAATATACCTACAGAAATAGGCTGTGCGCAGCAATGAGTATGAAAATAGCATGAAAAAACAGCAATTTTAATTTGGGACCGCCGTTCGGAGTTATGCCCGATATTATATATTTTCCAATAAAACAAGAATAAATTATGCTAAACTGAGCTAGCTTAACATAACAGTCGTGTAGTAAAAAGCACAAGCAGACTACTGTACGCACTTATTACTGAAGTTCGGACGAATTATGTATGTATTGCTGTTCACTTCTTTAACAGCCTCTACGGTTTCAGTAGCCATTTAAGGCGTATATCTTTTACAGAAATTATCTCAAACGACGAAAACAAGCAAATTTCTAACAAAAATAAGCGCCTTAAAACATATGGCTGAAGACGTAAACAAATTTGGTTTCATGGCGACAGAACGCCAACCCATCTGGTTCCCTGCTAGTCCACAAAGCGAATAAGTATGTAACATACGCGCCTTTGCCGACTGTCTAACGATCTTACGGATAAGCGGTAATTACACAAAATAAACAAAACGAACTGAAATAATAAAAGGAACGCGGTGGTAACGTAGTCATGCCATTATCACTTAGTCCATAATTAGTTTGTGGTAATCGTAATCGTAATCTCGAAGCTTCTACAGCGCCCACAAAAGCCCAAGTCGCGGGAACCAGCTTATTCACAGGCGCGTGTGTAGGTGTAGTGGGTATGTTCGTTGCCTAATAGCCGAAGGGTTGCAGGTTCGAATTCACTTCAAGTCGCCGCGTAGGGACCTTGGGCAAGTCCTTCATTCACAATTGCTCAGCGCTTTGGCGTGACTCTCTACGCCTATTGGAAGAAAAAGAGTAAGGTCCGACTGTTTTTTGGTCGGGCTGTCGAACGTTGCCTATTCACGGACGCGATCCGACTACTGCCCGACACGGAGACTTTTGTCTGCTGCGTTTCCGCCCTCGGCCGGTTCATCCCTCCTTAGACAACCTGGTGACCCCGAGCTCCCCTAAGGTCACCATATTGATGCCAGGCTTAGTGCGGACACCCGTTCAACATAGAACATCGACCGGCAGGACTCCCGACCTCAAGTCGTCCACCAACTCTGGCCTCCAAGTAACTGGATTACAGAAGTACGCCACGACTCCCAGCCGACCACAACCGACTTCAACTCATACACAGGCAGCTGCAGCTGAATTGCTTACAATTGCATTCACTAGATGGCAGTTTACAAATGCATCAGTCTACGGGTTACTGAGTACTGACCACACACAGCTCTGATTGTGACAGATCAGCGACGAGAGCAGCTGAGTCGAAGTGCTGCCACTTGCGCTTTGTGATTGCTGTGTAAGTTGGCGTTGGTGGTGCCATACTGATGGACCATGACACCAGCATATGGTCCGACAACCAACATCGATGACCGAGATATGTGGCCAGGGGCGGATCCAGGGGGGCAATCCGGCCATGGCCCCCCATTTAAAAATTGCATGGGACGTGCCCCCCCATTTGGTTTCAACAGGCCATTAAATAAATGCAGTGGAAGAGAAAAGCAGGACATCAGCCCCCCTCCTATTAAAAAATCGCATGGGATGGGGCCCCCCATTTGATCTACCATTACTCTCGACTACAGATGACGACAAAAAAGGTCGTCAACTATTTTGGCGGTTGAAATGGCATCTTTTCCAGGAAAATTGGACGAATGACTAAAAAAAGTCGTCAACTATTTTGGCGGTTGAAATGGCATCTTTTCCAGGAAAATTGGACGAATGACTAAAAAAAGTCATCAACTATTTTGGCGGTTGAAATGGCATCTTTTCCAGGAAAATTGGACGAATGACTAAAAAAAGGCGTCAACTATTTTGGCGGTTGAAATGGCATCTTTTCCTGGAAAATTGGACGAATGACTAAAAAATGTCGTCAACTATTTTGGCGGTTGAAATGGCATCTTTTCTCGGAAAATTGCACGAATGACTAAAAAAAAGTTTTTCAGCAGCAACGAAATTTTTCATTTTTCCCATGTCCCACCAACTAGACCCAAAATTTTGGCCCCCCTCGAAAATTTCTGTATCCGCCCTTGCAAGTGGCAACGAGCTCTCTAAGATGATTACGTGATCCAGCAGACCGCCCAGTCGATTATTTTACAAGAAACATAGGATGCGTTGGAGCCTGTACATGTTGTTGGAAACTGCAAGTCAATAGGATGGTATTGTACTTGACTGCTTCTGGTACTACTTCAATGCTCACTCTCGATGGATGTTTATATCTCCAGTGATGGTAACTGGAATAGACATACTGGCGAGCGCTGACAGAATAAAAGATAACTCGTGTATTGGTTGTGATTACACAAATCTTTCCTATGCTGTCATCGTTTCTCCCCCTATTGTTCTTAGGGCAATAATTGCATCCTCTACTGAACCAAACCGATTCTTTCCTATATGTTGTTTGGCCTCTGCGTTGTGTTCCACCCCTGTGGTTAATATATTCAGCATGATCTTTGATGCATGCAATATGAGGCTTATTGTCCGTCCTGTGGTCACAACATTCAAACAAATTTGTATCACCAGGATTGGACTGGGAACACCCTCTGTATATGTTTCTTGTAAAAAAATGATAATATTTGAAATAAATGAACACATTTTATTTTTGTACAGGTATCATATAGCTGTTTCAATAGAATCCCTTGGCCACTTCCAATATTTCGTAACCCCTATAGCGGTATGGAAACTTTCCACTAAAATACCGAAATCAAGATTCTAACATTGATCAATAAATCTAGCTCGTGCTGCTTTCCAAGAACTTAATAATACAATAATGCATGCTTTTAATCGTGTATTTGTGATCACTGTCTAACTGCGCATTGATAATATTATTTCTGATGCCTAAAGAAAGTTTATGCAGTGTCACCATAGAAGTCAACATAAATTCAAGCCAACAATTTCTATCAGTTATCTAAAAAGTAGTGTTTGGCCAGAAGTTCAGAACCAGTCAAAGAAACAGTGAATATTGGTTAAAACATGAACCATGCATGCAAGAGAAAACCTATAAGCCAACATGAGAGGTAGATGACATTGTGTGAGGCCCCAGTTACTTCATTTTTCATGGTTCTTGCATGAGAGTATGAGACTTGTCCCACCGCCATGCCATTTGGGTAGTATGTATGTTGATGTAAAGCTCAGTTCATCACACAGGATTTACAGGAGAAGAAATTCCTTTTATTGTCTTGTCTTGGCAAATCGTTGAGAAACAAAAACGCACAGCTGAGGATCCAGCCCGATACACAGTAGACTAACGTATGCATTGCATCTAGCAACAATCACGACTTCCAATAATACCAAACGATCAAAGTGAACAATAAGCAATAATTTATAATAGCATCACCATGACATCAGCAGGACACATAGGAAGAGCAGAAATCGTCAGCACAAAAAGTCCCGGAAGAATTCCTAAATATCGCCTTCATTATTAAACTTATTACTATAGATGCGTATTCATTAATTACTATTAATTACATATTCATTATTACTATGCATATTCATTAAGTGCCACTATCAAATGAACAAGCAGCCATCAATGGTGGTCAGCAATTGTGTGAAGGACTTGTTGATGGTCTCTAAACAGCAGCCATCTCTCGGAAGACTTGAACCCACGCTCTCCACATTGCAAGGTGAGAGCTCCAATCTATCAGCCTCCATGTTCATCTTTATTTTGTTACTTACTGTAAACTTATAAAAAATATTGCAAAACTAGTACCGGTACATGGTAGAAACGAGATACATAAAGAAGAGATATTGCAAAACTAGTACCGGGTAGATACAGCAGCAGGATGTAACTGTAAATCATTGTAACAGCAGTCAAAATACATGTAGAAACCTTTAAAAAGCTCTTTTGTAAATGAGGTAAATTCTTTCGTGACTTCTATATCAGCTTGAACTACTATGCATATGGTTATGGTTATGGTTGAACGAGTATGATCAATTTCTTTGCTAACAAGTAGCTTTCTAACACTGACATAACTTGCAAACTCGCTTTACAGTAAAAATTAATAAACGGCTTATAACTTCATAAACTAAAGCCATGCCTGTTGTATGTTTACAATTCTGTTAGACTCAGTAATGTAAATGATCTAGGCCAGAATTGGGTCAACCCACTGTGCATGCACATGCGACATATTGATGAGATGTCGAAACGGCTTATTGGTTAATAAAGAAGATACTTACTTACTTAAGCTGATCAGCACTTTAACTGGGTGAGCTCTAATAAACGGGTCCACAGACTCCACACTCTACCTCCACAGGATTATGAAGAGATTCGTAACAAATCTTCGACAACTGCTGAATGTCAGTTCAATCATTAAGAGACAGATATATAATTATATATATATATATATATTTACAGAGGAAAAGCGTAAAATTACATACAGAAGCAACAGAATTAACGAGGAAAGCAACCAAGCAACCACAGCTGACAGCATGGGCGGATCCAGGGGGCAAATCCGGCCATGACCCCCATTTAGAAATTTCTTTATTTTTGACCAGCTATTCTGGCTCGGAAAATTGACGTGCCCTACCCCCATGAGTAGTTTTGTAGTCCCCTCCGATGAGGATCTGTACACGATGTCCGTACAGGGGTTTAAGAACACTGCATGACTAAGAAAAAATAGGAAAAAGGTCATCAGTTATTTTTGTGGGGAAAATGGTACGGTTTTTCTGGGAAATAGTACCTTTGAAAAAGGTCATCAACTATTTTGGTGGATAAAATGGTATCTTTTTCTTGGGAATTCGAAAAATGACTAAAACAGTCATCAGATATGTTGGTGAACAAGACGAAATTTTTTCTCTGTCCCAAGACCGAAAATTTCTGTATCCGCCCCTGGCTGACAGCAACAACTCTAAATGCATGTATGTAGTAAAGGAGCCGAGCGGGCCAAGACTTCAGCAGGTTGTTGGGTTCACTTGCTCTAGTCTAGAAGATGATGAGTAATACTCAGGTCCGTAATGTAAAATAACATCGATTTATTCAATAACAGAGCAGTCTGACAAGGAGTAGGTTAACGTTACCCAAAGCTGTCATGAAGTACGACCGATACAGCTGATTCGACAGAGCTGACGTGAAGACACACCAGGCTAACGGAGCCCAAAGGAAGACGGATGTAGGCCAGTTCACCAACGAGGTGGGACGGCAATCGAAGAAGACAAACGTCGTAGAACACGAACCACACGCCACGCTCAACAGGAGTCGAACACACACCACAGAGTAGACCCACGACAAGAAGCAAGCCCCCACAGTAGTAGCCCTTTAAATAGGCCCTGCCCTTCCCTCAACTCCCACATAGTCAAGGAGAGTCCAAGTAAGGAAGCCCAGAGGGGTAATAGGTAGCTAACACTCACATACCCCCCCACCAGAACATGAGGAGTCCAACGGGGACGACGAACTATACGAACAATGCTACGCCTAAATGCAAAATCACTCAGTACAAGCCATTACACGTACTAAGCAATTCAGCAAGACTTAACTAAATAATGCATCGCACTCATAAATAACGTAAGAGTCCGATATAATCATGATCTGAATACACAAACTTCATATAACCCAAATCATCAGTTCACACGTAATCACGATATATATATACATACACATCAATAGTTCAAATGTCCAAAAAAACTATATCTGAAACACAAGAAAAAATTTGGACACCAACTGGTGTATCAAAAATGAACCAAAATGTATAATGGTCATCGGCACAAGCCACCCTACACTACAGACACACTGAAGAGTTCATTGCCGAAGAATTCCGTGCTTTCCTTTTATGACAGAACGTTCCATTGAAACTGTTTCTGGACAGTGTTTGACTTTTCCTGACAGAATGTTCCATTGAAACTGTTTCTGGACAGTGTTTGACTTTTCCTGACAGAATGTTCCATTGAAACTGTTTCTGGACAGTGTTTGACTTTTCATGACAGAATGTTCCCTTGACATACGACGAGGATAGACGTACCAGAGAGCATCTCTAGCACGCCCGACGACTCCGCTGTGAGGAGACAAGTGGAGACACTGATTGACGTGTGCCCTCACCCGCTCCCACTCACATTACGCAGATGGACGACTCAGAATGTCCGGCAGAACATTCCATTCACCTGGACGATGTCTAATGTCCAAGTTGTACTGTTCAAGCTCCAAACTCCATCGTAAGAGCTTCATATTTTTGTTCGCCATCTGATGGATGAACTGCAAAGGTTTATGATCGGTGAACACCAGGACGACTGCGGATCCAAAGTAGACACTAAAGGCCCGCAAGGCGACCATCAGTGCCAGCGCTTCCTTCTCTATGGTCGAATAGCGAATCTCCTGCGGCAGCAGCTTCCGACTCAAATAGCAGATCGGGTGTTCCAATCCATCCTTCATCTGAAACAAGCACGCTCCCAGACAGAATTGAGAAGCATCAACACCCACACAAAACTGTTTAGTAAAGTCAGGAGGTATTAAGATAGGTCTAGAAGCCAGACGAGATTTTAGATCAAGAAAAGCAACCTCCGCTTCCAACAACTGATTCACCTCTTTATCCACCCTCGCCATTTTCTCAGGATTTAACCTGTAAGGGTATTGTCGAACAGGGCGAGCACCTTCAACCAAATCAATTCTATGAGACACCATAGATGTTTTACCCGGTACTTCACTAAACACATGTGCAAAGTCATGCAAAACATCCCGCAATTCCGCACGACATTCAGCAGACACTTCACATTGTAAGACCTTATCCTCTAAAGTCACATCATTCATCCTCACATCCGGATTTACCACCAACACAGAAGCCACCACCTCCTCATTCGGTCGCTCATACACCACATCCATACGATCCACATAGCGCTTCATCAGATTCACATGTACCACCCGTTCCGTTTTTCTTCGATCCGGGGTACTCACTAAATAATCGACCGGACCAAGTCGACGTACAACCACATACGGTCCACAATATTTGGTCTGTAAAGGTTTACCCACCAACGGAATCAAGAGTAAAACCTTTTCACCTTCCTCAAAAGACACAGCACGTGACTGCTTATCATACAGTTGCTTCGATTTACTTTTCGCATCAACAGCATTTTCACCAGCAAGTTTCAATCCAACACGCATACGTTCACGTAATTGTAAAACATAGTCAATCACGTTCTTGCCAGACACTTCATGTACAACATCTTTCGCCAACCATTCTTCCTTCATCAATTGCAACATGCCACGCACATCTCTGCCATACATCAAATCAAAAGCAGAAAAGCCAGTACCCTGTACCGGAACCTCTCTATATGCAAACAAGATCCACGGCAACATTGCATCCCAAGAACCCGGATATGTTTCAGCCAACGCCTTCAACATATCTTTCATAGTACGATGAAAGCGTTCGCACGAGCCATTCGTTTGTGGTCTATAAGGACTAGTTTTCAACTGCACAATACCACATTCATGCACAAACACTTGCATCAAATCAGACATGAATTCTGAGCCACAATCAGATAACAATTCTTTCGGAAATCCGAAAAGCGAAAAAACTTCACACAAACATTTAGCCACATCCTGCGCCGTATGATTCTTCAACGGAAACGCAAATGGAAAATGGGAAGCCAAATCAATGACCGTGAGAATAAACCTATTCCCCGTTCCCTCACATACACTCAATGGGCCTACGATATCCATTGCCAAGCGTTGAAACACTTCCTCCATTACAGGCATACTGACCATGGGCGCCCTATAATTTCTGTTTCCTTTGCCTAAGCGTTGACACACATCACATGAACGACAATACTCACGAACGGCTCGATTCACATGAGGCCACCAGAAATGCTTCGTCAACCGATCCAGTGTCTTTCTAGTACCCAAATGCCCAGCCGCTGGTATATCATGGGCCACATGCAACAACTTCTGTCTTAAGTCACGAGGCACAACTATTTGTACCACACCCATTCCTAATGGTGTACACTTCTCCTCCCATCGACGCACCAAGACCTCGTCCACCAACGCATACGGTTGTACACGCCCACCGACAGACACCGTCTCGTCGACTTGTGCATACAATGGTCTCAATTCAGGACACCGGCGCTGGCGCAATATTAATTCCTGTCGGCTAACATATAGCTCCGATCTTTCTGTCACAACAGATTCTGTCGCTGCAAATAAACTCGATAAGTCGCCTTCATCGAAATTCATTCGTTCAACTTGTCTGTCAATTATTTCACCTGGCGTTCGCTCTTGGTCGGCCGACTCCGTACTTTGACCCACTATCTCCGACTGCTCGGGCGCCGCTTCACTGCACACCGCCGTCTCCCTCTCACTCTGTCTCACTGCATGTGCTCTAGCCTGTGCACGAGTCGTCACCGCGACCTCCAACACCTGTCCTGCCAGCGCTGTATCATTACCCACAATGCAATGCACCCCAGCCATTGGAAGTGAATTCATTAGACAGCATAACACCTCACCTTGAACAAATGCACAATCAACATTCACTTTCACCAGAGGACATTCCACAATAGAACCAGATATACCTCTGAGTAATCTCGTTTCATTCATGTGTACAAACTCATGCTCATTCAACCATTCATTAGACACCAAAGACTGCAGCGCTCCACTGTCCCTCAAGAATACCGCCTCCTTTCGTGCACCCTCATCATCAATTACACATCCAATCACACAAAATGGTGCATACAGTTTATCAACAGATTCAATTGGCTTCGGAAAACTCTGTGGTTTAACAGGCGCCGAAACAGTCTGAACCAAACCCACAGGTTTCGCACCCCTCCAATTTTCCATTTGAGTCCCCTCCTTTCGTTTTAATTTCCAACAACTGGCCTTCGTATGACCTGGCGCTCTACAAAATGCGCACGTGACCGGTTCCCCAAAACCAGTGACGTCATCATTTTCCCGCACAGGCTTATTAAACCCATACGTTCCTCTTGGAGGCGAACGTCTACCCCAATTTGTATCACGACGCGTACCATCCTTGTACCCCACGCCTTGACGCTCCCATACATCTTTCTTCTCACTTTCATCAGATGAGAATCCTCGTGTACGGTCGAAAAAATCCCTGCGGAACCCCCCAGAATAATGGTTCGGCCCCTGCTTGTATAACACTGCATATTCATCCGCTAAACGTGCAGCACTTGCCACAGTATCAGGACTCTTATCTATCAGCCACCTGTGTACTTCAATAGGTAACGCTTGTACAAACTGCTCCATGAGAATTACCTCTTTAAATTTTGCTAACTCCTCCCACGAGTTTGTACCCTCAATCCATCTCTGAAAAGGACTCTGCAGTCGAAATGCATAATTCGCATACGTTTCCCTCGGTTCTTTTCGCAACCCCCGAAATTTCTTTCGATAAAATTCCGGAATACGTTCGTACGCCGTCAATAGCGCACTCTTCACAATATCATATTGGACGCACTCCTCCAACGATAAAGCCGCAAAAACTTTCGCCGCCTTCCCCGACAACTGTGGCTGTAGGAGGGACGACCATTTTCCCATCGGAATTTGATGCAACGTCATTGCTTGCTCAAACGCCGCAAAATAATGTTCGATATCGGCCGAATCAAATTTTGGCACAAATTTCAGAGCTGCCCCAAAACGCAAATCCTCATTTCCATGCGCTGGTCGTTCGACAGCACCACCTCCTTCTATCCTCCGTCCGTCCATTTCTAATCTCTGCTTCTCAAATTCCATATTCATTCGTTTCTCCTCCATGTCAAATCTCCTTTTCGTCTCCTCTGCTTCAATCCTCAATTTATTCTCCTCTCTCTCTGCTTCAATCCTCAATTTATTCTCCTCTGCTACAATCTGCATTTTCTTCTCCTCGAATCTCATTCGCTCCTTCTCTCTCTCCCACTCTCTGTCCTCTTTTAAGTGCAAGCGCTCTAACTCGGCCTCCTCTTTCTTAGCCTGTGCCTTAAGTTTCCAAGCTGCACTACCCAATTTCGGTGACAATGGTTTCATAGCCATTCTCCTCACCTGTGACCTAGACACGTCCTCCACTTCCTCACCATATGTCTCACTCACCAGTCGAAGTGTGTCACTTGGTATGTCTCTGACATCCCCAAATTCAGGAATTAACTCCTCCTCTAACGACGCCATTTTACCTCTACGCCCTGTCGACTATTCGACGTGCAGACCAACGCACAGCGCAAAAAATTCACCCACGACAGCTCACTTCAAAACTGTCTCGACCAAATTTACAAAACTCGCAAAACTCAATGTCGCAAAACGTCGAAATTTCCCGCACTAATTTTCCCTACCTAATTCGCCAAAAACAACAACCATTGACCTGTCTTCACGGCCAACCACCATATAACACTTTTCCAACGGAATTACCACCGTACTATTCGCTAAATTTCACGGAAACAACGCCCCTTTTTTGACGCAAATTTCAAATTATCGTGAAAAAATCCCGAGAGACCCCATCTGTTGGGTTCACTTGCTCTAGTCTAGAAGATGATGAGTAATACTCAGGTCCGTAATGTAAAATAACATCGATTTATTCAATAACAGAGCAGTCTGACAAGGAGTAGGTTAACGTTACCCAAAGCTGTCATGAAGTACGACCGATACAGCTGATTCGACAGAGCTGACGTGAAGACACACCAGGCTAACGGAGCCCAAAGGAAGACGGATGTAGGCCAGTTCACCAACGAGGTGGGACGGCAATCGAAGAAGACAAACGTCGTAGAACACGAACCACACGCCACGCTCAACAGGAGTCGAACACACACCACAGAGTAGACCCACGACAAGAAGCAAGCCCCCACAGTAGTAGCCCTTTAAATAGGCCCTGCCCTTCCCTCAACTCCCACATAGTCAAGGAGAGTCCAAGTAAGGAAGCCCAGAGGGGTAATAGGTAGCTAACACTCACAAGGTCTACAGCATATGACCCCATTGGCCTGAATCATTGAATTGCATCAATGATGTTTAAGATTCAGATTGATTATAATTTTCATATCACGTCTCTGAGTAGGTATCTCGAAGAGGTGCTATATAGATTCTTGGAATGAATGAATGAATGAATGAATACTTATTTTACACTTCTTATGTGTCATGATATGTGTTAGTCAATCAACAAATCAATATGCCAATCAATCAATCGAGCATCCGAACTTTTATAAAGCACATTTTTTATGAATCCCTCAAAAGCTCCATGAAAAGACAACAGACGGAAAAGTCTATAGACAAAAAAATTATTTCCAGAAGCAATATGAACAAAGAATACGCAAAGTTTTCTTGTTAGTTTTCATCCTTCATTTTATTTTCCCCTATATATTTCAAGAAAATCAAGTTTAAAACACCGAGCTCAGGGCTGAACAATCAACTTTATAAATCCTTACTCCGCTAAGCAGTAAAATTAGAAGCCCAAAGTTATCGTCATTTCCTACGACAAAGATTACAGGTCGCAGCAACCATGGTGGCATACATAAACGCTAACTACAATACGCATTGCTTCGAACTGCTAGAACCCAGCAATAGATGTTGACAGACTACAGCTGCTGTGTTCAAATACAATTTGTCAGTGAAGAAAAATTTGTATGTACAAATTGACATGAAAACATGGCTAAGGATCCTACACAAAAGCGGAAAAGCATGAGGTAAATGGAATGTTTGGCGGGGAAAATATACGAATCTGAACACATGAAATCGGTGAACACAAGTAATACTCGAGTGCGGCAAAGACTCAAGTCTGAAGCGAGACTCATTTTCTGTAGACTTGGACTTCGACTCGGACTTCGACAAGAAGCCCTGGACTCGAAATTTGACTCGCCGACTCATTTCCAAGCCATGACCTCGGTGGAAGAGGCCATTGTATATAGACACAAGCAACTCGCTGAACTTATATCAGATGCACAAAACACATGGAAAAGGTAAAAGAAACTATATTCACAGTCACCGGAAGATACGAAACAACGATCGGATAAACCTAGTTCTAAACGAGAGAATTCGGAAAACAACTACGATCACTTTCACGATAGATAGCATGTAACCACGTCAAACAGAAAAGAAATTGTGCTCAGCTATGATAACATATCGAAAAGGAAAACATCTAGATCTAGCATTTAACATGACAATCATTTCAACAGGCTACATCGTGCTAAGATCTGTGCAACACGTTAAGCTATATTCACAATCCATGCGGTATACCCAGAAAAGAAAGATATGTTACAACTCAACATTTAAAAGTACCGCTGTGAACATTTAAAAGTACCGCTGTGAACATTTAAAAGTACCGCTGTGAACATTTAAAAGTACCACTGTGAACATTTAAAAATACCACTGTGAACATTTAAAAGTACCGCTGTGAACATTTAAAAGTACCGCTGTGAACATTTAAAAGTACCGCTGTGAACATTGAACGAACATGACGGCTAATCGCAGAGGTCTGAGAAATCATATAATGGTTTTACAGCAATCAGATTATGTTTGACACAAGTCAAAAGCATCTGTCATTCATAATGATAGTCATTGCATCATTGTATTCAATGATTTCAGAAACAAAGAGTACAATGACACCATAAATTTGCAGTTTACATTGTGATATTCGACAAAACAGTCACCAACGAGTCATAGCCAGATACAGTAATAATGTCAAATTAGTCCGTCTGACTGAAGCATAGCAGTTGTGCAGAGCAAGGCCATACGACATGTGTTTGGTGTGTTGTTGGTTGAAACAAACTTGTGCATTAGCGACATCTGTGTGTGACAAAAGTTACCAATTAATACACAATTATTAACAAAGACAATGGCTAATGCAGATTGTTCACTCTCGCTTTATAGATCACTAGAATCCATATTACAGTAACACATATTAATACATCTAATCTAATCTAAAATGAACATTTGTAAAGTGCTTCTCACAGCAAAGCTATTCAGAAGCACCCTCTCTCTTTCTGGTAGCACGTTGGGCGTCGTTGGGTCTTTAATACGCTGATTGTGGGTTTGAATCTGCTGAAGAAAATTTGTATGAAATGGGTATTAATATGTAAACCCTAGAGAAGAATAAGTGGTTGTACTGGCAAAGGGTTGTCCAGTAGAAAAAAGGATCTAGGAATATTCAGCTTGTAGATCACGAAAGTTCTAGGGTCACTGCGAGTGTTTCAAGAGTTCTTTACAAACTTGGTATCAAAGAAACCTGTTTCACATCTTAGGATCAAAACATTAACCAATATCTTAACATAAACCAATTTCTATAACACTACTTTGCACTTTCTGTAGAAATAACCATCTAACAGGTATTTCATTTTTGTTATCAGGACTATCTTACCAGCATGCTAAGCTGAAAGAATTTCAACAATAATAGTAAAACAATTGTTGAGTAGAAATATCCATGCATTATATTGATATATTTTGTATGTGCACTTGTTATAGCGCCCCTTCAAGCTCACTCTACTCAGAGGCGCTCCCGAATGCAAAGCGGACACTGCATCGGAGTTTCACGCCAAAGCGCTGAGCAATTGTGAGTGAAGGACTTGCCCAAGGTCCTTACGCGGCGAGTTGGATTCGAACCTCGAACCTTCCGGCTTCAAGGCAATGATGCCACCACTACACCACCGCGCCCCACAATACTATACCTAGACTAACTGAACATAGTTCAATTACCAATTTTAGACAAATCTCTCTCTCAACCAGAAACTCAATCATTCAGTACTAGTAACTTAGTGTTAGTTGTGGCAATATTCTTATAACACTGATCTACCTTAGTTCAAGATGCAATAATTGAGCCAAATAATTGTTACCCTTTTTATAAGCTTAACAAACATCTTGGTAAACATTTTGCAATACATTTAATTACGAGGTGGGCACTGTAACCAGTTGGTAACCGTGCCAAATGCATGCATGCACCAGCAAGTGCCACAACCAATACATACTGCATTTCTTTCATAAACAGGATTCAGCAAGCAGAGGACTGGCAATGGTGGAAAATCAAACTATTGTCAGTTCCAAAGCCATACTTGGTACATACACAAAAATCACCCAGAATCCGAGTACAAGTCTCATTAGCGCTAAGTAACTTACTAGCTATGATTCTATTCTCAATATATCAGTCAAAAATTTACATGATTTTGCAGTCAGTCCATCCAAATCCGTAGTTGAACACAATTCAGCCAAATTACAAAATGCTACAAAAACTAACGCTAGTGCCAGATTAACATAACATTTTAATACAGTGATATGGCACTGCTCTAAAGTGCAAAGAACTAAGCCACCACAACACTACACGGTTCAATGGCATCGGTTCTAAACAACTGCCACAACACTAGAAATTACTGTACACTATATTGCCAGCTAGCGCACAGAAAACTGAAGTTGTAGCGGCGACTGGCAAAACCATGAACACAGTACACGAAGACTGGTAGCACCATGTCATCAGCTGCTGCCTGCATCAGTGATGAAGCCAAACGGAGGCATGTCAGTTCTTTAGGCTCATCTGATCATCAAGTAGTCTGTCGTATGAAGCAATTCTGTAAATGAACAAGGAACGGAATAGGAAATTCTAACATCACCCAGCACATGCATAATAATACAGCTGCACAAACACCATCAAAATTTCCCACATATCCTAAATCTGTGATTACCTAATCATGGTCGAGGATAAACAGTAGGCCTAAATATACAAAAATGTGTGAATTCATATTTTAACCTGAACTGTCTTCTTTCTTTCCATTCTTCATTTGTTCATTCAATCATTCATTACAAATATTTTGACAGCACACCTTCAAGGCTACTAGTTTGCACTCAGCAGTGCTCCCACCCCAGAATGATTTCCTTCCTCCCTCCCTCCCTCCCTCCTTCCCTCCCTCCCTCCCTCCCTCCCTCCTTTCCTTCCTTCCTTCCTTCCTTCCTTCCTTCCTTCCTTCCTTCCTTCCTTCCTACCTCCCATAAGGATGAACAGCTTTAAAAAGACACCTAAGCAAATGTTGTGCTTGATGAGTGTCACATACTTTGTAATGTATTGTATCTAAATATATAATTACGTACTATATATATATATAATTATATATATATAATTATATATATAGCACCTCTCACAATGCACAACAATCAGAGGTGCTCCCAGTGCGTGAGACCAAGAGAGAAAAAAAGGTGGTTTTGAGACAATGAAAGAGGCACTTGGCCACCAGCTAATAAGGAAGGACAATCGTGAAGACAATCATCACATCTGGTCTTTAATAATATCAATCTACAAATCCAACATCAAGAGACAAGCTATGAAAGCTCCTTGCATCACGAATTTATCATTAATCAACAGCCTCCATGCTGCTGATGTTAATTAAACACAGAAACGAGTCAACCAAAGAACCTAATCAGGTCAAATTTTTTTATCTGAAGCTAAGACCAGAGACCAAAGATAAATGCAAGATAGTCTAAAAAACATGAAAGGTCAGTGCATCGCAAGAAATTATCTAAGATAAAAATGTATGCATGCATGTATGTAGCTCAATGTATGTATGTATGTATGTATGCATTGTATGAATGTATGTATGTATGCATGCATTTCTTTTAAAAATGTATGTATGTATGTATGTATGCATGTACCCACACACACACACACACACACACACAAACACACATACGCATACACACACGTATGCATGAGAAGACTTCATATAGTGCACTGCGTTTTAGTCAGGGCTTAAAGTGTGGCTGGACGGTCATGGACGGCGTCCATGCACTTATTTTAAAATATGAATGCCGTCCTGCCAGCACAGCCTGTAGGCGTAAGGGGCGTCCAGGCACTTCTTTTGGAAAGGTAAGGGGCGTCCATGCACTTATTTTCTCACACTTTAAGCACTGGTTTTAGTTAACTCGTAAAATTGCTGTGCCTATTCCAATCTAACAGATCTAATTATACAAGTGCATTTTAAGGTGTTTGAAAATGTAATCTGCACAGACAGACAAATGAAATTATCAATGTCATCAATGGTATGTAACCCTAGTTCTCTAGTACACATCCAATGGTGGAAGCAGCTTACAAGTCGTCTGCTGATTCGCTGAGCTCCTTCGCCTTCTGCCTCCTCCTCCGTCTTTCGTAAACAAGTATGATAATGAACAGCACTATCATCTCGGCCACGATTCCTAGTAATGGATACAAGGGAGCCAGTCTACCTGTATCAATGAATCACAAACACAGCAAATAAACTGAACGGTTTCAAGTATTGCTATGTAACCGTAACCCTGTTTATGGTAATTTTTTTAGAAAAGCAAACAGTGACTACTCTGAAATATCACAGAGCATTTCATTTCGCATAAACTTAAAGTATGATTTCACTTTATAAGTAGGGCTGTTGATTTAATTGCGTTAACGCGTGCGATTAACGCGTTAAAAAATTTTGCGATTAATAATTTTAACGCATTAATCGTACGCGTTAATTAGATCTGATTAAAATGGAATCAGGGGCAGAAAAACTCATTTTAAACGGAAGGCTCATACTTAAAGCGAGTGATACATTCTTTGCAAATATTCCAAAAAGAATTTTAGTATTATCGTAGCAATTCTTTGCTCAATTATCGCCTGCATGCGAACCAAAACATGCGTTAAACGCTAACGATGAGTCGTCGACATCGGCCGCATTGCATCGTCCACTAAGGTTGTTTTCTCTTTCCTCACTCCCTCAGACGTCAGACTACGTTGGTTGAACTCCATGAGATGGCATGACCAATGGATTTCAGGTTTCAAATGATAAATGTTTACATGCAGAAGGACAACTGAGACGAGGTTCGGCAAGAACCGCAACCTCTCGTGAAAAATTGTGACTAAATAATGAGGTTCAATAGTAGGCCTACTATTGTTAATTAATAGGAGCATCCCTTGAACCGACCAATGTAAATAAACTGGTCTGCCTATACAATTGGCTGAATAAATAATTAATCTTGATAGTCAGAAAACGGTTGTCTAATTTCACATCTAGGCCTGTAATTTTAATTAAAGGTGGTTCAAATGAAAAAAATTGACGGATTTTGAGCAGTTGACTGATTTGAACAGTGTTTAAATTCTGCCTGTCATACAAAATTGTTCAATAAACTTGATGCAGAAATTCAATAGGCCTAAGCCAAAGGTTATTAAATATGTTTGCAATAGAAAGAATGCATCCAGTCATTAAAATGTTATGCTTCAGGGGTCCTTAGAAAATAGTAAGATTAACATATTTGAAGGAAATGTATTGCGATTAATTTGCAGTTAATTGCGATTAAAAAAATTAATCGCGCGATTAATTTCGATTAAAATTTTTAACCGAACAGCAGCCCTATTTATAAGTACTCCTAGTAAACATCCAAACATTTGTTAGCACAACAAAATACCACAGCATAGATACTTCTGCGTGTTTGTGGATCATCCACATGTTAATGTGGTCAGGCAAAAAGCAACTAAATGAACCAATTGCCATTTAATTCTCATTAACACTAACACACTTTCCCGATTTATTATAGGTATAAAACTAGTTAAAACGGGATTTAATCAAATCAGTCAGTCTCAGAGACGTAACTGGCAAATGATGTTCAGCTTTTCACAGCCATTTCAGCCTCATCTAATCAGGAAAAAGTCATTTCACACAGAAACTTGAATAAAAAATAATGGCAACCTTGAAAGGTCAAAACATCAGTAGGCCAACCTTTAAGTGGATTCTCCTAATGACTACATGCAATAGTGATGCTCAATGCTCATGGTGTCTATCTACTTGATGACTGCCCCACAGATCATCGTTGTCATCATCGTTTACCATCATTATCATCACAATCATCATCATCACAATCATAATCACAATAGCCATCACCACCATCATCATCATCATCATCATCATCGTCATAACATTTATAAATTTAATAACAAAATTTAATAACATTATTGACAGCACTAACAAATAAACAGACCTCCTTTAATATGCACTAACTTCCAATATGCAAAGGATATCCTCTAGTATGACCTAATACTTTAGCAATGAGAGCACTGTACGGAGAAACCAAGGTAGACCATCATTAAGTCATATCTTCCAGTATAACCTGACCATGCAAATAATATTGCCAACTTAATCATGCATGACCTCCTAAGAAAAATTTAGACAGCTGACCTTTAACCCTAATGAAAATGCTGGCACTGCCAGTGATCGCTGTTCCGTTGACCGTCGCCGTGGCAACGCACGTGTAGTTCGCACGGTCGTCGTACGTCACGTTGTCGACAAGCAGCTCAGCGTTGACGAGCAGCGAAGCGTTACGGAAGTTGACGCGCGATTCTTTCTCGTTGGCGGTTGACAGCGAGACGTTGTTGCGGAACCAGGCAACAGTCGGAAACGGCCAACCCCAGACGCGGCACTCAAGGGCGAGGTCCTCACCCTCCACCAAGGTTCGCGACTTCTCGAACGGCCTTACGTGAGGAAATGCTAGTCAAAGAAACAACGGCTGTGCCACTCCTCAAATCATAGATAGGCTACTAAACAAATCGTGGTGATGTAGTGGTGGGTTCGGTGTCTTGGAGCCGGAGGGTTCCAGGTTTGAATCCACCTCAAGCTGCTGTGTAGGGACCTTGAGCAAGTCCTTCACTCGCAATTGTTCATGCACTACAGTGTGAAACTCCGATGCAGTGTCTGCGCTGTAGTAGTCGGAAGCACCTCTGAGTCAGACATTGATATGCATGTTCTTGGGGTGTCCAATGTGGACTCTAATGCTGGGTCCTAAGAAAGACTGTGGGGGTTGAATCCCTCCCCACAACCCCAGGCAACTCTCAACCCGGGTTAATCAAGTCCAAACACAGTCTCATTGACCATGGGCGCCCGCAGAAATGTTTGCAGGAGGAGGCAAAACATGATGGTCAAGGTAAACAAATTTTTTTAGCAAGAGGTAAAAAAAGCAAAGCAGGGAGTTCAGAACATGCATGGGTATTTTTCATAGAGGTTATCTTGATGTAAATTTCTCAGTTTCACTTTTGAAAATTTCTAATATGAATTGTTTCTTTTTGCAAATAAATTTGTTTAAAAAATCGAAAAGTACTATTTAAAAGTAGGTTTTTTAATTCTCTAATGCGAAGAAGTTTGTTATAAACCCCAAAAGTAGTAGTGATAAATATAGGTTTCAATTTTCCCGGGGGGGGGCGCCCATGTCATTGACACAAAGCTTTATTCTGAATTATTTTACCCCACACATTACTGATGAAAGTTTACTAACTTAGGCGTATAGGAAATCATCGTTTTAATTCTTAAATGAGTTCCATGATCTGGCCAGCATTCGATCCACGATCACATGATAGCTAACGAATATGATAGAAGTCACACATATTTACTTGCTTTGCCATTCCATAATTAATCTCACATCGATCTAAAAAGCAATGGTGGCTGATAATTCCGCAACAGCATTGATCGTTTATTTTTTCTGATGCACCTAAAAACACTCTTTAAAATCGAAATGGATCATTTGTACCGACTTACGTAAAAAAATGAATAATAATGATAATGACGTCTATTGAGTCGGCGCTCACATGAAAGATTCACAGCATGAGTGAAGTTCATTCTGTTTCCAAGGGTGACGTGGCAGACGTACTCTCCAATGTCAGCCTCAACTGAAAACAATAGGCAGAAATAAACAATACCATAATTAATATCAAGTAGTAGTGATATTGCGCATCTTATTAGAGCCGTGCTATCAAATGACCAAGGACAACCCCTGAACAGTCAAGATCTAATACACCACTGATCTCATCAAAATGTCCAAACACTGGCTCGCTGTCCACCATAGGCTGGCTCTCTTAGTTAGTAGACTTATCTTATGGATAATTGATCTGGTCTTGATGTGCCAGAGGTTGATGGCTTTTGTATTACGCATCAGAGCTATTGAAGTTGTAATTAAGTGTGATGTACCCATTCCATTTTGTTTAAATCAGTCTCCAGTGTTTCTGTTATCTATAGAACAGTGGTTCCCAACCTTTTTTGACTGCCGGGCCACTTTTTCCAAGTTGGGGGACACGAGGGCCACTTTTTCTTAGTGGAAGGACATTAGGGGGCCACAAGGCTAAAATGTAATTAACTAGAGGCATATAAAATTGTAATAATTGAATCAAAATAGAATGTTATTTTATTGGACGTTAATAAATCGCATCAAACATTCTATTTTGATGCGATTTATTAACGTCCAAATAAATAATTTTTAATAGAAAAGAATTATATATTCTATCATGTCCAAATTGTCAATTTTTACTTATATTTTTCTTAATTCATTGAGATGCTGCGGGCCATTTTTATAGGCCAGGCGGGCCACTTTTGGCCCGCGGGCCACGGGTTGGGAACCGCTGCTATAGAAGATTCAGTGTTTGCTACAAGGTTTCAATCCGTGCCATAGCTTCTTCTTGTTGATACCTTTTAATGAATTTCGCTACAACTTAGACAAGAAGATTAATTCTGAGAGAGATATCTTATGGAATAGGACACACCATGCATGCAGGCTACCCAAGCCTGCATGCCACTCTCCCAAACACTGGCTCGCTGTCCACCATAGGCTGGCTCTCTTAGTTAGTAGACTTATCTTATGGATAATTGATCTGGTTTTGATGTGCCAGAGGTTGATGGCTTTTGCATTACACATCAGAGCTATTGAAGTTGTAATTAAGTGTGATGTACTTAGTACAGTGGTTCCCAACCCGTGGCCCACGGGCCAAAAGTGGCCCGCTAGGTATAAAAAATGGCCCTCGTCTCTGAAAGAATTACCGAAAATATATGAAAAAATTGACAATTTGGACAGGATAGAATACAATTATTTTCTATTACGAATTATTTTAGTTTTATGTCTGTAAATAACATCAAATATTCTCTTTTGATTCACTTCTAACAATTTGATTTGCTTTTCGTTAACAAAATTTAACCCTATGGCCCCTAATGTCCTTAAACTAAGAAAAAGTGGCCCTCGTGTCCTGCAACTTAGAAAAAGTGGCCCTACAGTCAAAAAAGGTTGGGAACCGCTGACTTAGTAAGTTCCTAGCGCCATGAGAGGGAGGGAGTTAGGAAGGTAGGGAGAGACAGAGAGAAAGACATAGGTGTAGATAACCATCCAGAAAGGGCAAGAGACATCATTTAAAGACAAATAATAACAGCAATAATTAAGCTCCAAACAGAAATTCCAATTAGTCATCGTTATCGTAAAAGCAAATGCATGAGTATTTAATACTATTTATGATGCTCAGTCATGTCCTAAAATGTTCACCTGTTGACAAAATTTTTCATAAAAACGCAAAACAAATTATGACATTAAAAAGTAAATACATAAAAAAGTACGAGTTTATCAGCCTCAAGAGAACATGTAATAAACAACAAATCATTCTTTCAATTTAAGCAGAATTAATCAAGAAAGGTCACGAGAGGTCAGCACACGACCCACAATTCCGCCTCCCCCGAAGTCGGTCCAGCGAATGATTAGAGGCAAGCAAGATTATGAGATCCACATCAGCAAATCGATTACCCGTTCATGGAAGTACCGAAAATAGGAACGCCGTGTAGGAACGCCATGTAGGAACTGCAAATTGCGCCTGTTAGCAATATGAATGATTAATGGGCAGTTGCCACGCTCCGGTCATTCATTACAACGGCCAGGTGGACGAGGGACTTACACTCCCAAAGCTCAAGGATATCAACGTACATATAGGAGCACAGCGTATACCGATCTATGGTCAGACTCCCCGAGGATAGAAAATGTCTAGCGGAATGAGCCCAATATACAGCAGTTGCAAATGATCTGTAGTTGCATGCTAACCCTGGGCTCAACCTCTTCATACTCAAAGAAATGGGACCCTGACAGGCTTTGGTTGCTGCATCTAGTCCTGTCAGTCTACTTATCTGTCTACTGTGCCTGCTTGCTTGTCTCAGGTTGTCTGTATGTACATGCATGCACATGCAGATTATAAGCACTTTTGCATAGTTCTTTAAATGTACTTTATAAATGTCCAGACATAGAAAAATGCAGGTTGTCTGTTCTGTTGGTAGTTAATATCGATGTTAATTAAGATAACTGCATAACTGTATACTGTAACCAGAAGCAGTCTGTCAACTGAATTGAACATTGAATAAACGAAAAATACATAATTTTCCACTACAATCAGAATTAGGCATTGACAATAGGCTTCAGCAGCAACAATAGATTTTAGGCAGTAATAATAGACAGGATCTAAGCGCCATCATGGACACAGGATACAAGCGGAGAATTACACTATACATAAGTTATAATTACTTTAAAAATTGTTAATAATAATTTATTTCATCTCCAAGGTGCAAACTATTCTGCAAAAACACAAATTAGTGCATTAATAGTACAGTGGTTCTCAAACTTCTGCAGGCCATGGACCGGTAATAACTTTTTGTTGAAGCTCGTGGATCGGTAACTTAAATGGCAAGCGCAAACAAATGCGATCTATATTATAAAAAGACTATCCTGAGGCTATTTATAATAAAGCATAGAACCTATGATTCAATAAAATTAAAACAGATGACTAAGAGCATATGAATTTATTTCTCAATTTAATTCTCACTTAATTACATTTAAAAAAAAGTTAAACTCAAAGTTTCAAAATATAGGCCTTTTACAAGAGAATTTCAATTTTTTTTATCGTAAGTGAATGTGCAAAATATAGCCAATGACACACTACTAAGATCGTGTGTGATTGTGTGTTAATGCTGGAAACACCTGCTTGAAATTAAACATAGAAACCAGGAAAAATCACAAAAATGTAGATTTGAAAAAATTACACAATTTATTTTCAAATCTTCTCCACGCACCAGTGGTCAGTACTCCGTGGACGGGCACCAGTCAGTGGACCAACACTTCGAGAACCAACGCATCAATAGAACTGTATAATATTATTATGTAATGTCGAAGAAAGTGGACACTGGCATATAGCAGTGCAGCACAACTTTTAAATAACTCCCAAAGCCAACATTCTGACTGATGGACTCACAGGCATGTCACAGTTCATTTCTAATTCAGCAGACGCATGAAGCATTGTCTCATGTCCAAAAGACAGCTCAGAAGGTGGCTAATGCTAAACTAAGTCATTGTCTGCATGGCAACTATAGGGTAGGACACACCGAGAGAAACATCTGAGGAGGCAGAAATGCACCCTAGGGAGGATTATAAGTAAATGATAAGCTGAGTCTCAATCAAGATCTCAAGAAAAAAAAACCAGCAGAGTGAACATTTGCCAGAAGAGAGTGGCAGACAAGAGGAGGGAAACAAGCAATGGAAAGATACTCCCTCCAACAAGCTGTTGGAGGGAGTACCTCCGTATATCGTCAGACAGTCCTAGTAGGCCTGGACATTTGCGAGTCATCACAGGAAAGTAAATCGCTGCACTGCATGGACATATGTAGAGGGAGAAAGAAGCAGAGGGAGACAGCGGAAGACCTGGATAGATAACATCAAAGAAGACCTGAGAGAGAAGCTTAGGGCACCAGTTTATCCAAGATAGGAGAAACAATCAGGAGCAGAGAAGTTTGGAGAAATTTCATAAAGGCCTCATCGTCATATTGATGACGGAGGAGAAGATAGAAGAAGAAGATAGGAAAGTAGCAAACATTTGTAACTCAACACATAATTAGCATTGTCTTGCAAACCATTCCACCATGCAACATACCTAGCCTTGAGACGTGCAACGAGCTGATGAGATCGAGACCAGAGCTTGAGTCGATCGTATACTTGCGTGGCAGCGGCACCAACATCGTGTTATTGCGAAACCAAAGGAACTGAACCGTGATCGGTTCGTCGCTTGAAATGCGACACTGTAACGTCGCTCCTCCACCGACCTTCGTCATAATGCCATCCACTCCCTGAACTGGAAGAAATGACAAGAAATGGAAGAAATTAAATCATGACACCAGCATGCAATGCCTTTGCAATGGATGGGAAAACAGTCCTAACCTCTTTACTGTACTGAACTCATTTAGGTCTACTCACTTCAAAAGTCTGGAAATGCACAATCCATTAACAGGGCCAGCCAGATATTCCAGGCTCCTTGGCCTAGCAGTCTAAGCTATCTTTGTTTGAAATTGAAATACTAATAAACGTGTTTGTACTAGTCCTATGACCGTATCATATAGTATATAATTATATATAAATATATGGCTGATTTTAATATTCAAATATTAATTTATATATTTTATATTTAGAAAGGCGCATATCATAGACTTTATATAACTACCCAGCCACAGGGCCTCTAGAAGTCGCGGGGCCCCTGGGCATTTGGCCATGCCCCTCTTGGGCCTGTCCATTAACATGCTAATCTGGCTAAAATGCTTACCAATGTTGTCCATACAACAATGCCAAATTAATCCCGGCATGTCAATAAAACGCGTGCAGCAATTGCAGGATGGACCAGCTTTTATGTTAGGCAACTCATATGCATTCATTGCAAAGTGCAGTGCATAAACATGCAGTGCATGTGTATTGCACACTCTGTACAGGCATTTATTTCTCCTTTTTGAACTGTTGATCTGGGCAAGATGTAAATATTTATATACATTTGAACTATCACTATTTCATGTTCATGTATATACTTACAGACCGATATGTATAGAACAGCCATAAAAATATTCCATGAAGCTAAAATGGCTTCTGATCAGACCTAACATCATATTGGGGAGAGCGATTGTTTTAAGAGTTACAGATCATAGTGAGGTGTTTCCCACTGTTTCAGAAAAAAGTTAAGAGCTGTTCAGCAAAATCAGACACAACTCATAAACATAAAAATTATTTTGCTGATGACATGCAAAATTATTGACATTGTCATGAACTTAACATAGGCCTCTGCAGGACAACAACAATAATAATAATAATGAATAATAATAATTTTAATTTAATTTCAAACTGACACAAGTGCAGTTCACGATTACACTCAGCAATGAACAGATGACCACAAGTTATCAAAGGAGTCAAATTTAACTGTCGGCAGCCATGCAAGGCACCATGACATCCTACTGCTCAAATCAAATCAAATCATTTAATTCTGTAACCAATCACTTATTACAGTCAAACAAAATTACATGTAACATATTCAATTGGGAATGGCCACAAGGATGGGCCCTGAAGGGATCACTGACCCCGCTAATAGGGACACCTACATACTTGTGAAACAAAAAGATGGGACGGCCGACAATTGCTAAATATTAACTAAGAGGTGAATTATTACAATGATTACAACTATACTTCAGATATCTTAACTAAACAAGAGAAAAAAGTAAACTCTTAACTAGATAAAAAAAAAGAGTAAAGATCAGTAAATGCAAAACAAGTATGCGCGAGTGGCTTAAATAGACCATCATTATGATACTTCATAATACATTGTTGCTATTACCAACTAGGTGAGAGCGTAACTTTTTCTTAAATAATGATAATGATGGAGATTGCCTGACTTCTAGAGGGATTTTATTCCAGATTGAGGGACCAGTGGCTCTAATAGAGAATAGACGGGAATTAGTGCGAGCAAAGATACTTATGTAGTTCGACGAGTTTCTTGTTGAATGAGAATGGATCTGTGAACCAAGATTAAAGAATCCCTTGAAAACAGGAGGGAGCAAACCGTGGTCAAAGCGGTACATAAATTCTCCTGATTGATAGAGTTTAATCTGCTCAAATTTTAATATGTTAAAATCACAAAATAATGGGGTAGTATGCGATAAATATGCAGTACCAGCCACTTTGCGAATCACCCTTTTTTGGAGTGTTATCAGTCTATGCAGTCTAGTAGTGTAGGTAGATGCCCATATTAGATTACAGTATGCTAAATATGGGTACACAAGCGAATAATATAATTTTACACGGATAGAAGGAGGTAAGAGGTAAGCAGTATGTGCTATTATCCCAGTATTTTTAGCAATTTTTGAGGAAATGCATTTTATATGATCTACCCAAGTTAAATGCTGATCTACATATACTCCCAGGAATTTTGTGGATTCTACTCTAGAGAGATGAGATCCATTAATACTTAGTAAAGGCAGCTGGGAGGGACAGGGTTTCCTATGAGACCTAAATAGGATATAGTTCGTTTTAGTAAGATTAAGTGTAAGTTTATTGGTACAAAACCAATCTGCTGCTAATGTCAGCTCCGTATTTACTATTTGAAAGAGGGTTTCCAGAGAACTATGAGAATAGAAGACATTCGTATCGTCTGCAAACAATATGAAATATAATTTAGAAGAAACATTGGGGAGGTCATTTATATAAATTAGAAATAGTAGGGGGCCCAGGTTAGAACCCTGAGGTACTCCATATTTAATTGCTTTTAGTGCTGAGAAGGAGCCATTGCAATAGACACATTGCGAACGACTTTCTAAATAACTTTTAAACCACTGAAGTTGAATGCCTTGTATACCATATCTTTCTCAATATCTTGCTCAATTTACTATACCACTGCCATCTGCCGAATGGAAGGTTGAGAGGACCTTTTTGGGAGGATAGCGAGAAGCAATCCCGCAACATGCTTTCTTTGTGCCAGAGTGTTTAACTATTACCCTAAACGTTTTGTAGTATGCAGAACCAGAGATTTTTCAGCTTATTCAATAGCCCACCTCCCACCATCATGTGCTTCTGATAACTTGATTCCATCCCATGTCTGTATCTTAATCGCATGTTTACTGTAATAGTCTTACATCATTGTAATCATGCTGCATATATGTGTCAGTTTAAGATTATTATTATTATTATCATTATTATTGTCATTACAAGTTCTTGTAGAGGCCTATTTTTCATTATACTGAGTTCATGTGTAAGGCAAAGTAAGGGCCAAGTCGTCCCTGGTGCTATATAAATCGTACAATCAGTGATTTTATGATTACCCATTTTTTCAAATCATCATCATGATCTCATGTTTCTCATTAGGTTTGTAATATCAGTATCGTTATCAAACTATCATTGTCAAACTAGCATCAACAAAAACAGTAAAAAGCAACTATGAGTAGCAAAATCATATGATACTTACTATTTATAACGTACATATCCACAGCATATGAGGTATCCAGTCCACTCAGTACTTCACACCTGTATGACCCAGAGTCGTTAACCTCAACTTTCACCTTGACGAGGACATTCACCTGGCGTCCATTCTGTTCAAATGTCGTCTGGTTAAATCCTGCATCCGACGACAGGGCCAGGTACTCCGTGGGCCCTGGGCCCCAACGACTGGACCTTGGCAGATGTGACCAGCGTATCCTATAGTTGTTGTTCTGTTCACATCTGAAAGTCAGTTGGTTCCCTGCTTTGATGTAGACTGGTTGAATGTTAGGCTCCGTAATCAGGGTCTTTCCTAGAAATCACCATCAATAGTAATAGGCGTCATTAATTAACCTCCTTGTGATGCACTTATAACAAAACCAGTCTATCCGATTCTATGGGATGGATGCAACAATTGCAATGGTTTTCATGCGTTTTGACGTGTACATACAAACATACAAATTTATATACATACATACATACAAACATACAAATTTATATACATACATACATACATACATATATTCATACGAATATTCATACCGGTATATACATACATGACAGGGCTGTACTCAGAATTTTTGAAGGGAGTACATGCTGCCGTCGAAAAAAATCGACCGTTTGGCGACCTTTTTTTAGTCATCAAAATTTCTGACGACTTTTCTGTTAATTACAAAATTTCTGACGACCTTCTTTTTAGTCATCGGGTAATTTTAGATGATTTCTGGCACAAAACCCTTCATTACGGCGTCAAATGTTCAACTTTTATGGTTTTTCCCTTCATAAATCGTGAATTTGTCATGATTTTTTCATGCATATACCCACACGTTCTTTGTGAGGTGAGTACAGGTATATGCTCTATACCCGTGTATACCCTCATTTTTGGAGGTGAGTATACGATGCCATTTTCCCCCGGAGGTGAGTATACGCTGTATACCCGCACATACCCTAGAGTACAGCCCTGATACACGAGCACATGTATACATGCATATGTATATATTTACATATTACATACACACATACATTCATGAATATATACGTATATACAAAGCATCATTCATGCGCACTTTTTAACTACTCTGTTGAGAATAATCCATTTTTAGTATGCATGTTTCAAAGTCTATAAACATAAAAGTATTGGTCCATACACAAGTCTCTAGTCGGCATCATTATGGAACCTTTTAAATACATCAAAAACCTTATGTGAAGCATAATTTCAAAGAATTATATGGAAAAAATAAAATAAACTTGGCAATTTAAAATGTAGCAAACTCTAAAAGTTAATAGGTTATGAATTAAGTTAGTGCAATAAAATTATTTTTAATTTAATGCATTTTTCACACATCAATAACAATTATAACATGTATGATTAAAAGCATGGCACCTCTACAAGGTTCGAGGTTACAACTGTGCAAAATATAGAGTTTCAAGTAACAATTAATTAAAGTTTCTCTGAGACCACGCTGATTCAATTAATGATCATATTCAAAAGAAGTTATTGCAAATACTTACCACTGACATTGGAGTTCAGGAGAACTATCATCCCAGGTATAAGCAAACTTCCAATCCTACACATGGCAGGTAGCTGAATTTGCCAAAAATAAAATATCAAACCAAAACACATAAATATATATATATATATATATGGCTATTTATTCTTATAAATACATATATAGTGAAGATATTATAAAGTCTTGGTACAAACCACAGCGCTATGGATCATCATGCCACTGAATGACTGGAGTGCACTTTGGTCTCAGCTTTAAAGTATATAATTATAATTATATACATACACACATATCTATCTTATGTGTGTGCGTATATATATATATATACACTACACACATGTTTATTATATATTTATATATAATAAATTCATACAACATGTGAATTTCATGCTGGCGTCAACAATCGTATCCAAAAAGGTGTAGGTTACAAATGTAACATTACTGAGCAAAGAAGAATAGGTGCGTTTTCCCACTATTGGTGCAAAGTATCATCAGGCAACCATACAAACAACTTAGTAAATACGGCGGTCTATCGTTTCCGTCTAGCTTTTTTCTTTACTTGCTCTTTACAAAAGTAGCAGCACCGAAGAAATTTCCAGATTTTCGAAGTGCATTTTTTAAGGTTCACAGTCAAAATGGAGAACTGCCAGAATATCATAAACGATTTTGCTGCAAATAAATCCAGAAATGGTGCTTGTTGATTACCATAATATTATATTTGAAAATTAAATTCTTAGCATTAAGAACTGATAAAAATCATAAATGCATCATCGTATATTCGTATCCACACTTTTGTTGTTTCCATTTGCCTTATTTAAATTACTGGTAAAAAACCCTAAAAAGAGTTTAGGGCCAGTGACTGTTCTGCCCAGGGGCCCATAATTTCTGTCAGCTTGTTACATGTTTAAGGACACTGCCATACCAAAGATGATTAGTGTCGCCCTCCTCCTTTATACAGGCTTGGGACTGGCACTGGCAGAGAACAACCAGTGGCGGAGTTTGGAATTTCTGTCGGCGGGCCTGCAGATTTTATATACCACACCACTTATAATATAGTACTTAGGCCAACGTTCGCTTATCGCTGTTTGACAAAGAATACTATTATATAAATGGCCACGATTATATAAATAACACTGGAAGTTTCACCTGGTTTAAGAAACAGAGTAATGTCTCAATCCAGAGTCGCAAATTCGTCGCTCGCAAGAAGGATATCCTTGATTTGCAGCCATGAGAATGACGTTCCTACGTACGGTATACACAATGAAGAAAAATCACCAAACCAAATATGCATTATGCAATGCCTAGGATTTTGTACTTCACCGCTCCATTTAACTGTTTGAAATTCACTACGCTACTATCCTTAGATTTTATATAAATCTATGAATTGAGTTGTGACCGAGATTCAAAATGATCGACGGACGCCATTATCATGCCATTAACATCAGCAGCCGACAGTGCTTCGAGGAACCTGCTCCGGATGATAAGTCACGTTCTACTGACGCGTTCCACAGCTGCTCCGTGCAACGTCGGAGTCTTCTCAGAGTAATTAAGCTGTGCTATTTACCGTCGTTGCTATATTTACAGACCAGTGGCCGATCCAGGATTTCTTGCGTGGGAAGATGGTTTTCTTACAGGGATTCCATGTTTATGGAAAATTGGTTATTTTACATTCAAATAATAGCCCCTTTAAGAATGATGATGAGCATTAGTTTGTTTATGATGGCTAAAAAAGAGGATGCTGACCTCGATGCCCATCTCTATCGCTATAGCTGGCCTGCATTTTTGGTAGCCAACCATAACATTATTAGCCTGTTATGAGTCTGCGCTGACGCTGTGGAACGAAGTTGAAGCTAAGGCTTATGGGGCCAATGGTGTGGCCGGTGGCGCTATACGCCGTGTACGGCTGTGAAACTTGGACGCTAAGGGGGAAGACAAAAGAAGAATATCAGCATTTGAGATGACGACGTAATTATAGAAAGATGCTGAGAGTCAGCTGCAGGGAGTTTCGAACAAACGAATCTATACTGGAAGAGCTGCAGCCGGAGCGGCGCCTGCTGGAGGTGGTGAAAGGGGGTTGTCTATAGCTCGGTTGAGAGAGCGCTGGTTGATAAACTGAGTGGTTATTATCGAGGCCTGGGTTCAAGCCTCGCCCAGGGCATAAAAATTATTTGAATTTTCTGTTAGCTCCCACTCCTGGCTTGGCCATACCAGGAGCGTTCCAGCACTTAGGACATTAAGCTACCGAGCCTGTTGTGTACCTGCGTGTCGTGCGCGAAGCTGGCCGTATTTCGTATAACTTGTATATATGTAATCATTCTGCGTTTTGTCAGATTGAATGTTAATAAACGAAGATTATATAATTAAGTAGTAGCACAGTATAGATAACAAATCTATACTGTGGTAGTAGTGTACAAAATAACCATGGAAGCATCGCCACAGTATAGTGGCCTCGCTCTTCGTATGATTTTCTCATCAAGCCTGTAACTTGCAATCCGTTTCTGTCTTTCACATGGTATATTTTGACAACCGCGCTGCCTTTTTGCAACATTGGTAAATAGGATAGTATCAGATGCGCTTAGCTGTTAAGTAGGCCTAAGGATTTATAAGTTTCGAAGTTTACGCTTGCCAGCCCAAAACTTAGTTTTTCGTCTGCTCGGTAGCTTCTGTTCCATGTAGCAACAGAGCGTGCTTCAAACGCGCTCAGAGCAGAAGCGAAACGGACTCTGTTATTGCCTTGAAGACTTCCGGTTTGGGTCTGTACCGTCCGGTTGTGCAAATCTGTTATCAGTGAACAGCAGAAGTGCAATGGCTGGGTACAGCGGAAATTTCTGTGGCGAGTCTCACGCAGATATGAATCAGACTCAGTTTGAAAAGGATTGCATCGACGAATTTGATAAAGATCAGGCAATTGCTGAGATAAAGTTTAACTCGGAAAGAGAAAGTCTTGAAAAAGTAGCATATACCGTATTTCAGGATACAGCTAGGTCTATGTCTGGAATATATACAGGTATTATTGTGTGTGGTATAGATATTATAGACCATTTAGTTGGACAAGGGTAAAATGCTGATTGGTCAGAGGTAAAATACTGATTATCAAATTCTGATTGGTCAGCATTTTACCTACCAGTCATATAAGTGCTGATTGAAGAATACAGACAGTGACATCAAAGAAGGCAATGCACTTGGTTGTTTTCAATACTGCAATATATAGCAGAGCTAATAAAGAGACCGAATTCCACTGTTTTTATTAATAAATGTGAATCTATCTGGTATCAATTGAGAGTTTGGAGTCCAGGTAAATGGTGACCAGAGTAGATCATACACTTTGTAGTTTAAACAAAGATCTTAAAGTACCTCTACATCTTTGTTTTAAATGCTACGTCTGCTTACAGAGCGCATAGAGTCGTCCAACTTTGGAGACCACAATATGTGGAGTTGGAGTTCTGGTTTATTTAATTTCGTAGCAATCTGCTACTGACCACTTTGGCCGCTTTCTATTAGCGGAATCGACATCTGGCGCATGCGCAGCGGGTCGAGTCACCAAAGGTCGATTCTGGGCATAGAGCTAACAATATTAGTTTAATTAAACATTTAGGCTATTTGCACTTGAAATCGAGGATCTGTCACACAGCAACTTTTCGGGAATCCGGTTATTGAAAAATAGTTTCAGGGATATAGTCAGGGACTGTCACTGGCTGTGACCTGACAGACCAGAATTCTTCTTTAGGTTCTCTGCCTAAAGAAGAATTCTGGTCTGTCAGGTCACAGCCAGTGACGGTCCCTGACTATATCCCTGAAACTATTTTTCAATAACCGGATTCCCGAAAAGTTGCTGTGTGACAGATCCTCGATTTCAAGTGCAATTGGAATGGATGAAAGTCAAAAATTACATGAACAGAATACGTTTATAATATGCAACCAATTTGGGTGTTACAGACTGCTGTTAAACTTTTTAAAATTAAATTTAAAATAGAATAAAAATGTCATATTAATTAGTACAGATATTGCATAAAAATGAAATGTTTTGATCTATAGAGAACAATAATTTATTGTGGTAAGCAAGTATATCAGTTTGGTCGCCGATATGCATTAGGTAAACAATATGGCAGCCCCAGATTTGGAAAGAATAGAGCACTGGCATACATCCACAGCAGCCTAGCATTTCCACAAACTTACACTTACAATTGTGTAAGTAAGTGAGTATGGGTCAGTGGCAATATAAATATAATTGGTTGAAAAATATTAGCATCTAACTTAGAGAAACACAAAATTTACAAATGCCAGAAATTAGCCTTTAAACGGATAGTTACGTAAAGAACTCCCGAAGATAGACAGGCGCAGGACACAATGCCAAATGATGGAGCACCTTTAATAGATTAAGTGCTGGACAGTGGAGTCACACATTATTATTATTATATTATTATCATTATTACTGTTTTTATTATTATTATTGACTTTTGATTACATGATAATCTTGTATTGAGAATTCCTCTCAGCAGAATATTCTCAAGGATACACTGTATACTGATAAATATAATGGTGTACATGTTTGTTTATAAAGAGATGTCTTGATGTGCAGTTGTTTAAAAATTGTGAGTATTTTTTGTTGCAGCCCAGATTCCAGACACCTCACTGAGTTTGTTATTTAACACAGCAGCGAATAAAACAACTCATTTATACAAGGGTTAGTTAAATGTTTCTTTCTGCCTTTTTTCAGGTTAGGCCTACTGGTTTTCTCTGGCAGTTGTTTGGTGGAGTTCCCTAACCATTTACTGATCAAAGTGTAGTTAATCGTATATGGTATATTATACCTCGGTCGGTAAATGGTTAAAGAACTAAACTTGAACGGCAATGAACGCCTTAGTTATCTATTTGTAGTGCGTGTGCTAAGCTAGAGATGGGCAGCTTGAGGAGCGGGTCCAGCCCCTGGGGACCTTTGAACCTGCTGTTGATACATCCTTTATGTTAGCATTGTACCTTGCACTTGGAAACCTTTTATCCATTTTATTTATTTTAAAACTGAGTAAATTTAAAACATACACTAATTTTTAATTTTTTTTATTGTAATTGTTTTTATTGTATTGTTATTGTAATTGAGCATTTCTAATGAAACATTCAGAGTCACTGGCATATGGCTGCTTGTGTAGGGCTAGATATTAGATATTAGGATAATTGGGTTTTCATTGTTAAAATTATCCTCATCTACTTTTCTGCAATATTTAATTGTATAAATGAAATTAATACTGCTGCATTTTATGGAAGAAATGAATCTGCAAACTTTAGCCTGCGATTGGTGTATGTCCTCTGAGCTGCCATTAAAACCTTTAGAAGGACAAACCTCTGTTAACAGAAGTTGCCCATGCCTTTCCTAGGCTGTCGGCCTGTGAGTGCTGCACTGACTACTGCTTTTGCATTTTCATTGAGCAATCTTGAGAGTTATCAGTGCTTCGATTATTTACCATCTATAGAATACCAAAATGTATTCCCACAGCAAAATCTAAAACAGGTGAGCCGCTGGCCCATGCGCATGGAACAGTCTTCCATGACCCTTACAGGAATGCTTTTATGCCTTTAAAAATAGTTAGACCTGTTCTTTCTGTAAACTAGCGCTGAATGCTGTTGACAGTGTGTATGAAGCATCCTAGAAGTAACTTGCTGCCATCGAATGCTATATAGAACATGTTGTCATAAATAATACAATGCAATGCGATGATCACTCTGGATTTTGGTATATGAACATGAATGTCACCTGAGCTGTTAACAAGGATTTCTTCTCTACTAAATATCTCTTGAAGTGGTGTGCTATGAAATTGCCATACATGTCCAGTTCGAATGAAGTTGCCATGTTTTTGCTTTGGTGTAAAATTCCTTAAAACGTGATTTTGTTAACTGAAAAAATATTTCATTATCACCACATTGCCCCAATATAATATTCGATGGCATGGGGGTACACACAAATTGTTGTGTTCTTTGTGTTTGCAGTATTTGTTGAACTGATGAAAAACGGCTTCGAACTGGGAACTGATTACGGCCGCAGCCGACAAAAAAAGGACTTTCTTAAGTGGGCGAAAAAGAGGAGATGCTCAATATCTCGAGAGGAACTGATAGGATATATTTGCAACAAAACGAATTCGGCCAATCATCATCATCGGCCGTCGTCGGGAAAGCACAGCGGCGGTCGACAAGAGCTCAGCTCCCCTAGGATCAGTCGGGATGAAAGCGATTTCAATATTCAACCTTTCAAGGAGGCAAATTTTCAAGGTATATAAAAAATACTAGATATCACTATATACTATTTACAGAAATATTTTTAGGGGATCTATCGCAGTACAACCTAGCGGTACGTTCGGTGTGAAGAATCGCTCGAAAAAAGAAAGTCTTGACCCCTTTAGCATGGAATATAAAAAAAATTGTTACTCTCACCCAGCATGGTGATTTTTTGCAGAAATTTTTTTCATGGTATTATTATAGTTGTACCATATAATGGTTTGTTCCTATAGTAAGTAAGCAAATGGATAGTTGCTGGATTCAGTTCAGTAAGCCTTTGCACGATTCCAATGTCTAAATCAGTGGTTCCCAACCTTTTTTGACTCTAGGGCGACTTTTTCTAAGTTGGAGGCCAAGAGGGCCACGTTTTCTAAGTTTAAGGACTTTAGGGGGCAACAAGGCTTATAGTCCAGGCAATTTACAGTTTCACCTGGGCAAAATTGTAACAGAAGCTTTTAAAACGATTTCCTGCTTAGAATTTTCTGCTGAACAACATATCGAAAATCCGACCATGGGGTCACCCCCCAAAATGGGGTTCATATATTTAATTAGCTAAAAGCATATGAACGTGTTATAATTGATTGAAAATAGTATGTTTGATGTTATTTATAGATGTCAAAATAATATAATTTTAAATAGAAAATAATTATTTGTTCTCTCCTGTCCAAATGTTCAATTTTTTTGTATATTTTAAAAAATTCTTTGAGAGATGCCTCAAGAATGACCCTCTTGAGGGCCATTTTTTAGGCCTGGCGGGCCACTTTTGGCCCGTGGGCCATGGGTTGGGAACCGCTGATCTAAATCATGTGAAACCCCTTACATTGCTTACAATTGACCACATTTGTACGATGGCCTGTTGTTACCCAGTGATAATGCAGAAGGATTATTAATATTAACTTGACTTAAGTTTTATGTCAATTGGGACCGACATTTGTGTTTGATCGAAGTGCAGTTGGCCCATCGTCTGGCATCGTACTGTGCTTTGCCTAAAACCGAGTGATGCTTAAATGTCATGCTTCTGCTTTCTTGCAGTGCAGTAACTTTGTTTAAGAAAGATTTGGCAAAATTTTGTCGTCTTTATTGCAACTTTAGCCAACAAGCTTTTGGATCCGTTGGCAACTTTATTTATGACCAAAGAGAGAAAAATAATTATTGACCATTTGAATGGGTTTTTCAACCATGACTTATAACCAAACTTATGAAATTGTCTGCAGGAAACTGCAAGTTTATGGGTCTTGCTCTGGCCTATCCTCGCAATCTCTGCTACCCTACCCTGAGTGCACTAGCTCGTCACTGTCTCCGCTCTATTGAGCAGGGTGTGCTCTGCCTCTTTTGCTTGCGCAGCACCCAGCAGATTCGTGCCTTCTCAGTCATTGGCCCCTCGCTCTGGCCCCTTGTCGCTGCATTTGTGCCCCTGGTCCTCTCTGACTCTTTTTAAAGATGCACATCTCAAAAACTGTCATTCTTAGCCATACTGAGGGTCGGGAATGCTATTGAGTAGTCATCTTGAAGGGGCGCTATATAAATCCTATAATGAATGAATGCATTAAGGACAAGTTTATCAATTATGAAACAGTTGTTGGACAATGTAGATGTCAATGCTTTGTGTGCTTCCCACTAAGAGAGGTCAACATGCAATTGGGTACTGTTACCCCACGTCGGTGTGCATTACGTGCTTTAGTGTTAATGTGCTTTTAATTTCTCTGTGTTAGGTCGAAGATCTTCGGTGGTTGCCGTGGGGCGGGGGGGACTCGACGACTACCACGGATGTTTCATACGGGAGAGGAAGAGACTGAACTCGGCCTGTCGGACTGGGTCTCCGAGCCACAAACGTGCCAAGATATGTCACATGGAGACCGAAGAACTCGAATAGGCCGACGATAGCGTTAGATCGGCAGTCTGCTTTTGCTGTTTAAATGCCAGTGTGCAGGTTGATGACGAAGTCTTGACTGAAACTATTCATAGGAATTTCTTAAATTTTTGGTTAGTTGTCCGGATCTGTATCTGAAGGACGGAACTAAAGATTTCTATATTAAAGGTCGACATTGTCTCCGTATTACCGTCGGAATTCTTTGGACAAGCTTTAAATTGCATTAAGATATTTTGCAATGTCACTAGCCTGCGTAAGAGCTAAAATGGTAATTGTAGCAACTTCTTGTGTGGAGAGAATCCTTGCAATTATGTCACTGAGTTAGAAGAATCTATGGCTGCGGTTCAACCAAGACATCCCCTTACCGGATCAAGGACTAAATTTGCCTTCATCCCGAATACTAACTGTGTGGCAGCAGTATGGTGTGAATTTAAGCAATGCCAAGTGTGGTTTACTACTTAGGGGCTGTCTCTATATATATTGCATATGCAAGGAGGGTGGGGGTCACAGGATTTAGGCGATTTGCTTACGAGTATGTACGGAAGGGGAGGGGTAACGACACAATGTACGTATGCTAAATAAATGTCTAATTATGGTGTCCACATCAGCCTATTTTTGTGTCTGTATTATCCTATTATAGTCGTCCATTGGCATTTTAATTACATTATATAATTAAATTTTGTTCGGATATGACACGATTTGTTTGCGTATGTAATATACAGATGGGCCTTACCATGTAATATACAGATGGGCCTTACCATCTGTGCAGTCTGTCCTTTATTCTATGGATGGGTTGTTAAATGAGTAGCAGTTTTAGTGTTATGGTTAAAAAGTGTCCGGTCATCTAGTGGTTGTGATTGCATCTCAACACTTGGAGGGGTTTCTGATATGAAAAAATGTGTTGCCTCCATGTTTAGTGAACTTCGTCTGAACTTCAAATACTACTCATTCTGCTGTGCTTACATGACATTGAATTTCTTCTGTAGGATCAAGCTACAACCAGTTATACGAAATGACATGTGTTGATTCTCTTGAGCATTTTTCGGAAATTTATAACTTTTGTAGATGACAAAAAAACTGCAGTTAAAATGGATGGTTCTGTCTGTGACCAAGACATGGTTGTAGTCTGCTACAGTTAACTATGAGGCAATTATATACTGCTTTTACGCATTAAATTGTCAGATAAGTTTTGATGTGAAATCTTGTACATGTGACTGCTTCACTCATCAACTCTTCCACGAATTTCAAATTTCTAAAGGTATTGTATTTGAAGTTAAACTCCCCAATCACACAGTATATATATATATATATATATAATTATATATGCTATACTGGTGTATGTACAGGTTTGCAAACATGTAACTGGTACATTGAGACAGACAAATTAAAGTAAAGTAAGCAGAGTAAGCAGAGCAATCAGTTACTCGGTTGAATCGTTAGTTTTGTTTTAGTAATGTCTTTGTAATTAGACCTTGAAGCAAAAGTTCCGATCATCTTTGCCATAAATTTATTCAATTTGTTATAAATTTATTTATAAATAAATAAAATAAATCTTTGCCATGAGGGTTGTGTGTGTGTGTGTGTTTAACTCTATTCTTTATTTCAACCAAACGTGCACCTTTTTTTCTTTTTATTTTGCACATTCCAGTTACTACAATGAGTGCATACAGTGTGCATGCAGTCAAGTAAGTCTGTGCTAGACCTGTTATCAGTTTCCCATGGGAAACCTGAGATTTCAGCCCAGGTCACAGAGGTTAAAATGTGATGCATATTAGTTGCTCTGCCACAGTCAGCTACCTGTCCTGTCATCTTCAGAACTTGTAAACAATCTGCATCAATACTGTCTCATTCTGACAGTCTCAGATATCAGATTCCTCGTTTTGTTTGACCTGTTTACAACAGGTCTATTAAGTCAATCTGAACTTCAAATACTACGTTATTTGTCTGCAGTTTGTGCCTCGAATGCCTTAAGTTAGGATAATAATTATCCATATTCCCTGCTCATCTTGAAGCTTCAGCTCTTAGGAGAAAATGTACCCGGTCGGTTTGAAGGCTGTAGGCCTATAGCCTACATTTCTCAATGAATCCATGCAATATTGATCTACAGTATGGCTAAATCATAGAAATACCACAGTGACCTGTTTTACTGGAAAGTGGGAACCGCACAATTTCAGGTCACTGTGCTATAGCCATCATGCATATGCGACCATCGGTATGTGAACGTCATTCTCAAGCACATACAGGCTTACGTCTGCATTGGACGAATGTAAATAATGAGCACAGGGTCATAGGTGTAGCTAGCCTAGAAGAAGGTAGTAGGTTTTATATACTTGACCAATGACCAGGATTTTTAGGACTTTGCCAATGGTCTGTCACCATGGAATGTGGATGCCTTCCGGTGTTGCTTTCTCTTGAATTTAAGTATGGCTACCTTCCTGCACAAGATATCAATGATTGTAATGGTCTTTCAGGTAATAGCACAGCCAAAAATTGTAAAGGGAGAAGTATGGTCGAAAACGATCACATAATTATGTGAGGTGCTCCATCAATACCAGGCACATGGCAAATATTTCAAAAATGAGATTATTTCATTTTAATTTACAGCATGAAATCACGTTTCCATCAATGCATAAATTATTCGGATATCTTCAGTAGAACCTGAGATATGTAATGTGTTCATTTGAAGTATTATATCATGAAAATACTTAAATCGAGAAAATCACAATTAAAGTATACACAAGAAAGTCCTTGAGAACGTATATTAATAATAATAGCTATTGCTATGAAATTTGGCATGCACAATGTCCATGTCAGACTCAATGCATGCTGCAAATTTCATTGCATTTACTTAACCCATTAGTGCCTACAATATTATACGTTATACAGTTGGCCTAACAAAGCTAATGTCAGACACCATCTGTCGATTCCGTGTGCATTATACATGATTGGCGTGGCAGAAGGTACTAATTAGCAATTGCTGTCATGCACACTGGAAGTAATCAATCAATGTTCAATATTCAATCAATAAAATTATACGTTTAATTCTGCAAATACAGTTGTCGTAGGCGCAACATTAAGTTACAGATTAAACAGGCTAATTCTATTCTATTTTGGGATTTATAAAGCGCCTCTCACAGTACAATCTAATCAGAGGCGCTCCCAGTGCGAAGAACTCCTGGAAAAAGAAAAGTCTTAAGACAATGGGCAGAAAAAGTAAAGCCTCCAGAATTATTTATCAGAATTGTTATGAGCCCAGATATAATAAGATATATGGGAATTTTTGTTGAATGATAAAAGTCATTATGACAATTTTATATACAGTTTAATCCATTGTTGAGCACCGAGTAGCTTTTTTGCCTCAAGGAATTCCTTAGAAACATTAATTGTGGATTCCATGTGTTGTGTGTTAAGTTCCTAATATCCTTTCGAGCCACGCGGTCCTGAGGAGAAATTTTAACGGTGGAGAAACTAAAACTGAACGCTGAGATGCTTCTGCTGCAGCCAAGATGGCGGCGACTGATGCCGTGAGAACGGACAATGTCCAGGAATCAATTGATGCTCTGAGTCGCGAGGCCGAACAACTGAAGGCGAAACTTGAGGAAGAACGGTCAAAATTAAGCGATGTTGACTGTGAGTAGTGAATCTCTTTGCCGCCCGTAACGCTGACTTTACTTATTTTGTGCTCTGTAGTCGCCTGTGGAGGTCTTCAGATTTATATAGCTCTTATTTGGTGCTTTATGTGTGGCTGGTTTTTGCAGCGTATGATTATGTCGAGATGAACAGTTTAAATGCAGTGTTGTGAAGGTTTGTCTCTTGCATACCGTATTTCGAACGTGCGAAAAAGCATGTGTTGACTATCATGTCCTGTGGATATTAGAGGTCGCCAAACTTGCTTCTATCATATATTACGAATGTATCCAAACGAGGAAAGCATCTAACTTTTCGATGCTTCTCAGGTTAAATTTGAAGACGGCCTCAGTTTTGTTTTTTCCAGAGTGCTTCATTTCTGATCAAGATGGTATCTTTGGTTCTGTACTATTCCAAAGGAACTTAATTAGGTCTCAAAGGTTGTAAAGGTAACATCAAATTTTATGCAGTTGGCCTCAACTCCCTCCTCCAACCTCCTACCCTAGTCAGGATGTGGGCAGGTGAGAGTTATGGTGTGGGGCAACTACAATATGATACAGTAATAATGCTGGACTTCGTTACGCGACTGTTATGTGGTACTGAGAAATTCCAGATTTTTTTAAAAATTCGATTGTAGTGACTGTCGTGGCCCAGCGGCTTGAGAGCATGACCAACTTCACAATGAAACCACGCCGAGTTCTAAAAGGTCATCAGGGAAAAGTTCTGTGCATGGACTGGTCAACTGACAAACGTCACATGGTCAGCTCTTCACAGGTAAGGGGCTCCGAAATGGTCATTTGTAAATGTGTTGCAGCTGCGTGCACAACTGCGTACACTTGCACACACGCATACATATTAATTCATTCATTGGTTAGGTGAATTTGTATAGTGCCTCTTTAAGGGTACTACTCAGAGATGCTCCGGACCATGGGCGCCCGCACATAGGGGCGAGATGGGGCACTTGTCCCCCTGGAAAAGTGACATCCATTTATTTAGCTATTAGTTTTGGGTTTAAAAATAAATTTTTTGCCTGGAAAATTAGTTTATTAATGATGCACATAATAAAAGTAAGAAATCTACATCTATAAACCGCTATAAAAATAAACACGTTTTTAGACACTGCTTTTAATTGTCTGTCTTGCACTTTTCAAGCTACGAAAAGTGAAACTGAGAAATTTACGTCATGAAACCTCTATGAAAAAAGCCCATGCATGTCATGCTTTGTGTTTTTCAACCTCTTGGTACAAAAATATGTGACTATGACCATAACGTTTTGCCCCCTCCTGCAAAAATTTCTGCGGGTGCCCATGCTTCGGACCCCAGCACGCCAAACAGAACTGTCTTGAGATGAGAGAGGAATGCTGTGGAGCATCAGGGTGAGCCATTCCAGGTCGAGGGTTCAACTACCAAGAAGGCACAGTTCTGCATAGCAGAGGTAGAAGCAAAATGGACTTTAATGTTGTTGTATATACAACATATATTATAAGGTGCATAGCGACATATGCACTTAAGAAATACATCTAAAGTTGACTTGGATTGTCTGTGATTCTTTTGTCTTCTTTATGCGCAATGGCTGACGCATATCTGCGCATGTACTATGTACATAGCTCGCACACAACTACATATTTTATACAGTAAAGCAATGAGAGGAAGCATGCACGCAAGTAAATTAGTAGAAAAAGATGGGAGACTTGCAACCTTTTACAATTTCTGCAGAAGGTCTTTGTGTTTTTACAAGTTAACTGTCTTCCAGATCAGGGTCCCTGGTTTCAAATTGAAAGCTTTCTTTGACCTTTTAGTCATGCTTTGACCTGTGTGAGAATTTGATTTTTATCGGTATGTTGCAACGATGAATTAGCATAAAAATACTGAGTTTTAAGTACTTTGGAAGAGGGCCAGATTTGCAGACATCAGAATGGATTTATTTTCATCGAATTTATCTTGCATTACCTTTTCGATATCTCAGATTGATTGTGAAACAAGTTCTTGAATTCTTTTACCACTCTCAGTTTCATATATTTTTTAGAATTTATAGTTATTTTTTAATGTTGAATGTTGTTTTGACTTCGCTTTAGGATGGAAAGATGCTTGTGTGGGATGCATTTACGACCAATAAAGTGAGATTTCTCTTGCAGATCTTTATTAACTAATATTACGAACTAGTAAGTTCTGTTCTGCCACGGCATCAAAGCCAACCAATATCCAGATCAGGTTAAATCTGTTAAAACTTTGGAATCTTTTAATTTATGTAGTTATTAAATTCATTTAAATGACAGTATTGATAAATTTATTACAAATTCTTTGTACAACCTCAGATATTAGGAGCTTTCGATAGAGTTCAATTTATATTAACTATTAATATTTCTTTTCATTGCATCTAGTGTTTACATGTAGACGTGCTGATCTCATTTTAGGAACACGCTATCACCATGCCGACGACCTGGGTCATGGCCTGCGCATACGGTCCTTCGGGGTCCGTTGTTGCTTGTGGGTAGGTGTGTTGATGTCTAGTTGCAGAGCTCTAGAGATCAATTACATTAACCTGTTATGTATTGTTGCTGTATTTTACTCAAATGGCTTCTATAGGAAATAGCGTGTAGTTGATATTGCATTGTCTTTGCAGTATTTGGGAATCGTTTTCCACATGTCATGCATGTACACACGCTGCTCTTAGACAGCCCCCCATTATTTCTCTGTTATTAGCCCCATGGTATGAAATGGATTTCCACTGTCTGTATATAAACCTTATGCTTAGGGTTTGCACAGATGCATTTTATCATACGTGCTACGTAGGGACCTTGGGCAAGTTCTTCACTCGCAATTGCTCAGCGCTTCGGCATGAAACTCCGATGCAGTGTCCGCTCTGCATTGTGAGTGTCCGTTAAAACTGTTCCTTTTCGACCGAGGTTGGGTGGGGAGCACTGCTGTGTAGTAACCTTGAAGGGGCACTATTTAAATATCCAAAATAATGAATTCATGTTATGACGTCCAGTGTCTGATTGGTTCAAGCATGGAACGTCTTTTGAGGAGGCAGAGATGGTTCTGGTCGGAGTCAGTTACTGTGTATGATGGTCATTCAGCAAAAGTTCTCTGCACCGTCGATGTTCTGTCGTGTGTCGTCATAGTGACCTTTAGAACGAGGGCAATATCAGCATTCATTCAGAGAATTTATATAGCGCCTCTTCAAGAGTCCCTCTCAGAGGCGCTCAATACAGCGTACAGTTGTATCGCTTACTGAGACGTTGTTATTAATTGCTTTATGCTGTGTCGTCATTCAATGCCTCGGAGCAGGCACTGAGTTGCACTTTGAAATCACTGCTAAGGACATTATGTATATTGATTCATGTCATTAAATACTATAAACTATAACAAGAGGGACAAGGACAGCAGGTACTGCAGTCTCTACTATGATACAAATAAATGCTCAATCTGTATTGTGGGGTGTGGTGGTGTAAGGTGTATGCTTGTTGCCTTGCAGCTGGAGGTTTGCAGGTTTGAATCCACCTTAAGCCGTCGTGTAGGGACCTTGAGCAAGTCCTTCACTCGAAATTGCTCAGGTGCTTCGACGTGAAACTCCGATGCAGTGTTCGCGCTGTTGTCGGGAGCACCTCTGAGTAGAGAGCTTGAAGGGGCGCTATGGAAATGGAGAAATATATAAGTGAATCAGTTAAATTGTGATGCGTTTGTTTTAGTGGGTTGGATAACAGATGCACGCTGTATCCGCTCAGTCTGGAAGAGGACCCTGCTTCTAAGAAACGTGTCATAGCTACTCATACAAGTTACCTATCCTGTTGTAAATTTACCAACTCTGACCAACAGGTGAGGAGCGTTGTTAAGTACAGATCACATCAAAAATTGTTGTAAATGAATGAATTTGTTTATTGCACACTAAAGTCAAACGGTACAAATGTGAGTCAATATAATACAGTGCAATAGGAGTCCGGAAAAGCTAATAGCTTATACTACCCGGACACCTTTTCCTTGACTATTTTCATGCATGCTATTATTTCACTTAGCTTAAATCTCTCATCTCTGGCTATAGATCACAGCACTTTTAGTAATTTCAGACTTCAAGAAGTGCAATGCAGCTGTTGAAACGTACTATAGCTGTCTAGCTGATGTAAACTAATTGTTTTTACTGGTTCTTTGTGAAGGAGCATGCGTACACGTACTTCAGTTACTTCCTGTGAATAAGTGGGACTGTATTCAATCATACCTGCACTGCTTGTTTTGTATCTCATGAAACATTCTCGAAGTCACTTAAGTCGCACTTGCCTACTAGTCGGGTAGCTATACGATAAGTGCCTTTGTGAGATTATTGTAGGGTACATTATAAATGTCCATGTGCATACATAGTTCAGTGGCGGCGCCAGGATTTCAGGTTTGGGGGGGCTGAAGCCCCAAGCCTTCCTCCCTCCCAGAGACGCAACTAGAACATTTTCTTCCCAGGGCGGTCATTTTGCAATCGCAAAATTTGCTCTGCATATTACAGCACTTTAGAGCAAAGTACTGAACCAGTTTTTTTTTGGTGTATCCGGCCGAAATCCTAGGTTAAGTTCCGAATTATCATAAACAAAGGTGTCCAACTAAGGTGGCAAAAGAGAAAGGGAGGTCCTCAAACACGTCCGCGTGCCCGCGCTGTATCATACCCTGAAATTTCAGTCATCTGAGTCGAGTTGTTGACCGAGCTGAGCAAGAGCGATACAGTATATACAGTGCGTGTGCACACAGCAGCCCGAGTAGCTATGTGGTGCAACCGTGCAGACAGTGAGGTAATGTAAAGTCCCTAATGTATTTGACATACCGATATGCAAGCACTCAAAAACCATGTTGACTAGAGCAGCGGTTCTCAAACTTCTGCAGGCCACGGACCGGCAATAATTTTTGGACGAGGTTCGCGGAACCGCTGACTTGAATGGCGAGCGTAAACAAAGAGACCTACCGGTATGTTATGAACTAGATAATTTTAAGGCTATTTTATGGTTAGAGATTTGTTTATATAATTAAAACATATCCCTACAGCATTTATTTTACTTCTCAATTTAATTCTCATTTAATTACTTACATAACGTAGTAAATTTAGAATAGGCCTAGGCCTAAATTTAAACTGTTTGAATGCGCAATCATTCTGCCAATTAATGATAAGGCACTTGTACTTTTTAAAACTTAATATTTGAGTAATAAATTTTAATAAATTTTTGACAAATCGAAAAATTTGACAATTTCACATAATAAATCAATAATTTAGTTTATTTTTTACTTTTCTCCACGGACCGGTGATCAGTACTCCGCGGACCGGCGCCGGTCCGCGGACCACCACTTTGAGAACCACTGGACTAGAGTTCTAAGTTATCGCAATAAGAGGTGTCCAACACCGAATTAATATTCATAAATTTTACAATAAAATGGTGTGCAATTAAGTATTATCGTATAAAAAGTCGGCCATGGACATGTACTCGAGTTCCAAGTTATCACAATAAAGGTGTCCAACACAGTTTTAATATTCAGTAATTTTACAATAAAATGGTGTGTTATTTAGTATTATCGTATAAAAAGTCGACCATGGAAACGGACTCGAGTTCGAAGTTATCACAATAAAGGTGTCCAACACAGTATTAATACTCAGAAATTTTACAATAAAAAAGTAATCACAATAATGGATGGATCCGATTTGACCAGGGTCTATGACAACAGAGACCGTTACCCTGAACATTGAATTAAAATTATCACAAATAAAAATGAATCACAATAAAGGTGTCCAACAGCATTCACAGGACACTATTATAATAATCTGCCTGCACATTACTAATGACAGAAAACAGTTTAAGTTTCCTTAATACAAAAATATGCATGCTTAGATATATGCACACAATTATTTTATGTATATATACATATAATTATCTGAACACAAATGTTTTACATGCATATGCTAATAGCACTAACACCTTTTAGTTGACCATTATATCAAAATGTAGGCCTACATTCCCAGACAGTGGGGTAAACACAACAAGAATATAATTATTATTATACCGAAAAAAACAAGAGCGCACAAAATTTGAGGTGTGTAAGATATACATGACGCAAATCTGACAACTGCATTGTTGTGTCAAAGGCATATCTGGATAAAACGCAATCTTCTGGATAGCCATCAGTCTGTAATATTATTTTCATGCATGATGTTCAGTACAGATGCAACACTTCTATGGGAGACTTTAAAAATTTCACATACTGCAGAGCTGTAAGTGTACTCTAAATAGTTCAGCTCACTTTTGGTAAGGTTGACATTCCACAAAGAAGAAGCGGTTTACGTCTATACGTCTAATACTTATAAAACGGTTTCAATCTGAAACGAGGTGTCTAAGAGCCATGTTGTTTCTTCGACAATTTCGACAACCCTGTCCCGTTGTATGGTCAAAAGGTAAGGGTGCAAACTTGTCACCCGTTTTCATAGACTGAGGCCAAGAAATGAAGTCGCTAACTTCATTCTCAAAGTAAATTTCGATGCCATTGATCATTGTCTAGTTTTCTTATTACGAAATAAGCCGTTATAGACATTTTCCGCAGTTTGCTTTGGGGGGGCTGAGCCGCATTTAGGGGGGCTTAGCCCCCTCCAGCCCCCCCTGGCGCCGCCACTGACATAGTTACATGCATACCAACCTCTGATACCTTTAAAGCAGCGGTTCCCAACCTGGGGCCCCCTAGGCCTGAAAAAATGGCCCTCATCTCTCAAAGAATTGGCAAAATATATGAAAAAATTGACAATTTGGACAGGATAGAACACATAATTATTTTCTCTCACAAATTATTTTATTTTGACATCCATAAATAGCATGAGACATTCTATTTTGAAGCAACTATAAATTTTTTATTTGCTTTTAGTTAATTAAATTTTAACCTTATGGCCCCTTATGTTCTTCAACTCAGAAAAAGTGGCCCTCGTGTCTTCCAACTTAGACAAAGTGGCCCTTAAGTCTAAAAAGGTTGGGAGCCACTGCTTCAAAGGGTTTCTTTAATTGTTCACCAGGCATCAATCAATAGTGCGGAGTGAAGAAATTTCTAAAGGTCTCTTCAGAGACTTTGCTGTTTTAAGATTTGGTAGAATCCACTGATAACACTCTCTCTGCATCACAAACTCTATTCAAATTCAAAGTCATTTTTCCCATTGAAGTAAGTATACACACAGTGTTGTAAGTTTGATTATATGACATTACCAATTTATGACATTACCTCAATCGGTAATGACATTGGGGGTACAGTTTGGGTAGCAATAGGCACCCCAAATGGTAAGATTAATTGATGTTTGTGCATGTGCAAGTGTTTTAAGGTGGATAAAAGATGTAACAGTACGAATATCTTTCGGTAGGCTGTTCCAATTGAAGTGTTCCATTACCAATCGACTCTGAAGACCGACTGATTAAGATAGTTATTTGATATAATTCAATGTCTTTTATGATTACTTTAATTAAGTACAAATTGTCGTTTGAAAGATTTTAACAGGGAGCGGTGATAGCACGTGTTGTCTCTGGGACGTCGAGAGTGGTCAGATGATGCAGAGCTTTATTGGGCACACGGGTGACGTCATGAGTCTAGATCTTTCTCCATCAGAGTCCGGAAATACGTTCGTCTCTGGGGTAGGCTTATTTATTCCTTCATTCTTTTCGGAATTTATATAGCGCCTCTTCAAGGAAACTACTCTGATGCACCCGAAAGCTGGCGCACGCTGTTGACACTCCAAAACCCGAGTATCTGCGTGCTTACTGTATTGGTTCGCATTCCTCCACTTCCAGGTTGCAACTCGGATCACTTGAGAAAAAGCTATCTTCGCATGTGAGAACCCGCTTCAGTGAGTGTGCTTTCTCAGTATCAGACCGTAGATGCTGGAACAGTCTTCCTCCTGCCCTGCGAGCGGCTGACTCGGTTGACTCCTTCAAATCTGGACTCAGGATTTGTTTATAATATTCTACTGTTCGTTGTATATGTGAGGCGCCCTTGTATGGCACGGCTGTGTTATGGTGCCATAGAAATAGTCATTGTTATTATTATTGTTTTTATTAATATTACTATTATTATTATTAGCATAGATGTAAAAAAACGATGAAAAGAAAATAAAAAACGGTAAAAAACGTCGTTTTTTTCGAAATAATAAAAAAACGACCAAAAAACGATAAAAAACGGAAACGGAAAATAATTTGCCTTGGTTACATCTGAAATTTCATTTTCAGCTTACAAACCTTAATTGCTTATGCAATTTTGCTAAGAAACTGCAAATAACACAACTTTATTATTAGGCCAAAATAATTGGTATAAGTAACATTAATCTACCACAGTTATTTTTTCTTATAACTTTCGTTTAATAAGAAATTCGGACAAATTAGGCCTAAAGGTACTGAAATCTGTTCAAATTTAAATTGTAGACATAAGTCCACATTATAAGTTTATGCTGATCGACATAACACAATTAAAATCTAACCAGAAACAAAAACCACAGATGTTTACTAATTTATATATTGTACATTATTTTTTGCTTAAAATTGCTACTTATAAATATTAATAATTATGCCCAAGAATTTTATATCAAAATAACTCTTAGAAATTTCATTTCTTGTAGGGATCTACTACATGTATTTCTCAAAATTATGACTTAAACAAATACATAAACACCCTATAGTTAGCTGCATCCTTGAGAGTACGGTGAAAACGTATGGAACATCAGACAAAAATTAAATTAAGTAAAATAATATTAGACAGCAAATAATTTTAAAAAGTTGCATAAAAATCGAAAAAAACGATGGGAAAAATAAAAAACGAAAAAAAACGACGTTTTTTGGGAGAGAATAAAAAACGGGAAAAAAACGTTTTTTACAACTATGATTATTAGTATATATATATGTATGTATATGTCTGCATTGATATGTATGTTTTGAATGCATTGATATATATATATATATTTATATGCCTATGTAATATATATACAATATATATATATTCATGCACCGATATATGTGTATGTGTTCTGCGATTGTGGATGTTATATGTGTTTATTGTTGTACGTAGAGCTGTGACAAGACGGTCATCGTGTGGGACATGAGGACTGGTCAGTGCGTGCAGGTCTTCGAGGGACACGAGTCCGACATCAACAGCGTCCGGTTCTACCCAAGCGGTGACGCCATAGCAACTGGATCGGACGACGCTACCGTTAGCAACCGTCATTCATCAATATCTACATTACAGTTTTGTAATATAATAATATTATGAAAGGGTATTGTTATTGTGGTGCTCTCCAACGCATAGGTTTCTGAATAAGTCTCCACAGCTTGGCATTTCCTCACTTTTTCTCGTTGTGTGATTTAACTTTAGAAGGATGATATTTAATTTAAGATGACGATATTTAATGCTGGCACTTACATCGGTTCATATGCATTAGCCACAAGACCAGCTGACTTGCTGTCATCTTCAGAAACAATATGCCATAATACTGTCTTTCAATCTGATGTTGAAAATTTTAAGAATAGCAGTACAAAATGCTACAAGTCTATATGATGATATCTCTGGGACAAAACTGTACTTAGAAACCTAACCTTATAGTAGTATCGTCCCAGTGATCTTTTGAACTATGAGCAAATGTCATACTTGTAAATAACTGTTCTTTGGAGTGCCTGGTCTTTTATCTTCTATATCTATAAGAAAGGATGTGGGTATGTGCCAGACTTTGTCCAGAATGCACGCTCACAGTTTTGCAGCTACTGACCTTAAACATTGTACATAAATAGACTTTCACTCGACTTACCTAAGCGCGCTATTTTCACCTCCTTATTCACTTTAGAACCCGAGATATCAACATTTTAATTTAGCCTTATAGCCCCTATTATAGAGATTCGATAAGCCATGCTTACCGTTGGACGCGTCGCCATGTTAAACAGCAGAGGACAGTTCACATGAGTTCGCCATATCTGGCGTCATACAATAGATTTCTTTTATTCAACGATCTGGTTGACAAACCGAAACCGGTTTCCGTGTACAATATTATGCAGTTGAAACAATAATATTCACTAAAACACAGACAGGATAATGTGGATGCGTGAGTGTGCTTTTGTCCAGAATTATACGCCTACAGTTTCGCAGCTGGAGGGGGTTTGCCAACGGGTTGGGAAGGGGCAGGGAAGGAAGGGGGATGGGAGGGGAGGCAATGGAGGGAGTTTTCAGGAAAGTGGGAGGGTGGAGGGGTAGGGGTTTGAGGGAGGGGAGGCAGGGGGAGGAGGAGTGAGATGGGGAAGGGAGGGGTCGGGAGGGGATCTTAAAATTCCCAGGCAATGCCGGGTACCCCAGCTAGTATTGCTATAATGGAGGAAAAGTCTTGGGAGAATAAATTGGGAATTCTATAATACCCATTACTCACTGTTGACAACAAAAGACAAATGCAATTTGATCCCACGAACATTAAACTGATGTGAGGAGAAATCAACCCCTCATCTTTACACTTATCTGGATGACCGGCACTAGAGATCTATGCAATTATCGTTACCATTTCTTTGTGTACCCATATGCGGTGTTTTGCTACCTAGCTAAATAGGCCCTCTCTTAGCGGGACTTTGTCCATTTGGCGGTCCTGTGGTTCCCAATCCTTTGCTGTGATTGCTATTTGTTTGATAAATCTGCTGGCTCACATAACTTAATTTCCTAGCAAATTTTCTTATTGCACCACTGTGTAAGCCATGTATATTACTTTATTATACTATGTGATCATAATTTCTTGTACTTTGTACGTTGATGTGGGATCAATAAACCTTGACTTGAAAAACCTGGTTTTTCTCATTAAACGAATATAAATATAAAGATTATTTCGGTTGCATTTGACTTGACAGTGTCGTCTGTTTGACCTTCGAGCCGACCGTGAAGTCTGTTGCTACAAGAAGGATAGTATCATCTTCGGCTGCAACGCGGTCGACTTCTCTCTCAGCGGTCAGTCAATCCACAGCACGTTTATCTTTACGTTACTACTTTTTAATAATTAACACTTTTAACTATATTTACTGATTTGTGAAGCTCCTCTTCAAGAGAAACTCACTCGTCCAAGGCACTATGGCCTATCGACATAAACCAGGATAGAAAGAAATGGCTTTGCGTACTTAGGAATTTATGGAAGTAAAGAAATGCCAAGATGCTTCTGTTGTAAGATGCTAGGAAATCTAGTTAGTGTTGGGATTTCTGTTTGTCTATTATTAAAAAACGTTTAATGAAGAGAATCGGGGCTGTACACACTGAATAGGTGATTATCACTATTCGGTTGAATGCAAATAGTTGGACCAACTATTTTATCCGAATATGAATACGAGTATGCAAAGTGCCTAGACTTTATGATGATCTTAAACCGACCCTTAACAGCTTCCTAATGGCAATGTTATATAAATTTCTGTAATTAGAAAATACATTGTGGTGATGAGTGTAGCACAGAGATGGCTGGTAGCGCATTTTGGAAATGGTAACACCCCTAAAAGGGAGCACACCACTGAATGAAAAGGTTCACAAATCAAAAACAGAATAGAATTATTATTGACCGATTCAATCACGAATGTGTGATGAGTGGTATTTGTTTTAATTTATTTTAAATTTGTGTGTAGCACTTTGTAAATGCCTGTACAATAATATTGTCTGTGTAAATTGCATCTGTGCCAGCTTAGTACTTCTAACAAACAAATCGATTGATTGAGTGATTGACTGATTGATTGATTGATTGACTGACTGATTGATTGATTGATTGATTGATTGATTGATTGATTGACTGTTACATTTTGAATTACTTATCCAATCGAGGAGTTACTGTGGTCGATTTTGAGAAAAGAGATGATGTGAAAGTTCCTTTTGTAAACTTTTTAACCTACATTTTTTTAATGGCGGAACCTATGGTTACAGTCCTCCGCTGCGTTGTCTGTAGGTCGGCTGTTGTTCGGTGGGTACAACGACTACGTTGTCAACATCTGGGATGTTCTGAAAGGCAACCGTGTCACGATGTTGTATGGTCATGAAAATCGGGTCAGTTGTCTCAACGTGTCGCCAGACGGAACGGCTCTTGGTACCGGTAGCTGGGATTTTACCTTAAAGGCAAGTCATGCCTTCACCTCTATCACCTGCTAATCATTTAATGAAATTATCTGTAATAATAATTGTCTGTGCTGCGAATTTACGTTTAAGGTAATTTGCTCTCTTCCTAGCGTTGCTATTTGAATTTATAGACCATCTCGATCGACTGCGTGGTATAGAACAAAGTGAAGTAAATGGAATGGGGTTCCTGTACCCTTGGTCGGTAAAGGGTTAAAGATGAGTCATTTCACTTTTAAGTGTCTCCAGAGACGGTGCACTCGTCACAAAGTCCGAAGGATTGTTCCATGCTGTGGGTCCGGCAACAGAGAGAGAATATTTGGTTGCCAAACCTCATTGATGACTGGATGGATGGATGGATCCAGATTTGACGAGGGCTTATGACAACAGAGGCGTTGCCCTTGAAAAAAAAAGATTAATAGTTAAAAAATTTGTTTGGCATAATACAGCTCTTTTCTAATTGATGACCATGGACTTGTCATTGACTTTTATATGTACTAGCCAACATGTTGTCTGCTACCCAAATGCAGGTGTCTGACGTGTAGTGTAGTCTTGGTGAGTTTGTAAGTTATTATGCATCGCTACATATCGTATATTTTGAAGAGCATTGTACTTTCTTCTTCTTCTTCTTTCCCTTCAGGCTAGGATTATTCCCTCTGGCGAGGGGTCAGCCACTCGGATCCTTCTCCTCCACTTGTCTCTGCTTCCGGTGTCTTCTTTCTTCAATTTGAGCAGCTTCAGGTCTTGTTGTATCACGTCCTCCCATCTTTTCTTCTGTCGCCCCCGACTGCGTCGACCATATACCTCCGCCTGCATGATTCTTTTGACGCAGCTACTTTGTATTGTATTGTACTTTACGTAGTGTTTATGGCTATAACTTCTTCTTGTTTTTTTCTGCCAGGTCTGGGCATAGATTGCGATGTCGCCTCATCATCGATTCCTGCTACAGTCAGTCGCAACTCATCAGAGGAGACAGTCTAGTCACACACTAACTAGTCAGCAGTCGGGCTGTGTTAGCTACCCACCCACCAGAACTAACTTCCTTTCCCTTCTGTGCATGAAGCCTCCCCAGCTCGCAGTGGCGGCTCCCGAGGGGCGCGAATCATTTGTGGGGAGCGGTTTCTTGAAAAATCCCGCATTTTGACACCACCCAGGTGTCGCAGCATTTAATGATTGTGCTGGTTATCTGGTAGTAGGTGGCAAGCGCTCAACATTGGTTTGAAACATATCTCGTACAGCCACCAAAACATATTTTAGATGACTCCAATCTAAATTTTTTTGTGTCCATTGAACTTGTTGCGTTTAAGCTTGCTGCGAAAGCTAAATAAAATAAGTAAGTTGCATTTAAGAATGAAAAGACAGAGAATACGTCCTCATATTTAACCCATGGATACAAAGTTTCAGTTTACACTTTCTAGATCTTCTATCTGTAAAAACTGTGCATGACTCGGGTTTTGATATGCAAAGGAAGACATCTTGGCATGGCATAACATTCTTAGAACGGCATGTCAATTATTACGAGATAAATTTGAATGGAAGCCATTGTCCTGCCTGGTAAGAAACTACTTAGTGACTGAAGCTGCGGTTAGAATCCATACATGTGGAAAACCCAAGTTTAAGGCCTAGATGGTGAGCTTATTAAATTACTAGGTGGAAACATGGTAAATCATGGTGCTGGAAACCAACGGAAAAGCAGACAGTCTGGAAGGAAATTGCAGGTCAAAGTCCAGTTTTAAAAATCCTAGTTTAGGTGAAAACTCGGTGAAAAAGCAAGTTATTAAAAATTAAGCTTACCGATGTTTACAAAACAAGGATGAAAAAATTTGTGCTGTAGGAAAATAGGCAGACATATGATAACTCTGTCATGGCGAAGCTAGGAACACAGCCTTCGATTGCAATTTGAATGTTGGAGAAGCTGGCTGCTTTTTAGGAACTAGAGTCCTGGTTGTGGCTTTTTGTATTTGGATAACAGTTTTTGATATTTGTATTTGCCTCTTGTTATGTTAACCTTGGAAGACATGTTGTCTGAGGCATGCAGAACTTGCTCGCTGGTTGTTTTATAATGGGGAATCATGCTTTTGATCTCTTTTGTTCGTATTTTCAGAATGCTTGATTGCAGATTTTTTTGCTTTTGAACTAGCCATAGTCACACATTCGCTGTTAGAGGGAACCAGTTTTACAGTGCTTATCTAGCTTAGGATGATATCTCGGTGGCATTCCTAAGTGTCAACCCGTCATTATGTATCTTTTCTGTTATAAGGCTTATGTTAATTTAGAGTTGAGTTTCTAAAGAGTGTGTTTTGTATTGTTGAGTTAACCTTTTTAGTGAACAGTTATTTGCCTGTCCAGGGAACCAGCATGTCTCTATCATTGCCAGCTGCTATATCATACAGAGAGGCCAGTTTAACGATGATGTTGTTACAAATGAACAATTATACTAGGTTGCTTATTCTAGGAAAATTTGTTACCTCGTGAATTTGAGTTTAAAAATTCAACCGGTTGTGGTCCTCTACTCTTTCCTCTCGGGAAAGTTGCTCGAAATATCCGACCAGGCGCGACGAGATTTACCAATCGAGCAAATCGACCTATAGATCCAACGACTGCGCATTTGATGAGTGTTTGTAGATAGAGATTCGTAACAACTGAACGTTTCCTTACCTTTTCAACTTAACTGACTAGGTAAGCTAGACTGAAGTACGATAATGTTGAACTTTAATTTGCAATAAGACTCTGTGTGTGTGTGCGTGTGCTTGTGTGTGGCAGTCGAGGTGGGTGTCTTTGTTGTCATAATAATCTGTGGGTTGGGGTGGTGGGGTGGATCTGTTCTGTAATGTTGGGAGGGACGTATCACAGTTTTTTTATGACTATTTGATTGTCTCTATTGTGGCACTTGGAGATTTTTAGTTGCACTCTTTCTCTGACGACTACTTCGGAACTTCCTGTGACGCTTTTGGTAACGAGTATTTTTTCCCAAATTCATTTCCCTAGCCATATTCTTTGAATCTGTGCCTGCCTATATTGCTGGGTAATTTTTTTCTCGATAGCTCTACTATGCGTAGCAGTTCATTGTTCATGCACTTAATTCATGCACTTGTTCAGTGTTCACGTTGACACTTGGTATATCACTGTCTAGCTGTTCAGTGTGGCAGTTCAAACACTTAGAACATCATGATTCACATTGAATTTTTATGTTACATTGAACGATTCTCAATTCATGCAACATGTGTAGCGGTTGACGATGGATTTAGTTGTTGAAAAGCATTTTGAACCGTGGATGTCGAATCATGAATATTGGTAGGAAACAAGTCCTATTGTCTCACAGGGATCAACATGTATAGTATTGTCCAACGTCTGAGAGCTTGTAATTGTCTTCAAGTGGTCTAAGACGCAGGTAGATGTTTTCCAGTTAGCCTGTCATTGATACTCAACACTTGGGCAGGGCTTTTTTTAGCATGCAGTTGTACACAAAATGTGCAGTTCTAAAAGGGTCTGTGCAGTTGTAAAAGCACTTCCGTGCAGTTGAAACTAGTAAACAAAGGTCAGTGTCGTCCGATTGTAGGTAATTTACCATGGAGGATGGGAAAGAAAAGAAGGGTTGTGCAGTTCTAAAAATTCTTTTAAAACAGCCCTGCACTTGGGGCATGATTGCACAATGGTCTAGTTGGGCTTTCAACCAAGAGGTCAAGGTTCAAAGCCCAGCCAGGGCAGAAATATGTTTTGAGATGATCATCTGCCCCCCCCCCACCCCCAGCCAACACATCTACAATGACCGCACTCTGTTAGTGGGAAGCTGATAAGGTGAACAAAGGGACTGGTCACCCGCCATGTCTGGCCATTGCTGGGAAAGCTTGAAAAAATTCGCTCGCATTTCATACTCATTGGCTACCAATTTATATTAAGGCACTGCTAAAAAGAGAAATGGAGAGGTATCTGTTTGTTTTGCCCATTGTGGCTGCTGTTTTTGCCGACCTTGTTTGATGTCTTTGACTCGAATTGAGAAGGTTTTGTTATGCAGAAATCGTGGCGGACTGGTAGTTTAGAGTATCTCTAAATGCTTTGTATTCTGATTATGAGTTTATAATTATGCTAATTTTGTTAATATTTGGATGTCTGTACCAGCATCTGACAGCCGATGTCTAAACTCATTAAGGTGATACAGTTTGGGTTTGTTGAATGGAGTTCAAGTTAAGGTTTGAATCTCAGCTAGGTTGATTACGAGTGACACTGTAGTTTGTCTATGTTTATTGCAAAACTGTTTCTTTTTCTGCAAAGTTTTTACCGGTAGATTTTTAAGTTTCGTTTTGCACAGCTTTTGTTGTCGGCAGGCCTGGTCTTTGTTTTTCAGTTGTTGTTTCTAGTCAGATTTTAAAAGATTAATTTACGGTTTATTTATGATTATTAAATCACAGGTACGATGTTCATATGTGCAGTGTCTAGGACTAAACAGTTGATGTGAGTTGTACTCGTTTAACGGATTTTTGAGACATTTCATGTGCGAGCGAAAGTTCAAATAAGAGCCTGTTAAAATCGCATGTCTTTGTTAATCAATTTGTCTCTCCTGCTGCTACTGACATAGGATCTGTAGTGGTGTAGAAGTCAATCTCCAATTGTTACTTGACACTTCAAATTGGATCTTCTCTTAAACCACATCAATGATGTCATTTTTTGCCACATAAATTGTGTCATTTACGTAAACCTTCCGTAAGTAATACTCCATAGTAGCTTTGGAAGACATAGCAGGTAAATAACATATTGTTTTTGTCTATAAATATCAAACATTAAGGTTAGAAATGAGCAATGATAAACACGCTTGACTCGTTAGATAGGTGTAGCAGCATGTTTTCATACACGCCACTCGTGGCCAGCTGGCCCTATCACGGAAGTGATTCTACCAGAGCATTTCATTTTGTGCAATACATATTGTTTGAATGCTTATACTCTTCATTTTTCTTTGTTCAAGTAAGTAAGTATGAAGTACTTTATTGAACTGCCTGCAAGCGCACTGCGGGAAGTTTAACTTGTTTAAAAGTTGCATAAACTATAACTATGGCTTTATTATATTCTTTATATAAGCGAATAGGATAAGATCACAAAAAGAATCTGCAGCATATATAAAGTGAATAGGATAAGACTTTGTATTATCTCAAAATGTAATATTAGTTATAGCAAACCCATTTATACACACACATTTTATAGCCTAAGCTTATATGTTACATATGTAACAATAATTATAGTAAGTATTTTCATAGTTCTAATTTTTTTATTTGTTAATAATAAGAAAATTTGAATACTGAACATCTAGTTTTCCTGTGGGGGGGGGGGAGGGATGCAGAGCTTTGTGACGTCCAGAGTTTAAAGTGGTAATGGCGTTCCACTGCTATTGCATTCCCATTATTTACCACTGCTCACCATGCATGGAACCCTGAAAGCACATGCATATTATATGCGTTCCAATAAAACTCCTCAGTGTTCTCACTGCTCACCCGGTTGACGTTCTCGCTGGCAGCGGCTCTGCTCATCCAAACCACTTTAACCACTGGTGATGTCATATTATTTTGGGGTATGACTTTTGTGATGACATGTGATGAGGGCAGGGGCGGATACAGAAATTTTGGAGGGGGGATTTTTGGTCTTTGGTTGACAACAATTTTCTTTTTTCGGTTGACAACTATTTTCGCTGGTTTTCTGCCAAAAAATCTGCTGCTTTTTTAGTTTTTGGCCCTCCCCAAAACTTTTCTGAAATCTGATGACCGTTTTTAGTAGTCATATACTTTTTCACTCTCACATTGTTCCCACGTTGCAATGTTTTGAAAGCTTCTTGAAGCCTGATGGGGGGCCCGCAAATCTCTGAATGGGGGGTCATGGCCCCTGGATCCGAACCTGGACGTGGGAAGGGGTAAAAATCGTCATAAAATGTGTGACGTCATTTATGGACGGCCCCAGAGGAGATCTGCAGGTCTATTACAAATTGGGTAGCTGCCTATAAGGAGACTAAGGTACGTAAGTACGTAGCTGCATACTTTATTGAATTAAACATCTCCATAAATTTCAAACTTCAATGCCGTTGTCGTTTAGAGTCAGAATTCGGTGATGGATGACGGAATAAGTAGGAGTAGGAATTCTGGAAAGAGTTGAGACTTCAGTTTTCGACGGGGAAAGGATTTAATTTAATTTGAATAATAATTATTGTTTATTAAAACTGAGCTAGTATGAATTTCCTGTGGGTGCTTCAAGCGCTTCTACCAACTCTTTTCGGCAAATATTTGGTCGTTAACCGTTGATGGTTATAATTAGGCCCAGTAATAATAATTATTTCAGAGTTTTAAATCTCAAACTAGCATGGTGACCATTCATAGTCCGTACACGATAACGTTAAATAGCGTTTTGCCTGCTCCAACTGTCAAAATGACTATGCGAACGACAGCGGCTTTGACTCTTGACGGATCTCTCCCGATCAGAAGGAGTTGTGTTAATATACACGGTCGCTGAATAAAATCGAATACATTCTGTTACTTATTTCATGCGCTGCGCTATAAAATGTTATGTTGTTGCTGTGTTGGTAGTTTCCGGTCAGTTTGTTTGGTTTACCTAACTTAATAATCGTAGTTTTTAGTTTGCAGATAGTCATTTAGTACTTGGTAATTAAGCAAGCCTTTTAAAATGCCGTATTACGTGTATTCATAGAGTCAACTATGCTGTTCAACGTTAACAGATAGTTTAAATAAAAATTGCCCTCAGCTGGTCGGCTTCTGACAACAGTTGCATGCCGGTTGATAGTAAATCTGATTGGAGAATGTTTTCTCCCTCTCTCTGTCTTTCTCTCTCTCCTTTCCATCGGTTTGTCGTTAATAATTTCCTTTATTCAACAACAGTTTAACAGTGAACAGTTAGGCAGTTGAAACAATTCTCAAGAACACAAACCACAAATCTTAACTACTAACAGAGCAGACGGCCTGCAATACAAGTGCGCTAATAGCAGCCTACAACGCACGTCTACCCAACAGCTACAGCTGCCAACTTCTGATTTTGCCAATCCGAGACGTTCGCATCTAGTCATTCAATATGTCCTAAACCAGTGGTGCACAACGTCCGGCCCGCGGGCCACATCCGGCCCGCGACGGGTTGTCATGTGGCCCGCGATGACCAAGAGGAAAGGCAAATATTTAAGAGCCGAAATTAACATTAAATCGCACACCTCTAATTTCAGGCAGAAGCACACAACTGTCGCCGCTATCTTTCTTGTCAGATCCATTCTTTCAACTTTCGTTTTCAAGACTTTGAACAGTGCAGACAGCAGATGCAAATCTTTGCAGATCCCTCTGCTGTTCCAATGGACGAGATATCACAAGATTATCAGTTGGAACTTATTGATCTGCAGTCATCTGATGCAATGCATGCTGCTTACAGAGACAAAACTTTGCTTGACTTTTACAAGTCTCTTTCAGCGACATTTTGTTAATCTGAAGGACAATGCTCTTGTTCACACAAGCTTGTTTGGAAGCACCTATCGCTGTGAACATACATTTTCACAGATGAAGCTGAATAAAAGTAGCACACGGAATCAACTATCTGACAACCATCTTGAAGAAATTCTGCGTCTGCCAACTACAAACATTCAACCTGACATCTCTAAGCTAGTTGCAAAAATGCAGCCACAAACATCACACTGAGATGTGCATTGTGCATGGTCACTGAAAAACTATTATTTTGTGGCAACATAGAAGTGCTATAAATACCCTTTTTATATAACTCTTAACATTTACTTTTACTTGCAATGTGTTTTACTGCGCACGCCATCTTAATAAATTTGACGTGCATTCATCTTACAATTACATAGTCTGAGTTGTTGTCACACTTGTTTGACCCTCGAAGGGTTTAAGAAATCGATTAGTGGCCCTTGGCTGAAAAAGGTTGTGCACCACTGTCCTAAACAGTTTAATATATCCTTTCCCCATCATTGTATATCTCGAATATTACGTCAGCCTGATGTAGAACCTAGTCTACCGAAAGGGTCGAATCTACATTTGAGTACCCATACCAAATTTGGAGTTTACGATTATGATGTTTTACCTATTGAATTTTATATTTTTCTTACTGCTAGTTTCTGCAGGGGGAGGGGAAATGGACGCCTTTAAGTGAACCTCTGGAAGAAATACTGTTTGTGATAGCAGGAAAGGTTTTTCATGCATCAGAAGAATTATTTGGTGTCTTCTTGTAGAGGATGAAAGTTTCCCTGCATGAACAAATTATTGAACATCTTATGTCTAACTAAAGCAGGTTTGACACCAACTGAACGCAGGATGATATGATGAGGCTAAAGTTTAGTTGAAAAGTGCTTCGGGCTTAGGTGAATGATCTGTTGATTTTTTTATTATGTCAGATGCGTTGTGAAAACTTGCCAAGTGAAAAGCAATAGGATCATTGATTCATTCCCTATGGATGCATGCATGGAAGATGAAACTTTTGACAAGTTTTGCCCTAAGAGTGATGCAGCCGATTCACCCGCCTCTTCGTACCGCGCTGAATCACGTTCCTATGAGGAAGTTACTTACAAGTGGGACGACATAACAACAGAGTTCGTCGATGCCTGTTCACAGCTTGAACTCGGAGAACTGTTTCATGACGTCAAGTATGCCTTGATTTCTATCTGTCTCCTTTGAAACAAGTTATGACTGTCATTGCCTGCTCAAGACAGACTTTGAATTATCATAATTTGACTTTATTGCTCTTGGGGACCAGAGACTTGCTTACATTCATTCATTCGTTCAATGAACTTACATAGTGCTCGTTCTATAAACCTACTCAGGAGCGCTTCCAGCCACACACGGCAAAAGAAAAAGGCTTGAAAGATTTACGAAACAAAGTTTGTTTGGTCAAATGTAGTAAACACAGCGGTGCTACAGAAGCAATTTCAGGTACAAAATTTACAATCTAATCCAGCGGTTCCCAACCCGTTGCCCGCGGGCCAAAAGTGGCCCGTCTGGCCTACCAAAATGGCCTGCAGCATCTCAATGAATTAAGAAAAAATATGTAAAAATTGACAATTTGGACATGATAGAAAATATAATTTTTTCTATTACAAATTATTTCATTTGGACATCAATAAATCGCATCAAATATTTTTTTATTTATTCAATTATAACAATTTTATATGCCATTAGTTAATTAAATTTTAGCCTTGTGACCCCCTAATGTCGTTCAACTAAGAAAAAGTGGCCCTCGTGTCCTCCAACTTAGAAAAAGTGGCCCGTCAGTCAAAAATGGTTGGGAACCACTGAACTAATCCATAAAACCTCAAGAGCTGTTATATTTATATGAGAGATAAATTAATGGACTCGCTACAACGTGAAACCATACATAGTTGCATACTCATCTTATCTACGTGATCTCTGTCACCCAGTCTCTGACGTTGGAGCATGCCGGGCTCATCGGGAAAGTCTTAGTCCCACGCGCTCACTTACCTGCCAGGCTTTGCCAAGCGTTCTCAGCTGTGGGGCCATCTGGAATGACCTCCTGCATTTTCGTGATTGACTTAACACTGAGACCTTACTCTGAGGTCTTACTCTGGCCTAGCACCCAAGTATCTTCGTGATTTCATTCGTCTGCCAACTTCAGCCTCCTCTCTTCGTCCACTCACTATGCTCACACGACAGGTATGCTCTCCTTGTTTTGCGAGCAAGGGCCACTTTTTCCAAAACTTGAGCGTTTGCCTTCATTGGTCCTGCACTTTGGAATCAACTCTCTCTAATATTTACACTTTCTTTGTTGTATTAATTATAATTATTCGTGTTGTTAGCTTTGGTCTGCTGGAGGGAATGTCGGCCATTGAGATGATGGATCCAAAGATGGACGCTGGAATGGTCTGCAATCAGACGAAGCGTAAAGTCCTCAATCTTCAGGATGCCATCAAGGTAAACGTAAACACCAGTGATGCCTCTGAATTTTAAGTTCATTTTCGAAAAAGTTGATTCTTGAAAGTCTTTAGCCTTTTATTACCCTTTCTTGGGATCGGTTATAGAGTTAGCTGTTATGCGTTAAATCAGACAAAGCGTAAAGTCCTCAATCTTCAGGATGCCATCAAGGTAAACGTAAACACCAGTGATGTCGGAATTTTAAGTTGGTAATTATCGACGGAGAATATTCTTGAGTTTTAGCCTTTTATTACCTTCTCTTGGGAATCGGTTATAGAGTTAGCTGTTATGCATTAAACTGTCCGTCCGGTCAACAATCAGCTCTTCTATCTGACCAATTGTCCATTCAACTGTCAGCCCTTGCATCCAGCCATTAATTTGTTCATAATTATGATCATCAGTGCATGACCATTGACCATCAGTCCATATGACCACCTGACTATAGTCAGTCAGATTGTATGACCAGTTTGTATCACAGTTAGGCACTATAGTATAAATTCTCAGGATGAATAACCATGGTCAGTCAGCTTGTCCATCCGGCTCATTAGCCGATACAGTGAACACCACTTTGCATTGAACGGGAGAACGGTGCGTTATCTGGGAGTATGTTGATGAGACAACATTCTGTCATGATATTACGTTACGCTACTGTTCTGGATTCTGTCATTTTTTGCACAGTCATTTACAGAATTACAGTGTAGTTTATCTGTTGTGATTGCAGGCAAACACGGTCAAATTGGATGGATTGACATCTCAGGAGATGATCGGTATTATTGACGATACGCTTGCGTGCATGGTATGGCTCGAGATCCTTTTCAATGCAAGCTGTTAAGCTTAAAATTGCATCATTTCCCAGCACCTGTTTCATTGATTCTTGTATTTAATGACCTGGCTTGAATACAGTGTTCATTGCTAAATCCACGGATTTCATGTCACTGCAGGTATGCCGTGTTTGGTGATACTTTTTATGCTCAAGATGTATTCTGTAATGCGGTTGAGTTTGGGTTAGATTCATTTAAGTAGGCAGGCAAACTGCCTCTTTGGGAAAATAGATTTGTTACTGCTGTCATTCGATTTTATGATAATTATTTATTATAATAATATTTTGTTATTACTGCAAAAATATAGTATAAATAGAAATATAGTGGATTATTAAATAATCCACGGATTTCATGTCACTGCAGGTATGCCGTGTTTGGTGATACTTTTTATGCTCAATATGTATTCTGTAATGCAGTTGAGTTTGGGTTAGATTCATTTAAGTAGGCAGGCAAACTGCCTCTTTGGGAAAATAGATTTGTTACTGCTGTCATTCGATTTTTTTCATTTTGTGCTAAATTTTCAATTTTTAAAACTTGTCTAGTTTTTTTGATAGAACTGTGCCGCCTCTTCTGGAATTTTAGAGCTCCATTACCAGAGTAGATGGACGATGCTATCTCTTGTATGATTTTAAACCTTTGTAGGTTTATTAAGGAAAAATTCTGCTATTTGTAGAGTCAGTAGTGGTAGAGTTAGTAGTAATCCAACAATGGATCATTACTAACAATAGTAGGATTTGACAATGAGGATTTTAATAAGACTGGATGATAACAATTAAATGTTGTTGTTGTTTATGATAATTATTTATTATAATAATATTTTGTTATTACTGCAAAAATATAGTATAAATAGAAATATAGTTCCATATGTTCATCTGTTCAGACTGTCCTATTTAGCTGAGTTTGGATTGGGAGTGCTTCTGAGTAGATAGTCGTGAAGGGGCGCTATATAAATGCCCACTTTAAATAATTAATATTTATTTATTTATTTATTTCAGAAATTTATATAGCGCCTCTTCAAGGTAGGCTACTCAGAAGCGCTCCCGGCCCAGCCACGGCTAAATAAAACAGTTTTTAGGTTCTTAAGGAACAGAGCGGAGTGACCCCTGGGAATTAAGCGCAGTGTAACAGGGAGACCATTCCAAGCTGTAGGACCTGCAACAGAGAATGAACAACGCTGTCGGATAGCAGTCCGTGAGCGGGGAACCAGAAGCTCAGCGTGGTTCGCCGATCGAAGGGTCGATCGACGCTGAACTCCCAAGGTGGAACAACAGAATTCTCGAAGGTAGGGTGGAGCTAGTCCTTCAATGCACCGCCTAACCAGCGCACAGACCCTGTATGCAATCCGCTGAGGAGAAGGGAGCCAGTGTAAGGTATCCCGCATATAGGATGAGACATGGCCATATTTTGGGATATGGCCAACAAGTCGCGCCGCAGAGCGGAGGACCCGTTCAAGGCAGCCAATCCGGTCAGCCGGAAGTCCATGATAGAGGGTGCTGCAGTAGTCAAGGTGGGAAACTACGAAAGAGTGAACAAGAGTAGAGGCGGCACTAAAAGACAGAGAACGGGAGACCACCTTAAGCTGACGTAACTGGTAGTAACAGCTTCGACATAGTAGGTTTATATGCCGAGTGAAAGTTAGCTCTTGGTCTAAAATAACACCAAGGTCCCGCACAAAAGGTGAGAAAGTAATCAGAGGAAACTCTAATGCTAAGGCTTTCATGTCAATTTTTGCAAGTTGTTGACGAGTCCCAAACCAGATATATTGCGTCTTGGTAGGGTTCAGTCGCAAACGGTTGGCATGATTTGAAATGGTTTCTGTGTATGTTTTAGGTGACGTGGCTCGAAGGTCACTCGATGGTGCAGACCGTCTTCATAAACCTTTATCTGCACGATCCTCAAGTGATTGTCGATCGAACGTTGAAGGCATTCTGTGTCTGCGTGCTGAGGACGGTCGATCTCATCCGCGACAGGATCAACCGTGCCGGCGTCTTTGAAGAGGTCGGTTTCTGTGTAGTGGTAATAGCAAAATTTAATTTTTTTTACTTTGAACTTTTTTATATATAGTCAACCCGAGTGAAAAACAGTCAAGTGTAGCTTTTTAGCTTAATATGCATTAAATGGCTCATCATCAGATAGGGGACTGGGACTTTCTCGATTGTGGGTCGCTCTGTTTGGAATGGCCTCCCCTTTGACCGGCGTTCCCTTCCGCAGGACGACTTTCCTCTGCGGCTGCGCCTGGTGAATAGTTATATGGAAGGGACACTGTATAAATTATTCGGTTATATAGATAGATGGATAGGTAATGGAGTGGTATGCAGCGGTGCAGCTGTGCCGTCTGTGCCTTATAACCGGAGATTTGCAGGTTTGAATCTACACGAATCCACTGCATAGTAAGTAAGGACGTAAGTTGCTCTCCCACAATTGTTGGTGAGGAAGGAAGAGGAAATGACGTAATTTATAATCTCATCCCCAAGTGTAGTAAAACCAATGTACCTGCCTTCAGACAGAGAACTCATCATCATCATCATCTTCATGGTCATCAATGGTTTGCAGCAGCACTGTTGCGTAATGTGGAAATTCTAATCTGCAATGTCTGTTAGGAATTTTCTAATAATATGTTGCTGCTGTCTGGATTTGCCATGTGCTTGTAAATCGAGTCCCTTTCAATGCAATATAGGATTTAATATATATGTGCTTCATGCTTGAAAGTCGGATCAGGTACAAAAAATTATAAATTCTTTAAAATTAAATTTTAAAGATGGAATCTCTGTCTTCACTGTGTGATCTGAATCTATTACAGAAAAATATATTCAAATTTCCTCTTCACCTTATGGAACTCTACAATTCCACGAAATACTCGTTGAGAAATTATTATACTTTTCTAAGTAAATGATAAATGTTATAAAAATTCATTGAAACTTGTAAGTTTTCTGAGAGTGATAATGAAGTGGATCAGGGTTATGATGTAGCACAACATTCAATTGGCAGTTTTGCCATGTGAACCAAATGTGTTTGATGAAATTTGATGATGGAATCTCTCTCTGATTGTCTGTTTTTGTGTTTTAGGAAGACTTCCAGTCTTTGGCGTACAGCTTTCGAATGGCAGCTGACGTTTCTGACAGCCAGGCATCTGCGGGACTTAAAGAAGTTGAAGACGAACTTACAAAAGTCATCAAAGTAAAGTTGAAAAATCCAGTGGCTTCCCTTTTGAGCGTCTGCAGTTTGTTTCTATGTGCACCTGTTATAGCGCCCCTTCAAGCTCTCTACTTAGAGGTGCTCCCGACTGCAGAGCGGACACTGCATCGGAGTTTCACGCCGAAGCGCTGGGCAATTGCAAGTGAAGGACTTGCCCAAGGTCCCTACGCGGCAACTTGAGGTGAATTCGAACCTCGAATCTTCCGGCTTCAAGGCAACGACGCCACCACTACCCCACTGCGCCTGCAGTGTATAGCTTCAGTCTACGTCCTTATGATGTACTCTGAACCTGATCATGAATTTTTTGGCTCCAGTTTGTTTTTGAACAGTTAATCGACAGGCGGCCGCTGGCCATGTTAGTTCATAATGTGACGGCGCAACCACCTACTGAAAAGAATTTAGTTTTTTTTATTATGACTTTCCTAGCGTATGTGATGGCAGTGTCACAGAAACAAATTTAATTGACATGTAGCGAAACACACAACATTACACAACAAAAAGTTAACTTCATTTAATTTCTGTGTGTGTTAATAATATTGATGACCATAACCAAAAATTTTATTCCTTTCAGCATCACCCGTAAATAGCATGTACAAAATAAGCTGTAGATATAATTGGTTGATTAGAAACAAAGGGTGAGACACCCATAATGGACCATTGTCCTGCTGAAAGGGTTGCCCATATACGTGAAAAACAGACTTACAGATAATAATAATCAATACGGTACAATAGCTCTATTGCTTGCTGTGTGTTGTCTGCTGTAGAACACAAGAGCTCGAGCCGGTGTGGATAGAAACTCAGCTACGGAGTTGGAGGTTTTAATTTGATATTATTTTGTAAAATAAACATTTGATTTACTTACTAATTTTCATCGATTATTATTTTTAAATGCTTAATCAAAAGTTTTATGTGTTTTTCATTTTCTGCCTGTTTACTTGTTTGTCTGTATACAATACATGTTACTCCCTTTAAAATTGTTATTTCAATGTAATTTTTGTCTGTCTCAATGTACCAGGTTGCGGTTTGCCAACCTGTTTTTGCTCATTAAATGAATATGCAATCAGTAGGACAAAACAAGCAGTCTTTCTCATCCATCTAAGTGTTGTGTCATTCTCTTTGCAGCATGAAAATGCCGTTGCCCTTCATGCACGTGTGAAATTCGCCCGCCTCTTTTTCATCACGGTTCTTGCCTTTGGTCGAGAAAAGGTCTGATATGATTATTTGCATGGAATATTTGCTCACTTGGTGTGCTTCACTGCAACCATTATAATTTTTATCTGAAACTCATTCAGGGGCTTAACCCTTTACCCGTTCATTTTTTCCCATTAAACCCGTTTTCAGCAGATATTCTCGGGGCAAACGGGTAAATGATTAAGAGGCCATGAGACCCTGCCTAAATCTGAATAAATTCTAACTTATATTGTAAATAAAATATTCTGTCCAATGTGCAGACAGATTATGCATGTCGTCTGATAATGCTCTTTCCAAAATTTCTAAGTGCACAATTATGCGGGGCAAGGTGGTGTAGGGGTATGTTTGGTGCCTTGGTTTCAAAAGGTTGCGGGTTCAAATCCACCTCAGGCCGCCGCATAGGTACCCTGAACAAATCCTTCACTTGTAATTGTTCATTCGATTCAGTATCCACGTTGTATACTGGGGAGTGCCTCTGAGTAGATTTCTTGAAGAAATGCTATGGCAAGTACTCATACGTACGCACGTACATACATACATACATATGTTAATGTCTTTTAATATTTTAATGCAGTTGAAAATACTGACATTTATTGGTGATAACATTAGTCCTCAATAAACTTTGCAGTCATTCAAAACCAGGCTTCCAGTTATGGATTTGAGTTACGATTTAAGAGCCTTAGTTCCTGTTTGCATCCTTGCACTGTCAGCTATGTCATTGTTTAGTGCCAGGGACTTGAAGATGCTGAGAAATTCCTGAAGCAGATGAAGGAGTTGGTGATCAATATGAAGACTTCAATCCACCTGGGGATACAGCCATCTCAAGCAGATGAAGGTTAGTGGCAGCTGAAAGTAGCGCTTCAAGTGTTTTGTTTCTGTCTATCTACTCTAAATAGTTTCTTTAATTTTATGGGCAAATGAAACTTCAGCAGCATTGATTAATTATCGGTATCCTGTTTTCTTGTTTGTGGGCGGCCAATAGAAATACACAAAACTTCATTCTGTTTCAATGGAAGCTTCGTGTGATTTTGAGTTTATTCGATATTTAACAGAACTTTATTCTACATATATATATGGTTCTTTTTCAAATTTATTTATTTATTTCTCACATTTGCTATAGCACCCCTTCAAACTCTCTGCTCATAGGCGTTCCCAACTACTGCGCTGACACTGCATCGGAATTTCACACAAAAGCGCATGAGTAATTGCGAGTGAAGGACTTGCTCAAGGTTCCTACGGGGCGGCTTGAGGTGTATTCAAGCCTGGAATCCTCTGGCTCCAAGGCATCAACCCACCACTACCCCAGCATGCCCACATTTATGTGATGAATGACATTGAATGTATATTTATTAGCCTTTTGCTGGCAAGCTCTGTTGGTCTCCCAGTCACTTTTAGTAGGTTGTACTGGTGCTTGTTGTTAAAGTGTAAATGGCAATTTCCTCAATTTTGCAGTGCCTTGCTTGAGTTTATAGCAAAAAGCCTTTTTTTAACTGGTGTATTTTGCCTGAAAGTTAAAGCAGATACTGAGCTATGAGAGCTGTGCAATTATTTAAGCACATATTATGATTATTGCGTGCATATTGCTGTTATGTAAATTGTGAATTAATGTAATTTTCGCAAGGATCACAGTTGACCAACACCGCTAGTGGCTTCCGAGTGTAAATGATAATTAATCATGTGGTGAGAATTTCGTTTTAATTGAATTGTGCAGACACTGCCAGACAGCTGTTGCATTTAAGTCCTACAGTTGTTGTCCCGTGATTAATTATACGGCGGGCAATTCTTAACGATAGATGATGTGAGTTTCGTGTAAGGTGCCGTATAAATGGCCCATCTGTTTTGTTTCGTCTGCACTGCATAGACTGCATGTGCATCATGGGCTTCGAACCTCTCGTCAACCAACGTCTGCTGCCGCCAACGTTTCCGCGGTACACGAAGATCCGAAGTCGAGTCGAGACGATGGAGTATCTCGACGGAATGATGACGCGATTGCTGCAGATCTGCACGATCACGCAGTTCGCAAGTCTTCATGACATCTTGGTGAGGAGCCGCTCATTTTTCTGTGTGTTTACTCAGCATCTGTAGATCCATCTGTTTGTTTGTATGTGCACTTCTTGTAGCTCCCCTTCAAGCACTCTACTCGGAGGCGCTCCCAGCTACAGAGCAGACACTGCTTCGGAGTTTCATGCCGAAGCGCTGAGCAGTTGCAAGTGAAGGACTTGTCCAAGGTCCCTACACGACGACTTGAGGTGGATTAAAACCTGCTACCCTTCGGCTGCAAGGCGATTAACATACCCACTATCCCACCGCGCCCCTCGAATAGAATAGCCTCTGGAATAGCTTCTCGTTGGAGATACGCCTGTTACATAGGGTTGGATCATCAGTGTTTCACAGCTCCTTAAAACCTATATGTATCATTGTGGTTGGACTGGGAGCGCCTCTGAGTGGGCTTTTTAAGCGGAGCTATATAAATTCTTTAAATGAATGAATAAATGCTGGTAACTTCATTCTCTTCTGGACAAGCCAACTTGTTTCTTCTGTCTGTTTTTTGCATTGTTTCATGGCGTTGCCTGTGCGTACGTTTGATTACCTTCAGTGGCTTTTCATGATCCATGGGCAAAGTCAGGTTATGTTGTTTTGTCCCATCTCGCCAGTTTGTGTTGGCTGCCAACGACGATTCGTTAAATGAACCAAGGTTTCTTAAGTCTCGGATTGTTAACACTTTTAGAAGTCTCAGATTGTTAACTTTTTTATGAGTCTCAGATTGTTAACTTTTTATGAGTCTCGGGTTGTTAGCTTTTTTATAAGTCTCAGATTGCTGGCATTTCTGTTTGTAGGATTTCTTTGTTGACTTCAGCCAGCTTTCATCATGCCTCTTGTCAAGGTCAATGCTTCAGGTGATTGCAATAATTAGAACCTTAGTAACTATTACAGGACTCACGGTAACTATTACTCGTAATATTTAGCATTTCGGTTACTACCCGTATTAGAATAATATTCTGAATATTTTTGCAATGTATAAGATTTATATTACTATTGACCAGCTGCAAAGCTGAGCGTGCATTCTGGACAAAGTCACATACCCACATCCATTCTTACAGATATAGATAAGTCCATGGGGAACGAAGTGCCTCAGCAGAAAAATATCAAAGAGTTTTTTTTATAATTAAAAGTTGTTGAGCATAATAGTTAGCTAAGGTTTTTTACGTTTGTGTTGTTGATGATTTTTCAGTTGACAGCCCTTCCTGTAAGCAGCAACAAGTTATTTGGTGCACAACAAATGGTAGATGTTCTACGCGATTCAATTCGTGGATTCTGTGCACCTCCCGTTTTAATGTCCAAGTTAGTTTCTGATTTCTAGTCTTTACGAGTATTTCTTTGCTGAATTCTATTCTTAGTATTTCTTTGCTGAATTCTATTCTTAGTATTTCTCTGCTGAATTCTATTCTTAGTATTTCTTTGCTGATTTCTATTCTTAGTATTTCTTTGCTGAATTCTATTCTTAGTATTTCTTTGCTGAATTTCTATTCTTAGTATTTCTTTGCTGAATTCTATTCTTAGTTTTTCTTTGCTGAAATCTATTCTTAGTATTTCTTTGCTGAATTCTGTTCTTAGTATTTCTTTGCTGAATTCTATTCTTAGTATTTCTTTGCTGAATTCTATTCTTAGTATTTCTTTTTCGAATTCTAGTCAAAGTACTTCTTTTCCGAATTCTAGACAAAGTACTTCTTTTCCGAATTCTAGACAAAGTACTTCTTTTCCGAATTCTAGACAAAGTACTTCTTTTCCGAATTCTAGACAAAGTACTTCTTTTCCGAATTCTAGACAAATTATCTCTTTGCTGAATTCTATTCTTAGTATTTCTTTGCTGAATTCTATTCTTAGTACAGGTACTTCTTTTCCGAATTCTAGTCTAAGTATCTCTTTGCTGAATTCTATTCTGAGTATTTCTTTGCTGAATTCTATTCTTAGTACTTCTCTTTCAAATTCTAGTCAAAGTATGTCTTTGCTGAATTCTCGTCTTACTATCTCTTTCCTGAATTCTAGTTTTGGTATTTCTTAGCTCTACTCTAGTCGTTGTAATTTTTTTAGTGAATTCTAATCCTTGCATTTCTTTCCTGAATTCGTGCCTTGACCAATGTTGGCCTCATTTCAGGTGTCCAATTTTCAATAATGCTCAAACGAAGGACTGTGTGGACAGTTTCCTTAGCCAGGCAATCCGGCCACTTGTGTCGGCCATGCAGATCAGCGGACACAACCGAGCACGCCAACGTGACAAGTGGGGCCATCTGCTGGAAGATCTTGGAACTTTACAAGATGAGGTTGGTTCTTCTCGGGTTTGATGCTTTGTTCCATGTCGCCATATTGTATTGTCATTGGTAATGTTGCCGCTGTCCCTGATAATGCTAAAAAGTAGTGCCATGTTCTTATTCATAATGCATGCATATGCAAGGTATGTATGTAAATGTCTATTTGCATTGCATTTAAATGGAAATTAGGTAATGAAGTATGTCCATTATATAGGGTGTTTCGATAGGTCGAGAACGATTTTGAATGCAAAAAAAATATGTTAAACACAACATAATGTGGAAAGTTTTATACTGGCGGATAGGTTGTTCAAATGAAAATGTTACGCAAAGAAAATTAGATCACTAGCTCACTTGTTCAAATTTTAGTGCCAATATCCGTGACGTCATCAAATTCGTGCCAAGTAAACGTAAATAAGCAGCATTATCATTGACTATAGGGAATACGCCGATTAGACAATGGCCAGCGTTGCCACTCCTTGGGTTTTTCACAAGATCTTGGGTTTTTCGATCCGCACTTGGGATATGGGGTTTTATTGAGACGAACTTGGGTTTTTTCCTTGGGTTTTTTTACGGAAAAACGACTTTTTAAATTTGTGAGATTTTTTGGGCATTTTCAAAGAATTTTTTTACATTTTTTCGAACGAGAAATTGTGAACATTTTCGGAAGATTTGCGTCGGATGACTAAAAAGAGGTCATCAGATTTTTCGGACGAAACAATCGGGAAAGTTTCAAAACTACGAATTTTTTGGAAAATTCTGGGCATTTTCGAAAGATTTGCTGAACTTGGGTTTTCTTGGGTTTTTCGCCCCTCCAACTTGTTTTTCCCCCATTTTTTAGAGTGTCTTCTTTTGGCACGTGGGCCACGGGTTGGGAACTGCTGCAAGCATTGTAAGCACGCGTGGTCATGTTTTAGGCGGAGAAGCTGGACGCTTATCTGCATTCTTGGATGTTGAAAGTCGATTCCAACTGGCACTACCGCGTCTGCTTTGGCACCTGGGTCCTCTACCACACGCTCAAGGTTATGATCCGCTACCTGTTGGCCGGATTCGAATTGGAGCTGTATTCCGTTCATGAGTATCACTACATATACTGGTGAGCCTATTCAACATTGCATACATGCAGCATGGTGGATAACTTGTATATGTATGTATTTTCATATATGTATATAATATATGTGTGTGAGTATATATGTATATTTATTTAATCAATTAGATATGGCACTCCTTCAAGGTTGTCTATTCAGGAGCGCTTCCAGTCTAACCCCGGTTGAATAGGATAGTCTGAACAACAATGAGAAATGAGACAATAGGCATGTGACAAAGAGTAGTATGAGGCCCGTTCCATCTCGCAGGGCCAGCCACGGAAAAGGCGCGGCACTGCTTTATTGCATATACTGTTGCGCGTTGTCTAGGGGAAAAGATTTAAGGCCTCCGGATTGTATAACAAAATGACTTTTAATGATCGAACAGCTATTTACAGGCAACAAGGAACTTAACTATACATTACCAACAGACGAAAGCGTGCAGTCCAGTCCTGACACAAAGCGCGGCACCAACCAACTTCGACAGGTCTAACGGAGACCTCTGCCGTCGAAGACACGAATTCTCCAAAAGGTCACCAGGCAGGCAACAGGCACCACCGAACAACAGGTCCAGAAACGAATGTAGTCGAAACCACCAACGAAGCATCAGCCCCAGCAAAAGGACAAACGGTGTCCACGAATCATCCCACTCCAAACGGTGACTCCTCCAAAGCAAACGATGCCTCCCAACGCAAACAGTGCCTGTCTAAACGTCTCAGTCGCGTCGTATTTATACAGCAAGCAATTAGACTAAAGTTCTAGGCGCGTAAGACACTCCTTCCTAAACACCAGCTGTGCTATAAGGTCTGATATCATCAGTTACAACAGATCCTAAGCATAAAGTGTCCAACAATACATACATATATATATATATGTGTGTGTGTATACGATTATATGTGTGTGTACTATATATGCATATATATATTTAGCACTCGGCCTATAAGAAAGATGGTACGGGTTCGAACCTCATAGAAGACAGTTACTTTGTAGCCTGGACATTGAGCAAGTCATTCACTCGCAGTTGCTCAGTGCCATTGACATTCTGCCAGATGGTCGTGTTTGCGCTTCTGAACTTTGGAAGAAGGGGAGTATAAGGTGCACAGACACAAGTGGAAACCCATTCCATACTATGGGGCCAATAACAGAGAAAGCCGAGTGCTGTCTAAGAGCAGTTCGTGCTCGGGGAATGAGGAGTTCACCCTGAGTGAAAGAATGTAGAGTACAACGTACCTGAACAACCAAAGTAGAAACACAGAGCTCTTGCAAATATACAGGAGCAGCACCTAAGTGGCTCTGCAACGCCTAAGCAGAGACCCGGTATATAATTCGCTTTGTATTGGGAGCCAATGCAGGACATCCCGGATATCATCAGTGACATGATCAAATTTCGGGATACGATTAATAGGGCGTGAGGCCATGCATAGGGCCCGCTCCAAGCACCCAAACCACTCAGACGGGAGATTAGCGTAGAGAAAGCAGCAGTAGTCGAGACGGGTGACAACAAGAGAATGGACAAGGGTAGTGGTAGCATTAAGAATAAGTGATATTATGAAGAACAAAACTTCATCGGTAAGCAAACAGTGCTGAGATAACTAGAACGGTTCACACTGATGGGCTTCCACATATACTAAAAATATTCTTGTATGTGTTGAATAATAGTACATTCTAGTAATTACGTGGATGCATGTAAAGTCAAATTTTAGTAGAAGTGATTAATGCTGAGTATTTTGGTGATACAAAGATGGTATGAATTCTGTGTATTCTATGCTCGTAGGTACCTGTGCGAAGGTCTCTTCAATTGGCTCGTTTCAACGATGACGAGAGCAGAGAACTTTATTGTCGAACACGAATCTCTGTCTGCCGGTATGCTTTACGTAATGTAACGTACTGCTTTTTTTATGTATCTCACCTCTTTGAGAGATCTCATCGAAGTTACTCTCGACTCAAATGTGCACGACCACGATTGAGTAGAATGGTTTTCAACAGATTGCGAAATGGAGGCGTAGAAAATAGAGATTCATGCTCATGTGGCGGCAGATCATATGGAAGCATATTCTATTCGACTTCGTGGTTGCACGTGCTTGCACAGCCGTCAGATAGAATAGGGTTTTCTCGATTTTGAGTCCCTCTGATTGGAATAGCCCCCCTCCACTTTCACCTGCGTTCCCTTCCATGGACTTGTCTAATGTCTAGCTCTTTATGTTCTGCTCTTGAAAGACTTTCCTGTTTGGCCGTGCCTGGGTCGGGAGTGCCTCTGAATAGTTTTCTTAAAGGTGTGATATATATTCCTCAGATAGATTGATGGAGAATTGATCAATCTGACCAGCTTTTGATGTTTTATACTAATATACTTCTACTTGCTAAACTACAAAATGGTGGAAGCGATTGTCTTTTTGTTTCGGGGATGCACAGTATGTTAATCATATGTTAATCATATATTAATCATATGTTAATCATATATGTTAATCATATGTTAATCATATATTAATCATATGTTAAGTGCTTGTGAGCATGAGAAGCCAGCTGAGAAATGTTTTATTTCTGAGCACTGCATGAGGTTGGAAATTATCTGAATGGTTGGTCATATTCTTTCAGATCCGCACAAGGGACGTGGTGGAAAGAAGAACAAGAAGAAGAAGAAGCCACGTGCGGTCGGAATGGAGTTGGTTATGACACAGGCGCTGCACAGCCTCTGTGGAGGATACTACAAGGTGATTCATTTGCTGCTGCTACTCCACTTTGTGCGAGTGGCTGCTTCATGTGCAATGCCAAGCTTTGTGTGTGGTGTGTATGTGTGTGTGAATCTGTCTGAAGTACTTAAGTAAGTATGGCCTTTATTACGCCATTAGCCAGTGAACAATTGGACATCAAAATTGAATATAGTGCAAAGAATTGATAATAATATACAGGGTGGGCCATAAAAAAGTAACCCCTGCGGTCTTTAGCCCATATCTTGGCCAAACATAAGAATTTTTAAATGAAACTTTACAGTCTTAAAGGCAATTCATATTTACGTACAATGGTCAAATTTCAACAAAATATATATAAACGCATTTTTTTTTAGTTTTTTGCTAATATCTTGGTCAGAAGTAGGAATATCGAAATGAAATTTTACAGGATTAAAGACAATTCATATTTACAAATGATAGCCAGATTTCATCAAAATATTTCAAACCCAACAAAAGTTATACCACTTTTAGTGAGGCCGCCTACCGTTGCGTTTCGTTTTTGAATCGTCAAAAAAGAGGGGTGGCCTCGCTAAAAGTGATAACTTTTGTTCTGTTTGAAATATTTTGTTGAAATTTGACCATTGTACGTAAATATGAATTGCCTTTAAGACTGTAAAGTTTCATTTAAAATTCTTATGTTTGGCCAAGATATGGGCTAAAAACCGTAGGAGGTTACTTTTTTATGGCCCACCCTGTAGAGTGATAATATTGTAGTGATCACGAATGTTGTATGTGGTCCATGTTTAAATACAACTTAGACTGAAAATTTCCTGATTGTAAGACAGAGTTTATTCCAACCAAATTGTAAGATTTTAAGGATGCGCTGTAATGTTATTTATCTGATATTAACAGACCAGTCTAGTATTATATATGCGTTAGATAATGGAACATCAGAGGCATGGGCTCCTGGTTTATGCGCAATTCTCATTGATGTCAAGTGGTGTTACATCCCCTAAAGCTATTAACATTCCACATCGTTAGTGAACTTGCCATACAAGAAATACGCCATGTGTCATAAGGGCATCCGTACGCAACTTCATGTTGACAATTCTAGACTGTACTAGTAACGATGTGCACACCCTGGAAGCTTGAGGCACAAACGGAAACCTCTGTTTTGTGATGAAAGTTTTACTCTGCTGTTTTAAATGTGCATGAATCATCTGTGCGTCCATTTAGAACTGCTGGACCATTTCGTTCTATTTCAGGCTGCAATAGGTCTCAAGATGGACGGCAAGTTGCCTCTGCCAAAGTTCGACTTTGACTGTGAGGAAGTTCGCTACAACCACCGCTTTGCACCTTTTGGCTCAGTCTCTACACCTCCGGCAATGCACTACTTACAGTTCAAGGTAATCACAGCCTGAACATTATCTATTGCTCATCTTATACATTATGCACTGAAATTGTCCTATGACTAAACAAGTTTATTTTTAGATTATGTTAAAACTTTTTTGGTGAACAATATTTAGAGGCCTTTCAGGACAGTTAACCATTGAAGTGCCCATGAAAACTGTGCCCTTACAGTTATTGTGTCGCAACAAATGAACATTGCCAAAAACATACGTGCTATTATTGTGTATAAATTGTAATGATAATATGCATATAATTTTCAGACTGAATTGAGAAGTATCGTAGCAACATGTAGAATTCAAATGAAACCAAAAGCCCTTCAGTATAAAAGGAAATACACAGCATATGCCTTTTGAATGCGTTCTATCATTTATTCAGGTCATTGTATTTTTGCTTAAATGAATGCACTATGATATAAGGAGCTTTGATATAAGAGAACTTTGAACAAACTTTCGATTTGGACGTCACTTGGTGATATTTTCAAATTATTCATCAAAGCTAATAATTTGTTTTTTCCTTAAGTTACTTTTCTATTAATTCATTTCTTGTCTCTTGTCTGTGTTCATAAACTCAATCTAATGGCATTTTCTACTTTTCCAGGAGATGACAGACGTAGGAAGGTACAGTCCTCCGCTGGAGGCAAACGATCTTTACAACGGAGCCAGCAAGTGCTTCCAACAGGCGAAGATGCATCTTGAAAGTATCCAGAATCCACCAAACGAGGTCCGTTTCTATGGTTTCTGTTATGGCTTACACACAGTCGGGTAATTAGTTGTGTTAGTGTAAAAGCAGAACATTTACGGGAAGATGTTGTGTAAGTGAAATGAATGAATGAATTGACGAAATCCAAGTCTTAGGATCAGGACAGTTGAGTGTTGGCAAGATTTGAAGGGTTGTTCTAGTTTAGGAAGGTCTGTTCAGTATGTGGTAATCCAAATCATTGCATTACTGAGTCAGCACTGTTTTAATGACCACCTCATTGCATTGCTGAGTCAGCACTGTTTTCATGACCACCCCATTGCATGGTCAGCATGGTTTTTATTGACTGCCATGTCACATTTAGGTCTATGAGATATCATGGCTGATGAAGACGTTTTTTTTACTGTTTCTTCGTGCAGGTGCAGACATTACTGAAGATTGCCAAGACGAACTTTGTTGTGATGAGAGTTCTCATAGGAGGACATAAAAAAGACTGCAAGGTAGTTTGTTTATTTGGACCGAACTTGTTGGGTGTTTTTCTTTAATAGCCTTCTTAAATGTTTAGTTATGAAACAGTCTCATTGTTGAAAGATGGCATACATCTAGCAAGTCCTCAAGCTTCCTGGTGCTTTTAGGCCTTCTTGGCTGGTAGATTTATTTGAGCAGAACATTGTGTCTTGTTCTTTAAATTCCAGCACCACTGGTTGCTAACAGTTGAGGTCAGTGCTTAAAGTGTAGAAAAAGAAGTGCCTGGATGCTCCTTCATTTCCAGGCTGTGCTGGCCAAATAAGTGGCAGTACGGTGTTCGGATTTAGAAATAAGTGCCTGGACGCCCAGGCACACTTCACGCCCTGGTTGAAGTCACTCCAAGGACCACACTCCTTCTGCCTCTGCGAAGACAAAGAATGATGCATGTTGATCTGTAGATCTGAGATTTTACTTCTCAGCTGAAAACCGAATCCTCCATGTAGGCCAAGATGAGATTTATAGAAAACACCGTCAAAGCATGTAAAATGTCAAATTGATGAATAATATTATTGTGATGGTATGCAAATGTAACAACAGTAAACAGTTATTGAGAAAATTGTGTATTTTACACAAAGTAATCTGCCTAACGAAACAAGGTGAATCTGCCAGTGCAAAGCATACACCTTAGATTGCATGTGCAATTGTACTTGTGTATGTGCATGTGTGCACTCACATGCCAATCTATTATTATTATTGTTGTTGTTACTATTGTTATTGCTATCATTATTATTATTATTATTATTGTCTTGTGACATATAATAAACAATGATATTAATAGCAAATATATTCAATGCAGTGCTTTCAGTGTGCCGCTATAATATTGAACATTTCTTAAACAGTAATTGCATTGTTGCTCTTCTTTGGCTTATAAGCTAATTGCTCCAATTTGAACTTGAGTAGAATCATAACTTCTAAGAGACTGCAGACTGTCAGAAAGCCCATTCAGTTAAATACTACATAACATCAATTTTAGTTTAACAAAATTAATTGTTATTAAGCAGTTATAAGTGGTTGTTTTTTTATGTTTCAGGTGCCTCCAGAATTTGATTTCAGTCTTCACAATGCGTTTCCTTTAATAAAGTTGCCATAATCGAGTGATAAAGGATGATTCAGCGATTGAGATAGATACGATATTTGGTGACTAACGTCGCCGTGACTGTTGTGTTGGAAACGATGTTCTTCAATAGTTAAGGAATTCGATAGTCAGACGACGGGTGTGAAACGTTTAGGAAATTTATAAATTTGAACTCTATAAATTCATGATGCCAATGTTTTCATATACTATGTTGAGGCACCAGTTCTATAGGTTTAAGAGGGTTTGTTGACTAAGTTCTTTTGTGACTTACTCAGCTCATGGAGATGTTCTGTTATATGCCTATAAAAGTACCCAGGTTTATCAACATCTACTAATACACTGTGGAAGACATCTTTCCAAGTACAATAAAAAAAGAAGCTAATTCGTGATCAAATATCCGCTGATATTTAAGTTTCCTATGCCGTTTGAGCGCTATGTTTAATGTAAATAAAGAATAAACATATTTTCTGATTACGTTGCAGCTGCCTTCTAGAGTAAATAAATTTAATAATAATGAATGTAATCATTCAATACACTCATCTGTTGTGCCTTTTCTTACACGGTTGAATCGTGGCAGAATGTATGTCAGTATAATATTTTAACATTTTTGCATTAAGGAGTAAACTAGCATGTCAACGGCAGCTTTAAGAAACACTGAGCATGTAATTGGCTGCTCTGTTTAATGTACATTCTGTTTGACACCTTGCTGCATTGCAGTTTGTTACAGCACATCATAAATTATTAGTAATAATATTATAAATATTATATTAAAATTTTAAAAATGACAATAATAAATAATAATTATTAGTAATAATAATTTATATTGTAATGATAAGTTGTATGTCTCTTTATAAGTTCTGTTCGTTGAAGATTACAGTATTATTTTTGAAGCAATTTGATTGCATTTGTTTTCATAGTAAAATAACAAAGAGAATGTAGTAATTTAATTAAAATAATAATGGATAATACAGATGTTATTTTTTAAAGCAATATTTATAGTATTGATAATAATAATTAAGTTTGCAATTATTTGTTCAATTAGTTAATGAAAGCATAGATTATTTGCTTTGTTTAATGTTTCACAATTGCTTTTGTGTTCGCGGCTTTGTTCTAAAGGGAAATGACTACATAAAAACTTAATTGTATTAGCAGTTGTAATAAATATAAAAATTACAATTATCTGCTAATAAGATATTGATCTTTTTAGACCTATTATATTATTATATGAGAGGGTTTGTCTTGAGGAGGGCTTTTTAGTTTGCATTTCTACACAAAATGAGCAGTTCTAAATGGATTTGTGCAGTTGTATATTTAAAGCACTTCTGTGCAGTTGAAACTATAGTAAAAAGGTCATTGTCATCCGATTTGAATTTGGGAGTAATTTACCATAGAGGATGGGAAGGGAAAGAAGGGATTGTGCAGTTCTAAAATTCCTTAAAAGAAGCCATGGTCTTAGGAATTTAAAGGTACAGATTTCTTCGCGTTTCTACTTCCTAGACTGGGGAACTGCAGTCTGAGTCATTGACTTGACACCTCGTGACTTAGGTTTTCATTTTTATCTAGTAGATTTTTCTCAGTTCCTATCCTAACCTTAGTTGGGTCTATATAATATATATTATGATATTTATGTATATATATGTCATCAACAGTTGACCATGGGTCAGTGGTTCATCATCAATGACGAGAAGACATTGGATATGCAGAACATGAAACCATTTGTACTTTTACCTTTAATACTTTCTCAGGATGAGAATTGCCGAGGGGTTTGGAAGGTTCAACCCCATAGTCTGTCTTTGTGCCCTTGGGCACCTGCAAATATTTTTGCAGGAATGAACAAAATACAACGGTGATTTTGAAATTGTTATCGAGAACTTGAAAAATGCAGAGCAGGAAATTAAGAGCACGATAATTTTAATGGAGATTTCTAAATGTAAATATCCCAGTTTAACTTTGTGTGCCATTAGCATCGTTGGTGCTTTTGTGTGTTAAAGCCAAAAGTTGTAGTTGGAAAATAGGTGTTAGTTTTCAGGGGCTAAGTGCTCCTCTTGCCCCTATGTGCAGGCACCGACGCTAGTGCCCTCCAAGACAACAGGCAGATGCTGTGTAAATTACCAATATTGATAGTATGGCTCCTCAGTAGGCCTACTTATGGTTGAATTTGTTAGTAGGCCCTACCTGTTTTTTCATGTAACACCTTTGGGATAAGGCTCGTGGAGTCCTTTTCATGAGGGTGAAATTGTGAGCCATCTGCCGAAAGCTATATAAAATGGATATCACTGCAGTGGGCAGAGGTTAGCCAGAGGGCATGTTCACATTGTTCAGCCTCTCATGCAAACGAGCGGTCATCTAGCTGTAGGGATATGCGCACAATTGGTTTAGATTGTTTATTTTAATGGACATAGTCTACAATAAGCACCAAATTCAATGGGACCACAGTATAAATAACGGTGAGACGCCGTACAGATCCAGAGTTCAGTGTTTTAATCTTTTGGAGTGCCGATGTCTTTACACAGGAAGGGCATAGGCCTATACCAGGTCTTTGCCTATACTGAAGTTTGATAATTTCCTCCATGCAGAGCGCAGAAGGGCACATTGAAGTTTAGCTACTTTAGCAGACCATTTAGAACTATTATAGCAGCGGTTCTCAACCTGTGGGTCGCGACCCCCGCGGGGGTCGCCTGACGATTTGCCGGGGGTCGCCTGGGACCTTCAGAAATTTGTAAAAGATGTTGGCCTAATATCAATTTCAACGCTATCCACTGCACCAATACAACTCAAAATAAATATTTAGGCTACTTACTTAATTAGTACTTATACTTTTGCTATGAGTCAATTGTCAGATTGCGGCAGCTAGTTTAATTTTTGCCATTTTATTTTTTAAATGTAAGAAGCGCTCCTAGCCCATGCATTCATACCTAAAAAAGTAGCCTATAGGATTTTAGCAACTTGTGATTTGTGATTCAAGCAACTAACTACCATTACAGTGTGCAATTAAAAATAAAGTAAACATTGATTAAGGTAAATCATGAGTAGGCCTAACTTTGTTAAGATGACAGCTTAAAATGTCACAGTTATAGTGTGCAAATCCCAAAAACTGTAAACATTTGTAGGTGGCACCCTTAAGTCTTAACCCTCGGACTACCAAGGGGGGGTGGTTGCCACCCCCCTAGGTTTTTTCAAAATATTTCTTGTTTCGTTTGGAATAAAATTTTGAAAACATTGGTAGCTCTAGAGGGTTCATTTGCACACATTTTGAGGTAACATTTGTGATGATACCCCGTAGCGTTCAAAAGTTATACCTAATATACCCGAGGTACCAGAGGGGGTGGATACCACCCCCCTAGATTATCGGTTATATCTTATCCGTCGTTTACTATTAAGAGACGCAAATTATACCATTCTATAGAGGGAATGTGGGGCTACATTTCCATGCTCATTGAGTTGTCTTATGACAACCGGAAGTGCTCAAAATAAATTAAAATATATAAAAATAGGTTTTATTTCCGTAAAGATTTCATATTTTTTCTATTATAACATATTCAAAATTTATTTTTGAAGAGAAATAAATTATGCCATTCTGTAGAGGGCATTTAGGGCTAATTTTTCATATAAATTAGTTTGACTTTTGATGACCGGAAGTGCTCAAAATAAATTAAAATGTGTGAAAAAGTTGGGTTTTTACATTGCGAATCGAAATTTCTGTGTAAACGTTTGTCAGCAGCTAATGAACTTACATGTATATTAGCTGAAACAGATATTGAATATGACTACATACATACATACATGCATACATACATGCATACATGGATACATACATGCATACATACATACATACATACATACATACATACATACATACATAATTACATACATGCATTCACACATGCATGCCTTCGTACACACATTCATACATACATATATATTTCCAAACATACATACATACATGCATACATACAAATATACATACCTACATGCACACACACATACATACATACATATATACATACATGTATACATACATGCATACAAATATACATACATACATAATTACATATATGCGTGTAAGCACTCATGCCTTCGTACATGCATTCATATATACAGATATATTTACAAACATAGATACATACATGCATACATACATACATGCATACATGCATACATACATGCATACATACATACATACATGCATACATGCATATATACATACATAGTTATTAACACACATGTTGAAAACACACAGAATTTAATATTCTGCCCATGCGAAAGTACACGTTTGTGGAATCATTGGGTCCCCAGGTAAAAATTGCATAATTTCGGGGTACATTCATATATTCTTAAACCTAAATATATCATTTTGTGCAGAAATGAATGCTCTATCCATTGGTGTATTGCAAGTTATGATATCTCAAACCAAACCCAAAATCCAGGGGTGGGTGGTAACCACCCCCCCCTTGGTAGTCAGTGTTACAAAAAAGCTTGGTAGCCTGAGGGTTAAACCAAAACTATCAGCATTGAAAAAATAGCAATTTTACTAAGATGACAGCTTAAAATGCAGCCGTTACAGTGTGGATATCAAAAAATTATATAATATGGAGGGGATATTTATTGAAGTCTTAAACCATGGCTTTCAGCACTGAAATTATGAGACATTTTCTTGAAGTGACGGCTTAACATGCATGCGACCATTGCAGTGTGGAAAAAAAATCAGCAATGGGAAGGGACAAATGGGAATGGACATTTTTGAAGTCTTAAACCACGACTGTGAGCACTGATATGATATGATATGATTTTAGCAATTTCGTCAAAATGTCATCTTAAAATGCTACCAGTGTAGTGTGGGGAAAAATTCGACACTTATAGGCCTATGAATCCATCCTCAAACTTCTCTATACCTGCTGAAAATACTTCGGAAGTTTAAACTTAAAAACTTAAACTACGAGGTAGCTCTCAGGATCGAAAGAGCCGAGAAACCTCACACAACTGCCAAAAACGATTTTAGAATAATTATGAAGCGAAAAAGCATAACAATGGACAATGGTAAAAAATGTAGTGAAGGAGCAAACGTGATCAATTTTGTTGCTGGGGGTCGTCACAGCTTTTGAAATGTCACAAAGGGGTCGCCGCACTAAAAAGGTTGAGAACCGCTGTATTATAGGTATATAGCAAGGACTCTTTATAGATCCTTGGGTCTTCTTCATTGTCCATGGGCTGACAGCCCGTAGGTGTCCACTGCACACTTGACTACTCTCTTCCATGATTCTCTGTCCCGTGCTCGGTGTGTCAGCTCCTGCGCATTCATCCCACACCATTCTTCTATGTCCTGCAACCATCCTCTGCATGGTTGGGTATAATTTGGAAAAGGTAAGTTTCCAATTTACAGTGAACCTTGTTTTTTGTTTTGGAGGTGGTAACTTGTAAACGTCATTTACGTATGGAGAATCTACACAACAACTGATGTGTAATCTATGCTGGCCATCCATCATTGATTAAATGGCTGAGGAAAAATAATTCCTCGCTTCGCTTAAACTCGCAATTCATCGGAGTTTTCGTCTTTCGCAGATTTCAATCGGCCACGGACATTCAGAACTCGGAAACACATGTATAAAGAGAAATTCAGACTCAAAGCGGGTCTCTCGCTTCTCGAGACAAATCTTCAGTTGCCTACAGAGGATCCCGATGCTAGTCAACAGGCGGACGGTGCCGGATCCAAGCGTCCGCGCGGCGGAGCTGAGCACGATGAAGACGGGCAAGAGTACGGTCTTGTTAAATTGCTGAACTTTGTATTTAATTTAGTTAGCGCTGCCAAGAAGTTGAACACGTTTGCGCATCGTAAAATAGCATTGCAGACTATTGCGCACGGCAGACGGCATTTCCGTAGCAAGCCGGTTGGCACGTAGCCTATTATGATTTTTTTGCAATGTTTCGGTCAGAAGATCTTTTTTACATTTTTAACCAGTATTTATCCGGCGCTTGCTCTTCTAACTTCTCGCTCACTGCTATATTTGCCAACACCCAAACATCAGTAGAGCACCTAACATAACAGAACATTTTTTTCGGCAACCAACTCATTCACTACAGATAGTAAATGCATCAGTTGTCTAATATGTCGGCTTACCCAGGAGACCCAAAAGGGCCAAAGGGCCCACTAGCCAGGGCCATCTGAGAGAACTGGGTTAGAGATATGCAGCACGGCCGACTGAAAAATGAAGTAGCTTCATGAGTAATAAATTCTTAACTATGGCATATATACAAACAAAAGGTGACTTCGGAGAGTAGAGTAAAATTATTGCAGTGACATACACGGAAAAAGTACACACTCCCATATTAAGGTGAATTATATTACTATTTCCCCAGAATGTTAGAGGTTTATATTCCTTGTTGGATGAAGGCAGAGAACTCCTGAATAGACGAAGACTGAATAGACGAAGAGACGGCAGGGAATGAATACCAAGAGGAATATTATTCCATGTTCTTGGTTCAATACATTTTACAGATGTAAGCCTTGTATTAGTGTGGGCAAAGGAGTATAAAAAAGGTTAATATTTCTCAAGCAGCATTCTTTCATATCAGTTTGAAATGATCTCTATAGGTAATTTGTGGTTGATTATGGGTATATCAGTACATAAATATCCCAATTTGTAATTGCCTTCAAGCTTGATGCTTATAAATTTAGAACCAATGTTTAAGCTGAACTGTTACAACTCTGACAAGCAACTTGAGGTTAAACTGTTTCCTTTTAACAGAACTCATGGATAAACTGTTTCTTTCCAGCAAAATAAAAATGCAGACCTAACAAAAAAAGGATTCGTATCTCATGTATTGGTTGTGGTTTTGCGAAGTTCGGGAACGCTGTAAATGAATGTCTCGGCTCTTAGGCCATACAGCAGTGAGCTTTTACAAATGCAATTAAAATTTTCTTCTCGCAGGGTGGTTTCCCTACGCTGTGCCTGTGATTGCCCAATCATGCAGATCTATCTAACCTGATAGACTATTAGGTGTAAGTTGTGCCATTCCTTGCACCTAAATTATTGGCTGACTGCCGTATATGTTTCTTTGATTTTTGCATAATGATGGGAGGTTCATGCAGTCTGTACTTGTCATTAGTCAGAGCAACACTTTGCATCATCTGTGGAGAGGCGTGTAGGGCGATAAGTGTATGTACCAATTTGCCGTTTAGCCTCTACCTTGCATATTCATTTTCAGTGAATTTATCATGTGAAGTTCTTTACCGGTGCTGCCCGTTTGACTGGGTTCTATGCTATAGTTAGCCCCCCCATGTGCTGACTGTGTTAGGTTGGTATGCAAATCTCGGATGAAATTTTATTCCTGGCTAGTTACAAGTAGAAGTGGCAGGTAATGAGATCAGTAATGTGATTGGTGTAACCCAACTCTTCTATGTACTATTGAGCATGAATCAGCCGTTGCCCTCCTTACAGTTGTGGAATAGGAAATGGAATGATTCATTTGCATGTGGCTTGCTGATTGAGAGACCATGTTCTACATGCAGATCACATGTTTAGTTGATCTCATGTTTTGTTGTTCATTTTGTGTTTAAATATTAATGCATTATTGACTGACTCAGCAGTGAGCACTCATTCCGGAAGGAGTCCGATGCCCAATGTGCTTGTTCATGTTCTTGTTTATGTGCTATTACTCTTGTTTATGTGGTATTGTTCTTCGTTATGTGCTGTTGTTCTTGTTTAATCCTTTACGCGTTTGCCCCGAGTATATCGGCTGAAAACAGGCTTAAAATTTAAAAATGAACGGGTAAAGGGTTAATGGATATTGTTCTTGTTTATGTGATATTGTTCTTCTTTATGTGCTATTGCTCTTTTCTTATGTCCTATTGTTCATGTTTTTGTGCTATTGTTCTTCTCTGCAGGCAGACAACGACCGTATGCCGAAATCTTGAAGCGCTTGTCAAGAAGCTGAATGAGCTTGATCTAGACACTGAACAGCGAAATCGACTTGAACAGTTTCTCTCGCAGAAGCAGACAATTGGGGAGCTGAGCAACGATGACTTTGAGAAGCTCCAAGAACTCGGAGCAGGAAATGGAGGAGTCGTTTGGAGTGTACGCCACAGATCCTCCGGGCTCACGATGGCCCGTAAGGTAACTGCCAGTTTGGATTCTCCATTCAGCGTATTTGTGTCGTATCTCTTTTAATAGTGTCTTGGGTCACGTATCAGTCCTTGCTGAAATGATTAAACTAAAATGTTGTGATCAAACCATACCATCTGTGTATTCGTTGAACATTGTATTGTATTGTGCTACCAGATAAAGTTTTCTCATTCATGCTCTACTAAGTCATCCGATGAATGTGAATGAGAGAGCTTGGTGTTTTGCTGTCTGAAAACTTATATATGTTTCTAGTTTATATATATATATATTTGTATTAATATATTTTAGTATATATTTGTATATATTTATACATGTATATTGTATAATATATATATATATATACATATAATATTTATTCAAACTGATGTGTGCCAAAAAAGATTAGAGATGATAATAGCAAGTTTAACAGGAGTTGAATTTGAATACCTAATAGCCTGCAGAATTCCCATCTGTTCTACTGCTCAATTTTCAGTCGCCTTGTATTAAGGACTTGATGACTGAGTCAACCTTGTGGGTCTAGCAGGTGCCAGGTATTGAACCTACGTCCTTCTGATCTTCATACCAGCAGCTTGTTATCATTCAACCATCTCTGAGACATAGCTCAATTATCCACCTTACTTCACACTCGGTTGTGCCTCTGCAAGACTATTGATACTGATTTTACATGTTGGCAGATGATACATCTAGAAATCAAGCCAGCCGTGCGAAATCAAATCATCCGTGAACTAATGGTGCTACACGAGTGTAATTCTCCGTACATAGTCGGCTACTACGGCGCATTTTACAGCGACGGCGAGATCAGCATATGTATGGAATACATGGTCAGTTGAGATGATGTAATCCTTTGCAATTCTGTTGTAATCGTAATTGCAACTCCTCAGAGGCGCTCCCAACTTCCTGACAGCACAAAACGACAATCAAACATAAACGGTTTTCAAGCGCTTGTTTGTTTGTTTGTTTGTATGCGCACTTGTTATAGCGCCCCTTCAAGCTCTCTACTCAGAGGCGCTCCCGACTGCAGAGCGGACGCTGCATCGGAGTTTCATGCCGAAGCGCTGAGCAATTGCGAGTGAAGGACTTGCCCAAGGTCCCTACGCGGCGACTTGAGGTGGATTCGAACCTCCCGGCTTCAAGGCAGCGTCGCCACCACTACACCACCGTGCCCCACGGAAAAGGGGCAGAGAAAGACCGAGAAGTTCATTCGTAAACTGCAGTACTTTGTTTTTCCTTGCTGTCCTAAAGTATGTAAATATATTCTTGATTTGGGCCGGTTGACAAACACACTCCAGTGCACGTACATAAATGATAACAGTTTAAAAGTTAGTAATTAATATTTAGTAAGTACGAATCATTATTATCAAAGTCCTTCTCATTACAGTTTTTACTCTCGGCGGTATACGGTCATGCGCAACCCCTCCATTGGTCTTACATTACTTATTCCAGCATTTTTAAAAGCAGGGATCCCAATTACCTTCTTATCGTTGCTGAATTCAAAGTTTATTATAGAGTGACCATTATTAGCTGGTCTTAGGCCTTTTAGGACTCTCCTTTTTTCCAAACATTGTATTTGTAACTTATTACATCTGTTAAAATTCTGTTACTTTTGGTTTCAGTAAAAGTGTAGTTACAGTTTAAATGTTTTATTCCGTCTTAAGTTCTGTTGAGTCTCTATTTTAACTGGTGCTATACAAATTTGCAATTACCATTGCCATCACCAAGAGATGGTGTAATGAAGAAATATTTCGTTTCATGTGTGGATTAGAAATTCATCTTGTGCCTTATCGTATTTCATGATCTTGTTTATTTCTGGTAGCGTGCCAACCTCATTATTGTCTGCTTATAGGATGGCGGTTCGCTTGACCTCATTCTGAGGAAAGTAGGTCGTATTCCGGAGCCAATCTTGGGAAAGATCAGTGACGCTGTGAGTCTGTCTTTTTATGTATCACTTTATGTATCACTGAATGTATCACTGAGCCAAACAGAGTAGAGTTCTCCATGCAGTTGCCGATGCAATTACTGTGGAAAAGTAGAATCATTGCTATCTACAGAGCGGAAAACTTTTTCTGAAAATATATAATTTTTGTTTCGTACGTGTTTTCTACATGGGAGGTTATCTTGGGTGTAGGTGTGGTGAGGTAAGATATTGTTTAACACTTCAATGATGAGCATGTACTAAAGTTGCGGAGGAAACCTTATCAGGTTACCTGGTGGGATACGGTTATTGAAGCAGGTATATTAAGTTGGTATGTTGGTAAGATAAGTAGGGTTGAGTGTTGCTATGAAGGTATACCTATGGTGATAGGCTGTAATCAAATTAAGGTCAGAATTCTAGATTAGTTAGGCAAAATATGAGTATCATTAAGTTTGTTGATACGTTGATATTTGAGTAGGTAAGTAAGCAAGTAAGTATGCTCTTTCTTACTCCAGTTGCAAATGCACCACGGGGCATGCAACATAAGGCATTGTTATTACACATCAAAGTGATAACCAGTAATTTAAAATGTAATTCAAAATGAGAGGTTGTTGAGTGAAAGCACTGATATATTACTGGTAATGTAGTTAGGTTAAGGTTACGTTACATAGAGTTTGATACGGTAATTCCTGGGTTAATGCGTAGTCATGTTAGGTTTGGTAGGTTTTTAGTTCAGATAAGATAAAGTAACGTAAGCAATTGCGTGGCATGTATGCGCGTCATAGGTTAAAGTTATTGACTCCTCCAGTTTCCTGAGCATGATTTGCTGGCAGCTGAAGATCCTCTTCTTAAACGTCTTGAACATCGCTTAGGTTAGCGAGTGCGTTGCTTTTAAGAGCTACTTCAGCAGTTCTGTATCAAGTGTCTTGTATACATAAACAACTACGATGTGGCTTGGTTATGAAAGCAGCTGTTCTGTCGGGTTACATCTGTCGTGTTTTCTCTTCAGTCCAAGGATCCTTCAAGGTCCTTGGAAACATGTTTCTCAATGGTATCATAGGAACACAAGGACTGTTTGATGTTTACACACAGTACTGGAAACTTAATGTGCATCGAGTTGTGTACATAGTTTTTGGATGGTAATTGGGGTTCCGGAAAATTTCACAGCTTGTTTGCATAAGAAATTAATTACCGTAATTGCATTTATGAAGAAGGATTGACAACTAATCATGTTTGCAATGAAAAAATTGCATTTGCATATTCAAAACATAATTTTTTGCATTAGAAATGACTTTTTAAGTGGACCAACATTTACACTTGAGAGTGAAATGGACGTACACAAAATTTTCACGAGTAAACAGTCCTGTAATATAGAGTCCTTACTAGAAACGTATCATATTTGCATTTCACCACTGTGGAACAGTGTGGATCTGCATAGAAATCACTTTTTATCCAAAACCAGATTAATGTTGGGGATATGTGTCTTATTTGTGCAGGTCTTAAAAGGGTTGAGCTATCTACGGGAGCAGCATCGGATTATGCACAGAGGTAGGTGGAACGGGAAGGAACATGCTAGCAGTTTTGTAACTTTTAAATATCAGTTGAATAGCTGCTGCACAGTTTCTCTTTGATTTATTTTTACTTATTTTCCCAGAGTGGACTTGAATATCATCTTATTGTATTGTATATGAGAATATATACAGCACCTCTTACTAAATTCAGAGTCGCTCTCAGCGTGTCAACTCCGAAAGAATAAAAAAAGTCTTATACAGTATATTGTCCTTTGAGAGGCTACAAACAATGCAACCCTTTCTGTTATCTTTGTACCAGCAGTTGACGTCTTGTTATTGACTGAATGTAGTATTATGTACAACATTGTACACATCTTCATGTTTATTATTAATTCAGACTGACACACCGCAGTTTGTTTACCTACCAGTCGTCGATCTGTTCATAAACAGATGATCACAAGTTATTTCAGAAGTTGAATTTAGTTGAAAGGCAGTCATGCAAGATGCCCAATGCCCATCTGTCGTGCTGCTCATTTTATCAATACCGCCTAGCGAATGGAAGGCTAAGCAGACCATAGGGGTAGTGCGGGTCAATTCAGCATCCAAGCTGATCTGCTGCTCTTCATGCCAGAGTGTTGCAATTCACCTTTAGAAACTCGCTTCATTTATATACACTGTGGTTATATTTAATGGGGTCATACTATATGGTCATATATACTATGGTTATGTTGACACTGGTTGTGCATTGTGGTCAGATTGTCTAAGGTTTGTGGTCATATGTTGTGGTCCCTTTGACTGGCTAATGAGATTTTTGGTCATGCTGACTGGCTAATGTTTTTTTACATTGACTGATCATGCTGCATGGCAATTGTGTGGTCTGCATTTTCAGGCTAGAAGCACTTCTATGTGATTTTCTTTGGTGGGTGGTGCTATAAAAATATAATTTTATTAGAGTTGCAGAATATGTTGTACTGTATCTGACGTCATTATCAAAATGATGATTGTGGAACAATGATTTCTGGAAATTTTGGCTGAAACACATGATGATGCAGACAATTGTTTTTGCACTGTTGTCTCTGTCTGATTGTCTGTCTGTCAGATGTAAAACCCTCCAACATACTCGTCAACTCCAGTGGAGAGATAAAGCTGTGTGACTTTGGCGTCAGTGGACAGCTCATCGACTCAATGGCCAACTCGTTCGTTGGCACAAGGTCGTATATGTCGGTACGTGATATACGGAGAAAATAAATTTATCTTTTTTGTGTGATTTGGATGGATGTGCGTTAGTGGCAGAATCCATTTCGCATAGTTTGTAATGAATGTGTTATGGCTGTGTTAGTGTGTTTATAATATGTGTGTTATGGCTGTGTTTATAATATGTGTGTTATGGCTGTGTTTATAATATATGTGTGTGTTATGGCTGTGTTTATAATATATGTGTGTTATGGCTGCATACATATCCAACCACACAGGACTTGTGAATTTAGGAAGGTCTGCATGTGGTTCATTTGATTTGTTGTGTATCGTGGACATCTGGATTCCTAGACCTGTATTCTTGTAAAACTGCTTTCACAAAACACTGATTACCTCTGAGTAGAGATCTTGAAGCGATGCTATAGTTTCGATTGGTTGATTGATCAATTGATTTGTACGAATAAAGGGCATTTCTGTTAAGGAAATGGTAGCACAAGTGATAAGCTGCGTGTATCGAAACTCCTCGTAAGTTTGTGACAGAAATCAGCAGATCTTTTGGTTGAAGCGTAGACTTGGGCACAACAATCTTTTTGCTGAAATTTAAGGAAATTGTCTGAGTTAATGCTCTGCGTCCTTTGAAGGTTGTGTACTGAGTAACAATTCAAAGGTGGGCAGCAAGATTCTGTTGGATTCTGTGGTGTTTACTCATTGCCCAAAATATCAATTGGTCATATTGCAATTAAACATCTGTTTAAATCTATTAGGTAGCTACGTTTTGCGCCTTCATGAGGTTGTATCATAAGTGACCATAAACTTGTATAGTTGTATACGTATATCTACCATGCATTTGTGGACTACCATAACTTCTGGACTATGAGACACTTTGAGTGGCAGTTATGTGTTGCACTTCACATTGGTATTGCTGCTATTTGAATTTGCACCAGTTGAACTCTTGTTGAAACTATAGCCAAGGAGGTGTGGTAGTATATATAGTAAAGGAAGTGCAGAACAATTGATGCATTGCCTTACACTGTTGTTGTTCTTTGTCATGCTTCACAGCCAGAGAGGTTGCAGGGCACACACTATTCGGTGCAGTCGGATATCTGGAGCATTGGTCTGTCGATGGTAGAGATGGCCATTGGCAAGTATCCCATTCCGCCTCCAAGTCCCAGGGACATGGCGCAGATATTCGGCCAAAACGCCGTCCAGGAGCACCTGGAAGCTGCCAAGGCCGGTCTACCACTTCCAGGTAGGAGCCGTCACCATATTGTCATTTGTCATGTCAGGTATTGTTCACTATATTGTCATGTCATGTATTGTTCACTATATTGTCATGTCATGTATTGTTTACTATATTGTCATGTCATGTATTGTTCACTATATTGTCATGTCAGGTATTGTTCACTATATTGTCATGTATTGTTCACTATATTGCCATGTATTGTTCACTATATTGCCATGTCATGTATTGTTCAGTATATTGCCATGTCATGTATTGTTTACTATATTGTCATGTCATGTATTGTTCACTATATTGTCATGTCAAGTGTTGTTCACTATATTGTCATGTCGTGTATTGTTCACTATATTGTCATGTCATGTATTGTTCACTGTATGGTCATGTCAGGTGTTATGGTGACATGTAATGGGTTTAGGGGCAACAGTGACAAGAGCATTTAGTGCAAGTAGGATGGAGAGTAATGATGTTAGTTATGGTGATGACATGATTATATGATTTTTCAGTGGTTACAATGACATTGGTTGATGCTTCAGTTGCCAGCGGAATTAACTACTGTAACTCACTTCATGCTGATATCACTAAGGCACACGTACTCAGACCACAATTGTTCAAAACTCTCTTGTTCGCTATATGACAGAGACCCCTAAATATCAACATATTGCGCCTATATTGCAATCATTGCGCTGTCTGCTCTTCGAGAATGGAATCCATTAAAAAATCTGTTTAAAAATTTTGGCAGAGCACTGCATTTTGACCTCACAGACCGTTTATGTTCCATGCTCATTGCTCAATTGCTCATCCATTGTACAAAAAGATTTTCGACTCGATCATTGTATGACGTGACCCTCTACAGTGTTCGTTGCCGGTTCAAAGTGCCACCCTGTTCAGTTTGTTTGGTCAATATATATATTTGATGTCGTTCATTTGCACTAATGACTCATCTCATGCAACCTACGTAATATCCACCATGATATCCTGGCTTCTGGTCTTTCTCATCCATCTCTTTGACCTGGCTGCTGCTGCTGCTGCTGCTGCTGCTGCTGCATTGGATGATGATTGTGGCACCTCAGAAGTCTTTAGATCAGTTAGACTGTTAGACAATGAATCCCAAAGACTTTTATTGTTTACTGTTGAGCTTGCAGTAATTTATATTACCACCATATTTTAATTAGTACTCGGTGTTATTGTTATTAGTGTTATTATTAAAATTTATTTTTTTACTTTTATTTGTATTCTAAATTTTTATTGTTGTTTGCATTTTTAATTATCCTCATAATTGTGCATTTATATAGCACCTCTAGTTAAAAACTAATCGGGGGCAGTTTTTGATGTTAAGAAACTTTCATTGGTCTGACTGGTGAGCAGCCCAAGTATCAACAGGTTGGAGAGGCTTTGCATTGAAATATTAGTGCTCAGCCGTTTGTTTTATGTTCAGTTCACATAATTTGTCAGGGTAGTGATGCTGGATGGAATTCTATCGATTAGCAAAACTGTCAATGTTCGCCCTTTGATCAATTGTTATTGATACATAATATGACTATCCACATTATGATTCCCAGTCCACGTTGTCGTGTAACCCTCCAACTGGAATGGGAGAAGAAACTCCCACTCTGGCAAACTTATATAAATTTTCTTCTTACAGGTTGTTATATTATTGGACATCAACCCCAACCCTATTTTATGTCCAGAATGTTAAACTCCCTCTGCAACCATAGGAGAACTTTCTCCCAATCCCACTGGTGGACACCACCGCTGGTGTTTTTCAAAATGGCATTTTGTTGTCAAACAACGTAAACTGGACAGAATATTGTTTAGTTTTTGGATGCCTTATGTTTAACTTGAATATCTCGCAAACTCAGTCGTGCTTCTGAGGGATTTTATTTAAAGCTTTTTAAAAGGCATGGCTTTACCTGACCTTAAGAATTTCTTTTGAAACGCATCTGCAGCTTGGTCTGGAAACAGCGAGCTGATCACAGGCGATGGGCCGCTTCCAATGGCCGTCTTTGAGTTGCTGGATTACATTGTCAACGAGGCAAGTACCGTGGTGCCAGGCGGTTGATGATGCGTTCGTGATTTAGCGTTTCCGGTGCACATGTAGATCTGGCTCTTCTCGTTGTGGAATGGCTTTGCATTTTCTCGGATGGCAGTCTGTTTCTGTGCATTTGAATATGATTTTGTAGCGGTTCTTTTAATTTTTTCTTCTTTTAATTTTTTTTCTGTTCCGTTTTGCTCCAGCGTGGTTAGAGCTTCACTTCTTGTGTGATGAAAACTTTTTTCTTTAGTTGAATTGAATGGTTTAAGTTGTTGGGCTTGGTGAAGTTTCCCTAGTTTGGTTTTTCTAGGTAAGAATTGTGTGATTTCTTTCTGTGTTGATCGTCTGCAATGAGGATTGTGTGGAGTAAGTTTTGTTTCCGAAATTTATCTGCAGATCTATGTTGATTTGGGTGAGTTGCTGTTAGTGTGATTTTTGCTCTGTTCTGATTGGTCGGTGTGGTTCATTGCCATTGGTTGACCCTGTTGAGTGCCTTACATGCCTCTATTGACAACTCATGGCTAAGCTCCTCCCCTGTTCATGTTTACATGACCATGATATTCCAGAGAATGATGACCCTACACGCTATTGCATGTATATGGTAATTTGTAGAAATAATTTATCATATTTTTTTGATATAGTTAGTTTATAACATGCAATCCTCATAATTCACTATTTTCGTTGTTTCCTGTAAATTTTTTTGTTTATTCTTCTCATATGCCCTGGGAATAACTATCAAATACTTTCTATGTGTGTAAGAATTGTTGGATATCCCACTGCATTCCAAACAGCTTACTGAATTGCAGTTTGTAATATTAAAATGAACGTGAAGTTTGACTTTGTGATTGCTATATGATTTCACTAATTATTCAAGATTGAAGTTTACTGCACTCACACTTTTCATGGAAATTCCTTTCACTCTGCAGGCATGTTTACCCAAAAGTTAGTTATGCATCCGGAACAACCGTCGAGAGTCATCGAGTAGTGACGATCATTGTCAGTAACTCTCATAATTTGTTCACATTCTTTCATTTCAGGATTCCTTGGGGTCTCCTATCCATGATCTCCTTTCATGACCTTTATTTTTAAATACCTTACGGAGGAGGTATGTCAACAATTCAATGATCCTTAATACCTACTAAAGATTACATAACATTCAGACCTCCTCAGTCAGATTGCCAACTTATCTGACTTACCTGCTTCACTCAAAACTTCATCACTAACGACACAACTGAAAAAGCATGTTAACTGCATTTATCGTAAAATCCTCTTTTTCTGTTGCATGTTTTGTCTGAAACTTGAACGTGTTTGCATGGTGTTACTATTTACTGCATGTGTCGGTGTTGGGTGTACATGTAAGAACCAGAACCTCCTTTTAACTTTTAACAGACCCTTTTTATGATTTCACTTTCATCTGGTTCCCTTTAATTATCCTGTAGAATGCAAAGTCAGTGTAAAACACTTTAGCTCAATTAAAATACAGCTAGATAGCCGTGTTGGAATGTATTTTCATGATTCCTAATATATGACAATACTATAGCAAATGTCTAGGATAGAAAGGTCCACACGCATATATGCACATCTCAAATACATTCATTCGTACGTACATCACAAATAGACACATGCTTGCATTCAGACTTTATAAATAAATATGTGCAAGCATGTATGCATTCACATAAATATGGTAAATACATGCATGCTATTATTCTCAAGCCTGCTTCTTCTCATGCGACCTTTCGCACTGGGAGTGCTTCTGAACAGTTCACCCTACTAGAGGCACTTTATAAATGTTAAATACAATAAATGGATACATGCAACGTCATCATCATGTATGGGTTTTAACCTTGTGCAAAAACATCACCGACGGGTTCAGAACTGTAGAAGGAGGCCACAGTATCAATTGGATTTCTATAACATTGTCGTGATTACCATCATACCTATGACTGCAGCTGCTCAAAGTACATGTCCCGGTACAGATATTTCTCTATTTTTTTATCGATTTATTTTATTCGGTAATATGAACTAAAGCAAGCATTGCTTAAATTCCTTAAATACCTAACTACAAAGTACAGATCGGTGCATGAATGAAATTATAAGCTTAGTGTTGGCAATGCAGAGGACGAACATCAATTAATATTGGTTTGTTTAATGAAGTAAGAGATGTTTCTTGGTCACAATTTTCAGCAAAATCGCATACGCATATAAACTAAAAACACGATAGCTCACCCTAAATAGCAGCATAGACTTCATTTCATGTTTGACTGTTGGCTGCAGTATCAGTACAAAAACATTGTGGCATTTAGCTTATGTTAGGTTATATTACACCTTTTCAGACTGTTCAGAGCAGCTCCTGTTTATTTTACTGGTCTATGCCACTCCATTTGGCTACAGATAGCTAACACTGCCTCCCCAAACCTCTTTGTGGTAGCCTGGAATTTCAGCCCTACCACCGAGAATTATGTACACATTACACTGTGGAGTGGTTTAAAATTGTCGTATACATTCCATGTGAGGACTCTATAAGATCTTGAAGTCAGTGCATGGCCATCTCAGCCTTCTCAGGGATAGCAGTGATGATTGGAACAGTCCATAGATGCATTTCTGTTATCCAGTCTTGAGACACTGTGTTCAACAGCTCATAGGCAACAGTCTGCTTCCGTCTAAAAAGTTTGACAGATTTTACTAATCTTATGCACTCAACAATCTTCCAGGAAAATCAGAACTCTGCTGTGAAACACAGCTCAATATACGTCATTGCTAAATGTTAAGCTACACCTGTTTGAAACCATCAGATTGCTTTTGACTGTCAGTGAGAAGTTCTTAGAGGCACTATAATGAATGCTCAGATACTTATAAGTGTGTGTGTGTGTCTGTGTGTGACTATGTATGTATGTGCACTTGTTATAGCGCCCCTTCAAGAATTCTATTCAGAAGTGCTTCCGACTACAGAGCAGACACTGCTTCGGAGTTTCATGCCAAAGCGCTGAGCAATTGCGAGTGAAGGACTTGCCCAAGGTCCCTACGCGGTGACTTGAGTTGGATTCGAACCTGCAACCCTCTGGCTGCAAGGCAGCGAACATACCAACTACACCACCATGCCCACAATTATGTGTTGAAACATTGCTGAATTGTGTGACCAGTAAGCAAGTAGGAGCACAGCTAAGATCCCGCAGGGCATTTTATTGAAAATTACACGTTAGAAGTCAATGGTGATTTTACGTTTAAGAGGAAAAGGTTGGAGATGCGCCTTAATGCTGATTAATCACTGACGAGAGTGTCTGCAGTCAGCCATATTCCAATTAGCCACATTGGTGTTTCTCAGCCTATCTCAGGTTTCTTGGTCTTGATGCACGCTTTGAAGTACCACGTGGCCTTTGAGGAAATCCACCATTGAGATGGAAGAGATGAGAGCTGGGTTGATATCCAAACATCCCGGGAAAATCCCACTCTTCTTGGTACGAAGTTCGTATTTATTGTGGGGTGTCAGAGTTTCCTGAGAGAGGTGGGTAGGTTGTCCTGTTTAGTGTTCAATTGTTCGTGGTCTGGTGTTTGCCCTCATAAGCAGGCAGGATACCACCATATAGGCTGTGCATGGTTTCTAGCTATTATTGTTAGAGTTACTTGTGTTGTTGGTATATTTTTTATTGTCTCTATGCCAAGTCTGTAGTAGTTTATTGTTGTTACTTTCATAATTTTTTCATTGTGTTGTTTGTAGATTTTCTTTTTAATTTCTTAGATTTTTGGTATTGCTAGAATATAACTGCTGCTGTGGAGTTTTTCTTTCTCTGCTGTTTAGTAACTCATGAATACAAGTCACTGTTTTTCAAAATTATTTCTTTTCAAGTTTCTAATTCTCTCAATTATTCTTCTTTCCTTAATGTTAATTTTTTCCCCCCAAATTACTTTATATGAATTATTAAGATACAGACATATGTTTGTGCTTCACTTGGCATTTTTATTCCCTGACGAAATGACTGTTTTGGAATGTTGCAAATTCGAGCAATAAATCATTTGTGATTGTTGATTTTAAATAATTAATTGTCATTGTTTTGTATTTTTGTTCTAGCCTCCACCAACCCTTCCGAGTGATTACTTCTCCAAAGAATGTGTGGATTTCGTAAACAGCTGGTGAGTTGTTATGATGTCCCTGGTGTCTGTTGGCCGCTTGGACTAATTGGGCGTCTTGATCGAGTTCTTCGTTCAGCCGCTCGCCTCATTGGCCGCATTCCTAAATATGCCCCTGTGTCTGCCTGTATGCATGACATTCTTCACTGTCTCCCTGTTTCACAGCGCATCTCCTACCGAATTGCTGCATTTGTTTGGCGATGCCGTCTTTCTTGTGCTCCATCGTACTTGTCTGATCTTTGTCAACCTGTCTCTCGCTGACCTCACAGCCTGTCGAGCTCTTTGGTCTTCGGTCTTCGACAATGGGGGAGCTTTTGGTTCCACGAGCTTGCACTCTGTCAGACATTGCCAAGCAATTTTCGATTGTGGGTCTCGCCATCTAGAATCTGCTATTAGCCTTATGATTGATGCCTAGGCTAAACTCTTTTTAGCCGTGGCTGGGAGCACCTTTAAATAGGTCCCTTGAAGAGGCGCTATATAAATTCTCGAAACAAATGAATGAATGAATGTTGGATATGACACATTTGATATCGCTGGACAAAACATTTTGGCTTTTTTACTTCCGAAAAAACTTTGTTTTCTATAGAATGTGACGTGCTGAACACGATGGTGTTCTCAGAATTGTTGTATCACGTGAGGTTTTTGAGAAAAATTGCATGCAACCTTTTTTATTGTTAATTCTTGGTTTTATTGGTGCCGATTCTTAGGAGACCTCTGGAAGGTTAGATTACGATATGTCAGAAAGTTATCACAAGCTTCATTACGTGACATTGAGTTTTGGGCATGACCTCAAGGAAAGTTCTATTTTAAAAAATGGTCAATTCTTGATGTGCCTGTCAGAGAGTGAGAGAAGATAGTCATCTAAATCGATTCGTTGAGTTTTGTGAACTTACTCTGCATTTAAATGAAGAAAGCAGTCATCAGATTATTCTGAATCCATGTCACACACGCACGCACGCACACACACCTACACACGCACGCACACCTGCACACACCTATGCACACGTACACACGCACTCATGCAGGCACAGTAGTATTCATTTAACTTATTTATGATGATATGTTGCTGTCTTTGTTTCAGTCTGAAGAAGAAACCGTCTGAGAGAGCGGATCTGAAATCTCTAATGGTAACAGTGACTGTGTTTGATGCAATGACATCTGTAGGGTTCAGCTCTCAGGCTATCAAGCCATCCCTTATCACTACCTCTGTTTTACCCAGCAGCCTTTGACACCCTAGCCCCACCACTTGCTGGAAAATATTGCCACTAACCCGCCATTGAAAAGGTTGACACACTGCGGCTGTTGACTGTTGTACAGTGTACACATTACGCAGGGCCGGCCTTACCTATAGGCAAAGTAGGCAGTTGCCTAGGGCGCCGCAGTCTTTGGGGGGCGCCGCGGCACCGGCAAATATTTTTTTTACACTGTAATTCTTTTAAACTCAAAACTTTTGCTAATGGAAAGAATTTAAAATAATTATGGATTCTTTGCACCTGTTCACTGTTCAGGCAGGCCTAATTCAATTTCAAGGACTGTATAAATTTTAAATCGACAAATAAAATTCGATTTTTAACGACGTTCCGTAAGCGATATACTCTTTGCTTTAGGAGACAGGTTAAAATACGCGACGCTCAATTTCGAGAGTGAAGATGTTGCAAGAAATGAAATGTATGAAATGGGAGTGGGCCTTGCTGAGTATGAAGATGAGATTACAACATTACAGCCTGCCCTTTATTCAGATTGAAATAAAATAGTCTAGTAGGGACGACGATGAAGAAAGGGCAGTAGTTGAGGCAGGACCGACCTAAGGCATAGGCAAAGCAGGCAGTTGCATGGGTCGCCACTGCAAGTTCTAGAAGGCGCCATTTCCACAAAGAGGGCACCATTTCCACAAGAGTGTATTTTAGAATTTTTAAACTTATACCATTCTTCACAAAGTTGAATATTATATCTAGCCTTCAGTGCACTAATAAAAAAAATTATAATGAATTATTCAGTTGAGCGTATAGGCCTACAAGACCGTATAGCTAGGGGATGTTTTGGGTGTTTGAACACCGCCCCCTCCCCTAAATGAAATAATGTAAATATGAAATAATTATGCATTTGCTAGCACATGACTGTGTGTAATGTAATTTTGAGCAGAAAATAGTCGAAAATCGCGGAAAATAGCGTTTTTAGACGTCAGAAAATTCGACGGCTAACAAAAGTCGTCAGAAAATTTCGACCAAATAATTCGCCCGCAACGTGTACGCACCTCAAAATTCATGGCCAAGAAAACATCCCCCGAAATAAAATCCTAATGCAGGCCTATGCCTGAGGCGCCAAATGTATGCCTTGCCTAGGGCGCCACTTGGGCTAAGGCCGGCCCTGACATTACGCAATGTGCATAGCTGAAAAACTTTTTCCAAATATGTTGGCATCTCTTCTTCTCTGCTGTATATTGATCTCTCCGTGACTATGACAGGGTCATTGTGTGCCAACAATTAGTCGTTATTTTAAATGTTCCTTCCATCATTTCTGTATACTTGCTTTGTCTACTAGTGTTTACCATTTGCAGATTTCATTGATTCAATTTTTTGAGCTCATAATTAGCTCACAGTGGACTCTTAAGCCGCCACCGGCATTGCAAAAAATTTTTGGTCACGCCGAAAATCCACCAAAGATATTTTAGCGTCAGCCATCAACCGCGATATTGCAGAAGATATGTCTTGCGAACTAATTATAAATTAATAGAAATTCAGCTCTTTGAGAGGAAACCTGTGCTTGTATGTGTCTTAATTCTAAAGATAATTGTAGTTTTTAAAATGTTCACGTTTAGTCGACAGTTGGCCGCTGCTCTGTAAGTTATGTTTTAAAATGCTGGGCCTTATTTGTTTGTTGAGCCAAAGTTATATAAAGTGGTTAGCCAAATTCCAGCTGTAATTCCGGTTTCACGCATTAATGCTATCAGCTGAATTTTCTGTATTTTTTTAAATTACGGTATGGCAGTATATGCTGAAGTTATTGGAACAGAGCAGATTAGATCATATGATGTTAACGGGTTGTTGTATTTTGTTTTTTCTTTTAAAAGAGTCATCCGTTCATCAAGAAAACGGAAATGGAGTTTGAACGCGAGGTCAACTTCGGCAACTGGGTTTGCAGGGTGATGAGCATCAACGTCACTTTGTAGGAAAGCTACCTAGAGACGATGCCGGTGGAAATATACGTCCTGGAGGAGGAGAAGGATAGGGAAAAGGAGAAGGACAATGCTGATGAGATGTGGAGCCGACCTTCAGGATTTTCGATGAACAAACCGGAGTGTGCGTGGAATTTCGGACTGGCGAACGAAAGTGCGGAAGAGAGATGGTTCACATTGAGGGGCAGGGTGCACAGGGAACGAGGAAGGAGGGGTAGTAACTGAGTGACTACTTACCTGTTGTGTTGTTGTCAGCCAGCCGCTTTAATGGCAAGTCTATCTGCCTATTTCCTAAAACATGCTAACGTCAAATCATTTAAACAATCGTGTCTACAGTAAAATCTCAACAGTGCATATACATTATATACATACGTATGTGTTGATATGCATGCATGTGTGTACGTGTGTGTGTGTTTGTGCGCACCTTCAAATGTACTTGCTAGCATATATATACATATGAAAAGATCGTTGCATATATTGTGCATTGTTCTCGCTCTATGCAGATAAATGCATGCGTATACATAGGTTGAGAAAATGCAAGCAATATATCAATCTGTGTGGATTTGGACACAAGTCCGTAGCAAACATAAATAGACATAGCAAACGTAGATATACATACACACACACATGCACACATTCATCACATGCATGCATAAAATATTTATGAATGAACCATGTATAGATGATTCAGAAAACGTTTATACAGTGTATAGACATGCATATATGTGTATACATAACACTTGTGTAATCATATATACAGACATACATGCATATATGTAAGTGTATATATATATATGCATATATACATATTTATGTATGCATCAATATATACGTAATTGTTCATATTTTTCAACAGTGTATTTAATTAAAATCAAAGTACGTTTTGTAATTTAATTATTTTTCTGCCACTTTGTAGATTATTTTTTCTCTGCAGTGTTTTGTTCGGTTTGATGTACGTAACATTCGCACAGAATCAACAGTAGCTGTCGGTGAATAAACGTTTTAGCTGTATCAACGGACGGTTGAACTTACAGATGGGAAGAACTCGTTTAGTTAGTTAGTTACATTCGCGTGTAATAAAGTGAGGCTTTCACGTACATTGACTCCCTTTCCGCAGTCGATTGCCTACAGGGTCTGCGCCTTGATTTGGTGGTGCGTTGAGAGACTGACTCCACCGTGCCTGTGAGGACTCTGTTGTTCCACCTTGGATGTCCGGCATCGATCCAACCCTACGATCGGCGAACCTAAGTGAGGTTCTGGTTTTCTGCTCGTGGACGGCATTGTTCATTCTTGGCCTCTGGTCCTATGCCCTGGAATGGCCTCCCTGTTACGCTGCATGTAGTGCCCAGGGGTTACTCCGCCCTGTTTCTGTTTTTATCTGTTTCGGTGTCTGGTCCTATGCCCTGTTACACTCCACTCTGTTTCTTAAGAATCTCAAAACTCTCCAGTTTAGCTGTGATTGGGCCAGGAGCGCTTCTGAGTAGGACATGGGCCAGTGCATTGTAATTATACTTTCCCAAAACCCAGGACAAGTGCCAGCACATTGTAATATACTTTCCCAAGATCCAGGGCCAATGTATTGTAATATACTTACCAAAGGTCCTGGACATGGGGACCAATTGCTATACCTTTTCAAGGTCCAGGACATAGGGCCAGTACATTGCAATTCTGTCCAATGACCCATGGCATGGCATCAGCACATTGAAAGAGTAGAGTTGTTTTCCTTGTCCAGACTGCTGGGCAAGCAGGCTGCAATAGTTGTCAAGGTCAGTGCTTTAAAATGCTTTCTCCAGGTCCAGGGTGCTTGCCAAATGATTTCCAGGGTCAGATGATGCCCCAAGGCCACAGAGTTAGGTGTGTAGCAGGTATCTAGTCCACTATTGTTTTAAGAAGTCCGTGGCATATGAAGAATTGCATGAAAATTTGGTTTGGTTTGGTAGATGACCTTCCCATCTGTAAGTAAACTGTGACAGACTGTGATTGTTTGCTTGAAATCATTCTTTGGTTGTTTTTGGTAGCGTAAATATTGAGTTCGGTTTGTGCGAGAGAAAAAATTGGGTTTCAGTTCAGAAAGTTTGGTGTGGTTTTTGTTCTCGTATCTAGCAGCGTACGCAAGATTGCTTTGTTTGTTTAGCTGGTCATTTCTATTTTATTCGCTAGTATTCGTGTTTTTTCTCATTGCACAGGGATGTGCGTTCTATATCAATAAAATTGTTGTGAGAGTGTTTGGTTGGAATTCTGATTCATCAAGTGGAAAAAAGTTGCACATCGCAAGATTCAGAACGGAATCTTCATACTGCGTTTCACGTTTATTGAGCCTCTTGGTTTTTCAATGCATCTTCGTTTTCTTGTGTTCATATTTTGCTGTTGTGTTCCTAGTAGGGCTTTAAAAGCGGTGCAATGACTGTTGAACTTCTGATGAAATTCTTTTTATATGTTACTGTGGATTGTTAGGTGATGTATCATCAAAGTTTTGGGCTGATTGTAGAAAGTTGAATGAAATAAAAATCCAACTGCTTTAGTGTTTAGGAATAAAATCCAACTGCTTTAGGGCTTAGGTTGGTCCCAGTTTAAGAATCTACCAGTTAAATGAACAGACACCAGTGGACAGAAAATGAGAGCCTGCAGAGTACTGTCCTTATCCATGCAGTCGTCAGAGTGTGGAGGTCTTAAGAAGGTCTAGAGTATGTAAAAAAACTCTTTTTATCGTCAGCTTAGCCTGATAACGGTAAGTTTGGGTGAAATGTGGTCTCGATTACAATTAGCCCTGTCTTGGAAAGTGAAAAACACTGTATGGGCACATCCTTATTTGACGATTTGGGGATCATGTTTTGACGTTCAGCGATTGCTCTGGCTTAGTTATTTAGGTCTCCTTGAAAATCATCGGGTTAAAGTTGGAACTGCTAGTTGGACACGGGTTGTAGTTGTCAAGGTGGCTAAAGACCAGGGCATTAGCCAAACAAATCAGGGTAAAGTATAGAATATGACACCTAGTCACATTGGTTCCTGAGGAATCTTGTTCAGTGAACTCAAATGAAATTGGTCTACCAGGATCTCTCGGATTCTGCAAATGACTGCAATGCAGTGGGAATTAACTTTTATTGGCCGACAGAGGTTCTGTAAGTGAAGGCTGTACCTGTCAATATATGAAAGCCACCAGTGGAAGACAACCACTCCTCTGTGACCTTTGCCATTAAAATGCATGAGGCTGTCGTCATCCAGAAAACAGTATCAGGTTAAGGGTAATTAGGTCGTGTCAAATAGTGACCTTATGTGTCAAAGGGTCTCTGAGTCTTGTTAGAGGATCACTAGGTCGTGCCAATGAGTCTCTAGGTTGTAAAGGGCCGCTAATTCATGTCGAGGATAGGCAGTTCTTGCTGAGTGGCTAGGCCACCAAACGCAGGGCTTTCAGATGATGATAAGACGGTTGCTTGTAAAGGTGATAGCAGACACTGATGTGGTCAGCTCATTCTCCTAGGCATGAATTGTCTGATAATATAAACGATCAGAATCTTTCAACACCCTGCTTCATCTGTTATCTTTGGAAATCATCCAGACCATCCCACTGTGACCAGTGAGTGTTCTTAGGTCAGCATCGTATTACCTATGTCTGGGATGGCCATGATTGCCGCTATATAAACGTCCTGGTTATGTACTAAAAGTGATTCATTATTATTGGCATGCGGTGATATAGGATGAAACTTGGCATTGTTCTAGTGATCACTGATATGCTGCCACTTGTTATCGTGGTTATTGCCTGGTCATGTGTTGTTAGGACTAGGTGCTACCTTTTAGACATAGAGGGATAATTTGTTGCGTTACAGTGCAAGTGCTTGGGAACAGATAACAAATCATTCTATCACATCATGTTGTCTTGCAACGATATGGTATCGCTGGTGATATTGTATCGTATCTTCGTTACGTGTTGTCGTTTGATGTTGAGTTGTTGGTTGCACAAGTTTGTCAGTCTTCGGCCAGCACAGGCTGTATATGTTGTTGATGGGCACTGCAAAATACTTCTAGTTGTTTCAATTGAAATGATTCTTTCATATACAATACACTCCAGTTAGCGTTACTCTGTCCGTACTGCAACCATTCGTACTACCTCTTTCGGTGTTGATGTAGCATGGTCGGAAATTTTTTTAAAGTCTTTCTCTTTGACTGTGTGCTTGAAAGATTATGTTGTGCTGGTAAAATTCTTAACGACCGCTAAAGTTAAAGACTGTTTTGTCAGGTGGTCTAAAATTGTTGGATGATTTGGTTTTATGTAAGTCACAAAACTTCTGTTGCTAGCACAGAATGGCCTCTCAATAGCTAGTCTGTAAGAGGCGCTTTATAAATGCTTATATACAATACAATACAGTCTGATTTTTTTAAACAAGAAGTCTAAAGTTATATTGATGTTTCCTGAAATTCTTTTAGTGTGCCGCCATAGTTTCTGAGTATGTCTGTTTTGTGTTCATGGCTTGATCTCAAGAGTTTTTGGACGGCAGAGTTTCCTAGAAGTTCGTAGAGGGAGTGGGTATTTTTTTATTTCAGTCTTGAATCTGCCAAAAATCCTCATTTACATGGAGACTTGAGAAACATGGAAATTAACTAGTCACAGCATTCATAGTGTAGACCAAATTCTTGAAAATGTGTGAGGCCGCTACCCTTACAAACCCAGGTTGTTCCATAGCAGAGTTTGTCAGACATTAGGCATTTTTATCTGATATCAATTATCACCAACTGCTTTAACTGCTGGCCACAGTCTGAAATTGTTTTTAGTTATGTCTATTATTACTGTGTGGCTGAAAGAATCTACTTTGCAGCTAAAAATAGTGACTGCAATTCAGTGATCTGAATTACTTTTGTGTCGTAAGGCTTTTTGCGTTTGGGCCACACTTTTATGTGTTTTTAGCATACGTAATTTGCAACAGTGTACTGATGCTTCTAATAAACGTATAGTGTAATAGGTGATTGGTGGAAGAATTGTGACGAATACCCAGTACATCAGTTAGAGTGTTCTCCCCAATTGTCTCGATTGGAATTTATAATATGTGACCCATCTGACAAAACCAGGCCGAAGTCGTTTCTGTACAATTTAAGTGTCATATATCTTCTAATAGAATAGAGTCTGTTCTTAAAAATGACACAAATCTTATTGCTCTACCATGTTCCTATCCAAAGTTATGAGTACAAATATAGTTCGACCGTTCAAATTACAATTCTGAGAAAAATCCATTTAAAGTTTCCTATAACTTTGGCATGCAAAATTCTTTGCCAACCATGTTCAGAATGAAATTAAATGTGCAACAAATAAACAGATTGCTTAATAGGCTAGAGGGGAGTCTGGGCTTTTTACTCATGCCTAATTTGTTATGCTAGTCATATATGCCGAATATAGCTGTTCATGGCGGGAAGGTGGAAAATGGCGGGAAAAGTCATTGAATAATTTAAAAAATAGAAATCACAAAATCATCAAAAATATCATTTAAAATGATATTTTTTGTTTCCATGTGTATAAAGCATATTTATTTATCATTTTCTGTCCCAAAAAAATTGAAAAAAATTATTTTTTTTCACATTTTGGTCATTATCTCAGAAGCGTGTGTTGCAACATACACCTGGTTTTGGTCAGATGGGTCACATGTAGTGCCTCTGTTCAGAAATGCTTCAACCCAGGTACGGCCATGGAGATAGTCTCTGTACGAACCCTTGGCAAACTCTCGATGCGTAAATTGCATAGTGCCATGAATTGACTCTTGTCATCAGATATTTGAGCTATTTTACAGCTGCAGGGTAAGTAATAGCATGTGGAGAATAACAGAATTAGTAATCCATGCCATATTCGTTTATTCGTGAGAAAGTGTCATGCTGGTGTGTACTATCGATCTATCACAGTCTGTTTTGGTGGTTATTACAACAGATGGTAATAGTCAAACTTTGATAGGCATCTTTATCTATTGTTCTGAGTTTTTAGTAGCTTTGAATTTGTTGATTGTAGTCTGCGGAATTCTATCTGAGGAAATATAAAGTTGCTTTCACCTGCTTATATGAATGTGTTCTTTTTGTTTACTTCGTGATTTCATGTGTACTGTTGGGGGGTTATTTTGTTGTCTGTGTTACTAAGCATTCAGATTAGTACGCAATCAAATTAATTTCTTGACCATAGGCGAGTCAAGTTCCTCATAAATGTTTTGAGATGGAAAATACTTTTGGAGTGTGAGCGAGGAAGACAAGCCAGATGGTGAGACCAGTTAAGAAACAATAGGTATCGAACAATTGGTGAAAGATTGGAAGCTTGTGCTTGATATGAAGTTGCTTAAAGTCACCGTCAAACAGTGGTGTGGCCAGATTCACCACAGTCAGTCAAACGTATCATTTTCGTTAGAATAAAGATATCGTATTACTTTCCGATTAGATCGCAGTAATTAATTGCTATTAATGTGTTCTTTTTCTGCCTCTGTGGTTCAAATTCTCTGAGCACTGTCTAATTGTAGACCACTGTAGATGCAATCTATTACTTCACCGCTGTACAATACATTTTGTTGAGCCGCATTGGAATCTGTTCTCAACAGTAGGCCTACTGTCATTCTGGATTTTTGAAATGTCGAAACTTGAGATCACGGGAGTAGGTTCTCAGCATGATTTGAAGCCACATTTGCCATTCCTCGTCACACCTATGCCTAGTTGCTGTTCACTAATCACCTGTGCCTTTGAGGTTAGTTACAAACTGGCGCCATATAAAGGTGTTTCTATTCCTGATTCTTAATTATTGGCGATGTATTGTCCGTGGCCAGTGAGTTAGTGTGGCTCATTCCGCTGTCTTTATGAAAGTCATTGTTTTTCCATGCTCTGATCTTGCTGCTTGTGTTTAGTTTCATAGACATTTCTGAACCTCTTAGAGTTTGATCGGTAATCAAAAGAGAATTACAAAAGATTTTATCACAAATTGTTTGTTTTTGTGCTGTACATACCTACCATAGATTTAGTTAATGTATTAATCTAAATAATTTAAAGCCTGTTTGCTGTATGCAAAGTAGAACTATCAATTTGAATATGTGTAAGAATAGGATTATTTATTGTACTTGTATCAGTATTTGCCTGGTCATTTAATCATTGACTATGACAATAGCTCTTGCATAACAACTGTTACTAAATGATCTATCAATAATCATGTCACAGTATAGTCCATAACTTCTCTGATTCATGCACTAATTATAAAAGTTAAGCTTTCCTTTGATTTTACGCCTACTAAGCCCTACTTGTTTAGATTATGTATAATATATGTAATAGGTATTATGTGTGCAGATACATGTTGTAGACCATGAAAAAAGACCAAGCATATTAATTAATCTAGCCATACACACATGGTCCAAGAGCACAGAAACTGCAAAGGCACTGCATGCGATACTCGGAGGAAGCAAGAGAGATAGAAATATTTCATACAGACAGACAGCCTGTAGACAGTCTTTTGACATCTAGGCTGGATATGTGGATACATGGAAACCATGTCAGGTGAATGGGAGTGAAAGGTATACAAATTGTCCCCTGACACTTATTCTAGTATATCCCCATTTTTGAGAATTCAGAGATAACTGAGGTAGAAGTTTTTAGTAGAATTTTATTTTACAGAAAAAAGAAATTCATGCCAATAGACATCAGGCACAGACATCATCAGTGCCTAAAGTGGAAAAATAAGTGCCTGGACACCCCTTACCTCTCCAAAAGAAGTGCCTGGACGCCCCTTAACTTTCTAGTCTGTGCTCGCCAATAAGTGGCTGGACGGTGTTCAGATTTTAAAACACACAGCAAGGCAGTGCTAAACCGTGAATGCATGTAGGCCTTCTGGAGATACAGCAAAATCTTTGGAGATACGGTAAAAATTTTATGGAAAGAGGACATACGACAGGTAGTTTTTTATTGCATATCTTTAAAACGACCACTCGTATCTCCTAGCGATTGAAACTGAAGAAAGATAAACAAATGTCTGCTACAAGTCAACTCTAAACTGCATTTCAGAAAAAGTGTAGATACGACAAGATAATTCTGTGGCAACAAAATATATGAACTCGTAGGCAGTCTTGTTGTCAAGACCTTAAACTTCAAGTCCAAGACTTTTAACCTGAAAGAGTCAGGACTTTCAAAAATTGTGATCATGCCTAGACTTCTATTGCCAACTGAAATATAATTATTGTTAGGTATGACAACCTGCAGTGTTAGTGATAATTATTCAAGGGAAACAACTATAAATGCAGACTTCCGACAATTCACAATTCATGCTCCTTCATGCAAATTGTTAGCCTATTACAAATGCCTGTTGTATTTTTTTAAAAAGCCATATTGCTCAGATTTTGCTTGCAGAGACATGCCCTGGCCTCTGTGGGGTCTCGTAAAAATTCTGTCATGTGAAACAATGCATTCTACAAGTGCTGATCAAGTTTGCACATACACTAGCTTTTCAAGCACTGAATATTGGTGGATCTATAAGCTTAGTATCATTTGAGCTAAAGATAGCAAGTCTGACATCGTATTTCTTGACTTCATCGTTTTATCATTCCCACTAGTGCTATCAGACATATGTGTCAGAGCTCTGCGCCGGCCGCGCCGCGCCGCCGCCGCCGACATTTTCTGGGCGCCACCGCCGCCGATTTTTTTGGGTCGGCGCGCCGACGCCGCCGCCGCCGAAAATTTGTCGGCGCGCCGCCGATGCCACCTTCATTCCTGTATTTCTTTTTGTTGCATTTTTCATCTCTTGCATCATTTCGTGAAAAAATTGTTGCGTCAGTGCAAAATATAATCTTTTTCTTATCTACTTCGATTATTCATGGAAACACCGTTTCTGCAAAATATAATTTTTTTCTTATCTACTTCGATTATTCATGGAAACACCGTTTTTCGTCAATGCTATGAAGCCTATCATCCAATAACTATGATGCTTCTTATACTTTCTGACTTTCGGAACAGTGTCCCCAACGTTTAAACTTTGTGGCTTTTTGTGATTCGATTTGAATTATGGCAGAAACGAAGGTAAAAAGAACTCCAGGTAGGCCTAAGTGAATTGCTGTGCCGTGTGCGCGCGTTCTTGCCTGATAGCTAGTCCGACCGTATGGTAACAGAACCGTCTGTCCTCAAGTATTAGGATACACGTTGCTATTACGTTGCAAAGAGGTGGTAATCTGCAATTTTATGAAGGCGATCCGTCGCGTCTGCAGACTTCTGATTCTCCATTGCCGGCCAGTTACTACCTAATTCCTATTTTCCCCACCAGTATCAAACTCCTACGCTGTACCTGACCTATGCGAAATTGTTGATTAATTAAGCTTTCGAATATTAATAGGCCTGTCTATATGCAAAATGGAGCATGATAGACAATTGGCCAATAGATCGTATTTAGTCAGCAATATGAGAAACATCTCAAAAATGGGATCCGATTATGAAAAAGGAACACTTTCCGCATAAAACAAGTGCAACATATTGTTACTTGACTTGCTTAGATCAAAAGACTTGTGCATAGAAATTAGGTTTAAATGAGATGCTAAGAGTTTCGCGTGGAAGTCGGTCGGATTATTGGACGATAAATCAAGGAAGTTGGCGAATTCTGATCAATTTTACTACTCAGTGTGCTTTGACAAAGGAAAAAAACTGAAAACGGGTCGAAGCGCAGGTCAACAGTAAAAAATAGGCAGGTAGCGACATGGCACCACTGCGCAAACAGTCCTTTGACTTCTATTAGTAGGTTACGTATTAGACCAGATAATTGCAAAAAATAATTGCTGAGCACGCATATCTTTATATCATAGATTGCTTTTATAAAAATTATAAAATAGGTATGCTACCCTGGAGCACTAATTCCACGACGCCGCGCTGCGCCGCCGACGCCGACATTTAGAGGGCGCCGCCGCCGCCGATTTTTGTCTGTCGGCGCGCCGCCGCCGCCGACCAAAAATGACCGGCGCGCCGCCGCCGACACCGTCAAGTCGGCGCAGGGCTCTGATATGTGTGTGCATAGACACTCATGGGACCTTTCTATGATCCATATCAGCTATATCATATGTACGTATGACATTTAAACCATAATTATGACAAAGACATAATTATGTCACACATATTATGAGAACATATTTCAAATACATGTCGTATATCAACCTAAGAGACTAAACCTTGTGAGCACATCAGACAGTTTTTGTTTTCATATGCGAGCTTGGAATTTAGATTTTAAAAATTGACTCAAATCATAATGAAGCCTCGTTTGCTTGCTTTAGAAATCTCTTGATCACGATTTATGCGATTACTATAATGTTAAGGCGCTATAATATATTAACTGATGTTTAGTAAGAAACAGATGTACAGTTTTTGTATAATAATTCACGAGGTTTGGATTTGCTTTGATGAAGCTAATTAAAAATTAATGTTTAGCAATTTTAAATACTTTCTATAGTTTTTAATGACTGTGTTATGATTGTACTAACATCTCAAGAGAGAGGGCTGATGATATCGTGGCTTATTTTTACAACATGAGCGCTACATGTTGCACCTTACAAATAGACCGGCAAACCGTCGGTGCTCAAGCTAGACATTTGACGGTTTTTATATTCATTCGGACCATTCTTTGGAAAAAATTCTGTCAAAATATTGCAATTTAGATTTTCATGTCACTAAAGAAAGTCTTTTGGAGCCATATTATCTGTTTAACAATTTTCGATTAGGTTGCGAACGATCGCGTTGTCGCAACTCAATCTGAATGCCAATTTGCATAATAAGGTGATTTGTGAAAATGCATCTATCACTTGAATGGCGGTACATGCTATGTGTGGGTTTTAGGAAAAAAACAATGCATTATTTACAGGACAATGTGCAATGAAGTAGTGGTAGCTATTAATAAGCATCATTTAGAATTGTTGTCATATAGCAGCAGCTTGTTGAGTTGTGTATAGAATGGTTGTGTCAAATATAGGATACTGCAGAGTTGGCTCATCTAGTTCTAAAGTGGTTCATCTGCCTTCTTTGTACAGTCAACGATGAACCACTTTAGAACCAAATGCGCCAGTTCATGAAGACAGAGTTTTCTCTATTTCTTGTCACGCAATTTTAATATATACAGAGCTTTCTTAAAAAATTTCTGTTTCAGTTATTTCTTCAGGCTTTTGCAAGACAATGTATGCAGATTCGTCCACCACAGACGGCGTTCCAAATGATCCATCAACTGTGGTGGCGGCCTCAGGAGAAGCCAAGCCGGCAACAAAAATGGTCCACTGTGAGACGTGTGGCTTCAGCCTCAACTCCGAGACGCAGGCCGTGGCACACTACAGTGGGAAAAGCCATCTTAAGCGCTTAAAGCAGCTGAAACATGGCGATCAGGCTACGCCAACTTTCAGACCGTACAAACCAAGACCAGCCGCTGCAGCAGCCGTCAGCTGGTCGACTCAAACACAAACGATGACTCGATGGGGAACTCAACTGCAACAGCCACGTAAAGCAAGTTAGTTATTGTTTCAGTTTAATAGCGCTGTATGATGGTCAAGATCATTAGTGTTGCCCTCCTCCTTCACCCAGGCTTGAGCCTAGCACTATTGGAGTACGAACTGTGGCAGAATTTAATACACATTACTAGTCGTAGTTTCAGTTAGATAACGCTGTATGATAACCAAGATCGTTAGTGTCACCCTCCTCCTTCACCCAGGCTTTTGACTGGAACTGTAAAATTATGAACAGTGGCAGAATTTAATACACATTACTACTAGTAGTTTCAGTTAGATAACGCTATGTGCAGGTGATTCTAATGTGTAAAGTAGGCAGTAGTAAAGTAGTATTTATGAAGGTTACGAGCTGTGCGAGGCCTTCTTATTCTGTTGTCGTATATCTGTTCACGTTATAGACTTCAGTGCTGTGCAGACGAATTTTCGCTTTGGCAATCCAAACGCGTCTTCTCAATCCTTTGAGCAGAACCAAACCATCTCATCGTTAGGATATTCGTTCAAGTCCTTCGAGTCAACTGGCAACTATCTGCCGTCAACCAGGTGCTTTGACCAGTCAACCGTACCGTTCGGACTAGCTACAAACCCACCGGTCCAGACAAATCAGAATCCAGTCACAAAGGCCGTCATGGAGAATTTCCTTGGAATTCTGCCGACAAAGCGACGGAAGATAGTCAACTGCCACGTCTGCGGACTCGTCTTCAATTCCGACTCGCAGGCCGAGGCTCATTTCCAAGGCTCAAAGCACAAACGGAAAGTCCAAGTAACGTCTGGAGGTATGGTTCACTCCAAAGTGTAGCATATTGTTTGCAGGTTTGGGCGTGGCGCAAATGTATGTATGGAACGTATGTTTTTTCATAGCTTATATATGATATGATACGTGTTCGTTAGAAATGCGGTACTTTGGCGTGCGTTGACCTCACAGGCGTTGTTCAGTGGAGGAAAGAGTAGTCCGTTGCCTCATGCTTTGTACAGGTTTTTAGGATTTCCCAACATGGTGTGTTAAGCTTTGATCATCTCCTGGAGTTGCCTCATCATGAATTTAAGTCTGGATTATGTCCCTGGTTGACTTCAGTGCAAGACAAACAATTTCTTCAGTTTCTAACTCTATGCACAGTGCTCACCAGAAGTCATCAAAATGTAGCTTGCTAATACATAGCTCTTTTTCTAGGTTTTGACTCCGGGGTTCACATGTTGAACTCCGGGGTTCACATGTTGAACTCCGGGGTTCACATGTTGAACTCCGGGGTTCACATGTTCACGAGTCCTGGCTCGACCCTTGACATGTCTTTTATAATAGCATTGTACCTGGTGCTCGGGGCTCTTTCATCCATTTTATATATTTTAAAAATTAATAATCTTAAAACATATTTTGTTTCTTTATTATAGTGATGGACTGTCGGTGCAAGGATAATTTGATTTTTGTCATAAAAATTATCTTCATTTACCTTATCAGTAATTCTGCAATTTTTTGTTTGAATAGAATTAATATTGTCCCATTTCTTTGGCAAATGAATCAGTGAAAATTAGTACACAATTGGCATACAACCCTGAGCTGCCCATAAAATCTTAGAGGGTTAAAAACAGCCGCTATCAAATGGCGTCACTCTATTCATTGTGCCTGTCAACCATCATCATGTTCACTACAATAGTGTCTTAGCCCATCGTACTTCAAAATATCTTCTTTGAAATGACAGTGCAGATTCTGTCATATGAGGTTACCAGTACTATGGCAGTTTCTAGAAGTCACAATGCAGCCCAAAAATATATACATGGCAAATTATGGACTTTATGAGATCACAATGCTATGATCACAATTTCTATGGTTATTTATAGCCTCTATGGTATCACAATGCAATTATTATAAGAGGTTTCCGCACCTGACAATGTATTACCTCCATCAAAATCACTATGCCATTATCATAAATGGTCACTATGGTGATTCTAGACTTTTGAAATCACAATGCAGTTATTGTAAGTGGTTACTATGGCAATTTCTAGGCTCTATGAAATCACAATGCAGTTATTATAAGAAGGACTTTACTATGGCAGTGTATAGCCTTTATGAAATCATAATGCAATTATAATAAATGGTTTCTGTGGCAATTTATAACTTTTATGACATCACAATGCCATTATTATTTTTATAGAGGTTTCTATGGTAATGCAAAGCTTCTATGATATCACAATGCAATTTCTATAAGAGGTTACTATGGCAATTCATAACTTCTATGAAATCACAATGCATTTACTATGTAAGAGGTTACTTTGACTATTTAGATAGGATCTATGAAATCACCATGGATGTATTTCTTATAAGGGGTCATTGCATAATTACGTAACGCCGAAAATGGCCGTTTTCGACCCACCCACCCACCCTGTAACGCTTCGTAACGTTGCCCTTGACCCACCCACCCACCCTCCCCAGCGTTACGTAACGATTAGGCCTATTAAATAAAATCAGTTGAGATTTCAGTCTATTATTGCACTATATGAGTTTCATAGCGACTTTAATATAGCCTCGCATGTTGACAGTATATAGACTAGGCTCAAAATATACACAATGTTTTATTCATATATAAACGACAGTCATGCGTGAACTGTGATTTTCTTAAATTATAGGCCTACCGCAAGAATAAAATTTTACACTGCTGAAAAGTTTCACGGACTAACTGCCTCATTAACAATTAATAATCAAAATTCAGATGAACTAATCATTTGCTTAGTCTGGGCACTTCGATAATTGTTAATAGAAATATTGCCGAGTTTCGTTGGGCATTAATTTTAAATGTTTGAGATCGTGTCCGCTAAGTAAAACATGCTTCAAAGTGGTTCTTCGATGTCAGGAATCCAAGGGCAATTAGGTCTACCACGTTGTTCCGTTAGTAGCCTAAAGCTATCACAGATCCATAATAATTCGAACAGCGGCTTCCGGTTTGCACAAATGGGAGAACAGAATTGACCTGGCATGTAACTGCCATGGTGTCTGCTGCCGAATCTTATTCAGATAAATAGACCTACTTCGGTTAAGTTTTAAATCAATGTCACGAAGTTTAAACTTCGACCACATCATGTCTGAAGTGTCATTCGAATCTTTCGATGGTAATTTAATATTCATTAATAAATTTTTTCATGGCGTTACGTAACGTTCAGCTTCTCCCACCCACCCACCCACGTAACGTTTCGTAACGTTCTCAGTGACCCCACCCACCCACCCTCGAGCGTTACGTAATTATGCAATGACCCCTAAGAGGTTACTATAGCAATTTATAGACTCCATGAAATCACAATGCAGTTACTAGGACAATTCATTGACCATATAAAATTGCAATGCATTTATTGTAAGGGGTTGCTGTTTCAATTTATAGTTTATGAAGTCACAATGCAATTGTTAAAAAATGTTACTATGGAAATTGATGTCATTGCTACTCAAGCCTACGATTTATGTTTTTACAGTTGGGTGATTTCAAGTGACCTGCCGGAGCTCATTAACACATTACACTTTGTGTAAAATTAAGTAAGGGACAAAGTCAGTGGGTGGCTTGAAAGTTTATTTTTATTGATATTGAAACAGTTGCCAGGGTTTTAACAGCTAACAGAAACTAGTCTTCTTTGTATCTCAGCAGTATTACTCTATCAGGAGGTTGACACACGACTTCTAGTTTTAACAACTTCTTTTCCTATACTCATCTGAACTGACTTAGCTGGCCGTCCCAAACCGTTTGCTTCTTTTCATTCATTCAATCATTCTATGAATTCAGCAAGTCCTTAACATGTGATTGAATAGTTGTCTTGTGTTCTCATCTTAACTATTGAAGGAAATACAGTATCGTGTTGTATTGTTATAAACAATGTTGTAAAAAGTGCTGCAGAAATTCAGAAGTTCGTGAACTGAACGTGTTAGTGGTTTGTTTCTGGTGCAGCGCCAGTGCCAGCCGAGGATGAATCGAAGAATACGAATGCAGCAGAAAAGACGCAGCCTCCTCCGTCTGCGACGCTGCTCTACTGCGACACATGTCATGTTTCGGTCAACTCACAGAAGCAGTTGGTTGCCCATAATCAAGGTTTGTTGCTTCAGTTGGGCCCATTAGTCTTGAGTTAGCATCACCTGCTAGGCCTCTTTCAAGAGTCTTTTGCCTCATGACTTCATTTTTAGTCTTGCTTTGAATTTTATTTGCGTTAATACTATTTTGAATTTTTGCATTGTTTGCTTTAAAGTTGATTTTTGCCTTATTTTGTAAGGCTTTCTATGTACCGACTCTTGGCTCTCGTGGCGTTAGGCATACTTTAAGTAGTGAAAAATGTATTTCTTAAAATTAATATATTGATGCAGATTTAAAGTCAATTAATTCTGTGGCATTTTGGTGGTAGTTCAGAGCTTTTAAAAATGTTCAATATTCTTAATTAACTTGTTTGTTGGGGGGACAAATAATTTTACTGTAGGAAAAAATATTCGCACTGCATGCGGTTCTTTTTACACTTTACATTACTTTCTTGGTTTTCAGGAATGAATCACAAGAGCAAGTTGGGTCTGACCGAGAGTGGAAAGACAGAACTGCAGCCGTGGACTGCTGAAGTCCAACAAGGGCAGAAGGGCGGCTGGTTCTTCTGTGCCACCTGCAACATCAGCGTTCCAACATCAGCTGCACTTGGCCAGGTCTTGATAATAATTGTCTTTGAGCTTCTCTAACTATGGTATGTACTATGTATGTATGTATGTATGTGTGTATGTATGTATGTATGTGTGTATGTATGTGTGTATGTATGTATGTATGTAACTATGGTATGTATGTATGTATGAGTACTTGTTATAGCGCACCTTCAAGATTTCTACTCGGAGGCCCTCCCAACTGCAGCGCTGACACTCAATGGGAGTTTTACGCTGAAGCACAGGAACAATTGCGGGTGAAGGGCTTGCTCAGGATCCCTAAACGGCAGCTTGAGGTGGAGTCGAACCTGCAACCAGGCACCGAAGATACCCCTACACCACCGTGCCCCGCGAGTGTAATGGTTATGATGCTGGATGACGGTTTCAAAACTGCAAGACTTCAAAACTGCTGCCATCATTGCTAATTCCATTGTTCACTCAATATACTCAATTACTGCAATTTTGAATCAACGCAACCCGAGCATCTGCAACTCGTCCAATTGTCACAAGCCAGAACTGCCACTGGAGTGTCTGAGCATCAATCCTGTCCTCAAATCACGGCATTGGCTAAAAATCCAAAAGCACATCTGCAATACTCCAATCCAAAACGGAAGAAGAAAGCGCATTGCAAAGTGAAGTGTTACTACGTGTATGTCCTTTTCTAAATTATTTAACTGAATTGACGTGGCTGTTTTGGGAATTATGTTTGTATAAATTGACGTTTTGTTTCATTTGTTTGACAGCATGTCCTGTCGGCTGAGCACAACAACAAAAAGCCGGTTGAGGGATTGTAGAAAGACAATGCATGCAACAGTGGCATTGTGTTATTTGGGCTATTGTCTGATCCAGACGATCGATCGAACTGCTATGCTGTTTATACGAAACATGGCATAACAGTGTCTTGAAGCATCTTTCATGAATATTGACATCGGGAAGATTCATGTGACCAGGGCAGTGGAAAGAGATGGTGGAGAGTGCAACTCAGGACTAAGCAGTCGTGCAAGATTTATGGCCGAACTTGAACAGCTCGTGTATTCTAGTGTTGAACAGCCGAGAGCTTGGCTAACTGAGTGATGTCTACACAGAAAATAATGATATTGCAGAATTTTGTTCATGGATTCCATTGATTATGAGGAAGATTCTTGTTTTGAAGACGCAGAGGTATTGAGCAAGGTGTAGACCTCATCTTTATGATTTTAGACATCTGGTCTACTTTGGATACATGTTGTTGTCTGTTTTTGTTTAGTGTAGGGTTTCTGTGTTTAGAAATGTATCCAAGTGTGGATAATTAATTGGACGTGGTTCATATGCATGAGCCTGAAAACAGTAAATGAAGAAACATTTCCATTAAATGAATGTTTCTTAAGTTTGAGATTACTGTCATTATGATCCATGTTAAAGTAAAGTAATGTAAATAGAGAACACTTGTGTATTGTCTCTTAATTGCCATTCATAGGCACGGTATACAACTATACATGTATATGTGTTAGGTGTATCATGCATTTTAACCAGCTAACATACATGCCTCAGATTCACACTTTGGTGTGACCTTGCGCGCGTAATAAATTTATGTAATAATAATAATAATAATCTGTGACTATCTAACCGATTTAAACAAGTTTGTTTTAAGAATTTGCAACCGAGTGCTACATAGAGTTGAAGGCTGCAACAGTAGCACATCATGTAATGCAGGGGTGTCAAACCTTTTTTTAGTGGCGGGCCAGTGTGAACATCTTCCAAGAAGTGGCGGGCCACATGGGCGCCCGCAGAAATTTTTGCAGGGGGCAAAAATTTTACGATAGTCACGGTGAAATTTTTAGTAGCAAGAGCTTGAAAAATGCAAAGCTGTAAATTAAGAATACGAGTATTTTTCAAAGAGGGTTCTTATGCAAATTTCTCAGTTTCATTTTGTGTATAACGTTTAACACGGAGAGTTTCCTTATAAATTTGTTAAAAATGAAAAAGCAGATGTTAAAAAGAAGTTTCCTAAAGGTGCGCTATATAAGTGCGTAGAATGAACGAATGAATAAAATGAACGAAAAATAGGTGTCAGTTTTCAAGGGGCAAGTGCTACTCTAGCTGCTTCTAAAGCGCCACTCACAAGCCAATCGCAGGGCACCAGCTTTTTCGCATGTGCTGCATCGAGTCAGAAGCCTATTTTCAAAATTTTCCATTAGTAATTAACTTTTGTGTAGTTGTGATTATTTGCATTACAGCTGGATTCCACTCAAGTAGGCCGTAATCGATAGGCCTGCTGTTTGCATGGGCCTTCGCAGGAGGGTTGAAAGCCTATGGTCATTGTTACAGTTTTTAGAAAGAGCTCAACATGCAAGGCAGAAAGTTATAAGAGCATGTTTATTTCTATGGAAATCTCTAAATGTAGATTTCTGACTTTCACTGTCTGTATCATTCGCGTCATTGGTGCATTAATGCAGAGAAATTTGTTAAAAACACAAAAGTAGTAATTTAAAACATAGGTGTCAATTTTCCAGGGGGTGGGCAAGTGCCCCCTTGCCTCTATGTGCGGGCGCCCATGGCGGGCCAGAGCGTCGAAGCTCCTGAGCAAAATTGGGTATTCATCTATGATCTAAGAGATAGCTCCTGGCCAGCTAACACCAACCGCGGAAACCGTAGAATAGCATAGAAACAGTCTACACAAAACTGTGCATCTGAGCAAAAGTGACGTCAGTAAGAAAAACCTACATGTATTTGGCGCTGACTGTAAAATTTAAAAAATTTAACTTTTAGGCCTATCCTCTAATTTTCTAATCTTTAGGGAAGGCTTCGCGGGCCAGAAAAAAATCGTCGGCGGGCCAGAAATGGCCCGCGGGCCAGCTCTTTGACACCCCTGATGTAATGGGACATTAATTTTCAATACACAATAAAGCATTATGGGATGTCTAAGTGTGGCCCTACATATCTCCATGGGCCTCTAAGCATAACAATCGCTGACAGCGTACTAGACTGGAATACAGAGAGCTCCCTGATGTACACTGGAGTACCGACAATTGAGGCACATGTTTGCATAATCTCGAATGTAATATGCTCCACAGCAGGAAGCCAGTGTAGGTTTCTCCCTTGTTTTGTAAATGGCATGGGGGTAGGGGGAAGTGGAAGAATTGGGATAAGATCTGTGAAAAAGCAATGTTTTCAGTTTCATGGGAAAGACCTGTGGAGATATGATGAGAGTTGGAGTTTTGGTGAGTCCGTATGATGGGTCGGTATGATTGTATGTATGTGCACTTGTTATAGTGCCCCTTCAAGGTTACTAAAATGATGTAATGTGCATACTCTGAAGCGCTCCCGGCAACAGCGCGGACACTGAATTGGAGTTTCACGCCTAAACGCATGAGCTATTGTGAGTGATGAACTTGCTGAAGGTCCCTGTGAGGTGGATTCAAACCTGCAACCCTCCGGCTGCAAGGCAATGAACATCGAAGTGTTGGTGGAAGTTTATTCCATAGAGGCGAAACAGCAATTGATATAGAGAGCAATTTGCAAATTTTAGTGATAAATTTGCAAATTTTAGTGATGAGGAGCACTAGAACAGTGTTACGGAGGATGAGGATTGAGGAGTGTCCTGAACGAAGTGGCTGGATGGTGAACAACTATAGGACGGATGGGATGATTGAAGTGTACACTACGTACAAAGTAGATGGCGCCAGTGTAGGTCTACACTTTCTGCCAATGAATGAATGCAATCTGTGGGTAGTTGTGTCAGGTATCTGGTCATTTAAAATGGAATTTTTCCACAAAGGATTCGGAAATGACGCACAGTCTTGGCTTCTTCGCGTAAAATTATGAACAATCGTCGAGCCATTACACACAAGGAAACCCAGTTTAGACACACAAAAAACACTTGGTAAGCTTCATAAGTTTTATGTTACATCCATTTTAATCAAGCACTTTACAGTAACGAACATTTATAATCGCACAACAACAAATACTTTAAAATAACGTAATGTGCGTACAACAACACAACACGTCTTGGGTCACAAAATTGATAAACAACAAAGTTTCAAGTTTACCTTGTTCTGGGTCTGCTGCAGATTCAAATCGGTACTTCATTGTTAAATACACTTGAGTGGAGTTGGTTCATGGGTGTTGAATAAGTTATAACATGTCTTTTGTAATCTCTGCCCAATACAGTGAGATTTGTTTTATACATAACTTTCGGCAAAGGGTTCACAATTTCTCCATCTCCCCGATACTGCAATTACGCCGCCAAAAAGTCAATTGTTGTTAATGTAGCCTACATCTACAGCGTTTTGCCTCTTTTTGGAAATAAACGAATTGGGCCTATATACAGTATAGGCCTACACACATCCACGTCTTCCAACGATTCGTTTTGAAACTCGTAGTGAAGCATGTACAATTTAAATAACTGGTCGATTATCTTCTCTTGACCGTATTTTGCGCGCTGCAGCACGCCTCATTGGTCATCTGCCCAAATTTTGTCATGTTACAAATTACATGCTGGAGGTTCTGCATTGGCTCCCAGTCCGTCAGCGCATTGAATACAGAATCTCGTCCTTAATATGGCGCTGCCAGCTAGGTCTTGCTCCATCTTACCTACTCGATCTTTGTCGGCCTGTGTTAAGTGCTCGGACTGGTCGGTCCCTACGCTCGGCTGTTAGGGAAGTACTCTTTGTCCCATTTGCTCGTACCTCCATCATGCAGAGTCGTGCTTTTTCTGTGGTTGGCCCAGTGGTATGGAATGCCCTCCCACTTGAGCTGCGCCTGTTCCCTAGATCACTCTCTGACACATTCTATAAGCACTTAAAAACTGTTCTGTTTGTCCGTACTGGAGTCGGGAGCGCCTCTGAGTAGTTTCCTTGAAGAGGCGCTATATAAATACTCGAATGAATGAATGAATGAATGAATGAATGAACAGTACGTCGACTCGTATTATAGCCGTCTGTTGACTAGTTTTTCTGGTCAGCGCAATTTTGAAAGAGTGAATTCACGCGTAAGATGTGAATTGTGACGTCATACTGTCTGACTCAGTAATGCGTCCTTTCAACGTTGCTATAGGCAACATGCATTGTGACGTACGTCGTAAATTAAACCGCTTAAGATGGCGGATTACTCTGAACTGTTTGTTGGGTGAAAGCCGTGAATTGTGATTTCTGCAATTACTGTTGCCATTTGTATTTCATTTTGCTAGTAATGGATTATAATTGTGACGTCATACAGATTTCTTTGACTGAGCGGCGATTGGCGCGGCTAACTAGACTTTGAAATAGGGTGTTATGTAGTGTTGCAATAGATCTATTTGGTAACTATGTGCTCGTCTATAGCCCCAGTAGGCCTACGGAAATCCTACAAAGCCGCATTAGTTGGCCACAGAGTGGGACCTCGTCCCTGCGAGCAATGAGCATGTCCGCATGGGACCCATAATTATGGTACCCGTGTAGGCTAAAGTCCACTGAAGAAGATTCTTTCCCCCCCCCATACACTTCTTAATATATCGCAATATGTGCTTTCCAGAACTGCTGCCAATTACTAATATGACACTACATGTCAGCCTAATAATAATTAAGGATATGACACTGCCTAGTGCCTAAAGGACCATGATAGACCTAATAGGCCTACCATTCTTAAGACTAGGCTACAATTATAAGTTTTGATTGACACTTTCTATTCCTTTTGTTCATCTGGGTATGCCAACATTTGGCAAGGCCAGTGGTCAACTTGAAGGGTACCCCTACTACTCCGTATAGTTAATTTTGGTGAGGCCTAAGTTCCTGTAGGCCTATTGACCAAATTTGTTGTGCGTCTGACTGTAGCCTATTGGTAGCAAAGAGCGGTAACTGTAAAGTATGCAGCTACAAAATTGTGCCTGATATGATTCCAGCAAGTCGATCATGGGTCGGTCGTGACAATAGTATGCTTCGAATCGCTCAACACCAACCAGCGAGCACCAGTGAGCCGTGCAGTCCCAAGCTCACACCAGATGGCCTAGCAACAGTCAGTGCCAAAAGACATCATCCCTAGCGTGTCAGATAGGCCGACGGTAAAATCACGGCAAACATGGCAAATGGTAAAATAGCGAAGACGATTAATTTCTTAGCTGTCGCGATGGCACGAAGATGCAAAAAATGACGAAAAGTAGAGTAAAATTCGGTGGTCTGAGCAACAGCAGACAATCGAATAACATTATGGTGGATGAATTGAGATTTGTCTTGGAGACTGGGACCACCTGTTGGCTGTTTGGATGATCAGTGGTTCCATCGTAGGTCGATCGTCGGTTAAGCTACCTGTTCGTACTTGGATTTGTTGATGTTCTTCGCTAAACAGCAGGACAGCAAAGCGCCGAATAACTGTAATGAAACAACACAACGGAGTTGTGAACATAATAATGAGGCTTTAGTAGTTAATAATAAGTTAACATTACTGTAGGCTGTAGCCAGCGGCGCCCGCAGGTGTACGCACTTCGCGACCTGAGAATTACAAGGCCGTATGTCCAAAAATACTATATTTTGATCTTAGTCATCGCCTCTAAAGAATTAATAATAAGCCGTATGTCCTGTAAATATAGATAATGCACATACAATAGATTCAGAGCTAGAGTTAAAATTACATAGCCGTATGTCCTATATTCAAGCTCTACCGAGTATTACACAGCTGTATGTCCGATATCCAATCAAGCAGCAGCACTGGAGCACGTGATATGTACATACGGCCTTGTAATTCTCAAAACTGTTTTAACAATGGCGGATCGACCAAAACGTGCTTGTCGGCGTATTTTAAGTGAAAGGGAAATGAAATTACTTCTGGAAGGCGAAGAAAGGTTCGTTACCTATAATTATTCTTCTGGCAAACTGAGTTGTCAATAAATCTTCCTGGGTTCGAGCCGCGCCGCAGGGCTTTAGATTTTCAATTTACTGTTGGCTGCCGATCATTGGCGCTTGGCTGTTGTGTTTGTTTGGCCCGGGTTAGTTAAAAGTAATAATCCCCCTCCCCTGCTCCTGGCATGGCCGCCCAGGAGTATTACAACACTTAGGCCGGGTGTTTCGAACCAAAGTTCTGTGAAGCTGACCTGCGTGTCATAGCTTAGTTGTCCGTATTTCGTATAATTGTAAATGTTACCGCAGTGTGTTTGCAGGCGGATTATTAAAGAAAAACATTGTTATTTATTTTTATTATGTCCACATCTTAAAGAAATCAATTAAATAAGAACACACACATAAACTGTAAATTATAATGTCTCTCTTCTTTAAGATCTCTTCTCTTCGGTAGCTTGGGCATACAATCATGGTGCCACTCTTCACGGTGTTGCTCTTCCTCTTTTATGCACCGTATCCATCCCACATCATCCAGTGCAGACCAATCATTTCTGTCTCGGTCTTCCTCTTTTCATTGACCCTTCCATTCTTCCCTCTATTATCTCCATATTAATACTGATTTACGTTTTTTTGTTTTAGTTATGATCAAAGCAGTGATGAGGACTTCACTCTGGAAGAAACACTGCCAGAAGAAGAAATATTGGAAGCGGTAAACAGTGTTGAAGAAGCAGTGGAAGAAGAAATTCAGGAAGAAGAATCGAATCTTGTTGCAACCAGAACGCTTGATGATAACAATGCAAATGAATTGTGTGAGTTGTGTGGCAAGTTAGTGCATTGTGAGTGTCCTAAGGTAGGCCTATCATTAGAAGATGATGATCATCATCTTCATGGAGTAGAGTCTGATAATACTAATGATGCACGTCCAAGTGCAAGGACCCACCAGCGAACTGGCAAACCGTTAACTCGGAAACGTAGCCGTAATCCAAGTGAATGGAAAGGGGAGAAACGGAAGCAGCTCAGACAATCAGGTCAATCATTTGTAACTGTGAGGGGAGAGCTGCAACCAGAAAAAGCCGTACAAAAGTGCAAGGTTGATCACTTCAAATGTAGATTTAAGTGCTCACAGAAAATTAGCGATGAGCGGCGTACTTGCATTCATCAACAACACTGGTCACTCTGTGATCAGGAAAAGAGGCACTTCTACATTGCAACAACAACCCGAAAGGATAAGGTACGATCCAGGAGAGCGGAAAATCCTAATCGCAAGAAACAGAGTTACTCTTTTTATTTCACCATTGATGGCACTGATACAAGAATATGCAAAGAATTTTACCTCAAAACACTCGACATTGACGCAAAGAGAATTATAAATTCGCATTGTAAAAAAAGTGCATCGAAAGTCATGTCAAAGAAATCAAGACGTAGTGTGGACCATATAAATCAAGAAGTTGGAGAAACATCAACAGAAACTATTGAACTTGTAAATGAGAATACCAAACTTGCTAGAAATCGTCGAGCTAAAATAAAAAAGTAACAAACTTAAGTACATTGAGAACAGTACGAACAACAACATTGAAAACGTGTGCTCTAACTATTGTGCTGTAGTCCTAGTCGTAATACCAGCATTATTGGGTTTTCTCAAAGTCGAAAATATATCTAGGTATAGTAACAAACACTGTGCTAGACATATTTTTTGTGTTCTTTTTAGTTTCTAGACAGTATTGGTTTAATACTTTATACATTATCAATATCCTCAAAAATTGTTCAGTTTTATTGCTTTTCTTTAGGGCCTACTTTTAACATGCATGCACTTCAAAAATCAATTTACATCTGTTATAATACAGAAATTGAGCAAATTGAAATTAAATACTCAAAATTCTACCATGAGAATACTCTATTGTTACTACATAAATTAATAAAATTTGAGAATGACAAAGCTGTATGTCCAAAAATTGTCTTGGTCATCCTATAAAATGCTGAATTCTTCAACATTCAATAAACACAACAACATTATAAAGATAATTAATGAAGCCAGACTTCTGTTTTAATTGAAGGAATTCATTACCACAACAATAAATTATTTTGTTTGGCAAGGGACATCATGCAAACTTGTTTTTCAGTTTAACTCAAAATGACTAAGAATGGACATACAGCCTTGTAATTCTCAGGTCGCGACTTACGTAAGTGCGTACAGGGCTGAAAGGCTAAAAAAAATGGCTCATGATGACTAAAAAAAGGTCATCAGTTTTTTCGGCGGATGGAAAAGGTATGTTTGAGAAATTCGAGGCTGATCACTAAAAAAAGGTCATCAGTTTTTTCGGCGGATGGAAAAGGTATGTTTGAGAAATTCGAGGCTGATCACTAAAAAAAGGTCATCAGTTTTTTCGGCGGATGGAAAAGGTAGGCCTATGTTTGAGAAATTCGAGGCTGATCACTAAAAAAAGGTCATCAGTTTTTTCGGCGGATGGAAAAGGTAGGCCTATGTTTGAGAAATTCGAGGCTGATCACTAAAAAAAGGTCATCAGTTTTTTCGGCGACCCTGAAGAAAAATTTTCCCTGTTTGCCCCCATCGAAAATTTTTCCGCCCTTGGCTGTGCTTACAAGAAAAAAATCCTGGGGCCGCTGGCTGTAGCTACAGAATTGTGCCTGATAGTTCCAGCCCATGTGGTCCATATTCAGGGAGACTATATGCAGCTGTTCAAGGGCGGATACAGAAATTTTCGAAGGGGGGGGCCAAAAATCTTTTGGGCTGGGGTCGGAAAATTTTTTGTTGATCTTTCGCTGAAAAACCTGATTAACTATTTTAGTCGTTTTTAGCGGAAACCAGAGTTTAATTTACCCCCACCTCTGGGGGATTGAGGTTTCCGGAGGGTTACATAATTGACCGTCTGAAGACAATCATGAGGCGTGCAGCGCCGAGAGTGGTAGGGGAGGGGTGTGGGGAGGGGATATGCCCCTCCCCACCAGAAACTTTTTGAATTTTCACATTGCAATGGTAGCATTTTAAGCTGTTCTCTTAACAAAATAGCTGTACTTTTCAGTGCTTATAAGAGTGCCATAAGGTCTCAATAAATATAGACTTTACTTAAAAACTCCTTTCCCGAAAACTAGATTTTTTTAAAGTAATCCGCCGGAAATCTTCAAAAAGGGTGTTCAATTTTCCTTCCCAAAAAACTGATGACGTTTTTTGATCATCCGTGCGAAATCTTAAAAAAGGTGTTTAATTTTTCGTCTAAAAAGAGTAATGACTTTTTAGTCTTCCGTGCGAAATTTTCACAAAAAGGTGTTCAATTTAGCATCCCAAAAACTGATAACTTTTTGTAGTCATGCGTGCGAAATCTTAAAAAAGGTGTTCGTCTAAAAAGAGTGATGACTTTTTATTCTTAATTTTCAAAAAAGGTGTTCAATTTAGCATCCCAAAAAACTGATGACTTTTTGTAGTCATGCGTGCGAAATCTTAAAAAAGGTGTTTAATTTTTCGTCTAAAAAGAGTGATGACTTTTTAGTCTTCCGTGCGAAATTTTCAAAAAAGGTGTTTAATTTCGCATCCCAAATTTTTATTTATTTAACCAAAGTTTAACGTCGTCGTATGACATCAAAGGCCGTTGACGACAATTTACAGCTTATACAGTGTAGTAACAATGAATTTATGATGTCCGTCCAAATTAACCATAATTATAACATTGTCATAACAATATCATTGTTCATCAAGTCTTAACATGATAATATTGTACGTCGTCTTATAGCGTTCATTGTTTAGTAGCAGAATGGTTAACAGTTAATAAGCTTACAATTTATGCCAAATATTTTGCTTGGGTACATTCATTAATATGTTGCAATAATTGTCACATGCAAGCTATTTCACAAACTTTTCTTGATTACCATTCTTAAAACAAGTTTGATTCTTAGCTTCTACATTTCAGTAAAAGAAATTCTTAAACAGGTTAATATGAGATATAATTTTGCTCTAACAAGAGCAAAGACGACTAACAATATCCAACACAATCATGTTACAATGGCATGACATACAATATTAACAACAACAACAACAACAACAACAACAACAACAACAAAGCACATTAAATTTTACGATCAGTTTCTCAATGCATTGTCACATCAAAGAATTTTTTTTATATCTTATTTTGTTATACTAAACAATTGTACTTCACAATTTAATCTATTGATTCACCATATTCTTGAAGTCAACCATCATATGAAAAATTGTCATTAGACACATGTACTTGACAAGAATCAACAACAACAAATATTTAGAGAAGAAATAAACTCAGAAGCAAAGCAGAGCTGCAGGCACACGAGATATGCATCTTTTGGTAAGTTGGTCATGCACCATGTACAATTTCTTACATGGGCTTATAAACACAGTATTTACACAATTTTTCCTTTAGTTATTTGGTTTATCAGCCTATAAACTACACTTTGCATATAACCGTCATCAAGTAAATTCTTAGTACTGAAGTCTAACTTAAAAGCAGCACATGCATTTCTTAGTACGTCAGATATATTTTCTTTTTTACAAGTTAACAATAAATGATCTATGTTCTCTGTAACATTACATGAATTACAAAGACCACTGTCATGCTTCTTCATAAGATAAAGTCTTTCATTTAGGTTTACTTTTCCTAACCTTAGTCTTGACATTTGGACCTCTTTCTTTCTATTAAGGTCAGTAAATTTCAGACTTGTGTTCACTACTGGGCATATATATTTATAGTGATAACCCTTAGATTCACTATCATAGTAGTTCTGCCACTTTTCAACTACATACAATTTTACAATTGAAAAGACTTCTTGCAGTTCCAGATAGTTTGTTGCATTCACAATTGGCATACTCAGGGATTGTTTGGCTAAGGCATCAGCCTTTTCATTACCTAATATATTAACATGACTAGGAATCCAGATCAAATGCACTTTACTTATTTTAATTTGGTTAAATGTATTTATTGTTTCTTGTAATAGAAGTGGTCGGGACTTTGTATATGAGTTCTTAAGAGAAGTAAGAACACTTAAAGAGTCTGAGAAGATAGCAAAGTTTTTAAGGTCCTGGTTTTCATTTTTTTGATATCCAGGAAAAGACTTCTTTGATAGCAGTTAGTTCAGCAGCAAATATGCTAGAATTATCACAAAGACGAAGTTGTTTATCTAAATTTAGGGTAGGGATTGTGTAAGCAGCAGCGACTAAATTCTCAACTTTTGAACCATCTGTATATATGTGTGTATAGGTAGGATATTTGTTTATATGTTCTAATGATATAAGATTTAAAAGTTCAGGATTGTCGTGTTTCTTACTTATTTCTTTGTGAAGAGTGATATCGACGTCAATGTCATTATTCAGCCAAGGAGGAGTTGCAGGAAAGGTGGGAGATTGAAAAGGCAGATTGATAGAAGAGAAAAAGGTGTGAGTTCTCATGTGCGTGGATTCTGTTCCGAATTCATTTGTCCAATGCGGCTGGTAAGCAGATCTGAGCGGGTGATTGGAATTTCCCAAGATTTTTGTCCCCAATCTTAGGGAACTCTGCAATCTTCTCATCCCTAGAGGTATTTCACCACACTCGTTCTGAAGCGCTAAGGAAGCGGTACCTTTGGCAGCACCACAGCTCAATCTTAGCGCCTCAGTCTGAAGTGATGATAACTTATCTAGATGCGATTTAGGTGCTGAAGAATACGCTACATCGCCATAGTCAATGACAGATCTTATAAGGGCCCGGTATATGTGAAGTAGGGCTTTTTTCGAAGCTCCCCAATGATTACCAGATACTGCTCTCATGAGGTTCATACGGTTCATCCCAAAAAACTGATGATCTTCTGTAGTCATCTGTGCTAAATCTTAAAAAAGGTGTTTAATTTTTCGTCTAAAAAGAGAGATGACTTTTTATTCTTCCGTGCGAAATTTTCCAAAAAGGGTGTTCAATTTAGCATCGCAAAAAACTGATAACTTTTTGTAGTCATGCGTGCAAAATCTTAAAAAAGGTGTTTAATTTTTCGTCTAAAAAGAGTGATGACGTTTTAGTCTTCCGTGCGAAATTTTCAAAGAAGGTGTTTAATTTCGTATCCCAAAAACTAATGACTTTTTGTAGTCATCTGTGCTAAATCTTAAAAAAGGTGTTTAATTTTTCGTCTAAAAAGAGTGATGACGTTTTAAGACTAGAATAAATAAAATACTTCCCACTACTGAATGAAATATAGTAAGATATAAATAAAAACAAGGAGTAAACATGACATTGTGTTATCATTCACCGCATTTTCTTGCATATATAGACTACACTCAAAACTTAACATGTTTCGCCCTGAAATTTTTTGGCATCTGCAAAAAATAAATTACATCCCAAACACTGTTGTTCGTGTTAACTTGATTTGTATTTAATAGTTAGTTGTACTTAGTTATAATTGTGTTTATTGGTGTTAATGTTTTTAAAATTTACTACGAATATATACACGATTAACTTACATTGTATGCCATAAATCATAGTTGGATTCTGTTATAAGATTGTTTCATTTCGCTGCTTTATATTAAGACAATGCAATTGCGTGAGAGACTTAGATTACATTTATATATATTATTTCTATTATAGATTTTAATTACATTTATACATTAATTCTCCTGTGCATGACTGACACCCTGAATTTTTTTTCGTCCACCATGGATGGGGGGGGGCCACGTCCCATGGTGATTTGAAATGGGGGGGGCCATGGCCGGATTGGCCCCCCCCTGGATCCGCCCCTGCAGCTGTTTATGCATCTGATTTTCATGTGATGGTGTCCCATGCAGCTTTGTTTGTTCTAGACCTTTCCAGCAGAGAAAGCGCCCAGAAACGAACATTTTCCCCAGAACATTTGACAAAATGATAGTTTTTAGTTGCTCTTTATTATATTGTATTACATAAACTGCCAGATTACACCATGATCTTATTTATACTATTGAGTTATAATTTTATTATTTATTACTATAATATAATTATGATGCTATCGTACAGGGGCGGATCCAGGAATTTTCGAGGGTGGGGGCCAAAAATTTTTTGGGCTGGGGTCGGAAAATTTTTCGTTGATCTTTCGCTGAAAAATCTGATGAACTTTTTTAGTCGTTTTTGGCCGAATCCAGAGTTTAATTTTGCCCCGCCTCTGGGGGGATTGAGGTTTCCGGAGGGGTAGATAATTGACCGTCTGAACACAATCATGAGACGCGCAGCGCCGAGAGTGGTAGGGGAGGGGTGTGGGGAGGGGATATGCCCCTCCCCACCAGAAACTTTTTGAATTTTCACATTGCAATGGTAGCATTTTAAGCTGTTATCTTAACAAAATAGCTGTACTTTTCAGTGCTTATAAGAGTGCCATAAGGTCTCAATAAATATAGACTTTACTTAAAAACTTCTTTCCCGAAAACTAGATGTTCTTTTTTAAGTAATCCGCCGGAAATCTTCAAAAAGGGTGTTCAATTTTCCTTCCCAAAAAAATGATGACACTTTTTGGTCATCCGTGCAAAATCTTAAAAAAGTCGTTTAATTTTTTGTCTAAAAAGAGTGATGACTTTTTGGTCTTCCGTGCGAAATTTTCAAAAGAAGGTGTTCAATTTAGAATTAGAAAAAACTGATGACTTTTTGTAGTCATCCGTGCGAAATCTTAAAAAAGGTGTTTAATTTTTCGTCTAAAAAGAGTGATGACTTTTATTCTTCCGTGCGAAATTTTCAAAAAAGGTGTTTAATCTCGCATCTCAAAAAACTGATGACTTGTTGTAGTCATCCCTGCGAAATCTTAAAAAAGGTGTTTAATTTTTCGTCTAAAAAGAGTGATGACTTTTTAGTCTTCCGTGCGAAATTTTCAAAAAAGGTGTTCAATTTAGCATCCCAACAAATTGATGACTTTTGCAGTCATCCGTGCGAAATCTTAAAAAAGGTGTTTAATTTTTTGTCTAAAAAGAGTGATGACTTTTTAGTCTTCCGTGCGAAATTTTCAAAAAAAGGTGTTCAATTTAGAATAAAAAAACTGATGACCTTTTGTAGTCATCCGTGAGAAATCTTTAAAAAGGTGTTTAATTTTTCGTCTAAAAGGAGTGATGACTTTTTAGTCTTCCCTGCGAAATTTTCATAAAAGGTGTTCAATTTAGAATAAAAAAACTGATGACCTTTTGTAGTCATCCGTGCGAAATCTTAAAAAAGGTGTTAAATTTTTCATCTAAAAAGAGCGATGACTTTTTAGTCTTCCGTGCGAAATTTTCAAAAAAAGTGTTCAATTTAACATCCCAAAAAACTGATGGCTTTTTAGTGAACCGTCAGAAATCTTCAAAAAGGTGTTCAATTTTTCTTCTAAAAAACTGATGACTTTTTAAGAATAGAATAAATAAAATACTTCCCACTACTGAATGAAATATAGTAAGATATAAATAAAAACAAGGAGTAAACATGTGTTATAATTCACCGCATTTTCTTGCACATATAGACTAAACTCAAAACTTAACATGTTTCGGCCTGAAATTTTTTTGGCATCTGCAAAAAATAAATTACATCCCAAACACTGTTGTTAGTGTTAACTTGATTTGTAATTAATAGTTAGTTGTACTTAGTTATAATTGTGTTTATTGGTGTTAATGTTTTTACAATTTACTACGAATATATACACGAATAACATACATTGCATGCCATAAATTATAGTTGGATACTGTTGAAAGATTGTTTCATTTCGATGCTTTATATAAAGACAATGCAATTGCGTGAGAGTCTTAGATTAGATTTTAATTACATTTATACATTATTTTTATTATAGGTTTTAATTACATTTATACATTAATTCTCCTGTGCATGACTGACACCCTGAATTTTTTTGGGGCCACCATGGATTGGGGGTGTGCCACGTCCCATGGTGATTTGAAATGGGGAGGGCCATGGCCGGATTGGCTCCCCCCTGGATCCGCCCCTGCTATCGTATGATATTATAATGTGCATAACTTACTGTTATGGGCGGATATTTAGGGCAATAGGGAGACGCAAGTAATTGTGAGGCAACACTCTGAAGCTTTAAACCCCCAAAGTTTATGGTGGGGGTTGGAGATGTTTATATCTCCCCATTATGTTATAAATATTTCAAAAATATTATTATGAATTTATGCAGTGTTATTCACTGTTTATCAGAATGAGCAATTTTTGTTAAGGCGTCGGCCTAAAATGCTGTCATTGTAATGTAATGTAATTAGTAATTTATATAGCGCCGCTCACAACCAAGGCCATTCAGTAGCGCTCCCAGTGCGATAACCCCTAGAGAAAAAATAGGTCTTAAGAAGAGAGAGAGAGATGTAGATAACGATCCTGAAAGTAGAGTCCCACGCAGAGTAGAGGGAAGAGAATTCCACAAGGAGGGCCCAATGATGGTGAAGGATCGAATTTGAGCAATAGTCATTACAGTATGAATAGGTTAAATTAAAAAAATTCTTAAGCTATGGGATGGGACATTTATTGAAAACTTATAGCACGTCTCTAAGCACTGAAATCATGAGCTATTTTGTAAAAATGACAGCTTTAAAAGTCACGGTGCACTGTGCATATCCAACAGTTTTAAGAACTTGTGAGGCAACACCTTGAAATTTTAAACTAAAATCTATGACTATCAGCATTTAAAATGAGCAATTTTATTTAGATGACAGCGTAAAAGCCTACCATGACAGTATGGAAATTAGAAAAATTAAGCAATGGGAGGGGCATTGAAGTCTTACACCATGTCTTTTAACAATGAAATCATGATAAATTTCCCTAAAATGACAGCCTAAAATGATACCACTGCAGTGTGGAAAAAAAAAATCTCTGTTGGGGAGGAGGCACATCCCCCTGCCCAACCACCTTCCCCTGCTAGGCGGATGTTGAAGTATGAAATCGCTTTTTTTATCAGCACTGAAGTAATAGAGCCATTTTGCCAAGTTGACATCTTAAAATGGTACCATAATAAACGTGGAGACTCACAATTTTTTTTATAATTGTGAGTATATTCATTGAAGTTTAGACCACTCCTATCAGCACTGAAATAGTATAGCAATTTTGCTTTAGATTGCAGTTTAAAATGCTGCCATTGCTGTGTGGAAATTATAAAATTTCTTATGTGGAGGGGACATATCCCCTCCCAAAGCCCCTGCCCTTTTCCATCAGATGCTCGCTTTTCCCCCAGAAACCTTGATTCTCAGAGAAGAGACTAGATAAAACACTGGTCATTGGGGAGGGCTAGATTAAACACTGCATGGTTATTAATTCAGCCACTCGCGAGCTATAGGCCTAATACCAACTGTCTTATCTAAAACACATGGGAAAGGACATTTTTGAAGTCTTAAACCGGTTTGGGTCCACAATTCCGAGGGTCCACTATTCCGAAGGTCCACTATTCCGAACCCTAACTCTAAACCTAACCGTAAAACTAAATATAACCCTAACCCAAACTCACCCCAACCCTAACCATAATCCACCCTACACTCTAATCGCGAAGTATGTCATATGGTAAGCTTAAGCTTACTACGGCTTGTCCACTGGGTGGATAGTTTAAGCTATGTCTTATGGCAACCTCCACAACTTACTTCGAAAGTAACTTCTGTACCTTACCACAAAGTAAGGTCAAGGTTACTTCGGGTTTGTCCAACAGGTGGATAGTTAAGGTAACCATGTGGCGACCTGCAGAGCTTACTTCACCAAGTTGCTTAGGTAACCATGTGGCGACTTGCAGAGCTTACTTCACCAAGTTGCTTAGGTAACCATGTGGCGACTTGCAGAGCTTACTTCACCAAGTTGCTTAGGTAACCATGTGGCGACTTGCAGAGCTTACTTCACCAAGTTGCTTAGGTAACCAGGTGGCGACTTGCAGAGCTTACTTCACCAAGTTGCTTAGGTAACCATGTGGCGACTTGCATAGCTTACTTCACCAAGTTGCTTAGGTAACCATGTGGCGACTTGCAGAGCTTACTTCACCAAGTTGCTTGGGTAACCAGGTGGCGACTTGCAGAGCTTACTTCACCAAGTTGCTTAGGTAACCATGTGGCGACTTGCAGAGCTTACTTCACCAAGTTGCTTAGGTAACCATGTGGCGACTTGCAGAGTTTACTTCACCAAGTTGCTTAGGTAACCAGGTGGCGACTTGCAGAGCTTACTTCACCAAGGGTCCTATCTTTCTACATGGAACGGTAATGTAACTGCAAAGCTGGGCATCTTACTTTGTAAGCTAATATAATAAGATGCCCAGGCTAATATATGGAACCTTCAGTGCTACTTCTATACAATGATTGTCAATGAACCTTGATATTTTCATCAGAATTAGTAATTAAAGTGAACTATTCAATACCGTAATATACTACAACAGAAAAACCCAATGATAAATTTTATTAATGTAATCGTCAGCATTATAATATGTTAAAGTCAACGAGTTTATTACATTTAAACTCGTCAACATCACCAATCAAACAATCATCAAGTATAAACGAAGCCGTAAAAGAGCAATAGTTTAAACAAGGATGGGCCCTGATTTCCAGTATGCAACTGCTTACATTGGATAGTCACAATTGCTGAGATCTAAGCATGCAAATTATTATATTAAACACAGACTGAAGAGTATATTAGTAAAACAAGGTCTTAAGATCGGCATCAGTCTTACACTAGCAAAAAGTCAAGTAAGAGGATTATAATAGAGAACTCAAATAGTTAATAGGAAACAAACATTAATTTGAAAGTCTGCAATGTTATTACATAATAGGAATGCCTTTTATACTATCATAACAGAACTGATGCTAGTTATCGTAGTGCTAGTATTAACAATAGTAACTAATATAAATATCAGTAATCCTATTGTTAGTAATAATTGATAATTAGTAATCATAATAGCAATGGTACTAGTACAATCTCCAACATTTTTCAAGTCATGCTATTAGCAATAGCAGTAGCAATAGTACAATAACAGCAACAATAGCCTTTAACGGAACATAATGGTCAGTACCAATCACGCTAAATATCACCTTTTAGCAAAAAAACTAAAAAAGAATTTTTTTAATTATTCATAAAAGCAGGTTAAGCTGAATTTAATCAATTTTCGGTACATTATTAACAATTCTGTGACAATTGCATGAATAATAATAGAAGCAATGTTCAGCAAATGATACACTTTTAGAACAGGATCAAGAAATAAAATTAACATTAAAGTCTTCCAAAATGCTAAGTGATCGGCAAAAAGATATGTAAAAAATCAAAATTCATAATTAGTCATGTTCTAGTAAAGTCTACATAAACTTGTTGTAATCTACATTTAAAACCACAACCATAATATTTATTGAAACCAAAAGTAAAACAGCTGAATAAAGTTACTAATAAGATACAAATACATTTTTTTTGAAAGGGCAAGTCTTAAAAGGAAGCCCTGCAAACGATGATAATCTAGAATAAACATTTAATCGAATAGTGGCAAGATGGCAGGATATGGCGCGGTGGTGTAGTGGTGGCGTTGTTGCCTTGAAGCCGGAAGGTTCGGGGTTCGAATCCACCTCACGTCGCCGCGTAAGGACCTTGGGCAAGTCCTTCACTCACAATTGCTCAGCGCTTCGGCGTGAAACTCCGGTGCAGTGTCCGCTCTGCATTCGGGAGCGCCTCTGAGTAGGGAGAGATTGAAGGGGCGCTATAACAAGTGCACATACAAACAAAAATATAACCCAAAGCTTAGGTGTGAATACAAAGATAAAAGAAAAATTTCTACAGAAATGTATCAGTCATTGCAGAATTGATCACATTGCAGTCATAATATTTTATAATATGCAACAGAAATGATCTCAACTTAAGTGCAGGAATTATTACAAAAGAAACGAACAATTAAAAATAAATTGGTATGAGCAAATCATGAACTACAGTTCATTCGGCTGAATGACAACCGTAATTGCAAACTAAAGTACTATAACGCTGCGCATAAAGCACATAGACCTTAAAGAAAAACTAGTAAACACTCCAACGATAAACAATCTCAAATATGAGTACTTGATATCTGAGGGTAGAAGCACTTCATATTTGTTACTCAATAGAAATTGCTACAACACATAGTCTAAAATAATTAAGTCAATTCGAAGAGTAAGATTCAGATACTTTAGAACTAGCGAGAGAAAAAATGGAAATGAAAATTAGAATGAAAGATTCACAGTAAATTACAGCACAATACAAAAATTTGTGTAACAGAGTAAAGATCTCAGCGAAGAAAGATAAACAGGGGTGGATATAGAAAAAATGCAATCAGATTGAGAAGTGCACAATGGAAGAGAAAACAATGGAGGCATACAAGTTTGTAAAGGAAGTAAACAGGAAATGGCAACCGAAACAAACAGCAATAAAGGACACAGACGGAAATATAAAAATGGATAAGGATAAATGCAAACAAAGGTGGACGCAATATTGCAGTGAACTATACAACGACCAGCAGTGCAAACAGTGGACTCAGACTGAGCGGTCCCAATGCAGACCTGCTGATTCCGGTCACGCAGGTAAGAAGCTAACCAGTTTAAGACTGTCCCAGAGACGCCAAAGCTATTGGCAAGTCTTGAAAGAAGCAACTGATGGTCAACAGTGTCAAAGGCTGCACTGAGGTCAAGACATACTGAGAGGCAGGCTTTCCCGTTGTCAATAGACGAGAAGATGATATCCAGTGTAGAGACAAGGGCGGTCTCAGTGGAATAGCCTTTGCGGTAAGATGACTGATAAGGACTGAAGTTGGGACAAGTGATGTTCACGTTTCTTAATACGAGTGAGAAACAGACGTTTGAGGATCTTAGAAATGTTATTAAGGCTGGAAATAGGTCTGAAGTTTGAAAGATTGCTGAAGAGTCTAGGTTAGGTTTTTTAAGCAAGGGTGTGACTAGAGCGGATTTGAAGCATGACGGCAAATGTCCTCCAGCAAAAGACAGGTTGGCCAAGCATGCAATAAGGTGGGAGAAAACATCAGAGCAGGAAAGCATAAGAGATGTTGGGATGAAATCCATTTGGGATAATTTAGGAGCCATGCTTTTAAGAAGATTGTAGACTTCAAAGTAGGGGACATGTGGCAAGTCACTGAAGGCAGATCCAGAGAAATCAGAGTCAAGCAGCAGGTCATTCCATAAAAAATAAGCAGTACATTTAGCAATTTTACATTTTAACCCATTTTAGCCCACAGTTCCACTTCTGGAACAAGGGGGATAAAATGTCACGGGTTACGTACTTTGAACTTCCCACCGAAAGTAATGAACAGGAAGTGCTTAGCAATAAACAATACATCAATTTTTGGTGAAACTTCATTGAAATTCTTTGTAATTAATCAATTACAATTTTTTTCCTTTTTACATTAATTATTTCCTGTTACCGTTGGAAATGTCCAGAAGAAAGTAATTATTACAATGTCATTACTTATTTCAAATTTTAATTTCATAACTAATTTCAACGGGAAATACTGTATAGAAATTTATGTAATACATCGAAATTGTGTTAAAACAATTATCCTAAGGAATTTAGTAATTTGAACTTTTGTTCCATATGTGGAACTGTGGGAAACAACAGCACCATGGCAAATTAAAATTTGTATTTTTGCTTTCTGTACTCTATGAGGTTATCGCAATGGGAGCGCTACTGAATGGCCTTGGTTGTGAGCGGCGCTATATAAATTACTAATTACATTACATTACATGCATACATACATACATACATACATACATACATACATGCATGCATAGTTGCATACATACATACATACATACATGCATGCATGCATAGTTGCATACATACATACATACATACATGCATGCATGCATAGTTGCATACATACATACATACATACATACATACATACATACATACATACATACATACATGCATAGTTGCATACATGCATACATGCATACATACATACATACACACATACATACATACATACATACATGCATGCATACATACATGCATGCATGCATGCATACATACATACATACATACATACATACATACATACATACATATACACATACATACATATACACATACATACATATACATACATACATACATATACACATACATACATATACACATACATACATATACATACATACATACATACATACATGAAAGTTGCTTCCCACACTGTCACAAAACCCACTAGACATGCAAGCTGTGAACTTTTTGCTGTTCAGCTTCACTAGAAACTTCATCAAAACTAAATAAGAAATTATCTTACAACAATGTTCATGTACCTGTAAATTCCCACAGTTCCACTTCTGGAACAAACATATTTTGTGCAAATTTCTATGGAAAAAATATAATTAAATTTTACAGAATATTTTTCCTCTTCATTTTGGCACTAAAGCAATAGTGTAAACGAAAAAAAATTCTGAAAAAAAATTCGGGCTAAAATGGGTTAAATTGTTAATCTTGTTGATAAAAAATGTAGCAAAGCTAGATCACAGAATTTGATTTTCAGAGTCTGAGCGTTGGCAATCGAGAGTATCTTTCGAGTGCAGAGGATGTTGGGAGATGCGCCATCGATCCCGTGGATTATCAGCGCTTTCGAGTCGACTACGAAAAAAATTACGTTCTTGATTCATTTATAAGTTCGTTTGCAACACGACGATCATTGTTACAGATCGATGACTGCAGGAACATCTGAAAACAAGAACCAGAATTTTATTAATAGTATCACAAAAAAAGAATGAATACAATTTTTAATTATAATGTGACAATAGACCTCACACATAGTGTCCTTGACAACCCATTTGGAGGGTGATAGACAAAAGTGTGCAGTCATGCTAAAATCACCCTCGAAATTTACAATCGTATTGACTGAAGTCATTTATTAAATGACAAACAAAAAAGCAACAAAATATATGCAATGACAACACATTTACAGAAGAGTTCTCTGCTGTAGATGTCAAAAGGACAACCCTAAAGGGCTTATAAACCTGCTAAGTCAAGGGTTGTCTTCTTTCCATTGGAATTATTTTTGAATGACCTAACGATATTTGGATACTGGTATATTAGGGTTGTCCAGAAAAAACAAAAAGTTTCAGAAAACACCAAAAGTGAAATTTTTCCCATGATTTTATTCATGTGTGACCTACAGATATTTTTTACAGAATTTTAAAATGTCATCCTTAGGTCCCTCATGGCCCCTGAACTTTGGGACCGATTTTGATAGAAATCGCACTGTATTTTCAATACGAACAACTGATGGCGAAGCAGATAGGACTCACAGTTGCACTATTAGACACCAAACTGATATAATTTTCATTACTCGACTAATCAGCAATAAAACAAGTTGAAATGTACATTCTGAGCAATATAAGGGGGCCGTCCATAAATGACGTCACGCAATTTAGGACGATTTTTTGACCTCGAACCCTCTCATTACACGTCGTCACAAAATTCATACAATATCTAGTAAGAAACTGTCACAAATAGTCACAGATGTGTGACCCAGCCCCTCCCCCAGCGTCACATCATATCATCGATTCATATGGTTCACATCCCTATTTTTCACATACTGTTAGTAATGCGACTGTTGTGAATGCCTTGACACAACTTCAGGGGCCATGAGGGACCTCAGAATGACATATATCTGTAGGCCACACATGAATATCATGGGAAAAACCTCACTTTGGGTGTTTTCTGAAACTTTTTGTTTTTCTGGACAACCCTACTGGTATATACACAGTGCCAGACAAGTAAGAAAGATGAGGAAAAACTTAACATGTTCGTAACTGATGAGATTCGATTTAAAATGAGATTCGATTTAAAAAATAAAAAGCACTGCATTCACTATTTCATACCAATTTAACACACACAGAGCATAAATATTTGTACATACGGCCCCCAGGTCCAATAATGCTTTAATGCAGTTCTAAATTGTTTCAAATATGGTATTTTTATCTATATTTTTCAATGGCTACAAGACGAGAATTACAAAATCATGGACCCATGCATTTGACCGATGTGCTTAGTCTACTCAGATCTACACTTAGTTCAGAGACGGCCAAAGAAAAGGACTTGAGCAACTGGTAGAAAGCAGTCAAATTATTCTGAGGTAGTAAGTGCAGCGCGAACCCATTTTAAGTGGAGGTGCTAACAACTGAGAAGGCTCAATGCTATGTGACCAAAGAGTGAAAGGAACCATGAGCTTCTTCATAGCCAAAGAGCACAAAGCACGATGAATAAATTTCTAGAACAAATTAATGAATAAATAATGAATAAACACGATTTGAAAATACATGAGTCTCAGTTAACCCAAACCTAAAAAATTACAAGAATACATCCATTACATTTCCTATAAGCAACACAATATTTGCAGAGCTCAGTTCATTGAATATTTTGCTCTAAATTTTCCCTTTAGGAATTCTCAACTGAGACCATTTTACAGCAGATGTTTAGTGCACTATCGGTCAATGGGTTATACAAAACACACCGGTCTAATAGAAACTCCTAATGGTCAAAAGTTTGTGACCGGCATATTTTAAAGAATGAATTCACTGAAAAACAAGCAACTTTTGAAAATACAGATTATGTAATGCCTATTCAATGTATAATGTCATCACACACCACTGGGAACAAAATTAATACCTATAATTGAATATTTTGTCAGAAATCATTTTTTTGCAAGAGTATCGATTTTGGCCAATTACCTTCGTAACTTGAATAAATCACAGATTGACAGACACAATAACTCAAAAATTATTTCAATTGCTTTCACTGTCTTTTAGTCATATAGTGTCACCACAATAAAAAATAACACTGAGGTTTTGATAGCAGTTTGAATGAGCTGCAGCATCGATTCGGCAAGTTTTTGACAGCATTCAGGTGTTATTTCCAGCACCCACACAACATTTATGCAGTTGATCAAGTGGGCACCCGTCAAAAGGGCGCCGACAATAGGGCCCCGACAAAAGGGTGACCGACATAAGAGCGGCGCTCTTAAAAGAAATAACATCAATGAAGAGTCGCCCTAGAGGTGATAATATTATTAGTAAATAAGCAGCTCAATGACCACACCACAACGAGCAATTAATACTTAAATATTTCACACACATGGTGTTAGTTGATAGACAACATGCTCCGAGTACCTGGAATAGGTGTTAAAATAAACAAATCGAGTGTAGAAAGCGGTTACATGAGAGGTTGGAGTGGTCGTAATCACGTGATGTATGTTTTATATATATAAGCAAAGGAAGCATGTCATGGAGGTATGTAATGGTTAAATTTGCTTTAAATAGTTCCACACTGGCAAGTGTAACGTAGGCTAATGATTTACGTTTCTGGTTTTCTATCATTTAACGACTTTGCGACAGTCTATTTTTGAAATTTTTGGCTTAGACTTTTAGTCATATTTCTAGATTAACAACTTTTATGGAGTTTGAACTTCTCATTTTAACTCTTTGTTTGTATTTCTGAAATAATTTCTTAGACTCTACATCTCGTCAAACATTAAAGTCATGTATCTAGTGGTGGATCACTTGTCTTTTTAAAATACTTTATGTGTTTGCGGGTGGCTCAATGAAAAGGTAAACCCAAATCCCCAAAAATGACGAAAAAACACATAGCGTGATTTCTCGAAAAACAGTTTTATAGAAAACAGCTTACCGTAACTCCCGTAAGCTACCAAGAGTAATTTCGTAAACCTGTATTTTGGTGTCTTAAAAACTAATTTGCCACTGTACATGTTTCAGCGTTGGTCAAATTTATATAAGTCAAATAGACTTCCAGATTTCTTGTTAAATAGAAGTCGGGTAATCCCAAAGACTGCATACAAAGTGGTTCTTGTTTTTTATCTGACCACCAAAACTTATAAATTCGATGAAAAATATTTCCTGACGAAATAGAAGCGGGATTTATCTAACAAATTCTTGCCTAAACAGAAGTTGGATCATTTAAAATGATTCTCGACAAACTAGAAGTTGGATTTATTAAAGGTAACGCTGCAACGTTAGTTCTTGGTGTCTTGGTGGTCGGATAAAAAAACAAGTACCTACAAAGCAATATGGTTGCCAAATCTTTTTTGGGGATTTGGGTTGATCTCAACATGTTTACCGTTATTTTAAATGCATGACAAAAAAAACAGTATTTTCAGTCAAGGTTGGGTCGGGAGCATTCCCAAGTAGTAACCCAGCAATATGAAATGTCTATAAGCAATTTTTTGCGTTTCGTTTTTGAAACGTCAAAAACGGGGGGTGGTCTCACTAAAAGTGGTGCAGCTTTTGTTGCGCTTTAAATATTTTTTATGAAATCTGGCCATCATGTGTAAATATGAATTGTCTACAAGCCTGCAAAATTTCATTTCGATATTCATATTTTTGGTCAAGATATTGTGGAAAAACCTAGGGGGTGTCTTTTTTTGGCCCACCCTGTATATAGATTGGCAGACACATGCATGTGCCCAGTGATGCTGTGTCAATGATAGAAAGAAAGGAATAAGGCCAAGAATGATTAGCATCGCTCATCCAAAGGCTAAATTCCTCTGCATTTTTTAAGTATCTCAAATCCTAATTTTTTAGCTGTGGCTGGAAGCGCCCCGAGCAGGTTTCTTGATGAGGCGCTACATAAATTCTCAAACTGAATGAATGAACACGACAAAATAAATCAGCGTCAGTTAAAGACACCTGGTTATGAGATAGGTTATCAGATAGAGACACTTCAGAAATGTATAATCCACACACACACACACACACACACACACACATAAAGAGAAGAATCTGTGTATGACAGGAATGTAATTCCACAGTTTTGAGCTCTTCACCACAAACCTTCACTTCTGTGTCCGTCTGGGCATGGGACACCCATTGAAGGGGTTTGCGAATCTGTCCCGCCATGGGGCCCATGGTGGGGGGAAACCAAATGTTTACACATTTTGCGTTTAAAATCACTGGCATTTCCAAACTTTTTGCACTTTTTCAGCTTTTCGCTCAAAACCTTCACTACTGTGTCGGTGCTGGCATCGGAGCGAGGGAAGGAGGCAGGGAGCGAGGGAGGGAACGAGAGGGGTGAAGGAGTGAGCGAAAGAGGCAGGGGAGGAAGGTGTGGAGGGAGCAAAGGGCAAGGAGAGACGGAGGGAGTGAGGAGCGAGGGAGGGAGCAGGAGAGTGGGATGGAGGGAGAGAGGCAGGAGTGAAGGAGGAAGTAAGGGAGGACGGAGGGAGAGACAGAACGAGGGATGCACGGAGAAAGGGATGGAGTGAGGGTCGGAGGGAGGGACGGATGGAGGGAAGAAGTGAGTAAAGGAGGGGTCAGGATGGAGAAAGGCAGGGAAGGAGGGGTGGATGCGGTGGGATTGGGGTCGGGAGCGGAGTGGGGGTCCTGGGGTGAAGGGGGCGGTGTGGAGGTGGGAGCGGGTCGTGGGGTGGGAGGTTGGTATTTTCTGTTTCTCGTCCAACCCTCCTCCTCACTTCGCCCGCACCCAGCCCACTTCAACCGTGCGCCCCTAGCCCACCTCCACATAACTCCGGCCAACCCCACTCCATCTACTTCATAAAATGCACAACATAAGAAATTTATGAAAAAATCATTTTTTCCTTTTTTCACCCTGATTCCCTTTCCCAATTCTACCCCACGACAACCCCATATTCCAAACGCCCTCACCGTGTCTCACACAGCCTCAACCACACCGCAATCAAACAGTTTCAGAAAATTTTGGTTTTTCGTTTAACCCTGCATCCAACTTCGACCCGTACGGTTCACTCCAATCTCACACCCCAACCGTCCAACCCACGGCCATCCCAACTCAGGCCAACTCCACCCTATCTCCCACGTCCTACACGCCGCCCCACGCCGCAATAGGCTCGACATTTGAAATTCATCCCAAATAATGTTTCACTACGTTTTAACCCTGGCTTCACCGCACTCAACCCAGAAATCCCGGCCCCATCCCCTACACAACCCACCCTGTAGTAAAACAGAAAACAATTATATAGGTTAATCAGAACTGAAAGCATCATGTCACAGATGGCCCAATGCACTGTCAAGCTGCCCACCCCAAATCAAACTAATTATAATAATAAAATAATAATAATATAATACTGCTACTGTTAATAAGAATATTATTTAATATTCACATATCAAACTCACAATTACAATCAGTGTAAATTTGTGAGCAAAAAGGGCAAATTTCAGTCATTGTTAAATCAGTTATGATACATATGAAATAACTAGCTGGGGTACCCGGCGTCGCCCAGAAATTTAGGATTTGCCCCGCTTCTGACCAATGCCCTACTTTCCCCTCGCTCCATCCCATTCGCTCTCTACCCCTTTATTCCTCTCTTCCTACATCCCTCCATATCCCTCATAACCTCCCGCTCCTTCCTTCCCACTATCCCTCCATCCGTCCCTCCCTACCCTGCCCCACTCCACTCTTTCTCTCCGTGCATCCGTCCGTCCCTCCCTCAATCCATCCCTCTCTTCCACGGTTCCACCCTCCCTACCTACCTTCCTCTCTCCTTCCCTCCATCCCTCTTTCCTTCCCCACTCCTTCCCTTCTGCTCTCCCTACCTCCTTCACCACTCCTTCCTTTACTCCCTCCTTCATCCCTCCTTTCCTCCATGCATCCCTCATTCTGTCCCTCCCTCCATCCCTGCCTTCCTCCCACTTCACTCCACCTGCCTCCCTCCATCCCTCCCTCCCCTCCCTATATCCTCCTTGCCTCCTCACTCCCTCCCTCCTCCCTCCCTCCTTCACCCCTCCTCCTCCCATTCCCTCCTTCGCTCCCATGCCCACACCGACACAGTAGTGGAGGTTTCAGGTGAAAAGCGGAAGTGTTGAAAAGCGCAAAAAGTTTGGAAATGCCAGTAATTTTACACACAAAATATGTAAACATTTGGTTTTTCGCCCCCCACCATGGCGGGAGCCGCGGCACTGATTTGCAAACTCTTTCACTGGGTGTCCCATGCCCAGACGGACACATTAGTGAAGGTTTAGAGTAAAGAACTCAAAAACTGGAATTGCATTGCGGTCAAACACACAGAATCTCCTCTGTAAATATTTATATAGATATCTTATACCCATTTCTAGATGCAGTGCTCCTTTAGCGTGCAGAAATGTAATCTTCTTTAGTAGCAAGATAGCAGGAACTGTCTGTGCCACGACCACCTACAACAACAATAAAAATAGCAACAGAAGAGCATTAGAGCATATCACCAAGCAAGCCCTGAGGCGATCGTGGGTAAGAAATGGTAGCAATAATTAGCCATGAAAGTAGTGGTAGTAATGATAGTAGTAGTAATAGCAATACTTTCACTAATTATGTTGCGGAGGACAAGGCCTGAATTTCTATACATTCAGCAAAAGCTCCTAGCATAGTTTCTTAAACCCTGGTAAAAAAAATAATAATAATTATATTTGCACCAAGAGCAACAATGCCTTTAATAGACCCACAAACACCATAACGACGAACACAATCAGCAACAATATAGAAACAGAAGAGAACAGCATTAAGCCCAGGCCTGGTGCAGTTTATGAATAAGAAATGTTAGCATCAGCATTTCTTAGCATCCGCAAATGAGAGTAGCTTATCACTCTAACTTGCCATATCTTCTTCACACCAAGAATGTGCTATCAGTAAACCTATTTAGCATATATACAACTTTTCACACTAAAGACTTTTTAACTCAACCTAATAAGCTGTCTGTCATAATGGACTAATTTTCAGGAAGCTGAGATCAAAAAGGCATCATGACTTGAAGACTGGTGAGATAGAAGTTACTAAAAAAGCAATCATGTGTTGGATATCGACACTACGTGTTGTGCTATACGATCTTAGTATCTACACGGTGAACGGAAAAAAACCGAACCTGTCCAATTGCTGCAATATTTTATGTAATAATTTGTGCATTTCAATAAAACATGGAGAAACTTCAGTTTAAAGGACATGGACCAGATTACTATCAGTGTCAGTTACAATGAGTGTCCAAAATATCCTCCTTAGGCCTCAACACATGCACGCACAAACACGCGCTCGCCACTAACCAATTACTGAATCGATTTCAGCTTGATCAAATTCGTGTCCGTAGCAAATGACTCCCAGGGATGTTTTTCTTCAGTGTTCCACCGAAAACAAATACAGGTGATCATTTTGGCAATACGAAGGTGAAACAAGAGTGAACATTTTCACGTCGACAAACCAAATAAAATGTATCCAGTCTGCAGGATAGCGCTTTAAGAACTGCCTTTCTCGCTCGATGTGCGCCTGTTGTTGACCTCCGTTAGCTCAGTCGCACTGTGCGCTCCTTGAAATATTTTAATCACTTCAAGTTGTAACTGGAATAGTGCATAATTAAAAGAAATGGTTAAGTTTATACTTGGGAATAAAATAGTCTTAGTCGCAGTAATATTTTGAAAATGTTGATGCTGATTTCTCTATTTATTGTGGAGGTTCGGTTTTTTTCCGTTCACCGTATATATTTCTATACTCTATACTTTATGCCTTCGTCAGCAATAGCTCAGTGTCAACAACTGACACTTGGTCATATGCCAATGGCGCTTCATAAATGGATAATAATGATGGCTATGCTAACAATATTTGGCTAAAAATGAGATATTAACGATGCTTTCCAAAATGTTACCGACCACAGGATTGGCCATCAACTTGTAAGAGATCATTCCCGATTGCCAGAGTTCGAAAAAGCCTTGACTTCTACAAGCAAAATTACTTTCAGTCAGTCGAATTACAGAGCTTCTGCAACAACTTGGCAATAATGTGTATCAACAATGACTAATCCAATAATTTGCTATCATTAGAGTCTTTCGTCATCTTTCTCTCACCTCAAGACCTCACTTTTCTCTTGAACCTCCCTTTTTTCTTAGGTGGGGTGCACACACACACTGGGAGCTCTTCTGAAAGGCTTTTTATAAATGATCATATACAATAGAATGAAATCCCCATAACCATGTTTTAAGCTCTTGGTGCTGCACACATAGCAAAAATTATTTTGTCATTGCACTTTTAATAATAGATTTTCAAGTACTGCTGACACTAAACAATAGTAAACATAATTATAGCTCTCTGAGTTAGTGAAATGCAACTAAATTTCATAAAGACTGTATGGACAAGAACACTAGATTGAAAGCAGAGGTTCAAAAACTGTGGCAGAGATTAAAATTATTAAGAACTGAAAACTGCAAAGTAGCAAATATAGTCCAGATATCAAGAACTTCCACTACACTGGTGACAGGCTTAGGTATACATACAGAGCCACACAAAAATATGGCAAAATATGCAAATGGTCAATTCTGTCCTGTGTTGCTCCAGGTCAAAAATTGGAAAATTATCGAGGATCAGAAAGAATAAAGTTGCTATGCAGTTGGCGGTCCCCTTGCAGCTAGCCACAAAACTAGCAGTATGTCATTTACTTCACCAGGGTTCCATTAATTACCTGTATGACATGTCTACCTTCATCGCTGTTCACCACTTAAAAAGCTAGAAGGAATCAAGATAACATATGCTTCACCACATCAAACACAACCAACACCACCACCACACACAGTAGCGCTTAATAAAATGCATCAAAAATAAATAATGATGTTAATACAAATAATATAATTATTATCTAGAAATATGAAATACTTACGATGCATACCCATAATAACTTAACAGTTGGTGTGCTTGACCATTGAGCATGTGCTGTCACCATTTTAAAATTTCAGATTTGAACAACTGCATCGAGTCCTACAAACAAAATGATTTAATTCAGTCAAATCCCAGAACTTCCAAAACACTACATTGCAGACTAAATCAATTTTGAATGAATAATTCCTAATACCAGATACAAAATGCAATATACTTTAGACTAGTAGGAAGATAATGAAAGCTATTTCTGCCAGCACCACCAACAAGAGTATTAACATCAGAAGCAATAGAAGACCAGAAAACCACTGCAATAATCCAGCATACAACAATGCCACCAACACCTACATCTGCATCACAACCGTCAACACAATCACCAACATAACCATTACCTCTCCACCACCAAAAATAACAATATAAGTATAATAGCCCTTGAACATCAAGTTAGTCCCGATGGGTTTATGGGTAAGAAATGTTTGCAACATCATTATCTCAGCCTATGTATACAAGGGAGACGATCAGTCGTCTCAACAATAGCCATACTGTCACTGTACTGCTTATAGTCAAATCATACAGGGTGCACACAGACAAGAAAACTCGATCAAAGTTTCTGCCACCACCCCGAAAATAATAACAACAATGACGACAACAACAATAATAGTAATAATAACAATAGACTAGCCATCCCAGAACAGCAGCACAATGCCATCCTCATTTGTTTAAATCATGTAGATTACAGTCATGTACCTCTGGTCAAAAAAATAATAATATTCAGCGCCTCATTCCAGAATTTAAATAGTGCTTCTTCAAGAGGTTGCTCAGAAGCACTTCCGACTCTAGTACCCTAACAAGCACAGTTTTGAGCTTAATAAAAAAAAGCTTCAGTGAGAACCCCTGGACGCAGATGTAGCTCCTGTGGGAGCCCACTCCAGACAACATGGAAAAGATCAATTCTGCATGATTACAGTTCTTCATACGAATGGAACCAAATGCATTCCCTTCTGTGCAGAACAGAGAGATGGTCGCCTTGGATACATGTCGAACAACATTGCTCTCGCAAGCAGTCTCAGGCAATAGCACGCACACATTGCCAAACCAGAGCAGCGATCATAAAACAGTGCCAGTTATATTACTAATTATCATCGTAAAAATTAAGATGATGATGATATAATAATAAATCACAACAGTAATTGTCCGTTTGCATGCATCGCTTAAATTCTGTCGTGCCCTTTAGTAGTTCACTTTTGCAACACCATGGAGCCGAGAACCTTGAAATAATGCACATGCTTAGTTTCTTTATATTGTAATCATCTAAGATTTTACAAAAATAATATTAATTAATAATAGCAGCAGAAATAATAATGGCTGTGAAACCTGTGAATAGTCTTGATTTGACAGTCATTTTTACTCCTAATATAATTTCTATAATTCATGAGAGATCATTGATATCTTTGGAAAAAACAATATTTAATAATAATAATGATAATACTAAAATAATAATAATGGCTTTGACACCTGAGGAAAAATAATAATTATTAAAAATAATAATTATGATTTTTTTTATTGATACGTCACGGGGTCAAAATTCAAATCTAGACAGAAAAATTGGTTCGAGATTACTGTCTCGCAGTATCCCCTGGTCAACTCAGATAAAATGAGAAAACTGATAGTAGAATGTCGGTGGAGAGATGAGTCGATAAAGGAGAGAATTGGGCACCTGACTTAAAACGCCAAGGCTAACAAATGACGTCAATAATAATTCATACCCATAGGTGTCTCAGGGCTAACTCACCATAAGAACCCAAGACTTCTACCAAATAAGTGAGTGAACTGAAAGCGGAAACAACAAATTTGTGCTTTCAACGACATGTTCAAACACTAAATTTCTGACAATGTGCAAGACAACACAAGTTTTCAAGGAGTCGAGGTGTGTCATTTTCTTATCTGATACATATCCTGCGATTCAAAATGCTAGCAAAAAGTTTACAAAAGACTGTGTGACTGTTCATGTGAACAGTATGGCCTCCCCAAAAATCTCTAAAATAGAGCATTGCTGCCTTATAAGCCACATCACATGATGCAGAGTGCTCAGAAGTATGCAATTAGCAAGAAATGATCCATGTGTTCTAAGTAAGCAAATAGGACATTTTGTTGATTTACAATAGGAAAAATTCCCGATAAAGTTTAAAAGGGTAAAGATTAAATGCTAGAAATTCTGTCGAAACAAAAGAACTTTCATGTCCCGGGCTTCCTTTCGGACCCATTCAAAATTAACTAAGTCAGAATGACGAAAGGCAAATAACTTCTAACTTAAAAAGTGCCTAATCAGTAGACAAAGTGCATGTTTCTTCAGTTTCGAACATTTTATATTTACTCAATTTTTTTTAAAATTTAACGTGTCCAATGTGTCCATTTTTCATAGATCTCGTGCTGATTACTTACTGATTTCATTCAAATCAAGTGGTGCAGCTGATACGTAGTAGCACTCTATTTTTGCCAAGTCGTTGACAACCATATTATTTCACATTCAGGAACGCAGTCTTCGGAATAACCATTAAGTTTATTCTTTTAGAATTTATTTGGACAATTTTATTTAACAGATTAGGAAATTTTCTATTAAAATACCGTAATCATGTGCAACAAGTAACTCATTAACTCACTTGGCGGAATTATTTGACAGAACCATAACCACGTGTGCAAAGTCGATGACACTGTATAATCCACAAAACAATCTCCGTTGAAAATGTTAATAATTTCCTAGAAATGCAATCAAGAGTTTCGCTGAGAATGCATACAAAGAACACAAAATAAATTGAATGTTTCATATTTACCCGAAAACCAGATAATAGCATGGTCCGGTAATATATCGTTTTAGCGGAATAAATTATACTATATTTTGGACTAGCGCAGCATAAGTATTTTTCATGAATTCGGCTTCTACATTTACATGATTCATTCTCATCAATCAGGTGCCATTTAGGGAACAATTGATTTACTTTTCCAGCTTCTAACAACAATAAAAAAATTATCAATCGAACTTCCATTTAAATAACAATAATTTTCAATCAATCCAGCTTCAATCTCAGCAATAATGCTTTCAGAAGACTTTGGACAATGATAATCCGTTCGTGCAGCCAACCGTCGCGATGCGACGAAGGCATTATGACATGACACGACAAATTTAATTCTATGGTAAACACGCACACTGGATGCCCGTACTCCAAACAATATGGTGGCCAACGAATGCAATAAAATTAGAGCGCAGCGACCTATCCTATCGACGGCATCGCAACATGCAAAGCGCTCAGCAGAATGACTGCAATAACCCTAAAACTAACCCTAACCGACCCTCACGACGCCTAACCTGAGCCCTAACCGACCCTGATGCGATAAATAGTCGCTGCGCTCTAATTCTATTGCATTCGTTGGCAGCCATATTGTTTGGAGTATGGGCATCCAGTGTGCGTATTTACCTGTATACCATCCACGATAAATCCCATGCAATGGCCAATAATTGATATCGCTAAAACGACAGATTACCGCATGGTCCGATGACGCACCAGTGGCTGTAAAGCACTATAATGCAAAAGACAATTTCAGCGCCCAAATTAATTCGTAATACCACAAAATATGGAAACATGTCTGGTTAATTTACGAATAAGATCACCTACTTGATTAAGTTGATGATATATTAGAAGTTCGCTTCTGAAGTTCGCATCCACCAATTCTCGCCGCCATTAATTTTGCAAAGGGCCTTAATAGTCACATCCGGTCCCATCTAGGCGAGGCTTCCGAGTTGTATAGCGCAACACATGCACGTGAAATGTGTGAAGGCTGAAGAACTGAATTATTGTTGAAACAATTGGCCATCATTTACTTACCCTGATAACCTAGAAATCAAATAGTTATAAGCCTACGATTTGCCTCAAGAATTTCAAGTATCGTTGTTTACAATGGAAACGCATAGCACAGAGAATTTGGCATATTCTGAAAATTTATACAGCGCTCGTCAAGTCAATGCATGAGAATCATCTTAATCACAAGAACTTTGTGAAAATAGAACCAACAGAGTGAAAATCAGTTCCAGGTCAAGATCCATCAGACTACTGGACTAAGTGAAAAATAAGTAAGAAAATACTTTAATGGAATTATAGGAAACTGGTGGGTGGGTAGATGATTGAAGAAATGACTGAACGAACGGACGCACGGATTGGTGGCTGGATGGGTGAGTTGGTGGATGGATTGGATTGTGTGTGGGTAGATGAATGAATGAGCGAGCGAATGAATGAATGAATGAGTGAGTGAGTGAATGAATGAATGAATGAGTGAGTGAGTGAGTGAATGAATGAATGAATGGACGGACGGATGAATGGGTGGGCTGGTGGATGGATGAATTGGGGGGGGGGGGGGTGGACGAATGAAGGAATAAATCAGCGGACGGACAAATGGATTGGTGGGTGGGTGGGCTTGTGGATGGATTGGGTGGTAGATGGATGAATGAATAAATGGACGGAAGGACAGACGGATTAATGGATGGACGGACGGATTAATGGATGGATGGATGGATTAATGGATGGACGGATGGACGGACGGACGGAAGAACGGAAGGATGGATTAATGGACGGACGGACGGACTGACGGCAAGTGGGTGGAAAGATGGATGGATGAATGGATGGATGTCAATGATTTAAACGCATGCTAGATATAAACATACAGATTGTACATATAGCATACGCACACTTACTTATTTACTTTCAAACATAGAGGTCTCCGTGTGTATAATTTGTACTGGTGCAATGACCTCTGACCGACAAACGGCGGAGTCTTGGCCTCGGCCGGTGTCATGGGCTAAAGGCTAAGCTAAGAATGCATCCTATGAGGAAGGGGCTGTGGATGAGAAAGAAGGGATTAATAGACAGCGTGAACCATTTAGGCCAGTAGCAGGCATGAATCACGAGGTATAATTGTTGACAGATCCGCTGGAATCGTAGCCGTAGTTGCCTGTAGGCTATCACAGACCCGTGGGTCCGACATTGTTATATGACCTTGTCATATAGATACAATGATAGTAAATAAATTGTAAGGAATTTCGGCGATTGTTTAAGAGCGTATTTTTTAACGAAGTACTCTAAATACACAGGTCACTTCGTTGCAACAGGCGGACGGACCGACGGGCGGGCGGACGCACGGACGGACTGATTGACAGATAGTTAAACAGGCAAACAAACAGAGAGTCAGTTACATAAAGGGACGGATGGATGGACGGACTGATAGGCAGACAGACAAACCTACCCTTAGTCACGCGGCCAGACAGACAGGTAGACACTACTAGACACACAGATAGATGGATGCACGGGCGGACGGACGGATGGACGGATCGATAGACAGACACTCAGACAGTTAGATGGCCACACAGTCACAAGGCCAGACAGGCAGAGACAGATGCATGGGCGGACTCTTGTCCAGCAGGTGACCCAGGCCAGCCGGTCGCAATTGGCGGTCAAAGTATACACAGGGTATTCCCGCCACTGCTTTCAGCTCTTTGCGCCTAACTGATTCTTATCGTAGTCCGAGGATGTCTGGCTTCAATCATCTCCTTCCCCTCACAGTCGGCCTTTCCCCAATCGGACGATCCTCCCACTCTCCTAGATTGACTGGTCAGTATATGACTGGGCTCAAATGGCACCCGCTCTGATTAGGTAATTAAGCCCACGAAGTAACCTGTAGTTGCCAGGAATCCGTCTCTTCATCGTCAAGTAAGGGTAAACCTTCCACAAGATCGCGTAGAAACCAGGCCATGAAATTGGTATGGTAGAATACTTTGTGGTATGTTTATTGACGATCTGTTGGGAGAGTGTAGCCACAACCCTAACACACCGTAACCTTATAACCACCAAGGATAACGAACAAAATATAGCGGATATTCGGAATAGTGAACCTTAGGAATAGTGGACCTTCGGAATAGCGGGCCGTTACTCTTAAACCATGTTTTTCAGAAGTTTTCATGACTTTATCGCTCATAAATACAGCTGGCAACCAAGAGCCTGATACGTGCTCTAGCTGATGTCAAAAGTAAAAAATGCGCTGATTTCTGGGGCGGAGCCCCAGACCCCGCTGGGGGGAGCTTACGACGCTCCCCCAAAACCCCTAGTCGGCATTGGCTTCGTGCCTTCGGCACTCGCTGCTACGCATCTTCTTTTGAGCACCCCCAGGAAAATGCTCTGGTTGCGCCCCTGGATAGGCTAATTTATTACAGGAAACTACGTCATTACGTTGTGTCGTCTGCTGGCGTTTTGCATTTGGCGGGAGCTGCAAATAGACATAGCTTGTGTACCTGGAGGAATGCAAATCCAATGGCCACTCCACCGATCATCGTGAAGTTGGTCTGAGTAAATGATGACAGTTTCGCGAAGCAACCCTAAAGAAGCGACAGACAAGTAATTAAGTGTAGGCCTAATTATAAGTTAAAACACCCTAAATTAGCGTGATGTAAGCTTATAACTTAAGTCATAAGCCTAATGCAAGTTAATTACAGCACACAACTTCAATGGGAGACTTTTTTAAAACTTACTTCAGCGCTCGCTATAATAATGATTCCTCATTAAAATATCGTCATTAGGCCTATAATTGGTTCACGGTTTAAACAAATTTTAAGCAAATAATTTTGAGGTGTTCTAGCTATGCATGTGACAGAGACACATGCTTCGATCGGACAGTTTTCATTCAGTAATCCAAGCACCAACTGCCCAATAGACCTATTCTGATTAGTATTTTATTTAGTCCTATATACTATACGATCGATCGAGGAAGGCCTAGGCCTAATAACTATACCTAATGGCTGTACGACGTACCTTATAAGGAGCAATGTGCTCAAGCTTACTTCAAATGAAATTGTAGCCTAACCAAACAATCTTTTTGAGTTTTTTTCTATGGTTTCACTGAAGAAGACCAGTCCAAGATCTCGAAGATCATATTGGCCAGGTATAACCAGGACTGATTATAGCGAGTTGATGTACATAATTATTATATAGGTCTACCGTCTACGGCAGCGGTTCTCAACCTTTTTTGTGCGGCGACCCCTTGGAAGCACTTCGAAAGTTGTGACGACCCCAACATCAAACTGACTGAGTAACCTCCCTCACTGTTTTTTGCCGTTGTTCATTTTTATGCATTTTCATTTCACAATTCGAAAAACTGCTTTTGTCAATTGTGTGAGGTTACCTGGCACTTTCGAGTCAGAGAGCTATCTGTCCAATAGTTTGAAGTTCAAGTTCCATAAGTCTATTCAGCAAGAAGGAGGCTTGTAGCCTAAGTGCTTCTCCCCATTTGCGAAAATTTTAGTTTTTCATCCTTCAATGGTATCATTTAAAGCTGTCATTCTAACGAAATTGCTCATCATTTGAGTGCTGATAGTTGTTGTTTGAGGCTTCAAAAGTGCCCCTCGCATTATTTCAATTATTTTGACTTTCCACACCGCAATGGTAACATTTTCTGTTGCCATCTCAAAAACATTTCTCATGATTACATTGCGAAAGACATGGTTGAGGACTTTAGTAAATAAATACTGTAAATTCCTCCCCATTGTTTAGGATAACTTTTTGAATTTCCACGTTGCAGTGGTAGTAATTTAAGCTGTCAGCTTCGCAAAATTGCTCACTCTTCAATAGGCCTACTAATAGTCAGGGCTTAAGACTTCAAAGCAGAGGCGCCCGCAGGCGTACGCACTTACGCAAGTGCGTACAGCGCTGAAAGGCTAAAAAATGGTTGATGACTAAAAAAAGGTCATCAGTTTTTCGGCGACCCTGACGAAAATATGTTCCGGTTTCCTCCAAGACCCTAAATTTTGTCCCCATCGAAGAAAATTTCCGTATCCGCCCTTGGCTGTGCGTACAAGAAAAAAAATCTGTGGGCGCCGCTGCTTCAAAGTGTCGTCTCTCGAGTCCCAATTGTTTGCAATATTTTGGATTTGCATAATGTAACTGCATCATTTTAAGCTGTCATCTTAACAAAGTTTCTCATGATTTCAGTGCTCAGATAGGCAGGCGTGGGCTACATGATTTCAGACTTCAATAAATGTTCCGGACACATTGTTTGAAATTTGTTTTCGTTTGCAAACGGTAATAGCCTAATGACATTTTAAGCTGGTATCCTAATAAAATTGCCTGTAATGGATAAGCAGTGGATAACACAATAAATTTATTATGATATTTATGAAATAATATTAATATGAAATATTGGAATATATAAGAAGCTTGGTCTTTGCCACTAATTTCGATGGAACCATTCACTGTCACCCCAAGTCTGCGCCCCTGTGATGATTCTCACTACAGCTGACAACATTGATTCTTTGAGCAAACCGAATATTGTTTCATTTTTTAGATGTATGGTAAAAGTGCATGGAATTTATATTTGAAAACTAAAACACAAAATTATTAAATTTACTGCCGTAATCTATAACGATTGACTCACATATTTTACAAATTTCTGACAGGCCCAGGCGACCCCTGGCAAATCGTCAGGCGACCCCCGCGGGGGTCGCGACCCACAGGTTGAGAACCGCTGGTCTACGGTTTAGGTTGCTTGACAAAACGCTCAGAACTGGACATTATAACCTAAGACTATATATATAATTATATATATATAATTATATATATGCAGCTGACCCCGAGGAGAAAGATCCAAGACAGACACTGTTCTGGTGCTGGGGACCATACAGGAGTGAAAGACTGAAAGTGTCTAATTAGAACTAAGGAGTGTCTGATGCCATGAGGATCGAATGGCAACGGATGAGGACGACCTTAATGCAGACACCACTGCATGCATGTATTGACTGCAACACCATGAGAACCACACTAACACAAACTTAAAGCTGAATTAATCTGGTGCCTGCAGTGATGCATGGGTGATTGCAGAGACATCGTATAAACGGTACCGTATACAGTTAGTGAAGGAAACCACAACAAGCAC
>OX457040.1:16051173-16226173 GCA_949752735.1 Lumbricus terrestris | reverse complement strand
TAGTAGCTGTTCCACACCTCTGATCATACGGTACCTCGACCCGGACCACCATGGACTACTCTTACGGACAACCCTTTTGACTCAACGCATTTGAACCTGATCCTATGGTAACTCGATTCGAACCACCACGGACTACTCTCACGGACAACCCTTCTAACTCAACGCAACGCTCGTGAATAAACCGGTGCCCCGCGCTTGGCTTTCCAGTGGCGCTTTAGAAATTAGGAGATTACGATTACGATTAGGATTACGAACTATAGGAAACTATTTTGGTGGTGCTTGAAGCGAAATGGCCCAATGGGAATGCACAGGAATGTCCAACGATCTAGGTTCTCGTCGTACTTTGACTTTTGCGATCAGAAAGGGGTGAAGCAGTAGGCATAGTTTAATTAGGTTGTTATATATACATGCTATGTAGGCCTAATTTATGTAATCTTGATAATAATAATAGTAATAATAATAGTAATAATAATAGTAATAATAATAATAATAATAATAATAATAATAATAATAATAATAATAATAATAATAATAATAATAAGAAAGTTTTACAGAGCATCTCAGTTACAATCCAACGGTACAACGCCGTTGCCTACCAGGGCACCTTGTCTGGACTACCCGGGACCACGGACCGTCCACCATAAACAAACTAAAATTGTTCTGTGAAAACTAAATCGAAACCTAAACATAACATTCTAGTTATAATAATAATAATAATAATAATAATAATAATAATAATAATAATAATAATAATAATAATAATAATAATAATAATAATAATAATAATAATAACAACAACAACAATAATAGGCACATTGCTTTTAACTTTTTATAAGTCCCTGGGGGAACAAAGTACCTCAGGGCAAAATAATAATAATAATAATAATAATAATAATATTAATTATAATAATAATAGCGAAAACAAATTTAAAAACCCAAAACGAAAGACAACAACGAAGACTTGATTATCACTAAGTCTTAAGCTTTCAGTCTTGCTGACATTGAGTGGTATACTGTTAGGCATTAGGCCTACACAGTTCACACTGATGTCTTTACTTCTCATGATTCTAAGATCTGTGCGCTTATAAAGCTGGCGATTCGTTATAAAATTTTCTTTTCTTCTATCAATGAAAACTTAATTGAATGCGATGAAATGAAACATACATGTTGCTTACCTGCTCTAATTTCTTACCAAGTCAGAACAAAACAATCTCACTTTACATTGCGACATCAGAAATTGTTGAACAATGATAACTGTAGGCCTAACTAAAACTAAATCTTTTATTATAATAACTTAAACTTGGACGTTTCCTCTATCGTTAACTATAACTAGAACCAAAACCCACCAAATAACGATAACCAATCATAACCAGGGCCGGATTTACATGTAAGCCAACTAAGCACCGGCTTAGGGCCTCCGGAATCTGGGGGCCTCCAAAAGTGAACTAAATAAAAAAAACTCAGTGGCTTATAAATTATATGCCACTGATTTTTTTAGTTCACGATTGATTATAATCAATCATTTTATTTTTATCTTACTTTTTAGTAGGAATTGATGTGGCTAATGCGTAAGATCGAACACACTCAATTGCTCTTAGTCTCATTCTTTAATATTAAGTAGGCCTATTTTTTTTCGTCTGGAAAGAACCTGCGACAACCGATACATTATTGTTTAATGCGGAAAGTGAGGAAGAACACGTTTTTTCAATGTTTGATCGATGGTAAAAGTGCATTTTAGCGTATTTAATTATTCGCCATTGCATGGGTTTCACGGTTTTCACCGTTTCAGTGTTTATCAGATACAAGTCGCAAAATATAGAAGTCGGATTCATAAAAATAATTTTTACTGAAATAGAAATGGGGTTAATTAAAACAATCTCGCTGAAATCGAAGTTGGATTCATAAATAATAATTTCTAATTAATCAGATATGATATTGATGAAAAATAATTCCTGCTTAACAAAAGCTTCCAATCCAACTGGAAAATGGTGAATATAAGGAAATAGTCATCAGGATTTGTATGACATCATTGTCAGGGACGGCATCAAAAGCGCTTTTCCTAACCTTGAAGTGGTGCTTCGTATGTCTCTGAGTCTAATGGTAGGCCTAACAAATTGCACTAGCGAGCGATCGTTCTCGCAAAAAAGCGAACTTCGCTCCACGATAACCATAATAAACTAGATCTGCTCATTGAGCTTGCTTTTCATCGAATGCAAACAAATACGCAAAATTCCTTTTGATGACATTATCGCAGATCATGCGATGCAGAAATGCAAGAAAGTTGATGTAAAACTTCATTGTGATTTTTAGTATGTAGGCCTATAGGCCTTCCATAACAAAAACTGGAATAAAACGAGTGAATCAATTACAATTCGACTCGTTATAAAGACTAGCAGTAGTTGATCAAACATGGATCACTGTCGCAATATGCATTAGGAATATACTTAGATCTAGCAATATGCGTTTTGTCTGTTTTTGTCCTTAAGTGGGGCCTCATAATTGAAATTGCTTAGGGCCTCACTCTGTTCAAATCCGGCCCTGATCATAACTAAAACTCTTGATTTTGAAATGCAAAATAACTATAATTAAAACTATAATTATGGACAACGGTACTAAAGTTTCAATTCTGCACATGCACATGGCTAGGTCTACATGTATATTAATCATGCTTCGCGTTGGCTCTGCATAATTATACTTGTATGATCGCATGTAGGACTGCTTATTACTACAGAGAGTTTGTACTAAAATCGAGACCGAGCATATGGTTGAAGCCAGAGAGCGTGTATTATTTGCATAGAGTGTACTGTAATTCCCACAGGTCTATCTAAATAATTCCCCCTCTTCCTCTCCCTTCCTTCCTCCTCCTCTAATTCCCGCTTCATCGTTTATTCTTCATTAGACTTTATGTAGCAGTCGATAGCAGACCGTCAGGCTTTCACCGAGGTCCGCGCTTCGTCGTTTCCATAGCAACAGCGTCCAATCGATATAACCGTGACAGATAATGATGCTACGCAGGATATACGCAACCGTTTCAGCGACCCGACTGCTTAGGAGGATCCACAGAACAAGTGCAGGCATAAACGGACATCATGGACATAGCCAACAAGATAAAAAAAAAAAAAAATAATTACACAAACGTGTATGCTTTGGCATAGGTCCTATTATCCTATAGCGGAGGCGCCACAGCAGGGCAGGCCATCAGGGTAAATGTCCTGGCGGAAAAAGCTTGTGCCATGACCGTCGCCCTGTTACAAGGGTTAGAGAATTTCTGTTCTGCCGCTAATTTATTAGTGGCATAAATCGCCCACTACGCTTACCACTTGTATGACTGCCCTGCAATATGTTATAAAAACTTGCACCACCTCTGCGCGTTTGACGTCTGTATTGGATATTATGAACACACAAAATATGCATACAAGTACAAACACACTCATTATTATATAATTACTAGCTGGGGTACCCGGCGTTGCCCGGGAAATGTAGGATTCTACCAGCTCCGGCCACAACCCCACCACACAACACCCCACCACACCCCAACCTCTACCGGTACGCCACCCGAGAAATTTAGGTTTCAGGAAAATTTCCACCCCATCCCACCCCCACTTTCCCACCCCACCCTCCACCCCCAAACCCCTCCCACACTCACCACCCCCACTCCACCCCTCCCCACCTCCCACCCCATCCAACCCTCCACTGCACTCCCTCCAGCCCCCCAAACCCCCACCCCCACCCGTCCCCCACACCTACCCCCAACCCCACTCCCCAGCCCCAACCCCTCACGCGCCACCCACACCCCCACCCCACCAACACCCCACCCCAACCCCCACCTCTCGACCCCCCTCCTACCCCATCCCCGTCCCACCACCCCACCGCACTACCCCTCACCCCATCCCACCCCTTCACCCCACCCCTCCACCCCACCCCACCATCCCCACCCCACCCACCTCCCCCACCCCCGCCTCCACCGGTACGCGACCCGTGAAATCCGTACTGGCAAAGGAACTGTCCTTAAGCACCTCTACAACGGTGTCAACAGCTGCTTTTATTCGTATGGGACCGAAAGACGGACTGGCAAAAGCGCTGTTATTAAACACCGAGACGGATACAGTAGTGAAGGTTTGGAGTGAAAGGCTCAACAACTGTGGAAATGCATTCCGGTCAAACAGACACACAGAATCTTCTCTTTATTTATTTCTTCTTCATGTTCTCTGCCCCACGGCAGGTTCGAACTTCCGACGGCGCCACTCTTCCCGGTGTTGAGCCTCTTCTTTCAGTTCCCCATAACCTTCAACCAGCATCCAGTCCAGTAGTTTAGATATATAAAATATTATGTATATTATTTTATATATAAATCAAGTACATAGCCTAATTATAAATTCATTACGGAATGCATACCGTGCACATACAATTAAGCATCACTCGAAACAAAAGCGCAGGGAACCAGCTTATGCACAAACGCTGTGTCTATAGTCAGAATTCGGAACGGTTGTCCCAGAGACTATTCCAAAGGAGTAGGCTATAATTATATCCATACATTCATGCATATAAATATAGTGCATACATACATGTACAGTGCATGCATTCATTCATTCATGTAAACATGGTAGGCCTACAAGCCCTACATGTACACACATGTGCACACACATCTCATCTCATCGCATACTTACATACATACATACACACACACCTCATCACATACCTACCTACCTACCTACATACATACATATACACATACATACATACATACATACATACATACATACATACATACATACATACATACATACGTACATACATTCTTACAAATATACATACATACATACATACATACATACAATGTATGCATGTATGTATGTATGTATGTATGTATGTATGTATGTATGTATGTATGTATGTATGTATGTATGTATGTATGTATATTTGTAAGAATGTATGTACGTATGTATGTATGTATGTATGTATGTATGTATGTATGTAACATACATACATACATACATACATACATACATACATACATACATACATACATACATACATACATACATACATACATACATACATACATACATACATACATACATACATGGATCAATATGCTGATGAAACCCAGAACTGTATATTCATGACTTGGAAGCCGTAGTGCCTGCATCATAGACTGGCAGCTGCACTGAACTTCATGTCCTCAGAACGTCTTCGGTTGAATTCTGATAAGGCCCGATTTATTTGTGGTCGGATAGAATCTATCTGATTTATCTTTCTGCACTTCGCCGTTTACCCTGATAATTATAGGCCTAACACGTACAATCTCATGGGCGCCTGCAGTTATTTTCGCAGGTGGGACAAAACACATATATAATCTTCGTTTAATGACTCAATCTGACAAACCGCAGAATGATTACAAGTGCAGGTTATACGAAATACGGCCCACTATAGCACGACACGCAGGTCGGCTTTACAGCTTAACACTAATAGCCTATAAGTGCTGGATCACTTCTGGTTCGGCCAAGCCAGAAGAGACAACGGTGTCGGTGAAAATTTTAATAAGAATTTTTAATAAATTCTTTCGACTTCTGTAATAAATTGTGATCATTCGCAGGGGCGGATCCAGAAGGGGGGAATCCGGCCATGGCCCTCCTCATTTCAAAAGTGCATCGGACGTCCCTATCCATTTGGTTTCAATCAATGCAGCGGGAGAGAAAAGTAGGCTATACGACGACAATAGAGGTCATAGTATTTTGTTTGCAGGGATTACGTCGACAAGATGACTGATGACTAAAAAAGGGTGATCAGTTAATTTAGCAAATGCAAATGTAGGGCAAATGCTACAAATTCAGTGAACCAGTTTTGCTGCATTTAGTAGCTGCCCACTGTAAACCGTTTCTCCTTTATGGAATGGAAGCCGTGAGCCCTACCAAAAGTGAGCTGAACTCTTTAGAGTCTATAGGCTACACTTACAGCTCTGCAGTATGTAAAAATTTTAAAGTCTCCCATAGTAGTGTTGCATCTGTACTGCACTTCATGCATGAAAATAATATTACAGACTGCTGGTTATCCAGAAGATTGCGTTTTATCCAGAAATGCCTTTCACACAACAATGTTGTTGTCAGTTTTGCATCATGTTTCTCTTACACGCCTTAAGTGTTTGAGCACTTGCTATATATTTTCGGTATATATATTCTTGTTGTGTATACCACAACTGTCTGGGAATGTACGTTTGATATAAATTATGGTCAACCTAGAAGTCTTATGCATCTAAGGATGCATCTATGGGTGCATACTTTTATAATAAGGAAACTTAGTCTGTTTTCTGTCTTTAGTACTATGCAGGCAGATATACTTCCTGTGAATGCTGACATTATGCTGCATTTCTTTGTTGTCTTATTAATTGTGCTACCATCATTTGGTGAATAAAAGAAGATTGATATTTTGGCATTCGAAAATTTCGGCATCCGCCCCTGATCATTCGTTCATATCCTGAATGGTATACTAATTACCGCGGGCCGCGGTGGTGTATAGTGGTGGGATCGGTGCCTTGGAGCTGGAGTGTTCCAGGTTCGAATCCCACCTCAAGCCGCCGCGTAGGGAACTTCAGCAAGTCCTTCTCTTGCAATTGCTCTGGCGTGAAACTCCAACGCAGCGGACCGCACTCAGCTGTAGTCGGGAGCGCCTCTGGGTAGAGAGCTTGAAGGGGCGCTATAGTAGCCTAAATGCGAGAAACAGTTTTAAAAATAACCACACTAGGCCTACAGTTCGTCACTTAAAAATTAAGCAAAGATCATTATTTCATTATCACTTCCTCTGTTTGACCACAGCAATAAATTCCATAGGGATTACATCCTATATAGGCCTACATGATCTGGCTCGCTGTCAGTGTATCAGTTAGGGCATATACTTCATAATCGTCATCGTAAACTTTAAATTTAATGTCTAAAGTACACCAATTGAAAGCAAAACAGCGGGCACTATTAATAGCTTCCTCACGTTCGTACTTGATCTGCTTGAATCCCTTGAATTTTCCACTTCCGGTGAGGGGATCAAATGGGTGACGGGGCATTGCTGTGTGACAAAGCGGTTATTTGGTTAGAGCCAGGCCCAGATTTAGGGGTGGGCACAAGGGGCCAGTGCCCACGGGCCTCCACCACATAGGGGCCTCCACCACACAAGCAAGAATTTTTTACAGACATTTTTTAGTACTGTGCACTGCCCACATATACAATTTCACGCAAATATTTTAAGAAAAGAAACAATTGAAAGAAACTTGAAAGCCTGAAAGGTCAGAAATTAGTTTCTCTTGGTTATGAAGTCATGTCAAATTAGTGAAACTTTGCGTCTTTTCTTCTTGGCAAATTCGGTCACCAGATCATTAAAGTTAAGACATTTATTATTAAGACTAAGCAAACTAATTAATATGTAAATAACATTCTCGGGGGTCCGTAGCTCAGTTGAGAGAGCGCTGGTCGTTAAACTGAGTGGCATCCACGCGACCTGGGTTCGAGCCTCACACAGGGCATTAATTTATTAAAGTTTCTGTTAGCTGCGCCTAATATGCGCTTTGCTGCTGTGTTGTTTGACTCGGGTTCTGCTGAAAGTAAGATAGCCCCTCCCACTTCTAGCTTGGCCGAACCAGGAGTGATCCAGCACTTAGGCCATTTAGTGTTAAGCAACCAGTTTTACAGCATAGGCTACAGCCTACACGTATGTCATGGAGATCAGCTTAAACTTTCTATTTTGTAAGGCCTATCCTGCTGCAAGTTGTATGTGAGGCGCCCTTGTGACGGCATTGCTGTGGTACGTACGGTACCATTAAAATTGATTTTTTTTACAATTATCCTATGTCCATTGGGCCTCCACCACAGTGGTGCACATGGGCCTCCACCAAAGTAAATACGGCCCTGGTTAGAGCAGTAGGCCCGTTACATTAACGCGAAGTGCATGGGTTCGATCCTCGGTCACTGTTCAGTAGATTGGCCTACTGGGCATCGTGAACAAGCATTTCGGGCCCTATATATAGTCAATTGCATTGCAATAAATTGTATCATAGCCATCGAAGTGTGTGTGTGTGTGTGTGTGTGTGTGTGTGTGTGTGTGTGTGTGTGTGTGTGTGTGTGTGTGTGTGTGTGTGTGTGTGTGTGTGTGTGTGTGTGTGTGTGTGTGTGTGTGTGTGTGTGTGTGTGTGTGTGTGTGTGTGTGTGTGTGTGTGTGTGTGTGTGTGTGTGTGTGCAGACTGTGCTCTTCTGCTAGAAGGGCAATGTGAAAATACCGTTGTGTTGTATTCCACTGAAAGCCTATTGTTCTGTATTGACAGTACTGTGATGCATTGCGTCGCTAGACAAATTTTGCGCACAATGGAACAATTCATGCAACATAATGCTACAGAATGTCTGATGAGTACAATGTGCGTAACATGCTGGCCATACATCAATCAATCCACCCATCCATCCATCCATCCATCCATCTATCCATCCATCAATTCATCCGTCCATCAATCCATCCATCCGTCCATCCGTCCGTCCATCCATGCATCCATCCATGCATCCATGATCCATCAATCCATCCACACATCCATCCATCCATCCATCAATCAATCCATCCATCCAACCATCCATCCATCCATCTATCCATCCATCCATCCACCCCTCCATCCATCAATCAATTCATCCACCCATCCATCAATCCATCAATCAATCCATCCATCCATCCAACCATCCATCCATCCATCCATCTATCCATCCATCCATCCACCCCTCCATCCATCAATCAATTCATCCACCCATCCATCCATTCATCAATCCATCTATCCATCCATCTATCCGTCCATCCATCCATCCATCAATCAATCCATCAATTCATCAATCCATCAATCCATCCATCCGTCCATCCATCCACACATCCATCCATCCATCCAACCACCCACCCACCCATCCATCCACCCATCCATCCATCCATCAATCAATCCATTCATCCAAGGGCGGATACAGAAATTTTCGAAGGGGGGGCCAAAGTCCTATGGAACCACTCATGGGGGGGCCACGTCTACTTTCCGAGCAAAATAGCTGGTCAAAAATAAGGACATTTCTAAATGGGGGGGGCCATGGCCGGATTGGGCCCCCCTGGATCCGCCCCTGCATTCATCCATCCATCTATAATGCATTCAACGATCATCGGTGTCATCGAAGCGATCAGAACCAGATGGTGAATTCCATCAGCTGGATTCGAACAGTAGCCATCAGTGCAGCCAGGACTGAGGAGAGAAATCCCGGATCTCTGCGCAGAGCAGTCTCGGGCCCCCTACACTATCCTTAGGTTTTATGAGCAAAAACATTTTCTATATAGAAACAAATTGAAATAATGAAAGTGCATATAAGACCTACGCATTTATTTTATATAATAGACCCATTAATATTATATATCCACCCATCAATCCATCAATCCGTCCATCCAGACCCCTATAATTTTATTCAGTAAACCGTTGTTAATTTGAAGTTTAAGCTGATTGTCAGGGTGCGAATCGCCGGGGGTTGAGGGTTCCACACCCAGTTTTTAGGGTTCCATAGCAAAGTCTTCTCTTCACACTCCAAATTCACGTGTATCAAAGGCTGATCCACCAATTATTTTTCTACAATTCTCGTACCGGTACTGCTGATTGTAATAAATTCCGTGTAATATCATAATAGAGAAAGGCATAAAACATTAAACTTTGTATATAAGCCAATAACTTATAAGTAATTAACTGCATACTGCCTAGCCTGAGTCGCTGAAAATCTCGGACCTCTGAGCTTCTGCCCCAGCACCTCTCGATCCGCGGCACTGTGCACCAATAGACAACACTATGTGCTATAGTCTACTACCATGCATATAGATCTAACCAACAGTGCCCCACCATCACACCACCACGCCACACCACAATCCCACCCAAAACCACTTAATTACGACTTATGTGGTTGCACTGTGTAATCGAACGAAAGTGCAATCAATCATTTCAAAAAATTAATATACTTTAATACACTTTTTCAATAATTATCATCAAGTGGGGTTCATACAACGTTCACAAATATTTAAATAAGTTGCGGAAAGCAGATTATTTGCGAGCGCTTAGGTTAGGCTAGTTAAAAAGAACAAGATCGATGGGCATGCAAGGTCAAACTCAAGCAGTGTGAGAATTTTGGAAAATAGCTGGGGGTTGGACCATTATCCATTCCACTTGGAATTGAAGGGTGAAAAACAGACTTTACTATGGGCTCTAAGAAAGACTGGGGGTTGAAACCTCCAACCCCCGGCAATTCCGCTACGAGATGGGTCAGAGGAGAGGAGGAGAGGATTTTTCCAAAATAAGTGTCTAGTTTCGAGACATGAGCAGATAAACATTTTTGGAGTTTTAAAGACAGATATCGCTTCTTAGCAGGTCCTTGAAAATCTTTGAAGGGCGCTATATAAATGCTCTTAACAATTATATAAGAGCAGACAGACTTCTGGTAGACTGATGCTTTAACTGTCTAGATAAAGACTCACAAACCGCGTACAAGCGAACATATGGAGCAGAGATTTGTGTGAATTACGTCTGACTAACCCAGAAGATGAAGTTGAAAATGGTCAGCAACAGTTTCATGCACGTAACAGCCGGACTGGACTGGAGCGCCGATCCGATTCTGCCGGCCATTTCGTCTTCAGAAGAATCTCCTTACTCCTTCGAATGGCGAACAACAGAACCTTATCGAGACTTAGATCGTCTGTGGCTGCTTTACTTCTACTGTTGTTGGCGCCGTCGTCGTCGCTCTTCTGCCAAACAACTGCAGTCAGATTTCGACAGATTTTAGTCGATATGTGCGTGTAATATATCCGCGCATGCACTGGCCTCCGCAACGAGGATAGGCGCACAGATCATCCGACGAATACACAACGCAGGGCATGGCGTCACCGGTCGCTTGATGTCGCCCCGTTACTTACACATAATGAATTATTACGATGCTTGTTGCCTCTCGTCCGCTCTATCGATTGAGCGTCTGTGGTGCGCAGCAGACACTCTGACGTCACTTTTGATGCGCTATAAATAAATAACCGGCCGGTCGCGCAGAACGCCTACGCATCCCGTGTGATGTACACATTGACATCATGAATATTAATTATATTAGTGATTTCGTGATTAATTGCCATTTGTGATGCCATCAACAACATCCGGTTACAAAAGGTGTCCATTGACCGAAAGATTTTAATTGTGCGTAGGAGTAGAAATTGAGCAGAGCGCAGTTCCCCCCCAAATTTCTCAGTAGAAGATTATGAGGGACTATGAATGTATTATCATAATAACCATTATTATTATGCAGTAGTAGTCGTATTGGTAATGAAAAATAGTAATAATAGTAAATAATAACACAAACCCTGAAGACGAGGTCTAACCCTCCAGACAAATTTCCTGCTCCTCGTAACAATTATTTCTTCCTAAAACCCGAGGGATAATTAATTGATACCTCGAGTCAGTAACAATATTATTATAATTAACAATAATATCATCTTTGTTTAATTTAAAACTGACAAACCGCAGTATGCTTACATTTTACAGCATGAGCATGTGATCTGATCTCAAGAGACTCTTAAAGTTAATATAATTACAGGAGTCGAATTTAACTGTTGGCAGCCATGCAAGGTTCCATTCTGTCCAACAGCTCATTTACCAATGCCTTCCCAGGTAGAAGGAAGCCATCCCGCGTATGTGCACTATTTCTTCAACATCGTTACCATTCCCCTCAGCCATTCACAAAATTTCTTAGAGTTATGTTTTCCTTGCTCGTCTAGCTATTATACCAGGATGCTCTACCAAAGTAGGGTAGTTCATTGCACCATTGGGGCGCATACAAAGATATTTCTAAAGGGTAGAAAGATTATGCATAGCTTAAAGAGGAAAGAAGAATGCTATGAAGCAAGGGAATGCTGCTTGGACTGAAATATTCAGGAATAGGACCATAGGGAAGCAAGATTGTGCACATGCAGGAAAAGAGTTATGAGGTGAGAGATGTTGTATGGCAGACAGCACTGGAGGGTGGACACGTTTGAAGAAAACTGCCTCCTCGCAGACATGATTTACGGATAACCCATACAGTTCAGCACCTTGAGTAACTTTCAGGCTCCGCAGTAAATAACACCAACTCAACATAAACACCAAATTCTTCATCTAATGTTCCTAATTGAGTGTAGAGAAAATCACAGATTAGAAAGCAATGCTTTACAATTATTGAGCCACCATATTCCTATTGACAACAGTTTCCATTCTTTCTGATGATCATATAATGTAGACAATCAAATTTATATGCACCCATGTTTACATGGCACGTATAAGAGATCTTTAAAAGCCCTAGAAGGCACCAAACTGATTAATTAGAAAATATTTTTGAGATGCAGGAGGCCAGAACTTTAATCCAGGAACTCCTCTGCCAAATGGACTCTTATAATTTGCAATGTTAGAATCGCCAGGCATACATAATCAGGTTCCTTGTCAGGGTCTTTTGAAAAGATGCTATAAAACTAAATGAATTAATATCACTCCAGCAATCCAAACGCAGAGATATCAATTTACATACGGTCATACACTCATTATTATCATTATAATATTTATATAATGCACACGTTAAAATACAATAGTGTTTGCTACTGCCTTCCTTCTGAAGTTAAGAAGTGCACACAATGACCATCAAGAGACAACTGATAACGAGCAATTATCGTAAGCGAAGGACTTACTAAATGTCCTTACGCAGAATGCTTGAACCTGTCCTTTTCCCATTACAAGATGAATGTTCTACCCATTTAGCCACCGTACCCAAAATAAATACATGCACTGCAAATGGCAGCAATGGGGAGCATACTGTTTGACATTGAAAAACACAAGACTTTGATGGAGATACACATAGATTGTACTTTGCGGGTTCAATCCCATTCACTCTCATTTTCATTCAGTTGAAAATGGCAACTCTTTCACGTTCAGGAGCTAAAAGTTCTCCGTGGCAGTATACTGTGAAATGTGTTGTGAAACCAGACGCAAGCAACATCAGTGGCAAATTCACATGAATTCACTTTCAAGTTTTTTAGACATTCCAACTGACAACACCAGTTTGTGGCTTATTATCACAATCCACAGCAGTTTGTATGTGCACTTGTTATAGCGCCCCTTCAATGCACCTACTCAGAGGTGCTCCGACTACAGACTGGACACTGCATCGGAGTTTCACGCAGAAGCGCTGAGCAATTGCAAGTGAAGGACTTGCCCAAGGTCCCTATGCGACGACTTGAAGTGGATTCGAACCTGCAACCCTTCAGCAGTCAGCTGCAAGGCGACAAACATACCCGCTACACCCCACAAAATTTCTCATAGAAGTAATCTAAACTTGATAAACAGTTATCACCTGGTAGAACAGCCTTGTAGCAAGTACTTAGTAGTTTTACACATAGCATTTACACACGGTATGGACTGCCCATATACTACGCACGCAAGGAGAGGGGAGTCACCGGATTTAGGCAAGGTTGCTTACAGATGCGTACAGCAAGGTCGACAAAATGCACGTAAACAATAAGCCCCAACAGTCAACAAATTTTAGCTAGCAAGGATGACATTTGACAAAACAAATAGTAGTCAGTAGCGGCGCTAGGGGCCTAAGCCCCCCCTAAAAAGGCCATCTTTTTTTCCATGTAAAAATGAAATATTTGGGGGATTTACTCCCTTTAGTCCCCGACATAATGAAGTGTAAAGGTACGCACGAGATTTGCCAGACAGTTTTGCGGATATGAAAAAAGGACTGTTTTAGAAGATTTCGACCAAATGACTAAAAAAAAAGGTCGTCAGAAATTTTGACGGCAGAAATGGAAACTTTTCTTGAGATTTTGGCCAACTACTAAAAAAAGACGGAAAATTTTCCACCGCAAATTCAGCCCCCCAAAACTGAAATCGTGGCGCCGCCACGGATAGTAGCATAGGGTAAAATAAATGTTTAGAGATGACTGGAGCTAATTCCTGAAAAATTGTAAGGGTTTAGTAGCTTATTTGTATGTATGCATAAGGGATTGGGTTCCACAAAATGTACGAGTAGCAACCGGGGGGGAGTGGTTTGAAAATACCATTTTTTTGCGTACGAGATATATGGGTGCGACCTAATTGTTGGATTCCAATCTGGTAGATCTTCGACAATAACAAGCAGATGATGTCGGCCCAAAAATTTTCAACTAGTGGATCTACCATGATCACAAGTGGTAAAATCAATGTCAGTCTTAAGTGAATCGTGCAACTCTTGTGTCAGAAGCGCATGAAGAGATCTGTCCTCGTATTTGTACGTCCACGTTCCATTCACGAAATCATATCGCTTAGGGCCGCTGAAACACAAATCACCAAGTAAGCATTAATCTCATTATGAAAAAAAAATTTCAACAGCATTTGACACATAACATAACCCAATGATTTTCACATAAAACTCTATTTCAGGGACAATTTCAAATATAAAGAAATAATTTCAATTATTAGATCAAGTCCACTTCTATTGAAATTCAAATGCTAATACAGCACAGACTTGTTAACATGACGCCATTGGGAGACTCGCTAATTTACAATACAACAGTCCACATGAAAATATATGGGAATGCTTAAAAGAAATCGAGGTTTACTCATATTTGGCATCACAGTGTAAGTCTTGTACAGCACATTAATCAAAAACATATGGCTTGTTAAAAAGCATATCACACCACTTTGTAGTGGTACAGATATGTTACAGCGCCATATAAATTGTTGTAATATTGTAATATTAATTTGTAATATTCCCCAGAATGCCTCCTAGGGTGTTGATGCCTTTTACATGAGACAATGGTAAGACAGAAGTTACCACTATGTTGTTTGTACGCTAAAATGTGGTTAGCAATTAATTCATTAAAAAATATTCTTACTCAATTAATCAATTAATTAATTAATGATTAATAAGCAAATTTATAACAGTCTGGCCAATTGGTTGAATGAAGAGTTAACCTGCGCGGAGAAGACAGCCAGAGTTGTTTATTCGGAGTCTGCTTGTTGATGACGTAAGTGCCAAGAGAAGAACTCAGCTTCAGTGTAATGACACCATTCTGTAAAATCGTTAATAACACCAATCTGTAAAATCATCAATAACACTGGTCATTCTATAAAATCGCCAAGGCGGAGCGATGTTTGAATGGTAATACAAGGGCATGAAGTACAGGACTCGTATTTGAAACCTGCTGGCCACTAGGGTGATTCAAGCTCTGTAGGGAAAAAATGAAAGTTAGAAATTGAAAGACGCTCTTTACTATTTGTGTTCCTTTTAGTTTATGGAGCAAAAATGTGAAATTTGGTAGAAATTGGTTTGCATTTAGTTTTGCCTCACGGAGCTCAAAGTTTTCAAAGATTATTTGCACTAAAAATTTTTGCGTGTAAAACATTTTAGATTTCTTAACTACTTTTTAAAAATAATATAGAACTTAAAAGAGTTTATAAAGTGAGCATAAATAAAATTTTGAAGTGTGTAAACAACCCAATATGTTAATTTATCATTATAATTTAAGCAAAACAAATTATTGCAAAACTATACAAAATGAGAAATGCTTGTTAGCATTTTGAATACGGTACATAGCGACAACAATATTATAACTGGAACCAGGCCAAAGACTTCCATTCATCTTAATGGAGAACCTTATGAGATGTTTTGAGTTAAAGTAATGCCTACAATCTTGAATGTTTACAGTTTTCTTTCATAAGATAAGAAATTTTCAAAAAGTGGCAGTGAAAATGTTGGTCAAGAGATCGAAATCTGTGTGAAAGGCTAAGTATCCCAAATGCAGTTCTAAGAAACATTGCTTGGAAACTGAATGCATTACTAGAAAAATACAGGTGCATGTGATGCAACAAGAATTGTAGGTGAACAACACAGAAAACTGACAAAACATGATTGTTGCAATTTTTTAAATATTCTCTTTCAGATTGGTCATTGTGAGGCCATGAGTAGGCCCTATAATTAAAATTGAAAGAGATAAAAACTTGGCTATGAGAATATTTCTTGTGGATGAGCAATCAGGAACAAATTATGCACTAGATACAAATTTGGCCAAAAAGAAGAAAATAAATTAAAATAAATGAAATAAATATGTATATGGCGTAAAAAATGGAAAACACAAGAAGCATTAGAATATCTAAGTCACGAGCAGTTGTCTACATCAAGTTTGGAAAGTGAATCAGATCATAGTGATTAAGAAGATGAGTAGCCTACTTGAATGAACAGTTCTGAAATTTTGTGAAGAAGCACTTTGCGAAACTCAAATCCCATTGACATCTGACTATGAGAATAAGATAAAACGAGAGAAGTTTTGCCATTTGAATATCATTCCACCAAATCGTGCCTCTGCATTTGGTCAAGCAAATGTTACCAGCAGAAAGGCAGATTACATTTTAGCAGCAGGATGCTAATTGGAAAGATAAAGTAAGCTATCCAAGTTTCCACTTTCGTTCAGCTGCATTCGATTTCAGTGTACGTCAAATATCGAAGTTGGCTTTGCATGTAAGGCAACTTTGTTGAAAGATTATATTGTTTGATTGGTCAGTCTAATCCTTCTTGGACATTTCCATTACCTGGGGCATATTTGTGAGTGCCGAGTGCACTTAACCATGCACACTGGATGGTTGAACTTAAATCAATTCAACACAAAATGAAGTCACTGGTTGTTTAAAATATGGATTATTTTTAACTTTATGTGAAGATCACAATGTCATGTCCTAATGCATATGATGCACTGTTGCTCCATCTAGTGATCTGCACTTGATACAAGAGAAAGCAAAATTTTATCTGCATTCAAAGTAATTTCCAACTTGTAAAACTGGTTCAAAAGCATTTGACCATCACTCAAAGTAAACTTATGGGGCCTTTTCATGTTGGTGAGGAATTGGCACCATTTGGTTTCTTTTCGTTAAACGTTTCCACATTGCAGTCAGATCTATACGTCATTTATTCAAGAAGATGTTGATAAATGGTAAGAATATCCAAAATTAAGATGCTAATAAGATTGTTAAAGCTCTTTAACTTGTTGGTTACAGTTCGAAAGGAAAGATTTCACTAGCATCAACCTTCAACTCCACATTGACAAAGCGTGAAGATCAAATTCGAATAAAATCAATTAAAATTTTAATTACTTTTAATCAGCTAAGACATATTGGCATTTTAAACAATGGAAAATAGCTTCTTAGGCAGTGTTGCATCGTTTTTATTAGACTAGATTATGAAGTTTTTCAGAAAAATTGGTTATTTACTCAAATGCAATTTTTGACAAATCACAATAAAAGTAAATAATTTCAAGGTCGATGAGGCAGAACTAAATGTTATCAAATCACATTCAAATTTTTTGGGGCATATTCTATTACCAAAAGGAACATAAAAAATTGAGAGCACCAAAAAAATTCGATATTTTTTTTTTTAATCACCCTACTGGCCACATAAGGTTTACTCAGCCCTTCAATCCCATTCATGAGGCTGAGAATCCCATGAGGCTGAGTGGCTAACAAGCAGCAGGAAGACAGATCATTGTCTAAAATTCACTCTCGTTTAATTTCTTTTCATGTGTTCTCACTATTTCATGTGACCACACTGCGATTTGTCGGTTAGAATTGAATAAACGCATTTTATTAATTATAATTGTCACATAATGACAATTAATATCACAATCGTTGTATAATTAAACTTGTTTGTGTCAAATAAAATTATGAAGTAATCAGAGAACATAGAACATGCCAGATGTGTGTTTAGTAAATTGCCTTGCTGGTAACAGCTCAAAACTCATTCAGCTACCATGTGACATGGTAATTGACTACCATGTAACATGCCAAACATGGTAATTGACTTGCTGTGTTGCATGGTAGCTGATTGGAATTCCTTTAACGTGAATTGTATTGTGACAACCAACAGCTGGGAATTCTAATATTTCATTACACCAGAAATCTCCAAACTCACGGAAAACGAAACGTCAAATTCGCCACCAGTCGCAGGTGAATCAGCCAACTCTTCTAACGTTTCAGCTAACGATTCGAGTGTTTCATCCGCAATCCTGTTATATTCAATGTCCGAGAGTTGCCTGAAATCGAAAAAAGCATTACCGGGTAATAAGAAAAATCAATGGGCCACACAGATAACCAAACAGACTAGTAGGTGCATAGCTCAAATTTAATGCCAAAAGTACATACCAAGTCATAGCACTAGTAAAAAAATACAATAAATATCAGAAAACAACTTAACATTGTATCATGCCAATCAATCAATCAATCAAGCAATCAATCAAGCAATCAATCAATCTTCTATTGATCCAGAGACATTGAAATTGACATTCTTGTGCCTGAATAACGTCTCATCAACCGATTCTCTCTTTGCATTTTTCTTAAAGCCTTGTTCAATCATGATCAATTGATCATGGTTCTATTGTGTAAGATCAGGAGCACCTCTGATGAGCCTCTCTTGTGGTGGAGCTATATAAATTTACAATTACCATTAACAGTGTTAGACAAACTCCAAAGTATGTCAGATTACATTAATCTTGCTAATTTTTTTAACTCTTGAGCATCAGCCCGAGTGTTAAAAGCACAAAAAAAACAACTATGCAAATAAACGGCCGTTTATGCAGTTGCTGAGATTGCTAATAATTACATGTCTCAGCATAATGACCTGATATAACCTTGTTCTCATGCAATGTACACTTCATATCTAATCACCCTCCCCTTGCTGTGTATGTGATATTTGGACAGCCCTAAGAAGCAACAGCAGCCATCAGGTACATGCACGTTTTAGGCCATCATCAGCAATCCTGCTGTGAATGGGGTATGTTCACTACCACCTTTCTAAATCATTATGCGCTGTACTTGTGCATACTAAAATCCCACAGCATAAAGTTTCTTATCACATTACATTGATCTGGTACACAAAAGTGATCCTCACATATGGTGGATGAAAACCCACTTCGGTGGATGGTGCCTTCTCAGTGTGGCCGGTCCCAGATGAGGGAACTGTCTTCCTTCCGCAATGCGAATGGCTGACTCAGTTGACACCTTCAAATCAGCACTGAACACTTATTTTTTAAGACCTGTCCTGCTGATAGCTGTATGAGATGCACCCTTGTAATGGCATGGTTGTGTTACAGCACCATAGAGATTGTCATTGTTGTTGTTATTATTATAATTATTAATTATTATTATAGTTATTGATTCACTTACGTCGTGATTTCATTTACCGGCGCTGCTCCTCCATGAAGAAACCTAACTGCTCGTGCATAACTGGCTACAGCATCATTCCCATTTCTAGCAGATAAACGATGATCAGGACGAACTGTGTGCCCGAGGTTTGTCTGGAAACAGTAATTTGATATTTAATTAATTAAATCTTTACATATTTAATTCATTCATTCATTCATTTGATGGACTAATTATACAGTGTCCCTGCAAGAAACCCACTTAGATAACATTTATTACCGAACAAGAAAATAGTACGGGATAAAATTTTACACTCTGTTTTTTTGATCAGGTAACAAGAATATTTCATTACAGCGAGAAATTAATTTCATGAAATTGTCAGCAAGCTAATTTCGTCTATTGGATCAGTTTTGTCATTTCCAAAACCGGCAATGGATATGATCCCCTGATATAGGCTACTGAATAACCACATGGCACTAGTTAGCAAGTCGTAACTTTTGAACTTATGACACCTACGGTCCTACAGTCTTAAGTTTAGACCTGAATGACATTTACCGGTAAGTGTTTAGTCTATACTCTATAGCAGAGGTTCTCAAACTGTGGTACGCGTACCCCCGGGGGTACGCGAGGCGACGGTAAGGGGTACGCGAAAAATTCCAGAAATGTAATTTTTGGAGTTTATGAACTTTGTGTCCATCTTTCTTCGATTAGCATTGATTTTTAACATTGTAGCATATAACAGCATCATCATTTATTTCTTTCACAACATGTAATTAGACTCACATAATTAATTAAACAATGCATGCAACATATTGATGCTTAGGCCTACCACTATAGGCCTAATGTTGAAACAAATAATGTAGTCTATAAATGGTTGAAAGTACCAAAGCCAGAAATTCTCAACCTATAGCCTATATATTTATATAGGCTGAAATAACGGATAGCTGAATTGGCCTGAGGATTAATTTCCTGGTCTAGCTTTCAATTTTGCGATTCCTTTCAGTACGTCATATCTGGGTGAAACTGATTTTTAAACTATGCTTGCTATCAAAAACAAACATGGGATAATTTGCGTTTGAAATTGACAAATATTAAACCATATTTTAAAAAATCTGTGCTAGTCTAAACAAGCCCACAACAGATTGGCGATTTCTTATAATACAGAACTTGTAAACCAATTTTCCCTTTTAAATTTTTTTTATAAAATTATATGATTCAAACAAAATTTTGCTCCCTATATATACTCTAATAAACGAAGTCACCAATAATTATATAATTAATTTAAGTGGACTTTCAGTTGTCACTGCAAGGGGAACTTCGCAATGGCATTTTGTTTCTGATCTGAATTTGCTGGGGTCCGGGGGTAAGCCATCATTCAATTTTATTACTTGGGGGTACAATAAAAATAAAGTTTGAGAACCCCTGCTCTATAGTCTATACTACCGTCAATATATACCATTGCGACAATAAAAAGCATACACAGCGAACAAAATCTGGGCAAGTACGGTAATCAATTCAAGGAAGAACAGGCCAGTAACACAGAGGGAGATTTTGTCCGGGGCTTATGACCTACGCAAAATTGAAAATATTGTGTCCAAGGATCTATTTCCCTCTATTTCCTTCAACAATGTCTTTTCTTCCAACCACACTTTCTCCGCAAATTCTCCTGTCCGAAACCTAGGTGTAATCTTTGACCAGCATCTTAGCTTATCCGACCACATAACCCAACTTTCCCGCACTTGTTTCATGCACATACGAGATCTCCGCAGAATCCGACCTATGCTCGACTTTAAAACTGCATCCACAATAGCCACATCCATAGTTCATGCGAAACTTGATTACTGCAACTCTCTCTTCCTAAACATTGATATAACCCAAATTAACCGCCTCCAAGCTATCCAGAATGCCCTCGCCCGTGCAGTGACGAAAACCCCAAACGTCACCACATCACTCCTGTCCTGAAATCACTTCACTGGCTCAAAATACCTGAACGCATCGAATACAAAGTCCTCTCACTCACTTACAATACACTTCAATCATCCCAGCCGTTCTACCTTCGTCAGTTGTTCACCATCCAGCCACCTCGTTCAACACGCTCCTCATCCTCCATTACACTGCTTCGCCCTCCCATCACTTCATCACTGAAATTCGCAAACTGCTCCATAGCCATTGCCGTTCCACCTCTCTGGAACAAACTTCCACCAGCACTTCGGCAAACTTCCGACCCATCATACGAACTCACCAAAACTCCACCTCTCGCTATCTCCCCACAGGTCTTTCACTCAAAACTGAAAACATTGCTCTTTCAAAAATCCTATCCTGATTCTTCCTCTTCTCCTCACATCCCCCGCCACTTCAACTCTAAACATCACCCACCTTAGCCGTCCATCTATCTGCCTGCCTGACTCTCCGGACTTGACCCGCTGCCTATCGATTTTGTTTTGATTGAGCGCCTGTGAATAAGCTGGTTCCCGCGACTTGGCTTTTGTGGGCGCTGTAGAAGTCTCGAGATTACGATTACGATAGTGGAGGGATCATGTCTCGGCCGGATTCCCAATAGAATAAATTTTAGATTTTGCGACACACACACATACACACACACGCACACAAACTGTTTAGGAAAATCTGGCTTTGTGTATTTTCTGCGTTTTCGGGGGATCCGGGATGGATGGAACCAGAGAGTCGACAAATATTTGCTTGACATAGTGCGGATTCGGATTGGCACGGTCGTTCTTATACGTGAGCGATAATACAATAGCCCGTGCTTATATAAAAAATATCTCTAATAAAGCATAAACGCATCAGTGCAAAAGCTTGAAACTTTTACCTGTGTTACTAATCGCTTAAAATTTGAAAATCGACCATTTCGCCACGAAATTAATTGTTTATTTGAAAAGTTAAAACTTCGAAGCATTTTGGTCGCCATGCTGGCATTCGATTATGTAGCGCATTTCAGGATCAAAACGGCCGTGTTTGAGATAATATACATAGGCTATGTACAGTTTTTCTGTACAGACCAAAAGGCTTGCTTATAGGCCTACCATGCTTGTTTGGTAAATGAATTTAATAAAATGAGGAACTCTACCGTCGCTGCCTGTTTTAAATGGTAGCACATAGTTTAGACGGACGTATACGGACCGCTCTAATATCTTATATTCAGTTCAACTCAGTCACGGTGTTCTGAGCGTCTGATATATGCGTTCTCCTGGCTACATTGTGTTCACCAGGAGACAACGCCAGGTTAGCCAGCAACTGTAATTAGGATTGCGGAGTTGAGGTATACCGAACTACTGCAGTACATAGAGCAGTCATGTTGTCGAGATTCTCTCAAGGCCTATAATAGGATATCCCTGTTTGGGTTGCTGTTTCTTTTCGTTCTCATTCCCGTACAGCCTTACTGTTGCTCTGCTATTAAAATTGTCAAAACACTTCCAAGTGACTCTGGACAGTAATCTAACATTCCAATCCCACATAGCAAAGTCTTACAAATTCTGTTTCTGTTACATCAGATCAACATGTCACATAAGGTTTGGAACCAAGGAACTGCCACAGATCATACATGGCCAGCTGCCAAAATTTATTGACGTCCTAGCCTTGACTGTGCCAACTCTGCAGCCCTATAAGATCTTAAAGTAAACAGGTTTCAGCAACACACCCAGAATTCTCTGGCTTGTGTAGTCCTCGCATTCAATGACATTCACATACTTAGCAATTTAACACTGCTCCTGATTAAGAATAAGAGACAAACCCTCGAAAGCAAATCTATAATAATAATAATAACTATTATTAATAATTTTTATTAATAATAAGAAGAAACTCTCGAAAGTAAATCTGCCTATTTTCAACCAACTGCCACTCTCTTCTTACAGTCCCCATACAGTCTGCGATTTTCAGGCTTTGGTCTTTCAGTCGAGAATTAGATGGAACAATTTCGTGCATTTCATATTGCTGCCAAAAGGAGTGCAACCAACTACCAGTATTTGTCTTAAAATCTGTAAGAAAAGGTCTCAAGACTCTTTTTCTCATTGCATTTCAACAATTTGTATATCCAACAGTTCCTCCTCACCTGATGACAGACTAACTGCACTTCTGATTAGCATTCTGTGCAACCTTGTGCATGTAAAAAATGTTTGAAATAATAACAATAATGGCAGAATAGAGAAAGCTGAAATCCCTAGGACATGACAAAGAACTGATCACGATATATAGAAAGTTTTGTAAATCACTGGAAGTTACTCAAAATTATATTATTAGAACGCAAAAGTTTTTAACAATAATTATTACTAAGTAGCTGCCGCAAGAAATTAACGTAGCAGCTCTCTAACATTAAGTGCTACATCATAAAGAACATAATTTTATTGGATTACCTATTTTGTTCACATAATTAAAAACGAAAGTTCAAACAGCAGTAACGTTGAGCAAGACAAATTTCCTTCCTACCAGATCTTTCATTAATAAACCTGAGACTTGGAAATATGAACATACTAATTCACCTTTAAACAATAATCATTTAATAAGTTTAATAAAAAAAAGGCGTAAATTTTAATTAATTATATCTGCAGTGTAGTTAATGCGAACAGGATTTCAGTTTTTTTGGGGGGCCGAGTCCTCGTGGAGGAAATTTCTCCATTTTCATCCACCAAAATTTCTGACGACAGTCATCCGGCCGAAATCTCATTTCATCCGCCAAAATTTCTGACGACCTTTTTTTTAGTCATCCGGTCGAAAATTGTAGAACTATAGGCAGTTTTGCATTTTGCATGTAAAAACCCCGGATGACTTTTTAAGGGGGCTTAGCCTTTTATAGGGGGTTGGGGTGGGAGGGCTTAACCCCCTAGCACCGCCACTGAATGCGAACTAATTATGTGCTGGTCATGTCCAAAGGCGATGGCATCGGCTGGCCTCTCAGACCAGCCAAGATGTTCCTAGCAGTCAACTCGGCCATTGCTGATCTCGTTTCCATAGTAGCACTACCAATATGCGGCAGCACAACACAATTCTTCAGCTTCAGAAGTGGATGATCAGTTGGCAGCGGTTCAGGAGTTGTAACATCAAGCCCAGCAGCTGCAATCTGTTTTGTTTCTAGCGCCTCATAGAGGTCATCCTGGTTCACAAGGGCACCACGGCTGATGTTGATAAATATCGCAGTCTTTTTCATCTGGGCAAACACCGCTTTGTTGAAGAGCTCCTTTGTTCCGGACCCAACAGGCAACGTGGCAATGACAAAGTCCGACAATTTGAGCAGTTCTTTGAACGTCACATAGGTGGCCCCAACTTCGGTGTCATAAGGTTTTTTGCTTCGACCGGAGTAGAGAATCGTCCCGTTGCCGAATGGACGAACACGCCGTGCCACCGCTGTTCCAATGCGACCCAGACCCACGATTCCAACGGTGCTGTTGCTCAAACCCTTTCCGCACATCCATGACGGACTCCACGTACTCCACTCGCCGGATTTCACAGCCTCTGTGGCTGCAACGAGAAAACATGTTAACTATTAACAGTGGAGTCTTGCAGCATGGATAAAGTGCTGAGCCAAGAGTTATTGGAGGATTTGGAGCTTTGCAATGTAGATACGGAGTTCAGCAGTGTACTGGTAGGTGTAGAGTTAAAAGCCACACAGAAGTGGACTTAAGGTAGAATCAAATCCAAAATCTTGATCACTTTATGATTTTGTTAATTAATTAATTTATTTATTAATTAGTTATCATAGTCTTTTTCATCTGGGCAAACACCGCTTTGTCGAAGAGCTCCTTTGTTCCAGACCCACGAGGCAACGTGGCAATAAAAAAGTTATTGCCACATTGAACAATTAATTAATTAATTAATTAATTCATTCATTCATTCATTCATTACATTGAGATTTATATAGACAGTGGAAGCCCATTCCATACCATGGGGACAATAATAGAGAAAGCATGGTGCTGCCTAAGAGCAATTCGATGTCTCTGATTGAACAACCAAACCAGAGTCAGAGCCCTTGCAAAATTTATAGGAGCAGCCCTAAGAGGCACTGCCATACCAAAGCAGAGACCCGGTATATAATTCGCTGTGGGATAGAGAGCCAATGCAGGACATCCAGCATATAATCGTTGACATGATCATATGTATAACTACCGGTTTATGGTGCATATGGCACGATCATATGTATGTTATATCATTATATTGAGCATATAGCTTCAAGATTGAATACGGGAGGTGATGAAATGAGACGGAGGAGAATTTTCTGATTATAGCAGCCTCTTAAGCCAGCCTTGAGGCAACCATGGATAACTGGATATATTGATTTTTGCATTTAATTAATGCAACTGCATCTTTTGCTCACTGTTGTAGAAACTATGTTATGCCACCACACGATGTATTAAGGTCGAATTTAAAATAAAAAATTAATGCATCTGGTAGAGATATGTTGAATTTTTAATGACCATTTTGCACAAAATGATTTGTTTATATTTTTAATCACAAAGGGCATAAATTTGTATCAAACATCCTGAAATTCTTTCCAAGACTTTCTATTGATTAGACTTTATATCAGCATATGGAAACTGCTAATAAATCTAATTCTAAAGTGGTCCATTTTTGGGCCTAGGTAATATGTACAGCACATCCAAATACCGCCTACCCCCTAGAAATAATGCCAACACATTTTACAAGTTGCTGAAATCTGAAAGCAATATTTGTATTGTCGTGGTTGGGCTCAGAGCACCTCTGAATAGGTTTCTCGAAGGGCGCTATAAATTTTTTTAAATGAATGAATTTAAATGAATTTTCTCCACATCTGACCGAGTATAAAACAGGCATGTCACGCAGTGATTATGAAGTAACAGGAATTTTTTAAGTATTGGAAGCATACAAACTGTATTCATTGCAATCCATTTTTACCTTCTGGTATTCTCCGAGCAGTGGCAAGCAGAAGTGCCATGCCTAGTTCTGCAGTAGCATCAGTCAAAATATCTGGTGTGTATCCAATTTTTATTCCTAGCTTGGAACACTCGGCAAGTGCAATGTGTTCGTATCCAACAGACATTGTACCAATGACCTTCATGTTAGGACCTGAAATTTAAAGTAAAAACTTATAATTAATCAACTACATAATTGTCCTCTGATCGTCCATCATCAGCTGTAAAATCAGAAAATAAATGGGCCTATTTGGTCATCAAGGATACATTAAGTAATACAGTTCAGTATCATTTTAACTGTCAGCCAGTGCTTAAAGTGTGGAAAAATAAGTGCCTGGACGCCCCTTACATTTCCAGGCTGTGCAGGTCAATAAGTGGCTGGGTGGCGTTCAGATTTTAAAACAAGTGCATGGACGCCGTCCATGACCGTCCAGGCACACTTTAAGCCCTGCTGTCAGCCCACGTGATATACTCGTAAGTAAGTCTGGATCTTATACAGTTGGAACTTAATAATAGTCGTGAAAGTTGAACTGTGTTACAAATGAATGAAGTCGCGATTCGAACGCAAGAAAAAATTGTTTTCGCTTTAAAAGATTTCTAATAATTTTGACCTGCGGCACTGATGACCTCCTTGTCGATTTTGTCCGACAGGAGACAGAACAACGCGTCTGCCGTTTTGATGTTCTCGATGATTTCATGCTTCGAAACAGGCTTATCGCTATCCCACTGGGTAACAGCGCACCCGGCCTCCTTCAGCAACTCCACTCCAGGGTAGGGCACACGACGAGTGACGTACACTCGCTTTCCAGCCACCGTACTCATCCTTCTCAGTCCAACCAATCGAGTCGCTTGGTTATCTATGGTAGAACAATCTAACTTCTTTAAATTCCAAAGGGGGTTACGACAGACATTCTGCAACAGTGTCAGTTTGTGTATAACATTCATTTCAGCCAACGAGGTCATACCGGTCCCTTTAAAACAACAACATTTGAAAATACTTTACCTCGGGTAGCCTGCAGTAACCGCTAAGCAGTAAGCACAATCTTTAAAATGCTCAGTCCCTCATAATAGGCCTACTATAGTGACACTATACTATGCTATTTTTGGTTTTATAAAGCGCCTCTCACAGTACAACCTACCCAGAGGCGCTCCAAGTGCAAAGATCCCCTTGGAAAAATAAAAGTTTTAAGGAAACGCGCAGAAACAGTGGTGCTTCCAGACAAGTTATGAGTACGCATATTATTATAGCAGGTATAGGCCATTCCAAAACAAAGGGCCAACGGAAGCAAAGGCACGATGCTGGGCTGTAGCAGTCCGAGACCGTGGTACAAGAAGGCCATGACGGTTTAAACAGCGGAGAGGACGTCCAGTGGTAGTTGAGACAGGTCGCCTATAATAAGATCACAGATCGAGGTAGCGAGGAGCTGTGCCCAAGAACATCTCATAGGTAAGAATTCATATACAGGGTGCGCCGAAAAAAGTAATCCCCTACGGTTTTTAGCCCATATATTGGCCAAACATACGAATTTTTAAATGAAACTTTACAGTCTTAAAGGCAATTTATATCTACGTACAATGGTCAAATTACAAAAAAATATTTCAAACGGAACAAAAGTTATGTAAACTTTCGCCCCCTTGATGTCGTCGCTATCTCATCGAAGGGGGACGGCGAGGGAGCAATGGATGGATGATTATGAAGAGGCGTTGTAGCTTGATAACCTAGAGAGTCAGAATTCGGAATAGGTTGCAAAACGGAATGGTTCATTGAATAGGAGTCGTATATTTCAGAGTTAGCGGTTATTCTACCAGGACGCCGCTCGAGTGGAATAAAGGACATATCGTCGCCGGTTCTCTGTCCGAGAACGCCCGCCGCCAGGGGTCGGGCTGGGTCCGACTGCTCCCTGCCGTAGTCTGCTTCTAATTGGCCTGACACCACGCTAGCGTGCCACAACTGCATGAGTCCTACTCGGGCATCCGCTCGGGCCTCGTCGTCCGCCGCGGTTGTAATTATAGTTTCCCTCTGATCCCGTGTGAATGCGTCTTCTGCTCGATCGCAGGCGGAGTTATTAATGTTCGAGTACACGTGGGCAGTATTAAGGGTTGAATCATGGGAGGAATGTTTTTGTTGGGTTGCCATTTTATCTTGCATCAGTTCACCAACAAACAACACACAAAGATTCGCAAACTTAATCACCACTCGCAGTGTATTATCATTAAAGTAAAATCTCAAACAAACTGTCCGATTCAACTAAAATTACTAAAACCGGCCATATGACAACGTGTCAGCCATTACAGAACGCAACCAGAAAAAGGAAAGATCTTAATCTTAAAGCGTTAACTATCAGTCGGTCGCTATGGGTAATTAATTGGCGCCCGCTAAATCTCGGCAGTTTCCACTATACCGTTTGGCCGTATCACGTGGCACGTGAGCTAAGGGCTGGTCCTTTACACTCTCCCCCACCTACTCAAGTGGTGAAACCACGGGGAAACCAACAAACGGTACTGGACCATTCAAACAACGGTCAACCCCTCTACAAATTTCCATACCTCGGGCCTATATCAAAATACAGCATCCAGCAAATGTAAATCTGGACTACTGGTTCCGCCTACCCAAATGGTGAAACCCGGGAAAAACAAACAGTAGATGAACCATTCAAACAACGGTCAACCCCTCTACAAATTTCCATACCTCGGGCCTAAAGCATCCGGCAAATGTAAATTTGGACTACAGGGTCACCGACTGTTCCTACCCATGCACCCAATGTTATAACGCAACTGTAACAAAGCGCTCCAACAGAATGCAGAAACAAACTAACGCGAAACAGTAGAATCATCCTTAGCCTGCTACATGATTAACTATCGCACGACCCAGGGTCGTCTGTTTCCTTGCACAATCCTTTAATCAGAAGTTCGGGTTCGGGCAACACAAACACTTATCTAGGTGATTGACATCACCAACACGGTTTCACAACGGTGAATAATACGTTTTTCACAACGGTGAATAACTGGTCAGGGCGTGGTTTATAAACGAAACCGAACAGGAAGAACATGGGGACGGGTTGGTCTGGGGACAGAGTTCAGTTCCTCGTCTCGGACAAGTTCGTCAAGTCCCAAAAGTTCGTCTCGATCAGTAACATCGTTCGAGATCGGCATATCCCAGTCCTTCGGACAGTCTCCCCCAAAGTTTTTCAGTTTGTCCACATAAACCAACTTCGGCTGGGCACGGGTCGACTTCTGTATTCGGTAGAGTACGGGTCCGACGTGCTCCAGAACTTTGTACGGTCCTTCGTAGAACTTGGCCCACTTGGTCTTGATACCGGCGTGTCGACGGGGACAGTAGTACCATACCCATTGGCCAGGTTCGAATGCGGCTGGGCGCACTCGACCATTGTATCGAACAGTCCGATGCTGCACGAACTGCTGAAAGTGAGTTCGCACCAGACGATAGGTGCCCTGCATCCGGTGCAGTCGTTGGTCCACAAACTCGTCCACTGTTTGGTCGCTGAGTTCGATTGCCGAGCCATCGCTAAAGACTAGGCCGATGGGCGCGATAACATCTCGTCCCACGAACAGGAGGTTGGGGCTGAATTTCGTACTCGAACGCTCGGTAGCGCGGTTCGTAGCCATCACTCCAGGTAAGAGGATGCTGCGGTCGTCTGGGAGGGATTCTTCCGGTCGAAGAGGAATTCGCGTAGTCTGCACCATCTCCACATGATGCGGTCGACGTGAGAGTTCGTCAGCGGAGGGTCGCGCGGAGTCGGGTTGGGGCTGATTCTCGAAATCGCACTCTTCAACGACGGTGAGACACGGGGCTCGCAGTTGAGAGGGCGCAGTCTGAGTCGGCCGATCGTTAACTTCTAGCGGAACGTCGTCAAACACGTTCTGCCGAGGAGAGGACAGCAGAATGTCTGGGTCACCAGACACATCGACTTCTGTGGTTCGAGCAGGTAGCGACGCACTGGTTACAAGAATGTCAGATTCGAGCACTTGTGTCGGTACAGGACAGGGTCGAAAGTCGTCCTTCTTGGTGGGAAGAACGGCAAACACCTCCCCATACGCTTCGCTCGTAGGTGGCGCAACAGTTCTTGCCAACGATATTTTCCGACATCGCGCAGTTCCAGCTCCACGAGACAGTGCGTAGTCTCGTCCCTGCAGTTGAATTGACCGTTCGCGGAAATTCCAACTCGCGTTCTGCTGTTCCAGCCAATCGAGTCCCAGAATCATCTCGCTCAGCTGCTCGGTGACGAGGCACGGAATCTGGAAGATCTGCCCTGCGATTTCACCTTGCACTGTAATCTCACCCAGCACACGAATGCTGGTGCCATTGGCCGCGTTCAGGAGCTGTCGCGATTCTCGCATGTCTTGAAGACGTACTAACGAAGCAGGAATTAACGACATCTCGCTCCCTGTGTCAATCCGAGCTAGGATCTCGCGCCCATTTATCCGAAGCGGCAAGTACTCGTCAGTACTTCCTTGGATACATCTTACGTTAGCTATCCTTTCTCCTTCTTCTTGACCTTGTTCGTCTGTCCTTGCTTGCGGACAGTCTTTCCGGAAATGTCCTGGTTGCAAACAGAGAAAGCACCGACCATCACCTCGTCGATTCTTTCGACTGTGAGTCTCTAAATTATTTCTTGCTCTTCCCTCCGATCTCTGTCGATTTTCCATCGGCACATATCGAGGCTCTCCAGAGTGTCTTTCCATCCCGTTGGATGCTTGCAACGTTGGCCTACACCACCACTGCTCCATCTGCAGTTGACGCTGCTCCATGTTGGCCATTTGCTCTGACAATCTACGAAGCACTTCTTCTCTAGAGCTGTCGTCTGTTCGGATCGCTTGGACTCGTCCCGATCTACGCTCATGGTCTCCAGTTCTACCTCGAGTGGATCTATTCGCCTCCAGTCGAATAGCACATCTACACGCTGCTTCGAGGTTAGTCGGTTCGCGGTCTCTCACGCATAGGGCAAGCTCGGAGTCGTCTATTGCGTCGAGGAATGCATCGATGGCGACCATCTCACTCATCTCCGTGGGCGGACCAGCATAGGCCAGCACCATCAGGCGTCGGATGTCTTGCGCTAATTCTTGCAAGGACTCTTCTTTTCTCTGTTTTCGCGCACGAAGTTGCGTACGATATAATGTTGTCTGGTCCGAACATCCATATCTGCTCCTAAGTCGCTTTATCAGATCGCTCGAGGATGACAGACCTGAGGCGTGAAATTCCCACAACAGATGCGCTGCTGGTCCTACCATGGCACACATCAATTGGTTCACCTTTTCGTCCTCGTCCCATCCATTCTGTCTCGAACAGATCTCAAACTTGACTAGAAACGCTTCCAGAGGCGTTTGACCATCAAATTTCTCTAGTTTCAGCCACTGCTTGTGTCTGTCTCTTGGTTGCTTCTTCGTTTCATCCTCCGTACATGATTTCGGTTCGATGGTCGGCTTATATCTCAACCCATCGCCTTCAACTAAAATCACTGGACGAGTTTCTAACGGACTGGTCACCAAGGGACGACTTAACGTTTGTCCGACTTCCGTGCACAGCCCAGGACCATTGCTTACACTTTTTCCACTCTGCCCGCAAATCTCACTGAGATGCCTACACAGTTCTTGTAGTGGTGCTAAAAGGTCTTGCAATTGTCCAGTCTGGGTCGTCGTCGTGTTCTTCTTTAGTCGTGAAGAATTAATGCTAGTTCCATCAACTTCTTCCATTCCCCTTGCGTACTCTTGTTGACATATACTCCTTTTCTTCACTTCACTGCCTCTTAATATCTCGCCTCTCCTTTCATCTTTCCGTTTCTCTATTTCGTCTCTGGTCTCCAAACATTTTTAGTATAAAGTAAACAAAGCAGTTTCAATAATCATGTTAAGGCACGAAATAGCCAATTATGTGCTGAAGTGCCGTTAAACTCAATCAATCAATCAATCTCTGGTCTCATTATCAACTCTCGAACACCTTTCATTCTCTTCATCATCTTTTAAGCGCAATCTCCAACTTCTGAAATCACTTGTAAGTTTGGGCTGTCCTGTTTCATCCATTTCAACACACCCCACACTTCTGGAATCACTTGTAAACTTTCGCCCCCTTGATGTCGTCGCTATCTCATCGAAGGGGGACGGCGAGGGAGCAATGGATGGATGATTATGAAGAGGCGTTGTAGCTTGATAACCTAGAGAGTCAGAATTCGGAATAGGTTGCAAAACGGAATGGTTCATTGAATAGGAGTCGTATATTTCAGAGTTAGCGGTTATTCTACCAGGACGCCGCTCGAGTGGAATAAAGGACATATCGTCGCCGGTTCTCTGTCCGAGAACGCCCGCCGCCAGGGGTCGGGCTGGGTCCGACTGCTCCCTGCCGTAGTCTGCTTCTAATTGGCCTGACACCACGCTAGCGTGCCACAACTGCATGAGTCCTACTCGGGCATCCGCTCGGGCCTCGTCGTCCGCCGCGGTTGTAATTATAGTTTCCCTCTGATCCCGTGTGAATGCGTCTTCTGCTCGATCGCAGGCGGAGTTATTAATGTTCGAGTACACGTGGGCAGTATTAAGGGTTGAATCATGGGAGGAATGTTTTTGTTGGGTTGCCATTTTATCTTGCATCAGTTCACCAACAAACAACACACAAAGATTCGCAAACTTAATCACCACTCGCAGTGTATTATCATTAAAGTAAAATCGCAAACAAACTGTCCGATTCAACTAAAATTACTAAAACCGGCCATATGACAACGTGTCAGCCATTACAGAACGCAACCAGAAAAAGGAAAGATCTTAATCTTAAAGCGTTAACTATCAGTCGGTCGCTATGGGTAATTAATTGGCGCCCGCTAAATCTCGGCGGTTTCCACTATACCGTTTGGCCGTATCACGTGGCACGTGAGCTAAGGGCTGGTCCTTTACAGTTACACCACTTTTAGGGAGGCCACCCACCGTTTTTTGACGATTCAAAAACGAAGCGCAACAAAAATTAGGTTTTTTGCCAATATCTTGGCCAAAATTAAGAATATCGAAATGAAATTTTACAGGCTTATAGACAATTCATATCTGCACATGGTGCTCAGATTTCATCAAAATATTTCAAACAGGACAAAAGTTATACCAGTTTTAGTGAGGCCACCCACCGTTTTTTCACGATTCAAAAACGAAACGCAACAAAAAGTAACAAAACACGATTTTATTAGTCTCATCTCAAATAACTGTTGTCAAATGACCTTGGTAGTGCTTCACAACTTGTGCTCAATGCGCCCACCACCCGTGCCAAAAATTCTTTTGAGTCTCTTTGCAAAGTTCTTGTTGATTAAGCGGACAGATTCCTTATTTACCAATTTGATCGTCATCTTGCTAAGTGACTTCTCAGTGGCGCGCAGCTACGCTGGTGCCCTGTTTCTTTTTTAAATAGTAACAATAATGATCATCTGGCAATATCAAGGCTATTTGATCACAATTATTTAAGATGAGACTTAATAAAATCGTGTTTTGCTACTTTTTCCTGCGTTACGTCTTTGAATCGTCAAGAAACGGGGGTGGCCTCACTAAAAGTGGCATAACTTATGTTCAGTTTGAAATATTTTGATGAAATCTGAGCACCATGTACAGATATGAATTGTCTTTAAGCCTGTAAAATTTCATTTCGATATTCTTAGTTTTGGCCAAGATATTGGCCAGAATATTTAGATTGGTTTTTTGTTACTTTTCGTTGCGTCGCGTTTTTGAATCGTCAAAAACCGGTGGGTGGCCTCACTAAAAGTGATATAACTTTTGTTCTGTTTCACATATGACTATGAGATTTGGCTATTGTACGTAGATATGAATTACCTTCAAGCCCGTAAAACTGGATTTGAAAAATTCCTATTTTTGGATAAGATATTGATAAAAAGCCGTAGGGGATTACTTTTTTTGGCGCACCCTGTATATTATAAGTCAGAAACAGGGGCGGCAACAGGGGGCTAAGCCCCCTAAACAAGGACATCCGAGGGCTAAGTCCACCTAAAAAACAGACCATCCGGGTTTTTTACATGCAAAACTGAAATATTTCCACGATTTCCGGCCGGATGACTAAAAAAAGGTCGGATGAGAATGGAAAATATCCTCCGCGATCATTCAGCCCCCCAAACTGAAATCCTGGCGCCGCCACTGGTTTTATGGTCTTAAAGAAAGTATGCATTGCCCATGCATGCAGACGAAAGTAGGCCTAGTGCTCTCTATAAGCTTATTATAGGCTAGGCTAGATATCGCCATCAGTATAATGAGATTAAAATATGCAATGTAGTCCTTACCAAGCTTAATTTCGGCATTTAGACCAATAATGCGCACACACTCACAGTCTCACATAAGTTAACAAGATCAGTCTAGTCTGTTGCAGGCCCACGTGTTGAAGCATTCATACAGTTTGGACTTCGATCCTATATAGGTTACATATATACGGTAGCTGTCTTCGATGTGCATTTCACCGAGAGTCCGGGGTTGTCCACAAAGGGCGTTCCCATGGTGGCGGCGACAGGATTTCAGTTTTGGGGGCTGAATCCTCGCGGAGGAAATTTTACATTTTCATCCGCCAAAATTTTTGACGACTTTTTTAGTCATCCGGTCGAAAATCGTGGAAATATTTCAATTTTGCATGTAAAACAACCCGGATGGCCTTTTTTAGGGGGTATAACCCCCGGGTTGCCTTTTATAGGGGGGACTTAGCCAGGGGAGGATCCAGGGGGCCAATCCGGCCATTGCCTCCCATTTAAAAATTGCATGGGACGTGGTCCCCCCATTTGGTTTCAACAAACCATTAAATCAATGGGACGGGAGAGAAAAGCAGGACATCAGGCCCCCATTACAAAATCGCATGGGACGTGGCCCCCGGCCGTTAGATTTTTTGATTTACCATCACTCGAGATCTCGACTATGATGACACTGACGCCTAAAAAAAGAAGGTCGTCAACTATTTTGGCGGTTGAAATACCTTTTCTGGAAAATTGGACGAATGACTAAAAAAGGTCATAGGCCTAAGTTTTTTCGGCGGCGAATAAGACGAATTTTCCCCTGTCTCACAAACAAGACCAAAAATTTCTGTATCCGCCCTTGGGCTTAGCCCTCCTTAGCCCCTAGCGCCGCCACTGCGTTCCCAACAAAATTATCAGCATTAATCAGATTTCTCCATCCCAGCGGCGCCCGCAGGCGTACGCACTTACGCAAGTGCGTACAGCGCTGAAAGGCGACAAAAAGTCATCAGTTTTTTCGGCGGATGGAAAAGGTATACGTTTTTGGGAAATTCGAGGCTTACGACTTTAAAAAAGGTCATCAGTTTTTCCGCGACCCTGACGAAAAGTTTTCCCTCCCCCATCGAAAATTTCTGTATTCGCCCTTGGCTGTGGTACAAGAAAAATCCTGGGGGCGCCGCTGCTCTTTCCCAGAGGCGTTAAAACCGGATGGCCTTTTTTATAGGCCTATATAGGCTACGCAGGCCTGTAGGCCTACATTTTCATTAGGGGACCTATAATTAAGCATTGGGCAGGGTGAATGCGGTACGTAGGCCTACTAGAGGGCTCTATGGATTCAGAAATGACCTTTTTCAGTCGTTTGGTCGAAATTTGCTAAAAATCTAAAAACATTCTGAAAATTATTTTCCCCTGCATGTGTGGGGCCCCTAAAGTGTGGGTCCTTGTTTGGCCGAACATGTTAAACATGCCTTAATCCGCCCCTGCATGAGTACTACGTACGTAGCACCACAATTGGCCCAGCACGATATACGTGAGGTTGACAAGGCCGTATTAATTTTAGGGGAGGGATTTAACACCCCCAAATGAAATAATGTACAAAAGTAAAATAAATAAATAATGCATTTATTAGCACACGGTGTAGAAACTAAAAGGGGTCGGGTGATTTAATTTTAAAGCTCTTATGTATTTATGTTATTTATGTGTGAAATTTTGAAATAGATTAGAATATTGTACGTAGTTGCTAATTTTGAGAATATAAAACGGGGCCTTTTATGACGTCACTTCGATTACGACACAATTCTACAATGAAAAAAGTTCACTGAGAAAACGAAATTAGGCTTTTAATTGTGACGTCACTTTAATTGATCAGCTATAGGATACAGATATTCTGCTCTCATAATTATTATTTAATTAATTTTGAGAATACAAAACTAGGCCATGCTTATTGTAACGTCACTCTGATACAATTTTAATTACTATTATATTGTAAGTTCACTTCGAGAATTAAAAAATTAAGCCTATAGATATTTGTGACGTCACTTAGATTGTGATAGGCTACAAAATGTACCATTATAGAAGTGCATTTTGAGAATATAAACAAGACCTATTGTGACGTCACATCAATTATGATACAAATGTACTAGGCTTATTATATAAAATGCATTTTGAGAATATAACAAGGCCTATTGTGACGTCACTTCGATTATAATATAAATATACTATTATATAGAAGTGCACTTTGAGAATATTAACAAGGTCTATTGTGACGTCAATTCGATTATTATACAGATCCACCAGTAGGCTTATATTATGCTCATTTTGCGAATATAAAACCGGGCTTTTATGACGTCACTTCTATTATGGTACAATTCCTACTATTAAATAGGTTCACTGAGAAAACAAAATTAGGTCTATTGTGGCGTCATTTCGATTATGATACAGATCTGCTGTCATATTATTTCATTTTCTTAATGCAAAACTGGGGCTGTTTAAACGCAGCATTGCTCTGATTATGATACAAATCTAGGCCTATTATTATACGCTCAGTTTGAGAATGTAAAACTAACCCATTACATTAAATTGTGACGTCACTTCGATTATGATACAGATCTGCTATATTAAAGAAGTAGGCTACATTTTGAGAGTATAATTAAACTAGGCCTATTGTGACGTCACTTCGACTATTACACAAATCTACCGTAATAATTATTGGAGTTCATTTACAGAATCTAAAACGAGGCCTATAGGCCCATTGTGACGTAGGCTACGTCACTACGATTACAGTGCAAATCTACTATACATTCACTGAGAATACGAAATTAGGCTTATTGTTACGCATACAGATTATACAGATTACGACACAGATCTACTATCGTACAATTTCATTTTGAGATCATATAAAATAACTGCAGAGGTGCGCAAGAGACAAAACTGGACCAAGTTGACGAAGTCGATCGAGTCGATCGTCGGCCGAGCCAAGTCGATCGTAGCCCACGACTCGATCGACTGCGGGGTATAAAATTTAATTTACTTCAGTGAGTCGGAGTCCGACTCGGGTTCATCAACAGAGAAGTTATTGAGAGCAACCGAGGACAGGATCGAGAGGATGGAGAAGAATTGTCTAGCTACGTACAATGCGACCAACCCTCGTGCCGAGGACGGTTGAAGGCAAGGCAAGGCATATTAACCAAGGGCGGAGTTTGGTTTCCGTTCTTGGAGGTGCTAAATTTGTTGGGCGACTCCGAGATTCGATCTAGGAAACGAGCGGCCGAGAAATATTTTCCCGGCCCAAAAAGTTGATATTTTTAGTCATTCGTAAGTTTCACGTGGGGGGGGCTAAGCCCGAAAAACAATACCATTTACACGGTAAAAATGACTGGTCTTCTTTGGGGGTTTAGCCCCTATAGCCCCTGATAAACTCCGTCCATGATATTAACTTCTACGGGTGGTATAGGCCTATGCTTGTATGCACGGCTGTTGCTACAGGCTACGGTATAGGCCTATATCCGCTGAAGCCTATAGGTGATCAAATAAGAACTTACAAAAACACTAAATACGCTGTCTGATCTAATTTTTTATATGTTTCTGGCTCAAGTTCAAGCTGCACTTAAATCCTACCATCATTTGGTGAATAAAAGAAGATTGATATATATAGGGGCCGTCCATAAAGTACGTCACGCTATTTTTGACACCCCTCCCCCTGTCACAAATCTCGGACCCCCCCTAAAGTACGTCACACTTTCGAACAAAAAATTTAAAAACATAACCATTTACCTAACCCTCTAAACCCTAGGATACTATCCCTAATCCCTCTGATAGTGACGTGTACAATACAATTACAATACAATTAGTCATTTATAACGCGCTTTAACAAAACAAGTCTTGCACAAGAGCGCGCTTTACTACAAATCTAGTTATAATACAATGAAAACAAATGAGTTTTTAACTTTGATTTGTGTCCCTAAACGCTTTGATAGTGACGGGAAATCAACTTTTATCCCGCCAGGCCGGGTTTTAGACACGCCTGGCCGGGCCGGATTTTAGGTACTAAGAAGAAAAAAATAAAAAAGAATTTAAAAAATAAATGTGTGACGTCACACATGGCCTGACCCCTCCTTCTGTCACACTTTCTTACACCTCCCCTCCCCCCTGGAGCGTGACGTACTTTATGGACGGCCCCTAGGCTATATATATATATATATATATATATATATATATATATATATATATATATATCCTGGAAATGGTAAGACTTATAGTGGAGTTCGCCGCTGAAGATTCGCGACAAGCCAGAAAAGACTGTAGCAATAGGCCTAGCTAATCGAGAGTGTACTAAGCCATATTTGTGGAGAAAAAACTTTGGATCCGATTGAAAGCAGTTAATTGTAGGGATGTAAGAAACTGCAGGGATGTAAATAGAGGGAGTGTTTGTCATCGTGGCTGTTAACCCTCATCCGAACAAGGGGGGGTCTGGCCAGACCCCCCTCCATATAATTGCTGCATAACTTTTTTAGGAGTGATATTTTCTCAGATTGCTTTTATGACTTTGTTCCTATATTAATTAGCTACAATTAGCACATCTAAGCGACCAAATCGGTTTAGTGATATGGAAATTATTAAGATAATACTGGCCGAAACTACAATGATGACAAGTTGGACAGTGAGAGCAACAATAAAGAATGTGAATATGAAGAGATGCCAATGCCTGAAGAACAACATTCATGTGTTTCCTATGATGAAGACAATGTTGAAATTGAAGATGATGATGAACACGATGATGAGACTGGATCTGATAGTGAAGATAATGATGACGAAATTGTCTATACTATTGAAGCCGAGAGACCTAAATACAAGTAAAGATCCGAATAATTTTTGGCGGTCAAAAGCAATTCCAATAGGACGTGCTCTGTTGCACAATGCAGTAAAAGAAGATGCGGAATAAAATAATGCGGATACATTGAGAATATTGAAGATAGTTTTGACAGTTTTATAACAGCCGAGATGAAAGACATCATCATTCGACATACAAACCCGAAAGCAACAGCTAACAGACTATGTATGATAAGCTTACGTATTTACATTTTAGGTTTAGTCCTATTCCATTATTTGTTATAGATATTTTCTAGAAAACAGTCATGCTGACTCTGATCATAAGAGCATTCAGTACTAATTTTACTAAAATTATGGTTTCTTTATTTTGATTTCCAAATTTTATACCTAGGCTACTGTTGCGACGATGAACATGTACGACAAACCGTGACAATTAATGTAATTAAACATTTAATTTCAAAATTCTTCATAAAACTTATTTATATTCCATAAAGGGACTGGTATATTGTTGTTTTGAGTTAGTCTGATATCATCTCACAAAATTGGCACATAAAAATTATTATTTCCTATGAAAAACCCACATCAAAACGGGGGGTCTGGCCAGACCCCCCCTTGTTCAAATTAAGTTGCATTTTAGCTTGTTCGGATGAGGGTTAAATTAAGTCAACCGTGATATTGATTACACAGATCTACATGCTGGCGATACCTAGCCTATAGTGTCAGTTTTTGAAGCAAGGTCACGAGCATTAAACCATACCAATGCAGTATCATAATAGACCATACATGTAGGTCACACGACGCTGATGACACACAGTAAGCTACTTATCCATTCGCTGTTTTTATTACGGGGGCGAGGAGCGTATACGTGTACGTATGCGGCTGAAACCTGACACTCAGTCTGGGTGTCGCCTATTATACCGTGAATTTCGTCCTCTTCTATCGGGGACGTATGTTTTAACTTTCAAGCACTTGAAGCTTATTTTTTAAACGACTCTGTCGTAGGGTCGGGATCAAGGGCGGGTACAGAAACTTTCGAATGGGGGGGTTTCGGTCTTGGGACAGGGAAAAATATTCGTCTTGGTCGCCAAAAAATCTGATGACCTTTTTTTAGACATTTGTCTCTAATTCCCAAGAAATAGAATTTCTCATGGGTGGGGGGGGGGGTACACATCAACTTTCCGAGCCAGAATGGCTGGGTAAAGATAAAGAATTTTCTAAATGGGGGGGGGTCATGGCCGGATTGGCCCCCTGGATCCGCCCTCTGGTCGGGATAACTAATGATGGGGTTTGCTTAAAGTTGTGCTTTACAAATTCGCATTTGTGTTGCTATATAGCGCTGAACATTGTCATCCATTCGATCTTAACCCTACTCGACAAACTATTATTATATTATGTAGAAGTTGACCTCTGTAACAGAAGATAATCTCACCTTCAAACGACTGTCACACGATGTCTGCTTACGTCACCAGACTGGTTCGTCGCTACCTTTGTTCGTTTAATCATAATGGATGTAGCCAGAGCGTTAATTGATGTATTGAGGTCACACGTTAACTTAGCCAAAGATTCGCGCCCATCGCTCATTAAAAGAAGTCCATGACACGTGACTGCCGGGACTTGAAGAACTGTGTGGGGTACCGGTCTGCTATACAATAGACAGTGGTGGGTGTTGTTGCCAGTTTGTGCCCGTTGCGGCTGCAGGTTTAGTTACAAGTTACAACTGTTCTGCTGCGGGAAGAGACTTGGCAGATCCACCCTCAAAACAATAACTGAAAGCACGGTAATACGCAGACGGACGGATGGACGGACAAGACAGACCGAACCAAGTGACGCGAGCCCTGGATTCATGCGCCAAACGAAAACAATATGCTGGCTGTGAAATAAAAACTCTGGGGCGACAACCAGTCTGGTGGGTGAAATTAAACCAGAGCCAGCGATACCTCGGGGTCTTTCAAATTCATCGTCACGACCCACTCATCAATGTCGTCGCTGTCATCATCATCATCACGACCCACTCAACAATGTCGTTGCTGTCATCATCATCTTGAAACTAACAGATTAATCAATTGCACCATTGCTAACCACCCCGACCCCAATCATCAACCTTGTGCCCCTTCACCAAGTCTCGGCTTCACACCAAGCATCCTCACCGTTATGCTGATAAACATTCTCTTCATCATAATCGTTAACTCTCCACTATCATCAAACTCGTCATAATCAATTTTTCCTGCACATAATCCACCTGAACCTAATCTTCTTCGCCATCACCATTAACTTCGTTCTAATCATTCTCTTCACCATTGTCACCGTGCTGCATTGTTTGTATATTTGCTATTTTAGCCCTCGGTTTTCATTGTGTTAATATTTGATGAATGTAGGGTTAAGGTTGTTAAGTGCAGGGCAATACATTTCACAACACACCAGTCCTGATCAGCAGGGCTCTAGTGGCAAATTTAGAGGTGAGTACGCACTACATACAGTTGTCTAGGCCTGACTGCAGGTCATTTTCTCATATATATATATACACTAAACACAAATATTTGTGAGGTGAGTACACTCTGAATACCCCCTGGTCCTGATACTGTTGTGAGGCCTTGATGCACCAACAAAAGAAAAACACAGTATCTTGAACAAACCTCACGACCATCCTGAGCCACACCAGAATTATGTCTACATCGTTACAATGTCCACATCTTTACCATAATCATCAACCACCTTACCATAATCATCAGCCACCTTTTTACCATAATCATCAACAACCTCTTTACCATAATCATCGGCCACCTCTTTACCATAATCATCAACCACCTCTTTACCATATTTCATCGGCCACCTCTTTACCATATTTCATCGGCCACCTCTTTACCATAATCATCAACCACCTACGCTGATAATCATAATGAAACTCATTTTCTTATTAAATCATCATCTGGACAAGATCAGCTTAGTAGTCCATCACCATATGACAACTATCATCATCATCCAGGATGAATCCTGCTGTAGGAGCAATAATATTGTCTCTAACTGACCTAGTCTCTTATCAGGAAGCTTGGGCCAAGAAATGTCACTGCACATTGAAAAACACGTGATGACAAAATACATGTTAACAACCTCATTAACATACTGTAAGTCATCATCATTGTCATTTACAATGACCAGTACAACTGCAAAGCATTTATGACCCTTCTCATATACTGACAGATACAAACAATACAAAAAGCCTATGCATATTTAAGCACACACTTAAAGGGCGAAAAACCTTAAAAACTGAGAATGATGTTGTCGAGTGTCAGAAGAGGCAAGATTAACATTGGAACGACTATAATATATATTTACAGACACACTCAACCAGACATGCAAAGTACAATGCATCATGCTGATGTTCAATACTGAAATGGTTGCCAAAGGAAGCAAATTTATATCCTACAAAGCTCTCAGAAGACAAAATTAATCCATAAAAATGTTTGCCACACTCATTTTTTTGCGAGAGCCGGTTGCATGCAAAACGCGCGTAAAGCACATGAAATAAAAAAAAGCTGCAAGCAAATCGTAAACTTTAACATATATATATATTTACTTAATTATCACTGATTATCGTAGACTTGTAATCGATACATAACACGCTATTTACAAACGTAAACATACAAAGAAAGTTTTTTTAATAGTGATTTGTTTAATGTACAAATTTTTACCTGCCATTTCCCGATTTCAGTTAAATCACCACGGTAACACTGAAACTGGGCAACACTCAACATTTAAAAAATCTGCCTCTTAAAAAGGTACAATGCAGGGGTAAGGTACAACGTGAGGGTAAAGTAACTGCAAAATATATGGAGCACATATTTATCAACACAGTCCATAACAACACTGCAGCTGAGGCAAAGCTTGGTATCTTACCTATAAACTTGCGGCACGATTGTAGTGCAAGAAAATACGACTGTTGGGCTATGCATGCGACTTCAAATAAATGATAATAGACATCACTTGGATGTAGGCCAAGATGGTTTTCAGCTACCATCTCTTTAAAATGCAGCTGCAAGTGCTTATGCATTTGCTTAGCCATCTTCAACACATTAAGCCAAGGGCTGCAATATAATCACTTAGCTACAGGACATCAGTAATTATCAGATCCCACTTTCAGACAATGCATGCATATGCAATTACACATGCCTAGCCATGTTGAACCCATTAAACCAAGGGCCACAATGTAAATCACTACAGTAGATTAATATTAGTTATCATATCCCTCTTGCGGACATACACATGCGCATTGCATAGCCATGTAAAACCAATTGATTACAAAACAGGCTTCATAATCATACGTCTTTGAAACAGTTCAAATCATCAGGTATTAAACACAAGGCTTTCCCACACAAAAGCTGTTTAAGCACTGGGCAAATTCACCATTGCACAAGCTGTGAGTGAACACAGTACAATGAAGACTAGCCAAACTGATGAATGCTTCTCATGGTGCTTTAATCACCTCTCCAGATTCTGACACCTCTTTGGAACCAGATAATGGAGTACACACTCCTTCCTAATACGTGCCCATTAAGATAGCAAAGTCCCTGCAAGACTTAGTGTAGAGTACAACTATAAATAGATGCTTCCATTCTTTCGCCTATATTTAGCTAGTTGTGTGCAGCTAAGAATAAACACTTCCAGGTTGCTTAATTTTCACTTTCCAGTGCCACATAAAATGTCTGTCCAGTAACAAAATACTAACAAATAATAATAATACTAACAAAAATAACGTTGACTCATTATACAGAAAGTTTAGTAACAAAATGCTAAAAAATAATATTAATAGTACTAAAAAAAGATAACGTTGAATCATCATACAGAAAGCAGATAATCAGAAAGCTTCGTTCCTAATCGATGTGTTGCTTTCGTTGTCCAATATAAAACAATCACAAAAGCAATCTCAAAAACAATCACAAAATCATAAGCCCAAAGCATTCGATGCATTTGCTGATGGCTCAAACAGAGCATTTTAAATTTTCAAAGTCTTTTAACATTTAAAGTTCTTCCAATATTGCTCACAGATGCAAATGGTTCAAAATCAAAAGCTTTTAACAAACACGAGTAATTCGTATCAATTGTGTAATTCTACTAATCATTCAAAATACAGAGAATATATAAAAATTACTGCACAGATTTATAATGTACAGATTCAAAGTCAAAAGCTTGGAACATAACGAATTTACTGATAGCAAAATATTTATTACTGAATGCTTAGCAAAATCCAGTTTTGGAACAGCCTAAAGAAGCCTACACATTTCAATAGACATTAAGGTCATTCCTTAAAAACAAAACAATATTCTAGTAAAGATTAATTTTCGTAAATACTAGTAATATCATTTTAATAATATCAAAATAATGAAATTTGTTTCTCGTTTTCTTATACAACAACCAAGGACGATAAAACGAGGTCAACTAAATAACTATTACTATAATCACGATCTTCAACAATTACGGACCTGCAAAACAATGTGGTATGATTAATGTAAGAGATCACACATTCAATGAGTAAGGTAGTCTGCCAGGGCGGACAACTGGATAGGCAGATCTATGCTAGGTCTGCTTTCCAGCTGACCACCACAGATGATCACAAAACTAGCATTGTATACATGTGTTCTTTTATGTGGCATGGCATGTAACTGACAGCAAAAATCACACCGAATATCCCAGTCAGTTCTATATAGATGGCACGAAAGATGGTCTGACTTTCCTAGTCATATATACAAACAATGCAGCAACTTTCCCACATACCGGTACTACACTGCAGCATAATGTTAGAGAGTTTATATAGCACCAGCTTAAGATATATACTTCGGTGCATCTGTGGCATGTCCAGTTGCTCAAAAGTAATATCCAGTGGCAGCAGGCACTACTGTGACAAGAAGGCTCAATAATGAGATACAGTCAGGCACAGTGAGTGTGGCATACATGTGTAACTAGCATCGTAGTTGGACTAGCATTTCTGTTTCAGTGTCTGATAGCAGGATGTCAAACACTGCTAGGTTACAAGACAAATTACGACGCAAGAAATCTGGACACAATAGTGCCTGCTATTGCCAGACACCCTTAACCAAAGTGTGGCTCACAGACACCTCATTACATAACCAAAAATGTTTTACCCTAAGGCAAAGTGACATTTCACTAAGCACCAATGTTCTAAGAAGACGAAATTGGGTAAAAACAAGCACGCATACACACAGGCAACAACAAGCACTTGAATAATTATTCAACTTGCGTAACACATAAAAACACATAAATCTTCATTATCCACCGATCTCTGAAGAGATATCTATAAGGAGAAACCATAGAAATCCTCTGCTATGCCGCATCAAACGTTCAGAAACATCTAGAAGTACATCAATTTCCTTCTTTCTAAACTATCAATAAAGAATGCGCCTAAGTTGTAACTGTAAGGCTTAAGAAGGCACTATATAAATAGTCCAATTCATTCACACACACTAGCATCTGGTGAGAAATTGCCAGACAGTTCTGACAGATAAAAAAACACTGCTTATTAGTATATACCCAATAAATCACTAGCAGGCAAATGCCACAGAAATCTAGTTCAGAGAAGAGCCACAGCTGATCAGCAAAAAGTACCAATTTTGAATCCACTTCTTTGCAACAGATAAGATACCAAGAAAAACACACACAGGCACATACACACATGTATACAATGCAAGGCAGCCAGATCTTTCTTAGACACGGACTATCTTCACAGATGTCCAAGTCCAGAAAAGTATTCAATCAAATTTGAAATTTAAATTTTAAGTTCAACAACCGTCCTCAGGATGTAGTACAAACATTACACAACAGAACCCAATGTGGGGGAGGTGTTTCACACCCAAAATGGAGAACTGAAAATCAAACCCAGTAGCAGGCTACCATCATGCTATACCTTGTAATCTACCTAAAGCCAGATCTTTCCAATGCCTAAGTACCAGAGTGCTAAATTATTATTATTCGCCACACTGTCTGGGATCAAAGAAGAAAAATTGAAACCCAATCAGAGACAATTTGGTTGTATGGTCTGACAACACTTTACTTTCGAATTCTTTATAGTCACTCAGACAATAGAGAGTGGCACTGTATATCATACACACATTAATAGTAACAATTTGCGTCTGTGAAAAATCACTTTTCTCATACACAGCTATCCTTGGCAGCGTAAACACTGGGCGAAAAGGTCCAGCAAGCAGCATTTATGAAATCCGAAAAAGACTAAATAAAGACGGCATAATGAAAAAGAATTTGAGTTTTATGATGTAGCACCACTTTCAAGAAACATCCTCAACTACACTGAACATTGTGCGTCGCTTAGACACCGATCAGCTGATCCATTCAGTCAAAAATAGTAAATAAGGCATAAAAACGACGCAGTACACAGTGTTTCTCAGCACCTGGATACGTACGATCAAATAGTTCCGACTTGGGGTGACATCTTCCAAAAAATAAATAGTTGAACATGCAAACAGATGGGCTTTCGTAGCTGACGTGTTTCCTCAGCATCTGTTACAAAGTCTTTTTTTCTGAATTTTTTCGAATACAGCGAGAGAAGGCGGAGGAGAAGGAGAAGAAGGAAGAGATTGCGCATTGAAGCTCACCCAGTCCTGCCAGAAACAATGACGAAATGTAGGCTAAAGATTCCTGCAAAATCACACCAAAATTCAGGTTGAAAACAGCGGTTTGTAATAACTCGGGCAGTTTTTAAATTCTCAGGCAGTTCTTAACATTTTCTAACAACTTGGGAAATCTCATTAAGCTCATGGAATTCCAAGGGAAATGGCTCCATTGGAGACCTGGGGTATGTTTGGCCCCACTTCTGACCCCCAAGACAAAACCATATTTGATACGCGTGCTTTTCCAGCTATACCATCTGACTTTTAATGAGCGTAAAAGGGAAAATTTAGCAATAAGACTGATAATGATATGACTGTTCAACTGACAACATAATTATTAATCAGAAATCAGGCATCACACATATGACACACTGCCAACATGATTTAATTACCACAAGCCAGCAGTTTTTAAGGCAGTAATTAAGAACTATTAAAGTCCATTAGGGCCATTATACTCTCTCGACATGCATTATGAGCCAACAGAGATATAATGTAACTAGTAATTGCTATGCGTTGTGAAATACAGATGACAGCAAATACTGAGCATTAGTTGGTATTAAACGTTCAGCAAACTGCTGTTGTTACTCCAATTGCTCTTTAGCAGAGTCAATTTTTTCAGTAACGGCGGCAGTTTCATTTACAGCCAATATGTAAGCCAGTTTTAATATGCTTGGTCTCTCAATAATGAACAAGCCTAGAGTTTATTACCACAGCATTACACAGTGGGCTCTGTGACATCCTTATCAGGTGTGCTTTATTATAGGCGCATAATGAAAAATGAGCCATTCGTCAGTACTTGAATGGAACGCAGTCACTAAATATTACAACATGGCCGCCTGCTTTATATGCAGAGCTGGCCAATCAAATTTAATAAAACACACCAAGAAAGATGTCACACTGTGCAATTCTGTAGTAGCAAAGTGCACTCATGTTTGTCTCAATTGATGTGCATTGGTTTACTGACTGCCTAAGCATTACTCATGACGTTGTCTAGATATAATAATAATATCTCGTCAGTACACATCAGGAAGTTGAACTGTGCCCTGTCGATAGATAACGCCTAACGACAGATTCTGGTGTAAAAACTGCCCTGGATATCTCGTTGACTCGTGATGTGATGATCTAGCATGCGATCTGCCTAGGACACATTTCAGTGACTAACTTACTCACCGACCATGCTGCATATCTATATGATATGGAAAGCTTCAGCCGCTGACCTACATAGCAGATTGATCAGATCATGAAAGCCGTCTGCATAGGGACGTTTTAATAAGGGACTTACTGAATAAGCCAGTCATTTCTGTCTGGAAAAATTCAGAAGCTGACTACATGATGATGATGATTAAAAAAAGACAATTTCTGCAGTGCTGTAACACTGTACATGAATGCCAGTCACGGATATAAGCTTTTGAGAAGCATCAAGTCTTGAGACTAGACTCGAAACTTGAAAGCCTAAACCGAAGCTTCAGCATGGATTGAAGTTAAGAGGATGTTAAAGCACCTTGGTTCTACTAACAAGTGAGCTCAGCGCACATCAGAAAGACTAACATGTTTGAAGTTGCACCCAAAAAACCAGCAATCAGGATTAACTAACTTGGTTCTTTTCAGGGTTGGTATTGCATTTTAATCTCTCAACACTGCTGCTGGACACTGCGGTCATAGTTGGTCCTGAGCCAAAAGATCCCTCAAATTATGAACCATGTTTCCATGAAAACCTTTCTATTTAAGTCTGCTTCCAACCTGGTTCTCAGCAACAACAGCCTCTCTGATCAACGTTACAAGTGGAAACTGCTAAAAGTTGGCTTGAGATGCTATGCAATATAAAAAAGTATTATTTATCATAAAAATGTATCGGTAATTTTAAAAATAAAATTTACTTAATTCATTCGTTACACTTAGTCATTCACGGTGAATAGGCTATGGATGACATCACCTTGTGCAACAAGTGGGCAAACAGCTAGGGCAGAGTAATTATATAATATCCACTCAGCAGGCTCTAACTCTTAAGTGCTACAACACATAATAAATACACGGACAATAAGTACTCTGTCTCTAACAAGTACTCTTAAAGTACTTGCCAAGATGTCAACAACTCACTTCTGATTTACATGTCAAAAACAACAATGCACACAAAAACAGGTCTGTGATAGTTAAAGTTGGCACACATACCCATTCACAGAGCAGCATAAATTCCTTACAAACACGTTTCAAAACTAATAGCACCTACCAGTATTAAAGCAATCTATCTATCTATGAAATTTATATAGCGCCCCATCAAGATAACCACTTAGATACGCTCCCAACCAGTCAAAAATTAAGATCTGAGCAGAACTTCAATTTCATGAAGAAAGAACCAGAGAGGTCCTGCACGATAGAATAACACTGGTCAGAAGGGAGGCAATTCTAAAGCAAATGACTCGAGATCAAGAAAACAGTTCTTTACAGAGCAAGCACGTGGATTGCAGAACCATAAAGCCACATCTAGAGGCCAAGAACAGAGATAAGCGACCAGAACACGCCGTGGGTAAATTAAAGAGCTCCCAGAGAAGCTCCACAGCACAGTGCCAGATGATAGAATATCAGACCTACAAAGGATAATATCAGACCCACAAAGGATACGGTGCTGGACTGAAAGCCAGTGGAGGACATCACTCATAAACGCAGAGATGTGACCTATTAACTTAGGGATACCGCCCATTAAACGAGCAGTCACCCACAAAACACCTTCCAAAGGATGCAACAGACCTGTTGAATCTCACAGCGACGAGCAGTAGTTCAATAGATTAAAAATAAAGGATTGGACCTGAGTGGAGGCAGAAGAAGAAAGAGAGTGAGTGACAACCACAGCTGGTGCAAGAGATAGTACTTAACAGGAACAATGCTGCAATGTAATCTGCAAGAAACAGTTTCTGCTCCAGGATGACCCCCAACTGAGTTGCTATACCGTAGATACTCGAGTATATTGCAAGTTTTTAAGTTTATTTTCCAAGCAGCAATTGGGATAGTCGTGGTTTATTCGAGACAAGTTGAAACTTAACTTTTATTACACAAAATTTGTTGCAGGCAGCTGTTGAAATCATATGAAATCGATTTTTGCAGCATTTGGACATGGTTTTGGTCGTATCTTGCATAAGATTTAATAACAGACACTAAAGTTTAGCCGTCTAATTTCCTGATAATTTTGAAAATTTTATCCCTCGCGTTATACCCACGTATTGTACTTTTTATCAATCTATCTGCCAAAATGTCAAACCTTGCGATATATTCGGGTGACGTTATACTCGAGTATCTACGGCAGTGGTTCCCAACCTTTTTTGACTGTCGAGCCAGCTTTTCTAAGTTGGAGGACACGAGGGCCACTTTTTCTTAATTGTAGGGCATTAGGGGGCCACAAGACTAAAATTTAATTAACTAAAGGCGTAAAAAATTGTTATTGGCCTAATTGAATCAAAATAGAATGTTATTTTATTTGGACGTTAATAAATCGCATCAAACATTATATTTTGATGCGAGTTATTAACGTCCAAATAAAATAATTTGTAATAGAATAGGGTTCTTGTTTTTTATACGACCACCAAAATTTATAAATTCAATAAAAAATATTTCTTCACGAAATAGAAGCGGGATTTAGCGCGTGAGGGTCGGTTAGGGCTCAGGTTAGGCGTCGTGAGAGTCGGTTAGGGTTAGTTTTAGGGTTGGTGCAGTCATTATGCTGAAATTGAAACTGGATTGATGAAAAATAATTTTCAATGAGAAATTGATGAAAAATATTTGCTGACGAAATAGAAACGGGATTTATCGAACAAGTTCTTGCCTAAACAGAAGCTGGATCGATTAAAAGGATTCTCGGCAAACTAGAAGTTGTATTTATGAAAGATAACAACACTGCAACGTTAGTTCTAGGTGTCTTGGTGGTCGTATAAAAAACAAGTACCTAGAATAGAGTTATATATTCTATCATGTCGAAATTGTCATTTTTTAGATATATTTTTCTTGATTCATTGAGATGCTGAGGACCGTTTTTGTAGGCCAGGCGGGCCACTTTTGGCCCGCGGGCCACGGGTTGGGAACCGCTGATCTACGGTAATTAGGTGAAAATGGAAAAAAGCAGAGACAAAGCATTCAGCGGCAAAGGACTCCAAATCCAGCATATCGAACTGCAGGCGAGTACCAAGTCATGTTGTGTTTTAACAGAATTTGGGTGCAATCGATAAATAGCACACACACATGATAACGATATAGGGTGCTATTCAAAGATCTGGACACATACATCCACCCACTTAAGTAATTTACACCTAGAACAAAATTACTGAAGACAACAGAAAGAACAACAAAGCTCACATATTTCAGGAGAGCACACAGCATCCGCTGTCACGAGGTGCCGGACTTGTCATCTGTCGCACAATCTCGATAAACACCTCGTTGACGTTTTGAGCACTTCGGGCAGACGCCTCGATTAGCGAGCATCCCCACGTCTGAGCGAGCGCATCTGCATCTTGGGTGCTCACCTCTCGCTGGTTCTCAAGATCAGCCTTGTTTCCAACGAGCAGAATTGGAATTTCCGTACGGCCCTTCAGCCGCTGAATGTGTTCCTTCATACTCCGAATATCGTAGAACGTCTGCAGGCTTGTGATGCTGTATACGATTACAAAGCCCTGGCCATTTCGGATGTAAAGATCACGCATCGACGCGAATTGTTCGGTCCCTGCCGTGTCGAGAATTTCGAGCACCGACGGACTTCCGTCGACTTCGATCTCCTTCCGGTAGAAATCCTCAATAGTGGGATCGTACCGTTCGATGAATTTACCCGACACAAACTTCACCGTAAGAGCACTTTTACCAACACCGCCGCTGCCCAGTACCACAACCTTTAGCTCGCGCATGACTTTTTTAGAATTCGTAATCTCGAGATGTCTACATCCACATACAGCCAAGTCGTGGAAACCGGCTCATTCACAGGCACATATTATTTCCCTATTTCCTCTCAAACTCACGACTGGTGTAAAGAATTCATGTGATATAACTCTGGCATCCGGGTTACACGCGTTATTTTAACTTGAACGGACGAGTTCGGATACGGCGATTCAAGCATGTATACACGAAATTAAACCACTCAGAAACTGTAAATATCAGTTTCGCATGACAGCAAAACGCCTCAAAGTGAAGGTTCGAGATAATCACAAATTCGTGTAGCTACAGCTTATTCGACATGTCACGTGATCATCTAAGTAGCCGACAAGGACACCAATGCTTCCTGCCTCGTAGGCCGTGGTTTTATACGTTTTAAGTGCGAAGCAAACAATCAAACAGGTAAAGTTGCACGGTATAGTTCCTGAAGGCCTCAGACTTTTCTAGCTCACGGTATAATCGACGGCGCAATTATAGTTGCAACGTTATGACAAATACACACTGTCATCAAAATTTTAGCAAATGATTAATCTCCGGCCGACATTTATAAGCCGACTCCAACTGCGCCATCTACATCCGGATATTTGATCAGACCCGCGATAAAAATAGAACGAAGCCTATATATATTATAATTTATAAAGAGTCCTTAATGTAATGTAAATCTTCGAGAATTTCTCAGCGCCCACAAAAGCCACGTCAGGGAGACCAGCTTATTCACCGGCGCTATATCAAATGAAGTCCGTAATAGCCAGAGCTGCCGTTTTCGTTCCGGTGCCAGGTCAAAATCCTGGGAGGTCATTAAGCCGAGGAGACAGCGTGGTGCTACGGTGGTTGTCGGTGATAGTGGTAGTTGGGTGATGGAACCTGATTGGAATCTGGATAGGATAGCTTGAAGAGTTCGGTTTTCAGTCGTGAATGGAATGCAGCAGAGGAGATTGCAAGCGGAGGAGAGGTTGAATTTGGAGGTGAGACTGCAGGAGAGATAGGAGGATGAGCGAACAGGCGGAGGTATGTTGGGAGTCCGTTCCAAAGAGTTGGTGCAGCATAGACTAAGGAGCGGTTGCAGAGTTTCAGAGAGGATGATACAGGAAGCCGAGAGAGAGAAAGATATGATGATGAGCGAGTAGACCTGGGCGGTTGGATGGTGATTAGTTGACGAATGTAGGACGGCTGAGAGGTTTGAAGAACGTTGTAGGTTAGAGAAACAATTTTGTAATGGATGCGCTGAGGAACTTTTAGCCAATGAAGAGACTTGAGAACAGGAGTTATGTGGTGATGTTTGGGAGTCTTAGTGACTGCGCGGGCAGGCAAGAGCATTCTGGATAGTTTGCAGACGTTTAATTTGAATAGAATCTATTTCATGGAAGAGCGAGTTGCAGTAGTCGAGTTTGGAATGAACTATTGAGGTGGCCATTGTGCAGGCGGTCTGGTAATTGAGAATTGGGCGCAATCGACGGAGGTCGCGGATGTGCATGTAGCAGGTGCGGGATAACTGGGCGATGTGGTCAGAAAAAGAAAGGTTTTTGTCGAAAATGACTCCGAGATTGCGGACAGGAGAAGAGTATGGCGTAGTAAGAGTTGGGTCTGTTTGAGAAAAGTCAGAAGGATAGGGGCCTAGTTTAGTTTGTTTAATTGCTCGTGTAGGCCAATGATGAGAAATTCTGTTTTTGAGGGGTTTAGGCAGAGCAGATTAGCGGTCATCCAGGCTGAAATCTGAGTGATTGTTACGTAACTGATTTAGTGCGTCTGAGGAGCGAGGGGAGAAAGATATGACTAATTGAGTGTCGTCGGCATAGAGGTGATGATCAGCAGAGGATGATGAAATGAGTTTGCTGAGTGGGGAGGTATAGAGAATGAACAGGAGCGGACCAAGGACTGAACCTTAAAGGACACCACAGGTGCATATATAGTGTCCTTCAACTAAGAAAAAGTGGCCCTCGTGTCCTCCAACTTAGAAAAAGTGGCCCGACAGTCAAAAAAGGTTGGGAACCACTGAACTAGCCACTTACCATTCAAGATAATCATTGTGCGAAGAACAACAATGGATGGGTCTGGCTCCCAGAGTACATCAAGGAGCTCTGTGTCTGCATTTCCAACCAACCAGGTTGTCAATCCTTGCGCTTTACGACTCATGCATGGGGACTTGATAGTCCCAGGCTCTCGTACATCGATGCGAGCCCACCGCGCTTTCTCATCCATTGGAACTTCATACTGGAACAGTTTGCCATTAACAATTCGTGATACTGCACTGCATATATCTCATGAAACATTCTGAAAGTCACTTAAGTAGCATTCGCACTTATTCAGTACTGCCGTGTAGCTATAGATCAAGTGCCTTCCAATGTTATTCAAGTTAACTAAAACTAAAACTGAATTGAAGTTAACTGAAAAGTTCCATTTGAGTTAACTGAGACTAAAACTAAAACTGAAAAGTTCTGAAAACTGAAACTAAAACGAAACTGAAAAGTTCAAAACTGAAACTAAAACTAAACTTGAAAGTTGAAAACTGAATTAATTTTTGCATGGCGCACAAACCAAATGGCAGAATTGCTTGCAACTGTTAGCAGCGCACGGTCTGATTGGCGCAGATGTTTGACTGAGCAATATCTGCAATATGTGTCAAGCAAACATCCGGTCTAACCATTTCTCTATGGCTTTCTCTATAGCGGTCAGTCTATTGTAAAATGCGGTCAACCATAAAGATCGGCTGTGGGCCTGTGGCAGCGACAATATAGTGATGTGTATAATTAATGAATTTGATAACAGTGCGTCAGTTAAACAGTCTGACATTGATTAGTTATTGTTACGGATGGCTGGGCACCGCTAGCCGAAGTTAGTTACAGGCGTAGCCTATTTGAAGCTTGGTCCGTGTAGTGGAAGAGTATGAATATTTGAACTTCAGCCTGTTTAGATTCGTCATACACAGGCCTACGGATCACATGCACATGTCTACATCTATATACATGCAAGGTTCTTTCAATACACGATCTTGATATACTTGTATACATAGACTACCTATGAGGATTCAATGACCAACATATAATTATGTTTGAAATCAGTTTGATGTTTAACACCTCAATGGACTTGTCCATGGTATAGGACACAGGCTAGATACATCAAACATGTTATCCATCAAGATGTTTATAGATAGGACAAATGAAGATGGAAATAGAAGACCTGTCTGTTGGTTGTGATGATGGAATGGGCTAATTAATTCCATGAGACACATTAGACATATGGACACAAAGAATGCTGAACTTGATCAAATGTCTGTTGGTCTTCAAAATCTATGCTAAGAATTTTCGGTGCAATCTATTATGACTTTCTTACTAATTTTGTCGTATAGTTTGGCACAGAGTTTTTGTAATTAGAATTTAAAACACTTTTCCAAACCAAGTATTTTATACTTGTAGCCTACTTTTAATATTTTTGTAATAAAGTGTTTTACCTGTATTTTAAATACTTTTGTGATCAAGTATTAATATATAGGCTACTTATACTCAAAATACTTTTTAAAAGTATTTTCCCTGTGACTAACCCTAAACACAGAATTCAGCAGTACGAACAGAATTGCTATTAGTAAGCGTGATTTAAGTTTCTGCGCCAGCATTGCAGGCAAATTTTGAAAAAGTTTTCAGTTTGTGAGGTTTCAGTGCTCTGAAATTAAATCGGATTAGTGTTCCTTTAGAGCGATGAGTGTTTTTGAAACTAAACATGTAGTGGAGTGCTTCAAACTGCAGCTCAATTACATGAAAACATGAATTTAGCTAAATCTATTGCTCTTGCTAATCAAAGCGAACGTCAGTAATAAAAAAATTCAATTCCTTCTGTTGAAGGTTTACAAAAACTTAATTAAAACTGAAAAGTTATGAAAACTGGAACTAAAACTGAAACTGAAAAGATTTGAAAACTTAAACTAAAACTAAACTGAAAAGTTAAAACAAAACTAAAACTAAAACTGAAACTGAAAAATAAATTGAAACTTAAATAACACTGGTGCCTTCGTGAGGTTATTGTTAGGCGCAACATAAATGTTCACACACATACAAGCAGAGGTAGGACTTGTGGGAGAGTGCAACATGCAGTCTTGTTGCCAAGACCTGAAACAAGATATTGAACCTCAACCAAGACTTTTGGTCTCAAACTCAAGACTTCAAACCTCAAGACTCATTATTAAAACGAACAAAAGTGCACTCCAGACCACGACCCAAGCATAAAACTGGAAACTTGTATCCCATGGACACAGCAGTGGTGCATGTTTTCACGAAACAGATCAAATTATAGTTGTTAATGTTTGATGGCTTCTGTATAGATTAAATATAGACCATTTTAGAGGATTTTGGGTGTGTCAAATGCACATAATTTATGCCGGTAGGGTATTTAACTATTCACGCACGAGTGCAAATTTGTAGACTTTGCATACATAATAACATGCACCGGCGCACCCAGGATTTTTTCGTGTACGCACAGCCAAGGGCGGATACAGAAATTTTCGATGGGGGGCAAACAGGGGAAAATTTTTGTCAGGGTCGTCGAAAAACTGATGACCTTTTTTTAGTCATCAGCCTCGAATTTCCCAAAAACATACCTTTTCCACATGCCGAAAAAACTGATGACCTTTTTTTAGCCATCAGCCTCAAATTTTCCAAAAACATACCTTTTCCATCCGTCAAAAAAATTGATGACCTTTTTTTAGTCATCAGCCATAATTTTTTTAGCCTTTCAGCGCTGTATGCACTTGCGTAAGTGCGTACGTCTGCGGGCGCGGCTGCTAACATGGATGGGCCAAATCGCAGGGCTGTATCAAAACAATTTCTGTTGGCGTCGGTCTATGCAGCCATTAAACGGCGGATACCGCACTACCTGAATGATTTTATTTATGTTCTCCTGGTTAGACGCAATGGTCTTCAAAGTTTAAACTTCAGAACGACACTCAGGGCTTCTGCAATGCAGCCAGACATGCTCCCACTGTAACTGACCTGTGCTAATAATTGTCTGAACCAGCACGTGGTTACTTCTAAGTACAGTATGCTGGTGAAAATGTACGGTAGACACCGTTATCGGCACCTGCACATAGAGGCAAGAAGGGCATTTGTCCCCAACTGGAAAAGTGACACTTTTAAACACTACATTTTAGGTTTTAACAAACTTCTTTGCACTATTATAGCACTACTGATGTCAATGATCTAAAAAGTTAAACTGAAATTCTTACATTAGAAACTCTATGAAAACTAGTTAGGTTCTTAATTTCCTGATCTGCACTTATCAAGCTCTCACTAAAACATTTTAACAATTTAACAATTGTGTTTTGCCCCATATATACTGCAAATATAGATGTGGGCGCTCATGGACACAGCTCAACATTTCTTCAAGCAGCAAACCAAACCTATTCATACGCAAAATTTGGATATCGATTTCTACGGCAAACTTGAACAATCCACTAATTCAAGCTATATTCCATTTGATATTTATTTTCTACAAAGATTTCATTACTGACAACACGTACATATTTACTCATAAGAGTCCCAAGAACTTCAATATAAAAAAGTATCATTTAAAAAACTCTAGACGTCATAGAGGCCCAAGGGCCAACAGTTTCGTATGATGAATTACATAGGAAATTATGAAAGTCAGAGCATGAGCAGAAGTTCTGGATCTAATCTTTCTGAACTGCAGCCAAACCCTTTTCACTCAAACAGTGTTGAGTGTTAGCATAGTGCCTCTTCACTGATAACCAGTGACAAAGTCGTATGCATACCAGACGCATTAACTTCTCCCAGATTGATTTGATACAGCCCCTGGTTACATCAAACCTTTGAGAAGAATAATGACAAGAATGTGCGTTACTGATGACAATAACTTTGTAAAAATTTTCATCTTCTAACTGCCTCACAGGCATTGTTTTACAGAGGACACAGTACAAGGTTTGGCTTTAAAATGTCGTACTGCTAACAACTCCCTATAAAGATCATTCTAACAGTCCTGGCCGATATGAAGACTTTCCCGGCGTTCGTTGAAAGCCTCCAACCGGCGCTCTATCTCGCTGTTTATAGCCGTCCTGGATTTTTCGCTGGCGAATAATCGGTCTCTGTAAGTAGTCCTTAAGAATCTGCCCAGCTGCAATGTGATTTCCACCACGAAGTGCCTTCTCGGTAATTTCCAGCTGGTGTTTCAGCTCCTTGCTGCTGCTCTTTGCAACCACTGAACGGACCTGTTCAAGCTGAAAAAGACAAAAGAAATGTGCAATGATATGTGAACAGAAATTTCTGCAAACAGCAAGAGCAACAAAAGGCAAGTTGGTTACCTATACACTGAACGTAGCAACTTGTATGTACATTGTACACATCAAAAATGCTGGCTGGCTACCCTAGCTAGCACAGATTCATATTTTTAAAACTAGAAACAACAACATGTATTTAACGAGCCCAATCAGTAGATTTCCATTAAATACTGACAGCTAACGTTGTCTTCAGAGTCGTCAGACTACACAGTCAATCGTGAGATAATCTGTTGCCTTTAAGCAGTGCAAGTTGAATGCTGCGTTGTCTTACTTTATTACAGGATGATCAATAGTGTGTTTTGATACCGTTTTCACTCATCTGAATGGCAAATAGTATCAGTCTTCAGCCCCTCTGACCACATGGTTTGCTATCACCTGTACATGTAGCAGTGTTATGCATTATCATGGAAGCTCTAACCATAACTGGTCATGCTAGTCCATTCTACCCACAAGTATGAAAACACTGTGATGCATGAACCAGACAGACATGGGCAACTTGAAGTACAATGCTTGGTACCGTTTTGCCATACTGCCATTCACACTCTACTGTGGTGTAATAAGCTAAGACAGAGAGTCTCTTTGAGCCAACATTTAGTGGCACACATAGGCGCAACCACCCTATGGGACCCACGGGACGCGTACCTCCCAACTTTTGAGTGGTCCCCATACTTTATTACTGTGGTCCCCCCCAACTTTTAGGACGTGATTCATTATGTTCCCCCCCAACTTTTAGGGCGTGATTGCACCTATGGGGGCACACTTTGGCATTGAATGTTAAAGACTTCATTTTCTCCGCCCTGCCACAAGACAATGATTGGTCAACAACTCACTACTCTTCCTCACCCTTGCATTGTCTTGCTAACAATGCAAAGGAGACCAAACACGTTTTACAGTTGAGCTTGTGAGAGTGTAAAAGCAAATCGAAATAGCCTTATATTATTGGACCTGCATCTAAACAGCCTAGCATGCTAATCACCATTCTACTGATGCACTTATATTCACTATCGAAAGAGGTGGAAAACAATCCATCAGGATTGGATGACACAGCCATAGAATCTAAAAAGAAGCTAGGAAAATTGAGCTAATTAAGTGTTCAGGTTTATTTGCCATGGTTCTAACACAGACCCAGCGTCTTCTGAACCACATAAAACCGTCCTCATGAGCTACACATGTTGTTCAGATATGAGCAAAGCAGAGACAGTAAAATCATTGTTTCGTCCATACTAACATCCAAGATAATTAATTACCCGGACTTACTATTAAACTTACTGTTTTTCTTGTAATGCCACTGTGAGACAAAACTGCCCCAAAACTCTCAAGACAGTCAGCTTGTAGACTTTATATTTAACGTAAATAATCGATGTATCTCAATGCTCACCACTTCTTCAAAGACTTCACCATTTCGTGTGATGTGATCGGGTGCGTCATGATGGACAATCGACTTCAGCTGGTCCACTGCCTCCTCCGCCCGACCCAAACCACTGAGGATGAGCAGCTGCAGAAGGAGAACAAATGTCAAACAGTTAACAAATTGTATAAAGTGAAATGTACCATCATAAAATTGCAACAAGCACCTGATTTTCATCTTCGAAACATCCTTGAACGGTGAAGCAAAGGTAGTTCAAAATTTTATGTATCTTATCTTATCTGACCATTTATAAAGCGCTTCTCGCAGCAAGAGCCTTTCAGAAGCGCTCCCAGTGCGTTTAACTCCGAGAAAAAAGGCAAGTTTTTAGACGAGAGAAAGACGAGGATACACTACCAGAAAGGATGGCAGAGCGAACTGATGGGGGAAGCCCATTCCATAAGGAGGGACCAATGCAGGCAAATGATCTGGATTGAGCCATGGCAGTCCTGACTCGGGGGACAAAGAGGTCAAGCCGATCAGAGGACCTAAGAGGACGCAGCGAAGTGGCAGAAAGGGGGCGATGTATCTGATCGCACAGATACCTCGGAGCAAGACCCATTTGAGACTTAAGGACCAAAATCAAGACTTTAAATTGTATGCGGGCCGAGAGTGGAAGCCAGTGAAGTTGTTCAGTCATGAATGTAGAAATGTGGGAGAATCGAGGAAGACGGGCAATAAGCCTAGCAGCAGCATTGAGTACAGATTGCAGAGGAGCTAGGCGAACCTTAGGCAGGCCAATGTATGCCGATGCCACATCTATTATATGAGAGTTCAGATAAAAAAAATGCCCCATAGGCAATGATCATATAAAGTGACGGCGCCACCATACATGTAGGTCATGCCAGGTCATTTTACCTGCCTAATTTACTCATGACCTGTCAAAACATCTTTGGAATTTTAAATATCGTTTGTTTACATTTAATTTCTTTGTTTACATTTAATTTCTTCAACCTGCTCAATAACTCTCATGACCCTGATGCGAAATTGTATAGCTGATCATATCAGAAGATGGGAGTGGGACTGAAAGAACACAGCCCCATCAGTGAATCCTATACACAACAGCCATTATGTGGCAACGCTTTATTGTATATTGCATGGCAGCCCATCTGGGTTTAGAAATTAATAGGGTTTGAGTCAAATTTAACTGTTGGCAGCCATGCAAGGTGCCTATCACGTCCTATACCAATGCCATCTGCCAAATGGAAGGTTGAGTGAACCAGAGTGTGATCCTTACCCAAAACCTTCCCCTGGACAAACTGCCTGTACACACTTGACTACAGCGTGCAGATACAAATATCTGAGTACCCAAGAAGTTAATGGCATGAGAAAAGCTGTCAGAAATTCCATTTCATTTGTATATGTGCACCTTCAAGATTGCTACTCAGAAGTGTTCCCAACTACAGATTGGATACTGAATCGAAGTTTCACACCAAAGCGCTTAACAATTGGGAGCGAAGGGCTTGCCCAAGGTCCCTACGAGGCGGCTTGAGGTAGATTCGAACCTCGAACACTCCGCCTGCAAGGCAACGAACATACCCGCTACAACGCTGCGCCCCTCATTGATCTGAACCGAAGGAAAAGTGCTAAATTTCCACGTGTACGTCACTACGCCTAAATGGCAATCCATGCTCCCAACCACCTGCCTGTACGATTTTGCGAAACAACCTTTTACAACAGGTCCTTGCCAGTGACAACACAAAAAATGCTAGTGACAACACAAAAAAGATATCAAAACTGACCTTTACATTGACGTAAGCAACCGGCAAATACCTGCCGGGTCTTACGGATGATGCCGAAAGCATTTCACTTGCAATTTCAGGCTTACCCTATAAATGGAAAAAAGCACGGAATCAGGAAGCACTCTTCATTCAACATCCAATGGTTTGATATATAATGAACTGATAATTTGCACGTAAAAAACAGATCATGTCATACAAGCTAAAACTGAATCGAATAACACCAACTAAATGTAAAGAGAAAGCTATTAGAACGTATCTCAAACAGTTATAACATGAACTATACGAATACTGATGGATTGGATAGCATCGAGAAACAATGCAGTGCCGGCGATAATTGTAATGACCTCGAAATTACTACACATTGTGGAATGATGTATACAACCTTGACGCAACACATAGAATTACGCATGTCTCCAAAGTCCCACTGGTGCTAATCAGGAGAAGAATCCCAAAGTCACTGATGTAAATTATGCATCACATGACTTCCAGGCTTTCACACAGTAACTAACTAAGTTACACTGACCTTGTTTCAGATACAAATGTATAAAGCTTATGAAAAGGCTGTTGAATGGCACTTACTCACCGAACTAGAAACCCAAGATTCAACACAAGCATTATGAATGCAACTGTATTGTACAATTCTTCACAAATGAGCATTCTAAGTACCCAATAAATATCATACAGGATTAACCGCTCTTTAATCACATGCACCTATGAAAAGATAGCAAGGGGTCAACTGCCCTCACGTGGTGAGGCTATGAAAATGAATTCGCTTGACACAATAGCCAAAGCTGCCTGTATGGGGTTAGTTCTAAGGACGACCCTCCTTCGAATTATATACTTAGATTTAGACCATAAGTACAAAGAAAAGAAGCGTACACAATGTGTAGTAAAGTTCGAACATTACATGGCGTGACAATTAACTGCCAACCTTGCACACAGTACTAAGCACTGCTTGAGCAAACAGTATACTACACACAGTACTAAGCACTGCTTGAGCAAACAGTATACTACATACATTTTATTTATTGAAGACTTTAACCCTTTAATGCCGAATGGTATAAGATTTCCCATACCATTTACTACCATCTCGGCATTAAAGGGTTAAGTTGACCCACAGCTTATCACAAGGTGAACGACCAAAGTATTTTTCTCCAGAACCCAACAAACCTGCTTCAAAGCGAGCATGGCGGCATAGATTGCCGATCTCATTGAGATGCTGGCCGTCACTCCCTTTGTCTCTTTCATCAGCGCCATTGCCGTCTCCAAAGACTCTTTTGTATTCTAAGCACATAACACAGACACAACAGTTGCTCATGTAATAAAAAAAATATCACAACACAAATTTATTCTTTGTCAATTAGTGCATAAAACAAAACACCCGTCATCATTGGCGTAGCCAGGAATTTATGATAGGGGGGGAGGGGGTTTGCATGGCCGGATGCCCTTTCTGACACCTACCCAACAGTATTACAGTAAATAAAAAGAGAATAAAGTAATAAAGGGAATAAAGTAAGAAAAACAATTGTTACTACAAGCAATTGTTTTGTTTTTTGTATTTAAGTGGATAAATAACCTTTAACAAAACTTTTTCCTAGGTCAATGGGGAGGTTTTAACCCCCGAAACCCTCCCTGTCTACGCCACTACCCATCATAACTGAAAACCAGTAAGATGTCGACATGGACCAGGAACTTTGAAATTCTCAACATTGGATCTAGGACTCCATTGTCTGGGTGCTGTATGTGTTAGAAATTCCCAGTAAGGTAAAACCCCATTTATCGAATTTTTTTAGTAACGTTCATGTAAGATAAATCTATAAATCAATTTCATCGTAACGTATTTTATCAAAATGATATAAAAACCTAAAAAACGGTAACTTGGACTAATAGAAATATTTTTTGGGAAAAATTGAAGTTGGATCGATTGCCATTATTATTAAAATCAATGAACAATTAAATGCACTAAAATGGAGTCGACCATCCATAATAATAAAATACGGAATTACCTTTTACTGGTTAAAAACAAGAACAAAATATGCTAAAATGAAGTTTCAGTTCCTTGAGCTATTAAAATACACTAAATACTTAAAATTACCAAAAAGAAAGAAAAAAAGTGCTAAAAGAAGTATCAGCTTCTTGAACATCATTTGCCTAACAACCATGAACAACAACAATAAGCCAAACAATAAACACGCTGTGAATAATAAACTCAACATGTTCTGTACTATGGAAAGTGCTATCAAACAGCACTCAAAAGGCACTGCAAAATTTTAAGTTACACACACACACTCAAACAATTCTTGAGAGCAGACTGGCGATGGTTGGTGCTGCGTGACTTCACCACAAAATAAAATTTAAACTCTCTACTGGCTTCCTGTGTCCTGGCGTATCCAGTCCAAAATTCTATCCCTCACGCATTACTGTGATCGAGGGTGGTAGCTCCATCATACCTCAAGACCTTTATAACTCAATCTGTTCCCTTTACGCTCAGCTGCCAGAGGTCTTCTGATCATTACTCACATGCTCAACCTAGGAGCTTTTCTATGTCAGCCTCTCTAGTTGGAAGTCTGCAAGAGCTGCGGCCTCAACTCTTCAGCATTTCACTTCATGTTTTGGAAATGCATGAAGTCCATTTTATTTATTAGTGAGAGCAAAGACTTAGGTCGGGGAGCGCCACTAACATTTCAAAGTGGCATTTCATAAATGTTCGAATACAACTAGAAATAATTGATCACAATAAATAGATCACATTTTAATAGATCACATTTTACTGGAAACACTTTACTGGAAACCGTAACGCACCAGTTCGTAGCAGGATGCCAGAGAAAGTGTGACGCAGTCCATTGGGTACTTGATGCCATTCAACTGGCACTTTTTGACGATCTCCATGGTCTCCAGGACTCGCTCGAATTGCCTGCTTTCGTAGAGAAGGTCCATGACAACAACAAAGCTCGACATCTGGTCAAACATTCCTTTCAAATTCTGCATAGGCAAAAAAAATCAATTAAATGTTGAGTGCGATAAAGCATCATCAAGGTACCTTGCGACAAATAATGTTATATTAACTGTCGTAAAATACAATTACGAAACATAACACAATGGTCACAGACAACAATTAAAATAATTCATACTGATTGCCATTCATTCAATCAGAAATTTATAAACTCTCTTTCAAGGAAAGCATCACTCAGCAGAGCTCGTGACTCCAATTTTCATGTAATGTAATTAACTAGTAAAATAACCTGTAAACAGAAATTACTAATCACATTACATATTCATCCACGTATGCGACTGGCTATGCATCTCCAAGTGAATACTTAAAACTATCTCACCTCATCGGTGAACAGTTCAAATGCAAGATCTGGCTTCTTCATGATGTGTAGAAGGCGCATAATTAGCGGACCGAACACAAAATTGGAGAATCTCAAATCTTTGTTTTGCAGATGGAATCTGAAACAGTGACAGCATTGTAATTAGATTCGAAGTTCTGCACTTGCATAAAGAACAAACAGCCAAATTTATATAGCACCACAAACACCCATTAAGGTGATGTCCAAATAATAAGCATATAACTCAAGCGGTCATGCATACCGGATGAAAAATAACAGTTAACGATCAAAACATGATGCTGGATTTTACACAACACCCGACATGAACAAGGACAATATCCTGTCAAAGAACGGCTTGACAACATATAAAGGCTGACCAGTGCCAATCAAACATACACTTAACTTTTTTAACTATTTTACAACTTGGCAACACTATTAAAAAAAACCGCTGAACAGCAACCTAAAAGGACAGCAACAAAATACTTGACATTAGAAACGATGCAAGGTAAATGTGGAATGCAATATATAGCCATCTGTCATTTCCATGACACTAGAAAAGTTTTCTTACAGAATAAAATGTTTTACTGAATTACTGCATAAAGTTCCATTCAGGTACCAAGTACAATCCGGTGTTACAGACCATCAGACATAAACAGGTAATAATTGCCATCAACTTAACCTGTATGAACCAACCATTGATGACGATACCTGCTATTAATAATTGTGCAAATCAGCTGTTATTATGCCATCCTTTGTAACAACACTTAGTCGACTAATACTAACCATCCATTCCCAAATAATTGAAATGCATCTCATTTGGGGTGCGTGGGTGGCAGTGGCACATTGGATAACACACTGGTATGGAGATCAGTAGACCAATTCCCGAAGCCCCAGTAGAATAGAGAAATTTTGCAGGCTGCTATTAGTGCCGTTGTATTGCAGGCTGTCTGTTCTGTCAGCAGTTAAGATTGATGTTAATTAGGGCCCCCAGAAATTTGCGCCAAAAAATTGAAAAAATTGCGCACCAAAAACGATAAATTTGCGCGAATTTTGCGCAAGTTAAAAAATCAAAATGTTCGTTATTTTTCATTGAATCAGTGTATCACAGTATGTAACAGTGTTTTTGTCATTTAATGTAAAGCCGTGGCGTTCTAGAAATTAGACAATCAAGCCAAAAATGCAGTTATAAAGTTCCTATAACCATACGATTAATGTATTCAGACGATCGCAAATAATTTTAATTTTGCAAAATTTACGTCCACCGAAATCTACGCTCATTACAATTGTAACTTCTAAATAGTATTATATAACGGTTTATAACCTATATTATAATGAATCACCAAGTTACACAACGTGCTGAATAGTAGGCTTTCCGTCTTTGTGTGCGCGCCTGACGCCTACGGATTAAATGCGTTCGTTCTGTCATAAGCCGAGACAGTATGCAACGCTGCTGTGTGACCGCTTTGAGAAACTTCGTCTAACTAATTTTATTGTGTGGCCGTGAAGTTCTGGAATTTTTTATGCTATAAGTTTGTGCGTTACCACCAAAAAATCGATCTTTAACTAGAAATTCATCTATGATTTCATCCCATTCTGTGGTCGCCATTTTGATTACCGCACATCGGTCGTCGTTGTTATGTTGAACTGTCATGGGCCGCGGTGATTTTAAGTTAATCAAAGCCCAATTTAGATAAATTAGCAAGATTTTGTCAAAATTTGCGCTAAAATCGCGCGGATTGCCAATTTTTGCGCTGTTGCGCTAAACCTGGAAATTTGCGCAAAAGTTGCGCTGCGCAAGATCGCGAATTTCTGGGGGGCCTAGTTAATTAAGATTGTTTCATGTAATCATACTGCATCGTGTCAGTATGAAAAATAAAAATTATTATGATCATTATTCTTAATGAGATTGCATTATTGAGGCTGAACTAATTTCAGCATATATCCCTGCCTTGAAATCAGTGAAATAAAGAAGCATCTTATGATAAGGCTCTAGGGCACACGACTTGCTCTTATTCACTGCAACAGCCAAAGCCATGCTTATTTCATTCCATACAATTGATAAGCATTAAGCAACTTATATTTACATAAAGCTGCAGTAATCACAATACTTAAGCACAAATTCAGTGATTTCTAGAGTATTTCCACAGCATTATTTAACCGCCAATGGTCATTTTAAAATAAAATTTACTAAGCGACAAAATTCCATCACCTTTTCAGCATTTTAAGACCCGTCTCCAGCTCAGGTTCGGTTTCCGCGAAGTAAACCATCGTCTTAAGATCATCCGTGAAGATGGTATTGTTGTCGGAGGTCTTCATGTAGTCCTCCATTCGCGGAAAAAACTTCTCTACAAATTGTCCGACAATCAACTTCTCCTTCAAATTCATTTGTCTTGTTTTCTAACGTCCTACTTATTAAAATCATTTATTTCCTAAGTTATCGAAAAGCTTTGATTTCTAATGTTTTGATTTCTTTGTTCTTCAAGCTCCATTGACAGAACTTGTCCAAGACAAACTCTTCCAAGTGCTGCTCGCACTCTGGTAGTGCCGGTTCCAAGCCTGGATGAAGGAGGAGAGTGACACTAATGCTCTCTGTTATCACACGAAGTTGTTAAACTGAACCTCCCATTTCCACTATGCCGAAAACTGATACAAATGATAAAGCCATGTATGTTAATTTAACCATTTACTGACCATTTGCTACACTGCATTTGGTAAACGGTTATTGGTTTCGATACTGCTTTTATCCGAACGCACAAACAATGGAAAGAAATCTTTATAAAGTGTAATTGCAGAAGTCATGTTGACAAAAACTACATGCCACGTGGATAAACAATTAGAAGCACACGAGTTTTAAGTTCAGACCTGAATTTACGAGTTAACCTTTACCACTCAAATTTATTTTTCGCGCCAACCCCTCCAGATCAGAATTAAATTGCCGTAAATAGTAGTCACAGTTCAACATTTATTTTCACCAAACAACATTATTCAAGCTATGATATATATGACATATATGATATATGTGATACATATGTATCATATATATGATATATATCATATATATCTGTGATATATATCATATAAATGATATATATCATATAATAATATATGTCATATACATCATATATATCATACATATATCTTATATATCATATATATATATCATATATATCATGTTATATGAAATATAAAAATGATACATCATATATATATATATATCATATATATCACATACATATATCATATATGATATATATCATTTACATGATCTATGACATCTATCATATTTATTATATATATCGTATATATGTCATAAATATATCATATGTATATAATATATATCACATATATAAACGATATATATATAAATTATCATATATATATATAAATGATATATATATATATATCATATATTATATATATTATATATCATATACATTATATATCGTATATATATCACATATCTATCATATATATATATATATCACATTCATATATGATATATATCATATGTATATTATAAAAGATATAATATATATGATATTATATCATATATATCATATATATCATTTATATAGCAGTAGAATATATATGTCTACATATCCATATATGATATATATCATATATTATATATACGATAAATATATACATCATCTATATCATGTAGATATATCATAAATATGATATATATATATCATTAGGTAACATATATCATATATATATCATATATATGATATATATAATATATATGATATATATAATATATATGATATATATAATATATATCATATATATCATATATATCATGTATATATCATATATATCATATATATATGACATATATGATATACATGATATATAGTATATATGATATATACATGATATATATGATATATATGATATATAAATGATATGTGTATATGATATATATATTCTATTTATCATTATATTTATCATATATAAATCATATATATATGATATATATACATGATATATATCATATATATATCATATATATGATATATGTCATATATATTATATATATATCATGTATCATATGTATCATAGGAACTCCTTCGGCCTTCACAAACTAATGTCCGCCCACACCGGACATATGAGTTAAAGCGGTTTTTCAAATGTCCGCTGTGAGCGGCCTCATGAGTGGTAAAGGTTAAGAGAGTTCTTTCAATACAAAAAAGCCTAACTTATGTCACAAAATTTCTAAAACTCATTTCTGTATTTAACCACAAAAAACTGAATCACACCAGGTGGCAGTGCCTGCTGGTTTTTGCCCCAGTCTACCTGCGAGAGTTCTGCTGTCCTATTCATGTTCCTTGACTGCAGCTCCCTCCGCTCTACTAGGCTGGGCATTCTCCTTGTCCTGTTGGCTGTGCATCTTTTACACAGAATTGTCAGGCCCATGATTTGGAATGGACTCCACTTGGTGCTCTGTTTGCTCCCAATGGTCCACTCCGAAGCATTCTATCTAACCTCAAAAGTTCTGTACTCTATAGCCGTCCTAGGGCCGGGAAAACTTCTGAGTAGTAGCCTTGAAAGTCTTGAAAGAGTGTAAACATAAACTTCCGCACTGAATGAACGAATGAGTAAATGAATGAATGAACGAATGTATGAAAGAATGAATACAACAAAAGGCATCACAAGACAGTTTCAGTTTCTTCTTAAATCAGAGAAGTCTAATTATTTATTCCTTCAGTAAAATTGTTATCGATTTACAGCTATGCCACAAGCAGTTGAGTTCTATCCTAATTTATTTTTTTTTACCACAATTCTGAATAACATACTGCAATGTTTAATTCATATATCAGGTTCCTAATTATGATTTTTACTTTTAGCATTTTGCTAATAAACTCATAATTTAAGAAATACGTTGATTAAACAAACAGTTAATGCTATTCCCAAAAGTCATAAAATTACAAAGACCATTTCTGGTAAATCATGAGTCCTGTGTTGTCATGGATGTTACAGCTCTCTGACAGTCTTTACAGGCATAACTCCTACGAGTCAGAATTTGTTTTAAGAATTTCTTACCTCTGAGAAACCCAGCCTTTTCCGTCAAGGAAGACTTCTGCCGAGCATAATTCTCCAAGCCCAAAATCTCTGAACTGAAAAGGTGACGTCTCCCTAAAATTAGACAGCAGCCATAATTTAAATTATCAGACCTGTACATGTAATTCTGCTTTTCGTTGTTTAAGTCAGTAATCTTCAAGCATTAACAGACCTCAAGAGTGGATACAGAAATTTTCGAAGGGAGGGCCAAAACTTTCGGTGATCTTTGTCAGAAAAATTCTGATGACCTTTTTTTAGTCATCAGTCATCATCTGGTTGACGTCTGTGCATCTATGCAAGCCATTGATTTAATGCTAGTTGAAACCAAATAGGGGGGCCACATCCCATGCACTTTGAAATGGGGCGGCCATGGCCGGATTTGCCCCCTGGATCCGCCCCTGAAAGACCTCACTTAGTGAGATTGTATGCTGCATGAATTAATCTCATTCCATCAGAACGACAACGTAACAACACTGCACTCTCTTGTCCTCTAAAACATAATCCAATAATCCATTGAGATTCTCTGAACACCTTAGTTCATTGCATCAGTGCTACATTTAACATCTAGGCACATGTGGCGTTTATAAACAAGATATTGAAAAATTGACCTTTTTATCACATTTTGGTCATTATCTCAGAAGCATGCGAAGTGACACGTGTCACAGACGATTAAACTATAATGAATCAATGTGCATACCAATGTTCATACCTTAGAGTCACAAACAATTTTTTACTTTAAATAAACAAATATCATCATAAATTAGGTAATGCATATTTTGGCCACGATACTATATGTGACCCGTGACGAAATGAGTCAGAAGTCGCACAATGCAGAACGCCGCAAATCGCTTTTAAAGGTGTGCAAACCATCAAATTATTGATTATGCGATTTTTGCATTTTTTTAATCTATTTTATATAATGTATCAATAAAATATTAAAACTTATTTTATTTTGCCGTTTTTAATATGTTATTTTGCAAATTAAATGGCCAATAAGATTTAAAACCTATATAAAAATTCAGAAAATCGCATTTTCTCAGAACTTTTTATTTCACAGGTCGATTGATTAAAATGTTATATCTTCACAAACAATTGGTCGATTTTGATACATAATAGCTCTTTTTGAAGGTAATTTAACATCGAATAACGTGGAATACATAACTCAAAATACTAAAAAAAAGTCCTTAGCGACTCATTTTGTAATGACGGGTCACATTTACTCTAAGGAGATACTGTAGCTTATGTCGTTAAATATTGCCATGATTTCAGCGCTAATCCAAATTCTACCTGCACAAAAATTTTCCATGTAACTTATCCAATTTCTACTATTATAAATTTATATAATCTAATTTCTACTGCCATGGATGGCATTCTTATAGCATCGAAGGTCGCCAGTTTCGGATCTAAATAATAGTCACTGTCGATCCAGCGATACTATAAAAATGTGTCCATCCAACTTTTACTTCCATCATAAAATATTTTCATCGCTCATCCAACTTCCAGTTTCACTGCAAAAATGTAGCTGCCTCAAAAATTTACAACTCTGCGTGATCGGAAACAATGAAATAATTTACGACGCTAAAATACAGGTTCACCCAAATCGACGATCTAATTTACTTCTTCGAATTCCTTGCATCTTCGGAACACTCTCGTTTCGATAACTGCATAGCAGCGGCGTGACATTGGAGGTCTGCTACAACCTCTCATATTATCGTCCACCGGCAGCGAAGAAACTGCAACCTTTTAAGTTACTATTAATTAAAATGGTTGCCATAATTCTTTAAAACCTTACCATCCTCGTTTTGCTTTGGAACAGCCAATATCTTAACTAGACTTCGGTTAATCTTTGGCGAATTTCCCGCAGAAACGAAAGACAGAACACTTGCCACACTTCTCCTGTACAGCGCCATTTTGTCACCTTACGTGAGAAAAAATATTATATCTATGCTTAAGAACAGGATTGGTCAGATTTCGGAAATATTTCGTCGCGAGATTACTTCAAGAAATAGCCCAAAAGTCGCGCATTGTGCAGCTAAATGAAATTTTAAAAATCTATCTACAATAAAAATCGTAAAAAAGTACTTTATTGGTTTCGTTAGTCACGTCACAAGACATCTGCTGATGAACGTTATCTCACCGGATTTAGTTGAGATCTTATCTCAAGTTCTCAACCAATGTAATGTAATGTAATGTAAATCTTCGAGAATTTCTCAGCGCCCACAAAAGCCACGTCAGGGAGACCAGCTTATTCACCGGCGCTATATCAAATCAAGTCCGCAATAGCCAGAGCTGCCGTTTTCGTTCCGGTGCCAGGTCAAAATCCGGGGAGGTCAAGCCGAGGAGACAGCGTGGTGCTACGGTGGTGGACAACAAGCATGGAACTAAAACCTAATTATAACACAGTAAATGCAGACATAGGGAAATTCTAAATATGTGTGGTAAGAAAAGAGTGGTTAGAACAAGAATTAAGAAACTGCAAAAATAACAGAAATTCAGAAAACAACAAGTTGGCTTAACAATAACAAGAAGCTAAAAAACAAAAGAAATTTCAGAAAAGCAACAAGTAAAAAAAACAAGAAGCAAGAAAAACCATAAGAAAGTCAGATAAACAAGAAGTTAGAAAAAAACAAACACAAAAAAACAAGAAGCAAGAAAAACAAGAAGAGCAGTAAGTAAGAAAAAGATAATGACAATTTATATGGTGGTGTAACACAATCGGACCATAACCCTAGGGCAACTGCATCGGAAGTGCGCAGCAACCTCATTTTTTCTTACCCTATGTCAGGCTATGTGTATGACTGTAGGTGGTCCAGGGTTGTTTTTAAAGAATTTTTAGATCTGCACAACCCTTTCTTTAATTTTCCATCATCCGTGGTAAATTATTTCCAATCGGAGGACAATGACCTTTTTACTATAGTTTTAACTGCACAGAATTAAGTGCTTCTGCAACTGCACAAAACCATTTAGAACTGCACATTTTATGTACAACTGCACGGCGTGCACGCTAAAAAAAAGCCTTGAGGTGGCCAGTCCTCTTCTCCACCAACCGATCCTCCACTGACAATAATTGGTTATTGATATATTTTAAAGTTGTAGGCCTAATTACATTTTATTCGACTCATTTGACGAACATTTTGTTAGCCCTCAATCCCTCATCCGATCAAGCGAAGAACAAAATTAATTTGAACAAATGGGTTTAAAATCGTTTAAATGAATAGGCTGCGTATTTGACGGTATTTCTTTTTTTCAGAAGGAAATCTGTGTTTATTTCTGAAACCTCAGTGGCAACACTGATGTCGTCTGTGTTATAGCGAAATTATTTTTAAAGTTATTAATAAAATGTCAATTCCGCAAGAATCAGATGTTGTTGTGCTTGAAAAAGACAGCAAGACAAGCTGCAGAATCCATCTGTTTGGTACGGTTAAAGCGTCATGTTTTGAATATTAAACTCCAGCCCAAATAATTATCTTCGTGAGCTTTTCACCATTTCAACCGCCGGTTATTACTCTTCTCAAATTCTGAAACCGAGCCATATCCAACTCGGCAACACGTCACTGGAACGATCGTCGATCTGAATTCTACACTTTTCGGTTCCTCCAACATTAGTCCCAATCATCATCATTATGTGTTAGATATCGTAATCGTAAACTCGAAATTTCTAGAGCGCCACTTGAAAGCCAAGCGCGGGGCACCAGCTTATTTACGAGCGCTGAGCTTATTCACGAGCGCTGTATGTATGCATGCACGCAGTCACAAAACACGAACGTGTGCATTCCGTGCATGCATTATCCAGCTCCGTGCTTGTCTGACCACCTGCAACTGACTTTTGAAGATGGTGTAGAAATTGTTATTTGCAATTACCTGTATTAACTTTGCTGTTTTGCATGTTTTCCTCTGTTTAATTCAGGTGCCACATTGATTTCGTGGATTGCTGATGGTGATGAACTCATTTTCGTCAGGTAAATGAGTGATGTTTACATTTTGCATGCAGTTTTTTTGCATTGCCTCCCTTGTTTGGTGCTGTGGGGGAGGGGTTACCAATGTCATGGTGCGTAAATGCCTTGACGGTCTTCTAAGAGAAAGAAAATTGATCTGTTCAGGTTTCTCCATACCAACTTTCTTGGTTTTGACAAACTCGGTTTTAGAGCCGACTTTGCTATTTTCTGTTCAATCCTCTTAAACTCTTGTCACATCCATCACGACCGACCTCCCATAAGGTCATTCGATACAATACTCGACCCAGGCCACATGATCTAGCCCTACATAGAGTAGACTTCTTTAGCAACATAAGTTTTATTATGAGAATTGTCGGGAAACTGGGCCGGTGTTGTTTCTAAAGTGTCTCAGTGTCTTATTCTTTGCCTTTACGTAAGTGCGGCTTCAGCCAATCGGCTAGAAGGCTTGTTATAGACAGAATGGAACGACAAGTCAATGTTCGTTTTCTTTCTACTTTAATAACTAATTAATAACTCATTCAACGTTATCCTTATTAAATTCTACGTACAAAATCCGTATCTACCAATGTTTCAATTAACCCGAGTCACAGTCTGTCTTTCAGTTCTCTCGTAGCAGTCGAAACTCTGCGCCACGGAGTCAGCCTTCCGATGTCCCTCGATCCCGAACTTCTCGTCCTTTCTCATACTAGACGAATTTCCATGGATGCCTTTCGCTTCCGAACTCAGCTTTCTCTCGTAGTAGACGAACTTCCACGGATGCTTCTCGTTTCCGAAGTCGAGCTTTTCTGGAACTGTCCATGGCCGTTTTATGCGTCCTTATATAGTCTTTTCTTGCCCTGTCCAGGTCCACCCATCTAATCTGTCATAGCCGCCTTCGACTGCTGGCAGCAGTCAAGTCTGTTGACAGTCAACTACGCTGTCTGCTAGCGGCAGTCAACTATGTCAAGCGGCTGTCAACTACGTCTAGCGACAGTCAACTATGTCAAGCGACGGTCAACTATGTCAAGCGGCGGTCAACTATTGGCCTGTCATAGTCTGGGCCTTGCCCGCCGTGGTCCATCCTAGCGGCAGTCTGCTGTCAACGGTATGTCAACACTGTTGACTCTCAAGTTGTCTTGTTTACGTAAGTCTGTGCTAGCGGCCGCCACACGCTTCCGTAGACCCTGGATCAGTGGGCGTGGCTAAATTGGCCTAGCCGTCTGCATGCAGGCATCTACAGTCGTTGACTGTCAACGTTGTCTGTCAACTTCAGGTCCAATTTCTCTACAGAATGTTGTATGACTTGCATAAATGTTTCTATTATTTATTTCTTCTGTAAACGACTGTGCGCTTGCGCTGGTCTAATAAGGAACATTCATAGTTTACTTTTGATTCTCCACATGGTTGGGTAGAGTGGTTGGTCCAGCTAATTGAAATGATGTTTTGCACTTGCAGCTCGAAAGCCAAATTTGATAACAAGGCGGCCATTCGTGGTGGCGTTCCAATTGTCTTTCGTAAGTAAATCATACTTAGAACATGAAAGCTTTAGATTACAATTTAAGTCTTTTGCTAGCCTACCAGAACCTATACCGTGCTACACTCTTACTGGGTTTCCCAATAAGTCTTATGATTCCACATGTCAAATTTTTCTGTTTTCTTTGAATCTTTTGTTTTAATTTCCCAGAATATTAACAGAACTTTTTGAGTTTTCATAATTATTGTCCAGCTCCACTTCATTGCACGAAATACAAGGTTGCATTGAAAAACATGATTTGAATTTTCATGAATTGAGTAGAAATTTTGTGTCAGATAGTTCTTTATGCTTATGCTGCTGCTGCCAGTAGTACTGTAAAATTGTAAATGTTTTGGTCCAAGATATCTTTAGGTTAATTGTTGGTGTGTGGAAGAATCAATTTTTTTACATTGCAGCTAACTTTGGACCATGGAGTCAGGGACCGCAGCATGGATTCGCACGGACAAGTCGCTGGTCAACTGAGCAGAAACCAAAGCAGGTACTTTGATAATCCAAAAACTCAGGCATTGCCACTGTAACAAATTGATGATGAGTATTTGTCTGCTCTTTTGAATGGTTATATGTGTAACGTTAAAAAATTGTTAATGGAATTTTCAGGTAGTGCTTGTCGTATTTTATGTCGTGATTGGTAGAGTTTTGTGTTAATTGTATGTTGTAAGTTTTGTGGTTTGTTCCTAAGACAATGACACTCGAACACAATCTTACTAACTGTTGGATCATCAATGAGGGGCTAATGTGACATGAGAAATCGGATTTGGTATGTATTTCTGTCATTGGTCCAACTATTGGCTAACGTAGAATTGTGAAGTCTACTACCTGGAAACTCTGATATATTTTATTACTGTCCAGATTCTGTCCTTTTCTGTCACATATGGGTTAGAACTTAAGTGCACCTCTGTGTTTAAAACTTCAAATGGTTCTTCACAAATTTTGTAAATGAATGAAGTGACTTGAGATGCATGACATGAGGAGTTGGTATTTGAACTTGCAGGGCTGTGCTAGTGTGCTTGTGACTTCCCTAAGTTGCCACATCTATACGCCATTGGGTAACATTGGAACTGCTTTCTCAAAATGGAAATGAGGAAATGGTTTTAAGAACTTAAAAGAACGGTTACACTTCGCTCTCTACTTGTGTTCCATCTGGCTAGGTTATACAAGTCTCTCAAGTCTTTTGTGGTTGGGCTGGGAGCGCCTCTGAGTAGTTTCTTGAAGAGGTGCTATATAAATGCTCTGAATGAATGAATGAACTTTGGAAATTTGTTCAGGTTGATGGCGGTGACATTGTTGCAATCTTTTCACTGGAAGATTCTGAGGCGACGAGAACAATGTGGAACAACCACAGGTACATATTATGGTTTCTAGTCTGTCAATTATTATTTAGTCATGGTCTGGAAGGGATCTCACTCAATGGAAAATCTTGGATTCTATTACTAAGGATTTGTATAGCCCCCGACTCCATTTAATCTATTCTGGAGCACACTTTCTGCTAGCCGTTATGATGCTAAATGTCCTTACAAAAAATATATTACATGTTTTATAAGCTTTTTATATAATTGATTCATGCTTACTTATAATGCTTCAATGCAACTATACATAATTGTCTGTATTTACTTTTAGATTTAAGCTGACCCTGACGGTTGTACTATCAAACCGCTGTCTGAAAATGACCTTTGGAGTCACAAATAAAGGTTGGCAAACTTGTTTATGCAATACAAACATACACAATAGTACATACACAGTACATACACAGTATTACACACATACATATGCATGCAGAGAGCATTGAGTTAAATCATGCAAACGGCATAAATTTTTCATCTTGACATGCGTGACGTGCACACACAGAGTGCAGGCACTCGGCTCTTTAAATATAAAAGTGTTAATGTTTTTCTACTTATCGGGTAATGTGTTCGGTGCTTTGCATTTCTGCTATAGTTATGGGTACTAAAAGTGTTGGAACTGTGATTGAATGTAGGGTGGTTTGGTTTTTCTTTTAGGCAGTGAGGTGATGAACTTTACCTGTCTTCTGCACACGTACTTCAGGACACCAGACGTGACATTGACCACGGTCTCTGACCTCAAGGGACTGTCCTACGTAGACAAGGTCAGTCTTGTACCACGAATTAGGTTCTTTAGTGTTTCTCAGCGGCTTGGAAGCCTACTCCCTTGTTGATTGGAATCGTGGATTTCAAATTAAAAAACCCTGGGTGTTGGCTCAGGTTTTTCTTCGTATTGCTATTTTTTTCGATTGTTATTGTACATTTATATAGCACCACTTCAAGTGAGTCTCGTAAGAATTGCTCTTTTTTCAAGGGAGATGATTTTCGTTGCTGTTTTCCACGATCGTATCTTCTGTGTGTTGTATAAATTTTATTCTTGGGCAAACAGGTTGTCCGTTGATTTTGGAGCCTGGTTGTTGTGTTCAAGTTTTTGCACTTGTGCTGACATTAACCTATTGTCATAATGTAACACATTAAGTTACGTTTCTTAATTGATTTTTACTGTAATTAATATTGTGCTTTTTTATCGTTTTGAAGACTAGAGGCGATGAGACGTTTACCGAAGATCGTGAGCTTGTGAAATTTGATCGCTTTGTTGATGCGTAAGAGCATTAATATTATTCTTTTTGTTTTATTTGCTGCTGCCATGTTTGTTTTTGTTTTTATGCAGTTCTTAATCATCACAATGTACCGATATAATAATTATAAGTTGCATTATGTGAAACCTGTAACAGCACACCATAGCGAAATCTGTAGAGACACTGGGTTTATTTTACGTAAGGGGTCATTGCATAATTACGTAACGCCGAAAATGGCCGTTTTTGACCCACCCACACTGTAACGCTTCGTAACGTTTCCCTTGACCCACCCACCCACCCTCCCCAGCGTTACGTAACGATTGCTACGAAAAATCAGTTGAGATTTAGGTCTATTATTGATTTGTGAGCGCGTAATTAGGCCTATAATTCATATTTTCATAGCGAATTTAATATAGTATATTAACGTAGGCCTATACATGTGAATTAGGCCTATTATTTGACAGTAGACTAGGCTTAAAATGTACACAATGTTTTATATGCGACAGTAATGCGTGAACTGCAATTTTCTTAAATTTTACCGCAAGAATAAAATTTTACACTGCTGAAAAGTTTCATAGCAATTAATCAAAATTAAGATGAGTTATCTATTTCCTTAGTCTGGGCACTTGGATAATTAGGCTATTAATAGAAATATTGCCGAGTTTTGTTGAGCATTATTTTTAAATGTTTGAGATCGTGTCCACTAAGTAAAACATTAGGCCCACGCCGCCTACCACGTTGTTCCGTTGGTAAAACTATCAAAACAATTCGAAAAGCGGTTTCCGGTTTTCACAAACGGGAGAACAGAACTGACCTGGAATGTATACAGGGAGTCTACTGCCGGTGACACGAAACGGAGTATCCCCCCTGAAAGCTATCCGGGGGGGATGAATTAATCTATCCCCCCCGGATGGAATTAGCCGGTCTATACTATCCGAGGGGATAAACTATTCTATCCCCTTTTTTGAAAAATGCGCATAATAAAAACATTTATGCTATAATCAAAATTTAAAGTGACTCTAATTATTTTAAGTGTCCTAAGCAATGCTCAGATAAAGTCAACTCGAATTTATTTAGTGACTCTGAGTGTTTTTAAGTGTTTTAAATGTTTTAAGTGCTCTAAAAACAGGGCAAAACAAATTATCTAGTAGGAATAAATATACCTGTTAGTGTCATTGTTCAAAACAAAGCAGATGAAAATTAATTTGCAAAGAAAAATACATGCAGAAGCGGTTTTTTCGACTTTTTTTAATTTGGGGGATACAATTAATACGGGGGATACTCTATTTCGTGACACCGGATCTTATTCAGATAGGCCCCTATATAGACCTACTTCGGTTATGTTTTAAATCAATGTCACGAAGTTTTCAACTTCAATTACATAATGTCTGAAGTGTCATTCGATGGAAGTCTAATATAGATTGATAATTTTTTTCAAGGCGTTACGTAACGCTCAGCTACCCCCACCCACCCACCCACGTAACGTTTCGTAACGTTTTCAATGACCCCACCCACCCACCCTCGAGCGTTACGTAATTATGCAATGACCCCTAACGGATAGTTTGTTGTGCAATTGAATTTATGTTGTCAGTTTATTCTGGGAAGCAATATAAATTGGACGTTTCTGCATAAACGAGTTATTGTGAATTCTTTTGAAAATACATAAAGAATGGTTGTACTCTACTTTCCGCAGGTGCTAATTTTTATTCAGATGTTTTTGTGTCTGTGAACTGTAGTGTCTATCCTAACACTCCAAAAGAACACAAGATTTCTGGTCTCACTGGTGGAAAAACCGTACGCATTGAAAAAGTCAACTTACCTGATACAGGTTTGATTCACAGTGTCATGATCTGCACGAGTATGTATTAGAAAGTCTTGCTGCATCCAGATTCAGGCACACTAATAACAAAGATAACAGAGGACAGAACTGTTCGTCAAAATCATGTGACTAGTTTTTCAATGTGTTAGACGTGTTCTATATTGTTTTAGAGTCCATGCATTTGTTGCCCTTGAGCACTTTGAGTTGTAATAATATAAAGATGAAGAACAAATATAAGGAAACTTGAATTAATGCCCAACTGCAGCAAAATTTAGAGCCACCTATTACAATGTCAGTATGGCTTACTATGGTGCTACCAGCTAAGGGCGGATACCGGAATTTTCAAAGGGGAGGGGGACCAAAATTTTCGTCTTGGTCGTCAAAAAATCTGATGACCTTTTTAAAAGTCATTTGTCTCCATTTCCCAAGAAAAGAAAGACACCATTTTATCCGCCAAAAAAGTTGATGACCTTTTTTAGTCGTACAGGCCTCGTGTGCGGACTTCGTGGGTGTGGGGAGGGCCTGCGGAATTACTCCTGGGGGGTCACGTCAATTTTCCGAGCCAGAAGAGCTGGCCAAAAATAGAGATTTCTAAATGGGGGCCATGGCCGGATTGGCCCCCCTGGATCCGCCTCTGTTACCAGCTGTGATTAGTCGTGCTTGATTATGCTGTAACTGACTAATGCTATTGTAAGATTTTTTGCATTGTTAGGTCAGTGAAAAATGTTAAAGTTTTTTCTAGTACTTATCAATCCATTTGATTTGATTTTCTAGTTGTCTGGAACCCCTGGAAGGAAAAAGCCCTGCAGATGTCCGACCTTGGTGAAGACTATATCCACATGCTGTGCGTTGAGGCGGGACATGTTTCCAGTTCGGTGGAACTGCCAGGAAGTGGAACATTTACCGCCTCACAGACATTGAGAGTTCTCTAAATAACCGCAATACTGTGATAATGCTTTTCAAAAGCTGAAATTCCGGGTTCTATCGTAGTTTTAACCTTTGGGTAAAATCATGATTGCTTTTTAATGTAACGATGCTTGAAGTTTTTCTTTGCAATTTAAAATGATTCGTTAAAATTTTGTAGGTGGGTCTAGATTACGTAAGAATTGGGTATATTGTGAATTGCGTGCATTTGTTGAAGGTGACCTCCTTTCCAGGGATGGTTGAGTTTGTGGTATCATTCCAGTCTTTATACCATCGAAGATTCATCAAGCTTTAAGAGTTGGAAGTAAACTTCTTTTGGGTAGATAGATTTTTTATTTGGTTATAGTTGGAAGTAAACTTCTTTTGGGTAGATAGATTTTTTTTTCCGGTTATAGTTGGAAGTAAACTTCTTTTGGGTAGATAGATTTTTTTATTCAGTTATAGTTGGAAGTAAACTTCTTTTGGGTAGATTTTTTTATTTGGTTATAGTTGGAAGTAAACTTCTTTTGGGTAGATAGATTTTTTTTATTCGGTTATAGTTGGAAGTAAACTTCTTTTGGGTAGATAGATTTTTTTTTTCGGTTATAGTTGGAAGTAAACTTCTTTTGGGTAGATAGATTTTTTTTATTTGGTTATAGAATGTTTTGGTTGCATGAAGTAAATGCCAAGTAGTATTAATATTATAGAATCGATGTAAGCAAGAGTTTGTTTGCAAAGCTACGTATATTCCAATTTTCGAAGAATGTTTTTCATGACTCATTTGTACATGTAGTTTTCTAAAATGAATATCTGTTAAATCAGTTAATTTGTTACAGTTATTTCTTTTGAGCATTGCTGTTCATTTCATTCCTGTTTTGTCAGTAGTATTAATCATTGTCACCAGGTGTAGACTTAATGGTTCCTTTCACTCGCTCTGCAACAATGCAGAGGCGTTCGTTCTCTGTGGTTGGTCCAAAACCTGGAATGGACTTCCCTTGACTGCAACACCTCCCAAGCTGTTCTCAATTTCACAAACTGTTGAAGACTGTTTTTTTCACTTGATCTCGGCCGGGTGCGCCTCTGAGTAGTTACCTTTAAGGGGTGCTATATAAATTACGATTGATTGATTGATTGAACTGGTAAAATGATGCCAATATTAGTTAATGGTGACAGTAGAAATGTACGATGCAGTGAATAGCTAAGTAGTCATTCTGACAAAAAATTTCAGGTCTTGAGTAATTTTATAGTACTGCTTGTTTTTGTTTTTTGGCACTGCTTGTGTATTGTCTAGTTATATGCTTGTCTAATCATGCAGGGGAACAACAATATGCTTATCTAACTATGGGTAGCCATTTTACAGCAGTTCAACAGCATGGCTCTTAATGTCAGCTTAAATCCGAAAGCAAGTACAGATGTTAAAACATCACGTCACTTATATTGAACGGCAACACATTTAATCTAGATGCAAACTGTAACATGTTTAGCTAGGTTGTAAAGGATCATGTAATTTGCTTTAGCCTGTCGAATTGCTTTGTAATGCAAGCTTTGTAGTCTCGGACTATAACGTTCCATGCTCATCGTAATTTTTGTAAAAGAAAAAATTTATAATGCTTAGTGATATTGCCTGGTTACTATGATACAACTACATTTTTATATAACGCCTTCACTGGTCAATCATTCTGTAGGAAAAGCCCGTTGCAAATCACGGGTTTGAGAGAACCGGACTAGCAGTACAAACAGTGGCGTAGCCAGGAATTTATGATGTGGTGTTTATGGCCGGATACCCTGTTTTTTTTAATATTTAAATGGATAAATAACCTTAAAAAAACTTTTCCCCGGAGCCAATGGGGTGTTTTAATCCCCGAAACCCCCCTTGCCTACGCCACTGAGTACTAATGGTTGTGTCTGAAACAGTGTCCGCTTGGAGTTTCACAGTATCAAACATCGGCTTGTGCACTTCCAAGCCAGTTTTACAGCCTGCCACAAAAATGAACACATACGAACCCATACGACGGTTAATTATACACAGAATTCCTAATGTCAATAAATGCACATGATCATCTCTCCAACGGAACCATGATATGTCTACTCTGCAGGTTATCACAACCACCAGCGGGAGTTTTCTCGGTCACGTCTTTAAGTTCGTGCTCCACATCGCCGATGCCCTCTAACGTTCCGTCGCTTGTTCGTAACCTTTTGCTCGCTGGAAGAGCGTCGTCGGTGATGTACGGAAGCTCTGGAGGCGAAGGCAGAGATGCGTCTCGCGGTTGCATCTGGAGGATTCGGATGCAGATATCAGCTGCCGCTTGTTCGCAGAATTTCTTCGATTTGTCCCTGAAGTTGGCCAGAAAAGAAATGAGCCTCAGCATGATCTAGGAACATATGTATTCATTTTGATATGTGCAGTATGATTAAAGATATTCATAAATAGCACATAATAGTCTTTGGGGTTGTGTCAACTCAACCACAACTGTTTGCACTCGGACAGTGCCAGCCCCAAGCCTCGATAAAGGAGGAGGACAACGATAATGATCTTTACTATCATGCAGTGCGGTTAAACAGAAACTACAGTCACTTGGAACTGTGTTAAATACTATTATCTGTTACATTAAATACTACTAACTGTTATATTAAATACTATATTAACTGTTACAGAAATGTTGCATAAAAGAGCGCCACCAACCATGTTAAGTTTGAATCTGAGTTACAATGATGATGACAAATTGACTATGGTGCACTGTCAAATAATCTCAAATTGATCTATTTCGTTTCACGTCGCACATTGGTTTCCTGTTGCACAGTGCACATGTTTACTCGCCATTCCTACACACAGCATCAGTATGCAGGGTTGGCAAAATATCCTTCCGAGTGGAAAATCCTGCGGTGTATCATGCTAGCTATGTTGCATGAAAGCAATTGCCACAACTATACTGATTTTGAGAACCCTACCCCAATAACTACTGCCTTTCGTAAACCTTTAGCTTTCATATTATTTGCCAGATAGAGCCTGCACGGCCCAGCAGTCACCGATGCATACTTACAGCCAGCCACTCAACAGCCATAATTTATGTCTAAGGGTTTACACATACAAGTATGTGGAATGCGATGGACAACAGGTATATCTACTGTGGAATGCGTTATTAAGACTAGTACTTACCAAATGGTTGAGCAGTACTTCTGATTCTGGAAGGACAGAATCGATCGAAACATTCGGTCAGTTGGATGAGAAACCTTTGCAGAAACAAGATGCAGGACAACTTTAGTAAATTGAGATTAACGAATGATTCAGAAAATCATTAATAAAAATAAAGAACGGGAACAAACCGATAGAAAGAAAAGGCTTCTGTAGAATACATTGTTCATAAAATGATCACTCTGGATTTCTAGAATTTACACAAGCAAAGCACGCCATTCTATCACATATCAGTACTTCAAGTGTTGTAAAATGGTGAGTACAGAAATGGGATCCAATGTAAGACTCGAAATCCTCAACAGTGGGTAGTATCTGGAATGCCATCCTTCGGCTATTAACATCACTATGGTCATGACTGACACCTTCATTAGCTGCCTGTCTATTCTCACCAACTGCACTCGTAACTAATCATCCCACAGACGCACAACGGGTCTTGCCCCAAAATATCTAGCCAATGGAATTCACAGGCCAAATTCAGCCTCCTTGCATCGTCCACTCCACTCTTTAAACAGATTTGATCTTCTAGTACCTCCTACTAGAATGACTATGGCTCAGTCCCGTTCCTTTACATCAATTGGCCCCTCTCTTTGGAATACGCTGTCTCCTTCCTCCTTCTACTCGATCTCAACTTCTGACTGGTAATCCCTCCCCCTCATTTTCTTTTATCAAAACCTACTTCTCTCGTGGCCCAGGGCTTTTTTAACGTGCAGTTCAACACAAAATGTGCAGTTCTAAATTGATTCGTGCAGTTGTAGAAGCACTTCCGTCACGTTCCGTGCAGTTAAAACTAGTAAAAAAGGTAATTTTCCTCAGATTGGGAGTAGTTTACCATGGAGGATGAGAAAGGAGAAAGGAGGATGTGCAGTTCTAAAAATTCCTTAAAAACAGCCCTGTCGTGGCCTTGCGCACTGGGAGCGCCTCTGAACGGTTCACCCTAGTAGAGGCGCTTTATAAATGTTTTTATACAATACAATACAGTCTGGTGTTCATATTATTAAATCTTTGAATATGTAGCATCTTGCCCAAAAGAAATCTAACATGACACGAACAGTGTACAATGCAGTACAATTGATTAAAACTACAGTCAACATTCTACAATTCAGTCAATAGACACAACACAGTTTTAAGTCTATCGTGTAGCAAAGCCAACAGATAGGTAGCCTGTAATTTTAACAACTTTTCTGAAATCGCTAGGTAAGATGTGAGATACCAAACCTACTGTTTCGTATTTAGGAGTGTCGTACTTGTGACGAACCGCCCACTGATGGAGAACAAACTTCGGGCTGAGGCCATTTTTACACATTCGCCTAAACACAAGCACAAACTGTGTTCTTCGTAGTGCTAACATAAGTCAACAGCTGAAGATTTAAACAACTAGATCCATACATTTATAAATGTTATATATATAATTATATATATACACATATTTATACAGTATGCTCAATCACCACAAATGCATGTCTAATATAATTTTAATCTAATTGAATTGTATAAAAACATAAGTACAATGCTTCAGTTGATGGTTACTTCAAGTGAGAACATAGTCCAGAATCATAAGCCATCGGGGAGCATCCATAAAGGATGTCTAAAATGAGGGGAAAAGGGAGGTTCATCGAAATGCGGACGAATGTGGACAAGGGCATTGTTATGACCACTGAACAGTGAGTACGTCCGCACCTAACTTTGGTACAAACCGGTATTTAATTCGGTACCGCCTGTGTCGTACTAAAACCTGTCCCATATAAAGCATCACCTAGCAACTTCAGTTAGATGGTGGTTCATTCATTTACATAAGAGATTTATATAGCACCACTTCCAGATTATTTGCTCAAGTGTAACGAAAGGAATTTGAAAATTGTGATGATGTATATGACATTTGAAAGAACATGCTTCTCAATAAGATAGAACTAGTCACTTAATTATCAATGACCTTATTCACGATGTTTTTAGTCATTGGATTCAGCAAGTTGAGAGGAATGAGGTATGTGGAGAAATGCTAAATGTAGGCAAGTGGGGAGGGAGTCCAAGGTCTCTTTGTGCATACGTCCTTTAAGGATGACCCCTTGGATCGACCTCTGATATCGTCCGATATGGTCACCACGAAGCAGCTCTTCTATGAAGTTTGGATACTGCGCAGAAAGCTATCTCAAACACTCCAACCCATTTGCATCATGAGCAAACTTCGCACAAACTCAGCTTGCTTAGCTGCCTGGCAATGCTGAGTTTTCTCTGACCGGGTTCACTGACCAACAATTGCAAAACCAGGAGGGAAGAAAGGACTGGCCAATAGGTCATAGAAAAGCAGCCCTGAAGCTGTTCTGAAAATTTAATTTTTGAACACTGCATAATTATTCAAGGCAGTTGGCCAACTGAGAAACTCAGCATAGACTGGCAGCCAAGAGAGCCGATGGAAAGTAGGAGTTGGCCCTTCATAATAGAGCGAAAAGCTCGACACACTTCACCGTCAGAATCTGGGCAACAGAGATCCCATAGGTTTCATCAATTTCAATTGTTGATGTCTGGCACCCTTGTAACGGCATGGCTGTGTTACTGCGCCATATAAATTGTCGTAATTATTATCATCATTATTATTTTTGAACTGTGTAAATCAAAGCACTGTAACTTGATTGCATTGTGGTAACATATCAATCAATGACTTCTAAAATCGATAATTAAATGGACAAGTCCTGTCACCTGTCAAATTTACAATCCATCTCCAGAATCGTTGTCCCATCGGATTCAACACGCGTCTTGTACTGCGATTCGGACACTCCCAGCTCAAGTCGCTTAATTTCCCGACTGGAAATGACGCTGTCGTAGTAATCCGCCAATCCCCAGATGGCGCTACAAAGTCAAACCGTAAGATGGTTACGATCGTAGCACTGTCAAGTAATGCAACGTATTGTAATATTTACTGAAACGTGAGTTCATTTTTTTACTTTTCGAATGTAAGCAGTGATCATGTAAGTTGTCTGAATTACTTAATGAATTAGCTGATGGGGTAATTCCTGTTTTGAATAATAATAATAATAATCTTCATTTAATTTCAAACTGACACAACGCAGAATGATTACAATTCGCAGTAGGATGGATGGATGATGATCGCATCAAGTCCAAATTCACTGACCCCTTCCCAATCCCATTGTGTGAAGTGAAGTTCTCACCAAATGTCTCTGACAGATGTAGCCGACAGCAGCATCCGTCCTCTCTGTAGATCGAGTTCCTCATGCAACATCTGCTGGACACAATACTTCGTGCCTGGCAACGGACTATCGAACTGAACGGCCTGAAACAAACGTAACGTAGTGTAACAAACGTAACGTAACAAATGTAACATAACGTAACAAACGTAATGTAACAAACGTAACGTAACAGATGTAATGTAGCGTAAGATCAGTTGATTTTTCATCGCTGGCATCGTCTGTCTGCTATATAAAACTCAAACCGGCAGACTGGAAATTCATCTTGCACTCCAATACAAAACAAACGTGTATAACGTTGCATATTATGTATGCTACAGTTGTAAAGTGGAACTAAATTAATTTATGCTAAAAGGCGTAGTAAATTATGTCGAATGGCGCTAAGAGCCTTTAAATAAATTAATTTTAAGAGGTGAAAAACGATTTAACATAAATAGTGCTAAATAAATCAATAAGTTGTTTCTATAAGTTGAGGGTTACTTATTTTGCAGAAACGACATCTCCACATTAACAGATGACCAGAAAGAATATCTCGAAAAACTTAATCGGAAAGAACAAGATGAACAGCTAACATATTTCAAATAATTCTTGATGACATCATCGAGTGGTTCCACGCCCTTCTCGGAAAATATCGAAGGATTCCACATAGCCGCTCGAGCAATCATGACAGACGTGGTACCAGTCTCGTGTCGGAAACGTTCAACATCGGCATAGCAGTTCATATTCGATGAACCGCCACTGTAAGAAATAAAAGGAAAAGTACGTCAGCAAAAGAAATTGGATCAACAGCACAATAGAAAAACCAAACTGTCATAAGCAAGAAATAAATAATAAAGGAATAATTGCGAGGAGATGTTTCCTGTAAGAGAACTCCGAACCCAGTGGTCTTTCACTGTCAAATACTGCAACCAATGACGAAGACTGGCTGGTTTCTGACGACCTGGAGAGGTTGCAGAATTTACACATCACCAACAAGATAGAATGGTATTCAAAAACCCACCACTACTCCAAAGGCCCTGAGTAAAAAATTCACAGTAACCAAATAACGTATAAATATTCTGGTCACAAAGTACTCTACACAATTACAGTGCTTTTATAGATGTAAAAAACGACGAAAATCAAATAAAAACCGCAAAAAGGTTGTTTTTTCGAGAGAAAAAAATACAAACAAATGAGAAAAAAACGGAAAGCCTGGTCTCGCTAAAATTCACACAGCTTTTGTTTTGTTTGTCTGTTTGGAACAGACAAACAGAACATTTGCTGAAAAAATAAAGAATTATGACAAAAAAAATGTCACATTGCTTCCACAACACAAACGCTCACTTGGCGATGATTGGAACGGAGGCACTCTTTGCAACGGCAGCAATGACATCATCATGGTTGGCGTGATTCGGTCGTTCCTCTCGCATTCGCCCATGAACCGCAATTGCCTTCACTCCCGTCGTCTCGATCAGCTTCACCAAACCGATCGTTTCCTCAAGCTAAAAAGAAATGACAAGAGCGTTTGTTATCATTGCACTAACTTCACTTACATTATTCTTAATTTGAGATTTGAAACCTCTACAGTCAAGCGAACCAACCAATGGAAAATCGTGCAGCTCATGATAGGTATGTCCTGTACTCTCTGGTTCCATAACTCCGGAACAATTTGCCACCAAACATACGATCAGGAGCATTTTAACAGTTCTGGAAACGTTTCTGCTCAACTCAAGACATAATTACCGCATATTGTAATTGTAATCGTACATTTATATGGCGTCCCTTCAAGAAAACTCCTCAGAGGCGCTCCCGACCTGACACCAAACCACAATCAAAGAGAATGGTTTTCAAACGCTTGCGGAAAAGGGGAAAAGAAAGACAAAGAAGTTCATTACGGAGACTAATAGGTAACTTATTCCAGAAAGACGGCCCAACCACAGCAAAACTTCTGCATACTGCCAACTAATAAAACAATTTCATTTGCAATGATATTTTAGAGTTTTATAAGCTAGCCTCCAATTTGGTCTGCTTTTCGAGCAGCACTATATAAATGTGGAATCACATTACATCTGTCAGTGATTCCTATGTAACTGTGTCAGGACGACCTTGTAAGTTACGCAAATTGCGCTATATAAGTGCCCTGATTCATAAATCAAATCACCATCATATCATACGCAGAGATCTGAATATTATCAATAAAACTGACCAAAAAAAGAAAGAAATTGGTCACCAATTACCGTTGGCATGATTCTGATTTTACAGGTTACTGGTTTTGAAAGTCCATTCACTAAAGTTTTCAGAATCTAGAAAAATACACAACAATACAATAATAGTTAATTCAGGTTATCACATCATTGAGGCCATCTAGTTATATTGCTCCTAAACACATTTAGAAAGATTTTCGTGCTGCAGGCTATTTTATCCACATCAGAACTGACTAAATCTTCAAATTGCATAACATAATAAGACTGCATAAAGAATTGCTTCTCAGTTTAGATTCTAATATATACTCAATACTTTTTAAGAGTCTGTTTAAAAATAAAAACTTTTATTCTACCTAAAGTTGCACTATCTTAGACAAGATGGCCATATTCAAGCACCCATGTGCAACACTGCATTGATATAAAAGCTCAGATGCATGCAAAATTTCTCACTTCTGTCACATTTTCAACTAATACATGTAAATATGACTGAGGAACTGAATTGGCTTCCCGTTAATCCTCAAATCCGGTATCAGAATTGCTCATGGTTTCCAGAACTAAGCGATTATGGGGCTTCCAAGTGATGTTGTGACCTGATGTGCAAGTCCACCTGAACTGCTGTCTCTCCTCATTGTCTAGAGCTGCTCTCTAGACTGTCTTGAACTCTTTGATGTTTTTGTCCATCAGGCAATGACTGCCATGCCCCATAGTAACTTCTTGCATTTGCTTTTGTGGGTCCTTCCTCTTGGAATGGCCTGTCCCTTTTTATGCCCTAAGATTTTGACCTAATTTGCCTGCTGTTGAAGACTTTATTCCCTGAGGACTGTCATACACTGAATAGCTCAAACGGTAAGAGGCCCGTCACAAATTTCCAAATTATGCAATATATCTGTAGCAATCATATAGGACCTTCTTAACTCACTCATGAATGTTAAACAGTCAATGGAAACAGATGAAAGACTGCCAGATAATTTATGACACCTACTGCAATCCTGCAACATCTTTAAGAGGTTCCCAAAAGCAGCCACAATTATGTATACACAATAGAGGTAAAATATAATAAACTCAAACTTAACAAACCTCTGAAACTTTCTCTGGCTGCGTCATTAGAGCTGCACCCATTCCACCCTAAACAAGAAAAACACACATTAATTCACAAAACAAAATAACCATAAATTGAATAAACAATTAAACTGAATAATGCATGCAATAGAGTAAGACTGAAAACCACACTCTTACCGCTAAACTAATAGTAATGTGCATTCTTCAAAGGTCCATATTATAGCAGCACTGGAGTCAGATGCTTAAAAAGAAAACTGCTCCATGGGCTTATTCAATGTCTACAGGCATACATAGATATGTGAGTGTATTTCTATAAGTGCTCATTAAGCATGTTATGCATATGTGACATGTGCGTATATTCCAAGAAGTTATGCATTTCTTGGAATATCTTATGGAAAGTAAACATGCATCTGAGGCACGCAAAGCATCTGTTCAGAACCGCTAAGAGCTGCTACACCATTAACTGAAGTCTTAAACAACACATACTCGATGAAAAATCATGTGCTCTTCCTACAGTAGGTTTGAGCAAAGCAATCCTTTACATTAGATCTGCTAGCTGTCACTGCACTTCACCAAACGGCAGAAGGATGGGATTGAAAATTAAACAATGCAAATATCTATGTTGCTCTAGACCAGATCTCCAAGGCCACATTGCAGAGCAAGCTTTTCAGTATTCAGACCTTGATTGAGAATTCCTTCGGACAACCCATGTTCACGTCAATTCCAGCGACATCGTTCTCTCTGAAGAGAAACAAAATGACACCTATTCACATCTCAAACAATAGCATTACTATATTACAAAGACCATTACTACTCAATACTCATCTAGAAATGATAACAGATAATAATCAGCAATATAACCACAATGCTGCATGACATTGAGGTCGTTTGGGGGAGCATAAAACACACACAGAGTGAAAGGACTCGAACCATCAAGAGGGTACAAAAACCATTCTCATGTCATTATAGCTTAGTACCATCATTGATACTTTGTTAATACAAATTCGTCCAGTCCTAGAATTTATATAGCACATCTCCAAGAGCCATAGTCAGAGGCACTCCCAGCCTAGCCACAAGTAAAAAAAGGTTAAAAAATAGGATTTGAGTGACTTATGTTTCTGCTATTCATGGGACCAATAAATATATGAGCACATTGGTAAATAAAAAGGCAACAATAATACAACCACTAGCGTGTACAATCTCTATAGCTTCATTCATGATAAAGTCACTATATAATATCAATATCTCTACTATAAGTTGTTAGATAGGTGGGTGGGTGGCAAATGTAAAATGCTTATTAAACCTTTAGTATTGGCTCAAGCTGGGGGGGATTCTATTGCCCGAAGACACTGCAACAACATTGGTTTTCCAGTCACTCTTAGTATATGCTCATCATTAAACTGCAGAATTTCACCTCAGAAAAATGAAGTTTAACACTAAATGTGATAGGAAACCAATGCAGCCTATTGTTAAAGTGCTAAATAAATGCTTATATACAATACAACATGACATACAATACAATAAAGACATAACATTTAATCTAATACATACACCATTTTGGCCACCTGAAGTGCTCTGCTGGCATCTGATGTACCCTACAATGGAAAAAGAATGGAAAACCTGCTCTTAAGTAGCATAATGCACTTGAGGCAACATTACCAATTATGAAGGATGCATTAATTAGGAAATCAAATTTCAGAAGCAAATCCATATCGCACAAAAAGAAGATCCAATGCCATAGAAGGTTGTCTGCCTGCCCCAACCACTAAATTATAATTAGGGATATGCCACTCATTTGTTCAACTTTCTAATAGGTAGATGTTAAATAAAACAGGTAAAACAAATCTGGGGGAATTACAAACAGCAAAATTAAGTCAGCAAAACATGAGAAAACAAGATCGAAAAGTAAAAAAATGGTCAGAAAAATTATAAGAAGTAATAAGGTAATAATCCTAAGATCATAAAATTTATGCTAAGCAATAGACGTTTGCCCAAACCGTCGACTGTACAAACAAGGGTTGCGGAAATGTCTTCAACAAAGTTAAACATGCTCCGTTTTCCTGATTATAAATCTATAGACTATTTTGACCCTAATTAAAAACTACTGGACCTACCAAATGGGCCTACCACACACACTGATGCCTTCCGGGCCTTCCCCTCTTCAAAATAACCACTAAATATGGCTAGCCATGGCTATTGGCTATGGTTTGAAAATGAAATAAGGTTGAAATTACCACAGAAAAGACAATTTAACACCCACAATTTGAAAGACAATTTTTCCTTGTTCCTGGGGACATGTGCGGAAGACGACTGTTCCATCGTTCCACACGTAATCAACCGTTCCCAGGATATCTGTTTAAAAAGTCAAAGAGAACCACGTGCAGATCATTTTATATGTTATCGCGTTTCACAGGTGCAATGCTAAACAAGTAATGTAATACGTTGTAGAGTCCAGTGAATACAGTGTTCTTATAATGTATACTAGAAAACTAAACAATAAATAGTCAACTAATGTTTAGATATTGGTTGTGTAAGTAATAATCCATCCACGTGCCAGCCCAGCAATAGACAAGCATAACTGGAACACACTGTTATTCATTCGGACATTTATATAGCGCTCCTTCAAGAAAAAACTACTCAGAGGCGCTCCCGACTCCAGCGCGCCCAAAAAGAACAGTTTTAAGTTTAGTAAGGAAGGATCCTGGTAGAGTCCCAGGGTGTAGGCGTAGCTCAAAAGGAAGGCCATTCCAGACCACTGGTCCAACCACAGAAAAGGCTCGATTCTTCATGGTAGTAGTACGAGCAAAAGGAACTAAGAGGACTCTCTTATCAGCAGAGCGTAGCTGACGACGTCCTTGGATACCCAATGTAAAGCTGCAAAGTTCTCGGAGGTAAATTGGGGCAAGACCCTGGCAACATCGCCATACCAATGCAGCTACCCTGAACTCAATACGCTGGCGAATAGGGAGCCAGTGAAGTACCTCAAGCATGTAGTTTGAGACATGACCATATTTAGGGATTTTCCCTATGATGCTGTCACGTCTACAATATTCCCAGTATGAAATCTAGGATTATCAAACATCATCCATTATTCCGAGTATGAAATCCACGATTACCAAACAATTCTAGAACTTGTTCAGAAGCAATCAGCAAGTTGTGGCCAATTTTCAGAAATATCGTCAGCCTGGGTTGATTCAGCAATATTTTGGAAATGTTGGTCCTCGATTGTAATTGCAAATCTTCATCATGTGTCTCTTACAGACTTACATAAATAATTAGCGATTTTCAGTAAAACTCATCTGAGCTGAACTTAGGTTGCAAAGAAAAAACTTACCATTCTTCAAGCGCTTGCACTGCAGCATTTTGTAATCCACAATTTCCTGCAGAAATAATACAACAAAAGAATGAGCTATGAATTTTTTTTCTTAATAAATCTAAACACCATTTCGGTCAGCAAGCCTGCAGTTCCCCATATAAACCAAGGTCAAACTGCATCAGGTCAAACTGTATTGAAGCCAAGGTTTATATCGGGATGTCTGAAAAGCATAAAACATACGCTGGTCAATAACGATATCTTAGTACCCGTTTTTTGCTTCCAACACTCATAAAACTATAATATAGACACCAGGAACATTCTCCTATCACCTATGGTTCCTGTGAAGCCTTAGATTAACCATAACAGGTTCAGTGACCTTGAACTAAAAATCAAGCAATTTCCATACAAGGTTGATTTGTAACTGCTCTGGACCTCCTCAACTCTGACCAAACTATCCTTAATAAAGACTTCTCTTAAGCCAGATAATATCAGCGACAATATTGCATGCACACAGTAAAGTAACAACAGTAACCAAATACTGCATTGGTACTTACTTCACAGTAGACAACATCAGCTCCATAATCAAGTGCTACGAGTCTCATAGGAAGCATGCTAATGCGCACCATTGGAGCCAGTATCAGTTTATTACTGTAGTCTAATACATGTTCCGCCATTCTGTAAAAATCACAATCAAGATACTGCTATAAAATCAACTTATATGACCGGAGTGGTGTTGACAATAATTAAATAAGAAAACGGTTTAAACCTGCCTAAAATATAGTGTTCTAACTACAAAGAATAATAATACAAAGGTATGGGTTTATGCGGGAAAGATATCAACAGCTGAAAGAGGAGACTCAACAACGAGGGGAGTACGAACCTGCCAACAACTGACAACAACATTATGTCTATGCAGTATAGAAATCAGAAATAAACTTATGCTTTGTCTTCAGCCACCTTCAGTTTTAAATCAGGCAACATTGTCGACAGTCTCTGTGACTAACCAACACAAGCAAATACTGTTGTTTTTAATACATAATTGCAAAACAGTGATGGAGAGATGTAAACAAAACACGTTCTGCCTTAAAATATTGGACAACATACTTAATTTTCAGTTTTCAAGAAATTTATCGAATTTTAATTTTGTTCACAGCAATAACAATAGCGCCAGCTAGAAATTTGTTCAAAATAACAGAAAACGTGTTAAACTTCACGGCTGTCGAGTATTACTTATAATATCGCTAACAAATCAGCCAAAAGCAAGCTGGTTCCAGACTTCAGAGTATTTTGATTATGTAAGTGAGTAAGCTAAATTTAATTGCACATAATTATTCTTTTACATAAACTTGTCTGCCGCAAAACTCCAGCTTTTAAAGTGCACAATCGCGTAGCTATGATATCAGAAACTATTTAGAAGCAACAGTGGGGGTCCCGTAGCTCAGTGGAGAGAGTGGGGGTCCCGCAGCTCAGTGGAGAGAGCGCTGGCCGTTAAACTGAGAGTCATCCGCGCGACCCGGGTTCAAGCCTCGCTCAGAGCATTAATTATTAAAGTTTCTGTTAGCTGCCATTGGCGCTTTGCTGTTGTGTTGCTTGACTCGGGATCTGCTAAAAATAAAGATAGCCCCTCCCACTTCTGGCTTGGCCGACCAGAAGTGATCCAGTACTTAGGCCATTAGTTAAGTTACCGAACCCGCTGCTGTAAAACCGACCTGTCGTGCTACAGTGGGCCGTATTTCGTATAACATGTACTTGTAATCATTCTGCGGTGTGTCAGATTGAAGCATTGAAAGGAATATTATTATAACCGTGACGGAATGACCAGTGGCGGCGCTAGGAGGCTGGGGGGGCTAAGCCCCCCTACAAGAGGCTTAGCCCCCCTAAAAAAGGGTCGTCCGAAATTTTTTACAGTCAAATATCCACGATTTCGGGCTGACGACTAAAAACAAAAGGTCGTCAGAAATTTTGGCGGCGAAAATGGGAAAATTTTCATGAGATTTCGGTCGAGGCTTCAGCCTCCCCCCCAAAACTGAAATCCTGGCGCCGCCACTGGGAATGACTTCACTAGAGAGTCTATGTCATACCCCGCTCTTGGTCGTGAAGAAGAAAAATCAATCGTAATCACACTATAGTGTTCGCAAATGAGAAGAGGGGAGGAGGAAGAGGAGGAGGAGAAAGAGGAGGAGAATGAAAGAGGAGGAGGAAAAGAAGAAAGAAGGAGAGGAGGATGGGGAAAATAATATAACTTATAAGGAAGAGGGAAATGAAGCAGGCCGAGTAGCTATAGGAGGAGAAACAGGAAGAGAAATAAAGGGGAGGAGGAGGAGGAGGAGGAGGAGGAGGAGGAAGGAAGGCAGGAAGGAAAAGTAAGATAGGGACGGAGGAAATGAAAGGAGAAGAAACATGAAGAGTAGGAGGAAGGAAAGTAAGATAAGGACTGAGGAAATGAAAGGAGAAGGAGAAGAAACATGAAGAGGAGGAAGAGGAGGAGGATCGAGGAAGGAAAAGTAAGATAAGGAAGGATGGAAAAAGAAGGAAGATGAGGAGAGGGAATTAGAAGAAAAGAAGGAGAAAGTGGAGGAAGTGAAGCAGAAAAAGAAGAAAAAGAAAGGAAGAAAGGAGGAGGAGGAAGAATAAGTAGGAAAAGGGAAAAAAGGAGGTGGAGTAAGAGCAGGATGAAGGAAGAAGAGGAGACGGAGGAGATGAAGACGTACAAGGAGAAGGGGGAGAAGAAAGGAGAAAAGAACGGAAGAGGTGATGGAATTCTTGACGGGGAAGTGAGGGAAAGGGAAAGAGAAGGAAAGGAAGGAAGAGGAGGAAGAAAACGATTTGTTAGTGATACCGCTGATCTACTTCATTCGTTAAAAAGCGTTGGATTTGAACAGCATCGACTGGCTATGGGAAAAGTAGGCTGCACGCTTTAGGAAAATGATTACTATGAGGACTTGGATTAACCAGGGCTTTTTAACGTGCAGTTGTACACAAAATGTGCAGTTCTAAACGGATTTGTGCAGTTGTAGAAGCACTTCTGTAGGCTACAGTTAAAACTAGCAAAAATGGTCATTGTCCTCCGATTGGAAGTAATTGACCATGGAGGATGGGAGGAAAAAGAAGAAGTTGTGCAGTTATAAAAATTCCTTTAAAACAGCCCTGGGATAAACTCTATTGTTATATTGTTAGTTTGAAACGGTTCTTTGCCGAAATAAATGTATAAAAGATAGCCTATACGTACAAGTTGAGCCAAAAAGTAATCACCTAAATAATGTTCTTTGATATTATCTTGGCCAGAAGTAATTAAGAAGTTTGTAATCAAGTTTTAGCCTATTCATATTAACGTAGCCTACAACAGCCAAATTATACTGGTCAAACATTTGAAACAAAACAATTTAAGTTAAAGGCCCTAACAATTCTAGTACGTGAGTCCACCCACTGTTTTCTGACGATCCAAACAACACAATATTGTATCAAATCACATCTCAATTAATTGCTGCTGATAAATGATAATATTTAATAATAATGAATTATAATTATTATTAATAATCTGCCCTCGAGGACGGTGTCACGACAACTCGTCTACCGACAACTCGTCTAACGACAAGTGGTCTCCGGACAATTCGTCTACGACAACTGGTCTACAGACAACTGATCCAGCGCTTGAGAAATGGAAGCTGGATGAAAGTTTTTACATGTGAAATGGAAGGTGGATTGATGAAAAAACGTAAGAGAAATGAAATCTGGATGATGGCTCTTTTACAGGTGAAATAGAAGCTGGATTGACGAAAATAACGCATGAGAAATAAAAGCTGGATGAAAGTATTTCTCGATCTGAAATAGAAGCTGGATTGATGAAAAACGCTTAAGTAATGGAAGCTGGATAAGGGTATTGTTTTATATCTGAAATAGAAGCTGGATTGACGAAAATAACGGGTGAGAAATAGAAGCTGGATGAAGGTATTTTTAGATCTGAAGTAGAAGCTGGATGCATGTCGAAATACATGAATAAAATCATCTATCCAGCTTCCATTTAAGCTAAGAAACCATTTTCATAAATCCAGCTTCTATTTCATCAATACTATTCGTCTGTAGACCAGTTGTCGTTAGACCAATTGTCCGGAGACGAGTTGTCGGTAGACGAGTTGTCGGTAGACCAGTTGTCGTGGAACCCTCGAGGACATTAATTATCAATGCGCTACAGAACACGCTAAAAATTAATCCAGTTAGAAATTAAACAATAAAGATAATGACGTCATCAGATTATATCGTTGCTGGAAGACCCAATATACGTATACGTCGATGAAAGACATTCGTCTAAACTTGATAAATATTTCAAAATTGAACTATTTCCGAAGCCGTTAGCGTTCGATTTGTAAATCTTCTCGACAGCAGCAAAGTACCGTGACTCCAAAGATCGTATTTCGTACAGGTTACCCACTCGGAAGTCAGAACACAAAGCAGGGTAATTGATTTTAAATTTCTCTTCTTTCAACAGCGCCTTTCGCAATCTCGTTGAGCGTAGGTAAAGGCCACGTGATGGTCGCCACTAGCAACGTATTGTCTTAAATGACGGTTGAGAGAGCTACTGCAGGCCTAATAACACTGAGAATAAACTGAATGTCACCCAAGGTTTTGGCAAAAGATCACCCGACGTCAACGTTCATTGAAACTATAATGACGTCGTAAAACCACTGGAAAACGCAAAAAGAACTCCAGAGTGAGCCGAATAGGCCTACCCTTCACAGGATAGGCACGGATTTGAGAATATGCTAGGCGTCAATTATTATAGTTTAGCCCTTGTAGTGCGGGATGAAGGTATAATCGAAACGGAGGAACAAGACACAGTTGCCATCGAATGATCGACGTATACGTTGTGCAAGAGCAATCTTTGTCCTTGGGAGCAAAAGGATCAAGACGATCAGCAGAGCTCGTAGGCTATATAGAGCGAGATGAAAATGCAGATAACGGCTTATGCACATAGTTTCAGAGGTATTTCGGTGCTTATCCAAGGTGCGCTTTAGACTTGTCACTGTTTAACGACACTGCCATTTCAAAGATGATTAGTGTCGCCTTCCTCCTTTATCCAGGCCTGGGACTGGGACTGGCACTGGTAGAGTGTGCAACCAGTGACGGAGTATTAGAGACCAGATAGAGGATCTTGTAGTGGTTGCGTGTAGTGATAGGTGCGCAGTGCAAGACTTTAAACATGTAGCTATGTAAAAATAATATGCACAAAGCGAGGGAGACGAGTTATATAAGCCTATAATTCTAGCTGAAACATTTAAGACCAATCGACAAGAGAATGCGCTGCTTCGGGGGGGGGGGGGGTGGGGTGGTGGATTACAAGTAAGTTGCAGTAGTCCAGGCAGAAACTGACAAACGCACGAACTATGGTACGTTAGAAACTTAGAGTTGAGACAGAGGAAAGCTGTGCTCCCTTGAAAAAGGAGCTGCATGTGATTATCTGTGAAGGTGAGTGAGGAGTTAAGAATGACGCCAAGTTTACGGCCACTAATAGTAGGCCTATAATAGTAATAGTTGACGTAATACTAAAAGGAATAATGGTAATACTAAAAAATATTCTCAACTATTGTTTGATATAATTATAAAGAATAATGGATTGGGCGGATGGATGGAATGTTTGGTGGATACCTGCATGGATGCGGGTTTGGCGTAAAGAAGGATGGGCAGATGGATGGATGTCCAGATGGATGAATGTTTGTTAGATGTGTTGATTGATGGGTTGTTTGTTAGATGAATTCATAACAATGAGCGTATGAATGTATTGTTAGATATGTGTCATTGTGTACGGCTCGATGCATGGCTGGATAGATGGCATTCAAGATGGATGGACAGACGGACGGATAGATGAAATGTTAGGTGGATGGATGGATGGATGGATGAATCGGGGTAAAGATGAAGTTTAGTCTTCTTCGTTCTTAGTCGTTATTTTCTTAGTCTTTTCGTTCTCATTTATGATCTTTCTGAGGCGTTTTCGTTCTTCGTTGTGTTTGTTCTTAGTACTTTTCTTAGTCGTTTTCGCTCTCATTTATGATCTTTCTTAGGCGATTTTTTTCTTAGTTGTATTCGTTCTTAGTACTTTCCTAGTCGTTTTCGTTCTTAGTTATGTTCTTTCTGAGTCGTCTTCGTTGTTCGTTATGCTCTTTCTTAGTCGGTTTAGTTCTTAGTTATGCTACTTTTTAGGAGGTTTGTTCTTTGTCGTTTTTGTTCTTAGTTATGTTCTTTCTGAGTCGTTTTCGTTGTTCGCTATGCTCTTTCTTAGTCGGTTTAGTTCTTAGTTATGCTACTTTTTAGGAGGTTTGTTCTTTGTTGTTATTGTTCTTAGTTATGTTCTTTCTGAGTCGTTTTCGTTGTTCGCTATGCTCTTTCTTAGTCGGTTTAGTTCTTAGTTATGCTACTTTTTAGGGGGCTTGTTCTTTGTCGTTATTGTTCTTAGTTATGTTCTTTCTTAGTCATTCTCGCATTTAGTTATGTTCTTTTTAGTCGGTTTGCTTCTTAGTTATGTTTTTTCTTAGAACCTTCAGTTTCTAGCCGTTTTCGATCTTACTTATGTTTCTTCTTAGTAGTTTTCGTTATTGTTCGTTTTCGTTTTTTATTATGTTCTTTCTTAGTCCTTTTCTTTCTTAGCTATGCTATTTTTTAAGTGTTTTAGTTTTCTGGCGTTTCAATTGCATCGTTTTTCGATCTTATTCGTTTCGTTTTCGTTCTTACTTATGCTCTTTCTTAGTCAATTTCGTTCTCTTTCTTTTTCGTTCTTAGTTATATTCTTTCTTAGTAATTCCTGCTCTATGTTATGTTCTTTCTCAATCGTTTTTATTCTTAGCTGTTTTATTCTTGGTTATGTTCGTTCATAGTAGATTTTGTTCTTAGTCGCTGTAGTTCTTAGTTTTGTCCTTTCTTTGTCGTTTTCGTTCTTCGTTAGGGTTTTTCTTTTTCGTGTTCTTTGCAAATCGTTTTCGTTCTTCGTAATGTTCTCTATTTATTGTTTTCGTTTTTGACTATGTTCTTTCTTAATTGTTTTTGTTATTATATCATGTTCTTTCTTAATAGTTTTTGTGCTTAGTCGTTTTAATTCTAAGCTATCTTATTTCGTAAAGGCTTTCTTTCTTAATTTCGTTTTCTCTTAGTCGTTGTCGTTCTCATTTATGTTGTTTCTTAAAAGTTTTCATTTTTAGGTGTTTTAGTTCTTAGTTACGTTGTTTTAGTAGTTCTCTTCTTAGTTATGTTCTTTCCTAGCCGTTTTTGTTCTTAATCGTTTTCGGTCTTGGTTATGTTCTTTCTTATTCACCCTATTCTTTGTCGTTTTCGTTCTTAATTGCGTTTTTTCTTCGTCGAATTCGTTCTTATTTATGTTCTTAATTGAGCGTTTTCGTTTTTAGTCGCTTTCGTCCTCAGTTATGTTCTTTCGCAATCGTTTTCGTTGATATTCGCTTCCGTTCTTAGTTTTGTTCATTCTTAATGTTTTTTCTTTTGTCGTTTTCGTTTTCGTTCTTAGTTATTTCCTTTCGTAGTCGTTTTTTGTTCTCATTCGTTTTCGTTCCTAATTTTTTTCTTTTTAAAGGATTTTTGTTTTTAATCGCTTTCATTCTCAGTTATGTTCGTTCCTAATCGTTTTCGTTCTTATTCGCTTTCGTTCTTAGTTTTGTTCTTTCTCAATGCTTTTTCTTTGTCTTTTTTGATCTTATTTTTGTCCTTTTTAGGGCATTTTTGTTTTTTGTCGCTTTTATTCTTAGTTATGTTAGTCCTTAATCGTTTTTGTTCATATTCGTTTTCGTTGTTATTCGTTTCGTTCATATTCATTATCGCTCTTAATTTTGTTCCTTATTAATCGTTTTTGTTCTTTGTCGCTTCTGTTCATAGTTATTTCCTTTCTTAGTATTTTTTGTTCTTATTCGGTTTCGTTCTTATTCGTTTCGTTCATGCTTGTTTCTGCTCTTAGTTTTGTTCTTTATTTATTGCTTTTGTTCTTTGTCGTTTTTGTTCTTAGTTTTTTTGTTTCTTAGTCGTTTTTTGTTCTTACTCGCTTTCGATCTCATTCGCATTCGTTCCTAGTTTGTTTGGTTTTCGTTATTTGTCGTTATGTTCTTAGTCTCCTAATTTTTAAGTTATTTTGATTTCTGTTGTTTCCGTTCTTAGTCGTTTTCGTTCCTGGTTATGTTCTTTGTTAATCGTTTTCGTTTTTAGTCGTTTTCGTTTTAATTTGTGTTCTTTCATATTCGTTTCGTTCTTATTAGTCTTTTTAAAGCTTTTTCGAGTAGATAGATTAAGACTATTCTAAGACATTGACCCATAACCATGGTTCAAAAAATATGTCGACCCATAACCATGGTTCAAAAAATATGTCGACCCATAACCATGGTTCAAAAAATATGTCGACCCATAACCATGGTTCAAAAAATATGTCGACCCATAACCATGGTTCAAAAAATATGTCGACCCATAACCATGGTTAAAAAAATATGCTGACTCATCAAAAAATATGTCGACCCATAACCATGGTTCAAAAAATATGCTGACTCATCAAAAAATATGTCACCCCATAACCATGGTTCAAAAAATAACCACCCCAGCCCACGCCAATGACTCATCATGCGGGGAATTCCCAGTAGTTTCGATGATGAGTCATAGGGTGATTGGGAAAATAACCATCATTACCTGACCACTAAGTCTTCATTATCTACCCACGAATTAAAAGACTCTGGATAACCAAGCCATTTAACAAACGATTTCTTCCCGCGTTTCCTAATAATCTTTTCTATTCTAAATATTTCCTGAGTCGTCTTCTGCAGTTCCTGTTCATAAAAACTCCCCTGTATTTCCTCGCTATTATAATCGGTAATCTTATAAGTTGGTGGATCTGTGTATTGAATCTGGGATACTGTAAAAACTTCTTCCGTCCATCTAGGTGTGTATCCCTTCTCAAAAATGTTCTTCTTCTTAGTTATTCTAACCTTATCACCAATTGAAAACTTCGGTACAATAGGTTCCGAAAGCTCTTTACCGTATAAATTCATAAATACAGTTTTTTCATTCACTTTCATACTAGCTTTGGTGGGAGTCATTTTAATCGAACCGTGTCTGGTATTGTTATAATTACCCACCATTTCATCCAAAACGTTGATATATCTTCTCGTCGAGTTAGCTGAAAAATATTTATACATCTTTTCTTTCATCGTTCGGTTCCATCTCTCAACAACGCAAGATTTTTCCTCATTCTCAGTAGAGTACAACTCAACCAAATTCTTTACATCCTTATTATAAAATTCCTTCCCTTTGTCAACCCATAATTTAATCGGCTTCCTCCCACCCTCGAGTATCTTTACGAAGCCGTCAGCTGTAGATTTCCCACTCTTATCTTTCAATGACACAATCCAACCGTATTTAGAAAAAACATCTATAACGGTTAATAGGTATTTCACCCCATCGTTATCTTTAGCAAAAGCCTGCATGTCCACCAAATCGGCAGCCCATATCTCATCTATCCCATTAACAAACACCTTTCTCTTCCTAAAATGTCTGATGACTGGTTTGTGCAATTCATCGGCTAATTGATCAGTCCATTTCAGTTCAGGCTTTTTTTAAATCCCAAACCAAGGCTCGTTTTCGCTGACAAGATGGGTTTCACTATGGCCCTCTCTACACGCTCCCGGATAGTAGGATTAGGAATGTTGTTCAAATTATTAATCATCACCCTATCAGCAACATTCCTAGAAGCTGTATCAGTGTGTTGATCGTAAGCCAAATCATGGATATAAGCGGCGCTATCTACCCTATCCACAGGCTTGCTCCAATCTTTAGGAGTTCCGTCTGGGTTCAGTCTCTTGTCTAGCCGTGTACCTGGGCCTGTAAAATGGTGGCCTGGTAAATGCATCTCAACGGGAAACTTAGCCCAAGGTAGCTTAATGTTACTAGTAGCTGCGTTCAACGAACCAACTAGATCTCCACCTTGCACAACGGTAGACGCCTTTACGAATTGAGTTTTAGTTTTCCCGCATACAACGCAAACGCCTCTAAGCATAGATCTCCCGTTATTAGTCACGACGTTTTGTATATCTCTCGTTTCGGTCTGTTTTTTAGACTTTACGCAATACATCTCGATTTTTTAATAAATATATTTTAAAATGGATATCAAAGATCTGAGTTGGGGCACTGCGCTATCGAAAAGATTTAATAATCCTTTGTTACCCAAAAGTATACGGGGGTTGATAGTAGGGAAATCAGCGTGCGGTAAAACAACACTTCTTCTGAATCTATTACTCAGGTCAGACTGGTTGTACTATAATAACCTCCAGGTATTCGGTACTTCTCTGTTTCAACCGGAATATCGCATTATTAAAAAAGCATTCGAAGAAAAATTACCAAAAGAAGAGATCGTTTGGTTATTCGAGCACCGAGATGAAATCGTGGAACAAGACGCGCCACCAGCCCTCGTTATAGAAGAAATAGCTAAAAACTTAGAAGCCAAATCCGATATCAATGCCAAGTTTTTTTGAAAGCGCTGAAGATGTACCGGACCCGAGAGATTTGAGTAGTGAAAAGAAGAATCTGATGATTTTTGACGATTTACAATTGGAAAAACAGAACACATGCGAAAAGTATTATATTCGGGGAAGGCATAGTAATGTGGACTGTTTTTACCTCGCTCAGAATTATTTCAAACTACCGCGACAATCGATCAGAGAGAATGCAAACTTTATTTGTCTGTTCAAGCAGGACCTGAAAAACCTTAACCATATTTACAACGATCATGTTAGTACGGACATGTACAAAGAGGAATTTAGAAAACTATGCAAAACGGTATGGGAACAACCGCACGGTTTCGTTGTCATCGATCTAACTAGCGAAAAGTACAATGGCAAATACCGCGACGGTTTCGATCAATTTTATGATGTAATCGAGGATCCGCTGTAGTAAAATTATTGCATAATAAAAAATGGAATCATCGCTTCTCAAAAAGATAGCCGATAATACGGAAAAGACGGCTCGTAACACGGAACCAAAAAAGTCGTTTTACATTGTGCTAAGCGATAATAGCACACGAATCAGATCAAATTTTAATCCACCTCTTGAACTAGAAAAAAATAAAAAATACGAAATGGCCTTAGTAAATCTCGAAACGTACTATTCCTTTCCAAATATCGACGCTACAAACAACAACTTTAGGTATTCACCGAATGGCGTGAGCCCTTGGTTTAACATAACAGTCCCTGAAGGGTGCTATGAAATAACAGATATCAACGAATACATACAGAGAATCATGAAGGAGAATGGGCATTACGACAGGGTATATTCAGAGTACTGTGTCTCAATAGAACCAAACACCAATACGCTGAAGTCTGTGTTAGATATAGCAGAGAACTATGCGGTTGATTTTACGCCTAGGAATTCGATTGGAAAGGTTCTAGGTTTTATAAAATATATCTATCTTGAAGGATATAACGAATCGAAGAACTTGGTAAATATACTGAGTATCAGCAGTTTACTAGTGACCAACGACATTATCGGGTCTTCGTACTCTAACGGAACGGCGGTAAACGTAATATATTCTTTTTTTCCGAACACAGGCCCGGGGTTCAAAATTATCGAAGTGCCGCATAATTTAATTTATCTCCCCATTACGCTATCTACAATTTCAACGATGACAACGACGCTCACAGACCAAAATGGGAAACAGGTAAATCTTAGAGGAGAAGACTTGTCGATTCGTTTTCACATCAGAGAAGTTTGAAAGTTTTTTTTTTTTAATTTATAAAATGAGTCGCTACATAGGCTATAAAGTTAATATTTCGGAAGCGGAAAAAGACAAAATTCAAAGATCTCTTCAAGCGGGAACTGGTGTGAATATCAAACTGGCGCACGATGATTTTAACGGCAATGATAATTATGTTCGCTTTCACGCAGGGGCAAATCAATAAAATGACAAAGGCGTACCAAAAAGGAACAGGCGTAGTCATCAAAATAAGTAAAACGCAATTGGAGCACAATAAGAAAGTCAAAGGAGGATTCATAAGCGCCATTCTTCCGTTTCTAGCAACGATAGCGAAAACCCTTCTGCCTAGTTTAGCGATGGGGGCTATGAGTGGCTTAGGTTCTGCAGCCACGTCGAAGATTGTGGATAAAATCAGCGGATCTGGCGTAGTGTACGTGAAGAAGGACGATATAACGTGTAAGATAAGATCAGCCGGGTCTGGTTTATACATGTCCCCTTCGCCGAAAGGCGCCGCGATAAAGGCATCTGGGTTGTTCATGAAAACAGGGTCGGGGTATGCGCCAATAGGTAAAGGACTTTTGCTAGGTCCGAATTCTCCGTTTGCAAGTATTCCGATTCTCGGCATGATATTATAATTTAGTCTTTATAAAATGTCGAGACCATTACACAAATTTGGAACTAAACCAACTAGGCCGGTCGAGGTTAGAATGCAACCCATGCAAATCCATTGGAAGATTACGGGGGGCGTTACCCACAATCCAATTAGGCTACTAGAAGGCGTAAGATGGGAGATTTTTGCGCAAAATGTTATAACGATACAACCAAAGGCGACAACTACGCTAACTCTTGGACTCGGGGTACAAATGAGTGCAGGACTTTGCCTCGTTTCCCTCAAACAGAGTATCAAAGAACAAAGATGCAGCCTACAAAACGAAGTGGTTTCGGATGATGTGGTTGATGATATCATAGTCACTATTCAAAACAACTCCGATTCAGTGGTAACTATCAACGCGGGAGATTCGCTATGTCGTGTAAATTATCTGTTATAAAAAATATATCGCGTAAATAAAACGAATGGAATACGAAGGCATTAAAATAACACAATCACTCTATCCGAAGCTACCGTCGGCACCGGAAGGAGAAATACATATCGTCACAGGGTCGGCGCAAACGTATCGTCTTCAAAAGATTGGTGAAATTAAGAAGGAAATCGAGCAAGTACGCGACAAAAGAGCAGCGTTGAGTAAAAAGTATCATAGAAGTGTAAGCGTGCTCGGCGCAGAAGGTGGCGTCCTCGTAGCGGCCACGATGGGACTCGGAATTTCAGGAATCGGAGTATTATCTACCATAATCGCAGCACCCGTTGCTATTGCTATGGAAGGAGCGGCATTAGGTGTGGGGTTGCTAAGTATAATCGGTGCCTACATCAGTAAAAAGCTAGCGATGAAGGCGGAGAAGCACGAAAAGATCAAAACGCTAGCCGACGCGAAACTCAACACGATCAGCGACCATATTTCAAAAGCTCTCATGGATGATAACATTTCGGACGAGGAATATTCCCTGATTCTGAGCGAGATTGAAAAATTCAACGGCATGAAAGAAGAAATTAGGACTAATATTAAAGTTGCGATAGACGCGATGGACGAGGTGATGAAACAATCACTCATCGATCGTGGAAAAGATGAAGTCAGGCAGCACTTGCAATCCATGTTTGAGAAAAATAACGAATCTATCAAAAAGACGACTAACGCGAACATACGTGAAAACATGTAGACGTATGTCGTTACGTCTGGAAATACGTCCAACTTATGTTTTTCACACGTCCAAAAACACGTCTGAAAACATTATGTTTCTAATTTTAAAATGCCGTTTCGAAAAATCAACGACCCTGCGGAAAGAGACGCTTTCGTTGCAGAATATCTGAAAACAAAGAAGAATATCCAACAAAACTTTTTATCGGAGAGAGAGGGGGATTCAGGACTACAACAAGAATTAACCAAGTTATACAAGCCTATCGTTGATTCACAATCCGCAATTTCCAAAGAGCAAAATGTCTTACTATCCGCTATCAATCAAAATTCGGTAGCTACTTCAAATGCGCTACAAGCACTTCCTTCGTTACAGGGCCTTCAATTTCCACAGCGTCCTTCGATAGAAGCGTATAGCTCCGATCCGACTGAGGACATTAGAACTTTGGAATTAGGAGATGTGGCCGCCACGTACCTTCATCAACACGTCGCCGATAAAAGAACCGTAGACACGACGTTCGGAATAAAATCTAAAAACAGGCAATTCTACATCGGTGACACTCCGATATCGATTCAAGGAGACGACGTGACGGTCGTAAATAAAACTTACAGAGGAACACCCGGGCTTTGGGAGTTGTTGACGATGAAACAGCCGGACGTCGCGATATACGATGATAATGACAAGGCCGATTACGCTGAAATTCTCACCACAACGAATGCTTTAAGACAGGAAAAAAATCCAAACAAACCTAAATCATCTTCAAGCGTCAAATACAAACAAATTATCAAACCGATATGGGAAAAGATGACCCTAGGTACGGTAGGTAAAGGGGTTGGTGTAATCGTCATCTCCGAAGACCCAAATGTATTAGCGAAACGGCTAGATTTATTAGTTAACAGCTTCAACGTAGGTAACACCGGGGTAAGAAACGAGCTCGTATCGATATGCGACGCGCTACTACGGCAAGGAGTGATGAGTAAAGATGGTTACAAAAATATAATGTCGATATTAAAAAATGCTGATCATTAAAAGAAGGAGTTACAGAAAGCAATACGTTATCGGTGGATCCGGCATAATTGATACTATTTCAGGATTTTTCAAAAGACTAGTCACATCGCCCGCCGTAAAACAGCTAGCAACGGGAGCTCTTAATGCAGGCAAAGACGTGGCGACAGAAATTGGGAAAAAGGCGATAGATGTTGGAAAATCAGCCGCGACCGACGCCGGTAAAAGATTAGTAGAGAAAGCAGCGACAAAATTGTTTACTGCTCCAAAGAATCAGGTTACGCAAGAAACTCGAGATATTATTGCTCGACATAGTAGCGTCGGGGCGAATCCGGAGAGCGTGAATATCAATAATCTGATGATGGGAAATGGTTTGAAGAATGCCATATCGATCCAAGATTTAGTGCGTATGCGAAACGGCGCGGGAATGAAGGTTGCGTAAAAAAAAATTAATCTATAATAAAATGAAATCAGATATTCTAAGATTTGCCGAACAACCTCTGATTGATGAGGCTATCGAGCGCTACGAATGGTATCAGTATGAACCGATATCGGGATCGAATCTAAACCCCGCAGGGGAGATACGAATCGACATTTATTCTCAAGATGTTTACAACCATCCGGCGGAATCTTTCCTATTATTCGAGGGAAGATTGTTGAAGGCGGACAACAACTTGTACGTTAATACCGATGCCGTAGCCCTTACGAATAATGGACTCATGCATCTTTTCAACAATATTTCATACAAAATAGGAGATCAACAAATTGAATCATTATCTAACCCCGGTCAAGCGACTACGATGCTCGGTTTACTCAAATACCCAAATGATTTTCAACTAGCTCAAGGTTTGAATCAGCTGTGGTACAAGGACAGTGCTGCTACGGCTGTTATCGCGGATAATCAAGGTTTCGCCGTTAGACAGTCGTATCTAATTCAAAAACCAGGAGACAAAGGCACGTTTAGTTTTATCGTTCCATTAAGTCATATTTTCGGATTTTGTGATGATTACGACAAGGTTATTTTTGGAATGAGTCACTCGCTAACTCTTGTTCGCAAAGCCGACGATGACGCAATGTTCGAGAAGGGTGTACTTTCGCGTGATATAGCCGAAAAAGAGAAACAACGGCGAGAAACGAAGGTGCCTAGCACGGATCCAAAATATGAGAGATTGAAATATATCAGAAACCAACCGAGACGAGTAGATATATTAGACTGTGAAACGGGTGAAGTAAGCTCGTATTCATCGCTTTACAAGGCGGGTAAAGCACACGGGGAAAGCGCGCGGACAATCTTAGCGTTCGATGGTCGAGTGTGGAGAAATAGATACGAAATTACAGTCCATGAGCGAAAGGAGGGTGACGGTTTTGTAACGGATTTGGTAGAAATTTAAATTCAAAACTAAATGTGGTTTCGAATTTAAGGTCGTAAGTACGCCGCCGAAAAGTCCTCAGCCTTAATGTTTACGTCATCGTCTGACATTGCAGTTATCTCGAGGTAGTCGGTATTATTTAATCGAACTAGACAAGTACCCGATACATTATTATTCGCTCCAGCCGTACCTCCACCACCGAAATCACCTCCACCACCGGGCATCTTCATGTACAACCTCCCATTTTTGATCAAGGAAACATTACCGTAAGTTCTAGCACTATGGGCGCGAAATTCCACAAACACCGAAACCATATAACATCCAGCTTTCTGAGGAAAGAATCGTTTCAAATTGATGAAACAATTATCCGTATCGAATCTTTTTGTATTAAATTTTACCATCGTGGGGGTATTAGCAGGGATAGCCTGGGCAGCGTTGGCGTAAGCACTAAACGCCGGGCCAAAGAATCGGTTGGTAGTGGCTACTCTCGAAGTAATTTGTTCGTCGACATATTTTTTTTGGTCAAATGATTATCGTTGGATGGAGTGCCCTCGTGATTCGTTATCAAATCTATGGTTTGTCCGTAACTTACAGCCTCATCCATTCCCGCATCCGGATTATTCGTTATAGGTAGGCCTGTGATGCAGTAGCCATTCATATTTAGAACTCCAGTAGCTGGGTTTGCTCCATCTACCCTTAGAAAAGTATTGTTGACTTGGGATAATGTGATACCCCCTGCTATTACTCGTGGCGCTGATCCACCATCCATTCGTCCAAATATATCAACAGGCATTTTATATAATTAAGATTTTTCCCGGTCGCTATTGTCGAAGGAATGCGAGGGAAAAGTCCTTAGCTACTATACCTACAGCGGTGGTTGAATAAACGCCTATCTCGAGGGTGTCTAATTTATTTAGATAAATTATGGTACTACCTGTTGCATTGATAGTTGAACCTGACACACCCTCTCCACCCGCAATTTGCATATGCACACTTCCATTTTTTAACAGGTAGACGAAAGCTGAAGTAGCAGCACCGAGGTTGCGAAATTCTATGTGCGTTGAAACGATATAGCAACCGGCTTTACAGAGCACGGTCTCAGTCATTGCTCTCATACCGATCTCTCTATCGAATCTTGTTATTTCGAAAGAAACTTTTGTGTGTGTATTGGCGCTTATGGCTTGCGTAGCTGAAGTGTACATGCTAATCGCGGGTCCGATTGCTTTCGTGTCGACATATTTTTCAGCCGTTGCATCGACGTATTTCTTATTAGTCAAATGATTATTGTTCGTCGGCGAATTATCGTGATTCGTTATTAAATCTATAGCCTGTCCTCGACTTAGTGCCTCGTCTTTTCCCGCTTCCGAAGTATTCGTTGTAGGTAGACCTTTTATCACATGACCATTCATGTCTAAATCTCCAGTAACAGGGTTTGCTCCATCTGCTCTTAGAAAAGTATTGTTTGCTTGAGTTAATGTGACGCCACCCGATATTACTCGTGGCGCTGATTCGCTAACCATTTGTCCAAATATGTTTACAGGCATTTTATTACGCGATTAATATTTTTTGTTAGTACAGACTATTGATAACATTTTGAAATTTACAACCATCGTTCATCGTCTTTTTCAAAACGTACAAACATAGATGGCCACAAAACACTTCATTATCCGGTTGGATTCGTTCACTATTGTAGTAGACGGGACTATGTAAATACTTTATCAATTCCAGAGGGGGTGGGAGACCGTAACTATCGAAATATATTTTATCCTTGCCATTCTTTAAAAAAGTGCACCAATGGGTCCCTCTACCGTTCGAGTCATCTAAGTTCAGTATTCCACATTCGTTTCGCCTAGGTTTCTTTGGTAGTTCATCTCTGAGAAATACGCCTCTAAAATTCGGGATATTCAGCTTCTTAGCAGCATCGATCAGCTGAATGTTTGATAGAGGGATATTTGGAAGTACGACGCCTTCGACGTTTATGTTTTTGTATGTTTCAAAACTCATTTTTACATTTCATTTAAATGTTTTATAAAGTCATACGCTTTTTCCCTCTGCTCTATTTTGTTCGCTTTTTCTATATTTTTTTCCAATAGCACCGGGCAAATATTCATCCAATTCACCGCTTTATCAAGTTCTTTTTCATCTAACAAGTTGAACGATGATATTGGCAAAACAAAATCGAGATGCCAAACCGAACCGTAATTGTCCATGTTCATACCCTCTTCAAACTGATATTCAATCCATTTCGTAAATGTTTTAAGGCCGATACCGATTTTACATTTGATACATGCTGGTATTTCCATTTTTCGAGCTTCCACGTGGGTGAGATAATATTTATGCCTACAATCTTTGCATTCATTAGCATGTCCATCTTTCTGAAATCGATTTTTAACGTATTCCGATATGTTCTTCTCTATTTTACACCGGCTGCACACTTTTCTATCCTTTGTTTCTCTGTTCTCTAGCATTGCATATTTATGTGCACGTTCCTTTGCTTTGGTATTATGACACGTTTTGCAGCTCGAATAACTTCCGTTCCTTTTTGATTTATCTTTATGAAATTCATCCAAACTTTTTTCAATTTTGCATTTGGAACACACTTTTGAGTCTACCATTTTATATTGGGATATTTTTTTCTTTATATAGTTTAGTTTTCAGCAAATAGTGACCATAGGCTAGGGTATGGATCCCATCAGCAAGTATCACACGTTTGTCGTCTTCAGCGGACAGCGCAATCTTGTTTACCTCTTCGGTGTAAATTTCGTGAAGATGGGATCTAATAACATTCATCTTTCTTGACTGTTCTTTCCTCGTAAACAGGCAGTTCTTATAATCTTCATGGGTTATCGATTTCTTAACAACGTTTTTCTTAACGCCTTTGCATTTCTTATGGTCTACGCCCGCCATCTTATACGAATACAACTTTGACCTCAAACCCACGAATTCCTCAATCTGTTTACCAGCTGCTTCGTCCTTAAACATGCCTATGACCTTTTTATTAACTCCAGGTTCTATACCGGAGGGGTGGTCCTTTGGATAATCACTCGTGTCAAACATGCTTCGAACATCGGGAGCTATATCGGCATAGAAATCGTCGGTTTTAATTTCATAGGCTAGCGAATCCGTATCGGTGAATAATAGTTTAGCTCTATCACCGTACTTGGTCTTGATGTAATTGTAGTGAAAAGAATACATGAGCGTTTTACTCAAGTCTAGGATACACATACCGAGATATATCGGCTTGTTATAGAGCAACGAAGTCTTTTTCATGTGAATGGCAATTAGGTTTTCATCAAAAATAGTCCGACTATCGTAATTAGTTTTAGCCGCTAGTTTTATGGCTTGCTTCTCACTACACACCAATCGCATATCGACTCGATTCTCGATAGCTTCCATAGTTTTTCCAAAGACGCTATTATTCATCAGCTTTAAAAAGTCCTTCTCGAAATCGTTTGTAGCTTTCGTTCGCAATTCCGTATTCAACTCGATATACTTTTTCAGCCACGCGCTTTCTTCGAATATTAGCCCCCGGTGAATTTTAACGATTTTCAAACCGAGACTTTCATACAATTTTAAATTACCGTAATGAACTACATATTTCTTTTTGTCGTTCAAATTTGGAATTAGTTTCGCTACGACTGATCCTGGCGGTTTAACACTCTCAGGAGCCAGAGGATAATCGTTGTGCTGGTCGTGTAATTCTTCAGGATATTCTAAGTCTACTTCTAGTATACACCCCACCCCATCTCGCGAGGTAATGCTTTTCCAATCATTCATCTCGTTATCAGTCATCCATTTGAACCCGTGAGTTGGTAGCGGCTTGCACATTGCATATCCATACAAATTATTTGCGTCCAAGTACGGAATGAATGTCGAAGGCTGGGTGGGATCAAAAGCTTGTATGTACTTGCTGTTCGCTTTTCCGTATCGGTTCGAAATCGTGCTGACTCCGCCTCTTATTCCCTGCTTAATCATCAGTAACATATCGTAGTCACTCAACAGCTCCAAATTTACATCGGTTAATTTCAAAGCAGCATCCCAAGCTAGTCCGGGAGAAGTGTAACACCAGGCGGGATCTAGGTTGTAGTTCTTCATACAGACGTCTCTAAAATTTTCAAATACATCCGCCAGCAGTAGAACATCCGAAAGATTGTACAAGTCGTGATATTCCCGTAGCGTTTTACAACCAAATTTACCCCATACCATTCTCGCGTGTTCGTAGTCTTCATCGCTGATGCCCGAATCGTTCAGTTTTGAAAAGAAGTTATGCTTTGGTGGTAATTCGGTTTCGTTTAGTCTTTCAACTCCATCAACGTAATCGTATGGGTAAACGCCCTTTCTAAGCAAAAGATCTAACTTCTCACCTTCAAAAAAATCACCTAAATTCTTACACTGATCTTTACGGAGGTTCTTCGATAACGCGTCGAGACTCGAAGGCATGAATCTAAAACTATCGATGAAACGTAATTCTCGCTTGACCTTTTTCTCTTTCCCTTCTTTGTTAATAAACTTATCGATTACAACATCTCTGCTAAATGAGATATACTTTTCTTCATTGCAGGGGATGCATTTAATCTGTTCATTATCACCACCTCGCAATTTCTTCACGAAAAGATGGCTGTCGTATCCGGTTAGATTATGGAATACTACTGGGAAAAACTTGGGGACTCTATACTTTAGATTACAAATTTTATGAGCGGCGCCTCTAAATTTTCCAGTAAGATGACAGTGGTCTCTTACTCGTATGTCATTATCATCATCACCATCAGAGAACTCACCCCCGCATATATGGCAAACAGTAGCCGAGTCGTATAGCTCCTTGTCGTCCTTTCCAAATATCATTTTCTTTGGGAACTTAAATTGATTATAAATATCTTTTACATTCTCGACAAGACTGTCAATAAATATCTGCGCTACATCATCGTCTTCGCTCTTCGCTGTGAATGTTACAGGAGCTTGTGAATATAGGTCATCGTCGAAACATTTTATGTGGTAACAAAACGAGCTAGGAGTATGTTTCTGGTATTTATTGATGTAAGACGTGCTGGGATCGGGTTTAATGAAGGATTCGAAATCCGCATAGATAATAAAAGGAACTCGCATTTTTCGATAATAATTTTTAAAACTCAACATAGTTCCTGGGCTTGGGAGTTCTATTCGTTGAGCGTCATGTTGCGAACAGTACTCGATGTGTTTTTTAAGCGAGTCTTTCGTTCTGTAACCAATTAAACATCTTCTACAATAGTGCATCGAATTTACAGATTTTTCTGTTCGTGCCACCATCAATCTATTAAAGTTCTTGATCCAACAGTAATGCTTCTTTTCATCGTCGGAAATAAGCAGTAGATCTACACAGGTATCACTTTCATGCTTCGATATGTATAATAGGTATACGCTCTTTTCAAAGCCGAATACGCTAACGCTAATGTTATTACGGCGCTCAAACTTATTTATAATATTAGCATCAGCAGCAACTGGGAACACGATACCGCTCCAATCGAGTTTCTTAGATTGTTCTACCAGATCTTTAGTGATTCTTTCAGGGTGGTCATTAGCTGGGTTCAACGCCCTTGTAATAGACCATTTGAAACATTCTTCGTCTTCGTTTTTCATATTAATAATAGCCTTTTTATTGGCTAAATACTCAGGAAGCTGAATATAAGAACTACCTTTCAATGGCTTGTATACTACTGTATCGATATCTAACTTCGAAACGGCCTTGAATCGCCAATTGCTACCCCGCATCTGATAACTAGCCATGCTCTCCTTAATTTTATCCACTGCGTTGGTATATATTTCCTTCACATCGGTTGCTTCTAAAATAATATCAGTCTTTGATTTGAAATTAGGCTCAGCCGTTGCTATTTCACCGGATTTTATGTCTACTTTCTCCATTACGCACATGAGATTGAGTTGAACTTTTACCCCTCGATTTTTCGCTAACAGCCTAACTACCTGCGATCTTACAGCCTTGAGAAAAGATGCAACATCGATCCTGTTGTTACCCTCGATCGTGTATCTTTTTGTAAACCCTTTGATAGCCGTCGCTGTCTCTCGAAGTTTGAACCTATGAATGGGTGGTTTTATTTGAGGTGGTAACTGACTAATCTCACTAGTCAGCCAATCCGAAAAAGTAGCTTTATTTTTCCACACAAATTTCCAAGTAGTAGACAAGAATGCCGTAAGTTCCTCTTTTCCTAATCTTGAGTATCCTCTTTGACCTCTCTGTTTCGCAATTTCTCGCAATTCTCGTATAGTCCCCGGAGTACGCGTTGGAGCCTTGATGTCTGGTGCTCGAGCGCCTAGTAGATCTCCCTGCGTTATGAGTGCGATGAGTTCCGTTTTTGGTAGTTTTGAGTATCCTTTTTGTCCTCTTTGTTTAGGAATTTGTTGCAATTGTTTCAGATTATACGTTGTGTAGTCCATTTTATATTGAACTTTCTTGTCTTTAAGTCGAGTTGTATATTCCATTTTTCAGTTATTTTATATACACAAGAGAAAAAAATTGTTACGATTAAGTGACTCATCGATACCATGGTTATTTTCCCAATCACCCTATGACTCATCATCGAAACTACTGGGAATTCCCCGCATGATGAGTCATTGGCGTGGGCTGGGGTGGTTATTTTTTGAACCATGGTTATGGGGTGACATATTTTTTGATGAGTCAGCATATTTTTTGAACCATGGTTATGGGTCGACATATTTTTTGATGAGTCAGCATATTTTTTGAACCATGGTTATGGGTCGACATATTTTTTGAACCATGGTTATGGGTCGACATATTTTTTGAACCATGGTTATGGGTCGACATATTTTTTGAACCATGGTTATGGGTCGACATATTTTTTGAACCATGGTTATGGGTCGACAAATTTTTTGAACCATGGTTATGGGTCGACATATTTTTTGAACCATGGTTATGGGTCAATGTCCTAGAATAGTCTTAATCTATCTACTTTTTCGTGTTTAGTCGCTTTTTTCTCAGTTATATTCGTTTTGAAGCGTTTTCTTTCTTATTCGCTTTTATTCTTTGTCTTTTCTGTTCTTAGTCGTTTTTATTCTTGGCTTTGCTTTTTTTTCGCTTTCGATTTTAGTTGCGCTCTTTCCTAGTCGTTTTCTTTCTTATTTATGTGTTTTTTTGCCAGTCAGAAGACTAGAGCTGTGTTTTCGAGAGTTGGTTTTCTAAAGGATGTCCTTCTGCCGCTCAGAAAGGAATGGTTCCTTGCCAGAGGGAAGGAAGTCTGTTTTTTTGTTGTGTTGTTTCCTTTTCACTTTCGTTTTTTCTTGTGTTCTTTCTTATTAGTGCCTGAAGGTAATCTGATCTTCTTTGCGCTTACATGTAGGCTAAGTCTCTACTTTGACCTATAATTTATTAGTTGCTGACCACAATTTTTATGTTTTTTTGGAATTGTCTGTAACTCATAAATCCTGTGTTTCATCAAACTTGTTGAGTGCCTAAACGATTGCGAACACTATGCTGGAGAATCTTCTTAAAGACTTCGTACACTTCGCAGATGAAGTGGACGGATTGGTTAAATAGATTGACGAGATAGAACATTTTTTTCTGCCGTTGATGTCGCTGCAGCCAACGAGAAAGAGAACAAAAAGAAGCTCAAGGAGTATCAGAGTGAGTCATTGAAAATGAAAACGTTCTAACGGCCCAAATGTCAAGCAGTGACTTGAAGAATGGTACGGCCGATATTGAACTCCTGCAGCGACACTAATATAAAATCCATGGCATACTAAGTTTAAAAAATGGGCCATAGTGGGTCCAGTTGAGACCAAAATGGGAGACTATTATAGTCGGCTATGCATCTCATCAGAACCGGATTTCATTTTAAAAAAATTCTTCTAAACTAATGCACCAATAAATGAACCCTTATGTATTATCCCAGGAAAATTCAATTCATTTTAAGACAAACTATAATGGCGCTCGACTGTCGACCGGGTCCTCACTCTCAACCTTCTTGCCCAGAAGAGGAGAGAGTTTAGGCAACCTCTTTACGCTGCTTACGTTGACCTGAAAGCAGCATTCGACTCAATCGACCGTGACGCACTCTACAAGCTTTTGAAGATCGCTGGGATCCCTGATAAGCTGGTCCTTCTCTTCCGAGCTCTCTATACGGACACCCTCAGCTGTGTTCGCTGTGAGGGAGATACCAGTGGCTGGTTTCGGATTAGGTCGGGGGTTCGACAAGGCTGTATCCTAGCTCCGGACATGTTTGACGTGGCCATGGATAGGGTTGTGGGAAGGACAGTTGCCAGGGCTATGCCTGGAGCTGATATCGGCGAAGTTGCATTCACTGACTTTTATTTCGCCGATGATGTATCTCTACTGGCCCAAATTTATGACTTGCTGGCATCAACCCTTACAATCTTCGAGGAGGAGGCATCAGAGTTGGGTCTACACGTCAACTGGCAGAAAACAAAAGTGCAGAGTCTGAGCGACTTCCTACCGCGACCTCCGGACATCATGGTAGAGGGGGAGGCGGTCGAGTGTGTTGAGGGCTTCAACTATTTGGGCGTGCTCACTCACGAGTCCTGTCGCAGCACCCCGGAGATCTCAAGACGCCTGGGAATGGCAAGTGGAGCGTTTGGAGCCCTACAAAATAACATCTGGTCCACTCGTATCAGCCTCAGTACCAAGATACGTCTGTTCAACTCATATATCATGCCAGTTCTCCTCTACGGCTCTGAAACATGGTCATTCGGTCGACGAGATCAGCTGCGCCTAGATGCCTTTGGGACTAAGTGCTTGAGGACCTTATGCGGCATCAAGTGGTCCGACTTCATCACCAACGAGGAGGTCTACAGCAGAACAGGACAAACAACAGTATGCGGTACTATTAGACGGAGACGTCTGGGGCTGCTTGGGCACGTTGCTCGAATGCCAGCAGACTCAGACTCTAGACAGGCACTGTTGGCGCAGGCTCCGCCTTCTTGGAAGCGCCCTAGAGGAAGACCCAGAACAACGTGGCTCGGAATGATAAACGAAGACTTAACTGGGCTGGGTATCGATTTGAACATGGCCATTACTGTGGCTAAGGATCGGACACGCTGGAGAAATTTGGTAAACTCATTGTGCAACGCTCCCATTGGTGGAGTAGGCGACGAATGATAATGGTTGTTTGGTCCAAAGAGACGCTATATCACGACTGTACGTAGGACAGTGTAGGCGTGTTTACAAGGACACGCATCCAGTTGAGTGTTGGTTTGAGTTTTCGTTCAGTTCTGCAATGCGTGCTTTGCGTATTTTTCATTTGCCTCACTCAAAATAGAGTTCTAAGTTATATTACACAACATTGTACGTTCTTTGCATACTTCCTGCTAAGACAAAAACCCTTATAATCCCATATAATTAATGCCTTTTACGTCCATCTCCGCAGATCATTATCTAGAAGTTCTAACTGCATAAACAGGTAGGTTGATCTAATTGTTCTTCAACTGCCTCAATAGACGAAATTCTTGGCGCTTCTAATGATGATTTCATTTGAACCTTTGAAACTAGACCACTCACAAAAAATCATTATTTTCCGGAATAATTCTCACAAGTGTATTACGGAACCGGAGGTTAACCACAAACCGACTATATTTAAATCCTACAGCCCTCATAGCCTAGTTCATTGATTTAACTATTTGTGAAGTTGAGTCTCACCTCCGCCTCGTACAAAGTCAGAGCCGTAAGGTCTATGTATATTAAATAGCTGTCGAAAATGCAGAGCTGAAGAAGGACGGTTGCATATTCAATTGTGTCAATAAGTTGACGATTCATCTCACTCAACACCTGTCGCTTGTCTTTTGCCTATAGGATTATTGATTGACGAGAGCATACGAACTGCTTTACGCCGGGAGTAAACGTCTTCAATGGAAAACCTTTGCTAAACGAGATAACTGACTTAAAATCGATATATATATATTACATATATGTATAGTTTTGTATACATATATATCGATTTTGAGTCAGTTATCTCGTATATATATATATATATATACGAGATATATCAGACATAAAGTAGATTTGCAAGCGTACCGGTACCTGGAAAGTCGGTCAATCATGCAGTCTAGCATGCAGCATGTTATGCACGCATGCATATAAGTATACGATTATGCATTCAGTAATGTAATTATGTATATATGTATTACGTACTTATGTACATATGTATGTATGTAGGCCTATGTATGTATGTATGTATGTATGTATGTATGTATGTATGTATGTATGTATGTATGTATGTATGTATGTATGTATGTATGTATGTGTAATTGTGTATGTATGTACATTGTATGCATGTATGTATGTATGTATGCATGTATGTATGTATGCATGTATGTATATATGCATGTATGTAATACATGTACAGTTGTACATGACATGTATGCATGCGTACGACGTTACGTGAATGAATATCGACACAATCATGCAGATAGGCTACTCCCAGTCTTCAATTAATTCGAAACCAATCTCCTAACTTAAACGTTGCAAATATTTCGGTTAAAAAAAGAAAGAAAAAAAGAAAGCAGACTGCAATGAAACAAGTTAAAAAAAACTTTCTTTCGACCGATCGCGCCTCCTCAACAACACGTTCCTTTGATAAATCTATTTACACAATGTCATCCGTGCAGCAGATGTGAGAAAGACGTCAATATCAACCGTCGTAAACCCCTTATAGATTGCATGGCCCAACTAGGCTAAGTCAAGTATTTGTCCTAACGCCGTCTGCAAAACTCATAAGATAGACTAAATAGCAAAGCGCTCTGGATCTCTGTATCGGCTGAAGAGAACTGCTTAAAGATTTGCGGTTCTTCCCCTTTTTTGTCGTCATTATGAAGTCGGTGTTCCTCATAGTCGTCGTAGTTCTTCTTAACCAGATTGTCAATTCGACAGCCGCCGAGACCACGAACATGTTCAAGCGAGGGTCTAAACTGAACACTGAGAACATAAAATCAGCCGTAGAAATCATGGCCGCCGACAATAACTGCTCGATCGAGTTCGTGAAGGATTATGGAGGACTGGTACTGGTACGTGTCTCATTCACTAACGGTACTGGTACGTGTCTCATTCACCAACGGTACTGGTATGTGTTTCATTCACTAACGGTACTGGTAAGTGTCTCATTCACCAACGGTACTGGTATGTGCTTCATTCACTAACGGTACTGGTGAGTGTCTCATTCACCAACGGTACTGGTATGTGTTTCATTCACTAACGGTACTGGTAAGTGTCTCATTCACTAACTCTGGTGATATGTTTGCGGTTACAGAAATGACTGTAACCGTTACAGTCATTTCTGTGCAGTGCTTTACTCTGAAATCGTCATTTGAAGAAAAAAACTGAATTGAGTTGTTGCTTAGCTCACTTGCGGTTTTAACTCGTTACACAATCGACCACAGCAAGGGCTTTCTCATCCCCCCCGAGAGTGGAGGGTATGGGCGGGGAAGATGTCCAGGGTCCCGTGACCGCTCTTTCCAGACCAGGGCCCAGAATGTCTTTCATTGGTCCTCTGGCAAACGTTTTGCCTTCTCAGTTATTTGAGCCCAACCTTTGAAATATAGGCCTATAATATGACGGGTGACGATTCTTGGAGCATGACGTTCTACACGTGCCGATCTGATCAGTCTGTGTTTTGTCAGAAGGTTCACGTTTGCCATTGACTGGCCTTTGACTGACAGCTCATTCTTTTCATCAATGCTATCCTTGCTTTTATTATCCTTGCTATTATTAGGTAGAAGCACAAATACAGCTTTAGTTTAATTAGGCATATACGGTAATTCTCCTAATTGAACACTGCTGATGATACTTAATTATTATTTTATTTAAGTCCACTGCCCTTCGATTAGGTCATGTCAGTGTATGTGCTTTTTGTACATTGTAGAAGGACCATCACACCGGAGGCCATAAGATCCAAACGAACGCTTTGCTTTCCGTCGAAGTGAATGACAAGAAAGTGGTAGGCTATAATTTATATGCCAACTTTTTGCCAAGATTGTCCGAAGTGTGGCGATTGTCTCTGTTTCCTTTCCTCAGACAATGGACCATCGTATTTTATGGGCAATTACTCATGTCAGTGCTCCCCAATAATTTTTTTAATTACGGAACCTCTTTGACAGGAATATTTGACGGAGCGTCCCGACTGAAACAAAACATAAATATTCCGATGTAAGCTCGCGAAACCGACCAAAATTGGGTCAAAATGTAAATAATATAATTTATCAGTTATGAATAGCCTGGCTGAATTCTCTTCTATGCAAGCAGATCTGAAATAAAGTGACTAACCAGAGAAAAATGTTTTTAGTTTGAACCAGGCCCTTTGCAATGTAATAATTAATGGATGGGGTCTACAGAGGCGTAGCGACCGCCCTCCGTACCCTCCGACCGAAGGGGCCCACGCGTAAAAGGGGCCCCCGAAAGTGGCAAAAAAATGTAAGGTGTAGCTAAAGGTTAGTGACATTTATTGACGCTGTTGCACAATCCATGGTGGAAAGCACTGTTAGAAAGATTTCAGCAGCAGTAAATACGGATCCGAATACATGTAGGGCCTACACAGTAACCATATGTAGGGGTTCTAGGACAAAATGGTAGCGGACAAAATATTGCGGACAAAATGGTAGGCCTACGGACAAAACGGTATGTTTAAATGGAAGCTGGACGAGGGTATTTAATTGCTGAAATAGAGGATGGATGACTTTTTTGTGGCTGAAGTAGAGCTCTACTGACGAAAAAGCTTGAGAAACGGAGGCTGGATTGGCGAAAAAAATGCTTGAGAAATGGAAGCTGAATTGATGTCTTTCATTCATGTGTTTCATGATGTATCCATGCAGCCTCAATTTCAGCCATAAGACTCCTTAAATCAACCTGCATCTTTCGTTAATCCAACTTCTATTTCAGCTATGAAAATACCCTGATACAGCTAATGTCTAAAGCGTTATATTCACCAACCCAGCTTCCATTTCATATATAAAAATATCCATGCAGAGCCTTCATCCAGCTTCCACTTCACATGCGTCTTTTCATTAATCCAGCTTTTATTTCAAATATGAAAATTCACTAATCCAGCTTTCATTTCAGCCATTCCATTTTGTCCGTACCATTTTATCCGTACCATTTTGTCCGCTACCATTTTGTCCGGTCACCTATGTAGGCTATACATAATATGAATACCATTATAATTTTATTGTATAAAATATAAATACTGCATTCCAATTTCTGCATTGTAAGGGCCCTAAGAGCCAAATTTTGAACGCTGAAAGTGCAACGAATTTTCAGATGTGCAGTACTGGATCAAGGCACCTTGATAACAATATTATTCTAGAAAAGTTCATAGAGTATAATAATATCAGATTTAGATCTTCCTAATAATTATGAAACGAAATTACTTATAATAAGCACGTTACAGAATTAAGTATGCCGTGTACACCAGTTTCTGCATTGCAAGGGGCCCCGCCGCCCCGGACATATGTTCGAAGGGGGCCACGTTCATTGTTAATTGCTACGGCCCTGGGGGTCTATGTAAGAGTCATGCGACCGATTTTCTGGCATATGAAATTTCCCAAATGTTCGGCTTGATGTTAGAAAGTTGGATAATCACTTTTTTACAGTGATGACCTTATGGTCCCATTGTGGGTGTCAAAGCAATACACTTTAGGGATACGTAAAATGTTATTCTAACAGCTTGTTTATCATTTCTGCCAGTTAACGCCAATGTTGAGCTCGTTATTTAATTATTGGCTCATTCGATAACTGCATTCAAAGGTAATTTTTTTGGTCCAAGCCGGAAATTGTTTTGATTTACTGTCCAAACGTTGTGCTTTGCAGGGCACTCGTTGCAATTTTGAATTCGAACACCTATTTCACCTCAAAGAAGAAGAAGACGACGCGACAACCGTTTCAACAAGGAGATATGACCATTACTATCACAACATCACGCTGACGTCATTTTACTGCGACGAAATCGAGGGACTGTGGCTGACGTATCCGTAGATGTCTGCTGGTCATACGGCAAGCACAGAATGTCTTTCTATAGACTATGCCTATCTCTGTGTGTGTGCCGGTGTGTATGTTTTGTATTACTGCATGGTATGCATACTATGCATGCCTACCAATGCATGTTTGAATGCACCAATGATGTTGGTGGATAATATTGACCCATTTAATGCTAATCGGGATCTGACTTCCATTGTTTGATCGTTAGCGGATATTAGGCTAATAATAACAATTGTTCCTTGAATTGTGACACTTTCCCTCAAGCTATAAAAATTGCGGAAGTTCCACGTAGGCCTATTGGCAAACTGGTGAAAAGGAGAATATATAAGAGTTATCCTGGAACTCATCGAGTCATTCTAAACTGAGCGGAATACCTCTGAATCAATGCCAACAAACTATTATGATTATCCCAGTACACCTGGTTACCAGGCATGGGCGAAGACTTGGGCGGAGACGGGGGGGGGGGGGGGGGGGACGAAAACGACCGGTCGATTTTGGGCGGACGAATGGCCGAGTCGCAGACGAAATTTTCCATGCTTGCCGGCCAAAAAGTTGATGACCCCTTTTTTAGTCATCCGTCCGAAAATGTCGACGAAAATCTAATAGATCTATTATCTGCGCTAAAAAGTTGATGACCTTTTTTTAGTCATCACTTTTAACGTGACATGTCCTAACGCTTAACGATTGCTGGGGGGAGGACAAATGCATCGGCCGTCCCCCACCACATTAATTGAGTGGACCGCCCCCTGTCCCCCTAAGTCTCCGCCCATGTTACCAGGGCTTCTTTAAAGAAATTTTTATTGATGAACAATTCCTTCTCTTACTTCCCATCGTATGTGGTAAATATTATTATTATTCCAAGTGATCATTTAAACAAGAATGCTTTTACTGCTGCACAAACTCATTTTTAGCAAGTCTGCTCATTGTGTGTAGAGCAGCATACTAAAACTCCATGCTGGTTACGATATTTTAAGCCGCGCCACAATATGCATCTTATTCGTATACAGAGTCACTTTTAACCGAGATCCGATACCCATAATGTCTAATTTGAAGCTATAGTATACGCCACGGACACCCGTATTCATAATTACGTAACGTTCGAGGGTGGGTGGGTGTTAGGAGCTGAACGTTACGTAACGCCATGAAAAAAATAATTGATGAATATTAAATTACCATCGAAAGATTCGAATGACACTTCAGACATGATGTAGTCGAAGTTTAAACTTCGTGACATTGATTTAAATCTTAAACCGAAGTAGGTCTGTTTATCTGAATAAGATCTGGCAGCAGACACTGCAGTTACATGCCAGATCAATATTATTCTGTTCTCCCATTAAATTTTGTGCAAACCAGAAACCGCTGTTGGAATTGTTTGGACCTGTGATAGCTTTACAAACGGAACAACGTGGCAGGCCTAATTGCCCTTGGATTCCTGACATCGAAGAACCACTTTAAAAAGTTTGAAGCATGTTTTACTTAGTGGACACGATCTCAAACATTTAAAATTAGCCTAATGCTCAACAAAACTCGGCAATATTTCTATTAATAATTACCGAAGTGCCTAGACTAAGCAGATAATTGGTTCATTCTAATTTTGATTAATTGTTAATGAGCCATTTATTCCGTGAAACTTTTGAGCAGTGTAAAATTTTATTCTTGGGGTAGGCCTATAATTTAAGAAAACTACAGTTCACGCGTGACAAACGCTTATATGAATAAAGCATTGTGTACATTTAAAGCCTATATAGTCTACTATCAAATTAGCCTATAATTCACATACTAGGCTATATTAAATTCACTATGAAAACATGAATTATAATTACGCGCGCACATAGGCCAATAATAGACTTAAATCTCAACTGATTTTTGTAACAATCGTTACGTAACGCTGGGTAGGGTGGGTGGGTGGGTCAAGGGCAACGTTACGATGCGTTACGATGCGTTACAGGGTGGGTGGGTCGAAAACGGTCATTTTCGGCGTTACGTAATTATGCAATGGCCCATAATATTATTGTCACTTCATACGCATCTGAAGTTCCCAAGTTTGTTTCTCCGCATGCTCTTTACAATTTAAACTTGTCGCAATCTGTCATCACCTAATTTGATTTAATTTTTTCATTTTTGGCTATCTTGTATAATATTTATTGGGAATATGTTTTACTTGGGTGACCATCCCCAGAGGGATGTCCATCCCTTTAGGGCCCACCCTTTGTAGCCAATGCTTGTATATTTTCTGCTTTTGATGTCACTGATTTTCTGGTTTCTTGTTGGTTGCAATAAAAGCGAATTGAATTGAATTCTTCAAATGGGGTTGCTATTAACTCACATGTATCACAAAGACGTATTCCTGAAATATCCGCAATTTGCTCCTTCAAATAAATTTTACCATGTGATTTTGTTTTTGCAGCCAATCAGCGTCCACCACCGGATGATTAACGAACTTCATTGGTTTATTTTCTGTCTATCATGTGTGATCGTCTGCTAACTTTTCTAGTATTCGTTTCATGACAATTTAGATTATGAAAGATGGAACAAATAATTATTTCCTTTACTTTTTAATAGTGGTACTAGCTTGGGTACCCGGCGTTGCCCGGGAATTTTAGGATCCTCTTCCCCTCCATTCGCCTCCCCTTCCCTCCGCTTCCTCTTCTTCTCCCTCCCTTCCGCACCCCTTCCCCTCTCCCTCCCGTTTCCCCTCCCCCTCCAGTTTCCCACCTCCTCCCCCTCTTCCTCCCCTCCCCTCCCCTCCCCTTCACTTTCTATCTCCCTCCCCTCCAGTTTGCTGGCTGTCTGTTCTGTTAGTATAGTTAAGATTTCTGTAATCTGCGTTCTTGTGAATATGAATATTTCAACTGCATAATTTTACACTGTAACCGGTTGCGGTTTTGTCAACCGGATTTATTATTATACGTGCGAGAGTCGAGAATGACGTCAAGACATGGCGAATTCATTCGAAACTGTACTCTGATGATGGTTCGACCAACGAACGGCAACAATGGCTGATTAAATACGTGCAGGTGCTTCTAATGCTAAATACGCGTAAAACTAAAATTTTTATATCTCGGGTTTTAAGGTAAGTTGAGAGCTGAAAATAGCCATCCTGACCCACAAATGCGCATGAGAAGCTAAAAAAAATTGTTTGGTGTTGCGAAATGAATCGGTATCTGAGCCTTTCTTGGGACGGAAATACACACATACAGATCTCAGACTTGTAGTATGACGTATCTCTTGAGGTGGTTGATATATATAATTTTCCGATTACGAATACAGTAGCAATTTAATGAAGAAAGTATCTTTCAAAACGTGCCTTAAGCAGTGGGCCTTGTTTATGGCGGTCCAGTTATGCCACTGTTACAGTAGACCTATGTGTTTCCGTAGCACAAAACACTACGGTATATAATGCGAGACAATTAATACAGTACAGTGCAAAAGGCATGCTGTCACAAATATTGCATGGCGTTCAGTCAACAATATTATTCATGACCAATTGACCATGGTTTTCAAATTTCGAATGAGCTTCCAGAAATACTTAAAATGCATCTGCAGTAACTGTTGTTGAATTAAAATTTTTAATGAACATACGTCATCGATGCAAAAAACTCGTCTAGGCCTACGCTTGTTTTCTTCGCATATCGTAAATAAGCGAATGTACTCATTTAACTCAAGCGACTGACTATTAGAGCGCCGTGCTTGTTATAACCATGAAGGGGGAGGGTGGATAAGGTGACTTAAGGTCAATTGAATTCTCTTTCCTGCTAGAATTTATTCATAAAAGTCATAAACATAAATCTCCTTGCTCTGTACGGTTATTATGCACGGTTGTTTTTAGTTTTTAAGAAATTTTTAGAACTGCACAACTCCTTTTCTTTCATGGTAAGTGACTTCCAATCGGACCTTTTTGCTAGTTTTAACTGTACAGAAGTGCTTCTACAACAGCACAAATCCATTTAGAACTGCACATTTAGTGTACAACTGCACGTTAAAGAAGCCCTGTTATTATGTGAATTTAAGCTATGCCATGTATATTATATCCGGATTCCTCAGCATCATTAAACAGCTTTTCCATCTGCACTAGTTGCAGCAACGTCCACGAGAGTCAGGTTGTTTGGTCTATTCCGTTTTGGGAGAGTCAAGCCGAACAGACAGCATGCATGGTGCAACGGTGGAAATCGCTGCGCCTGATAATGGTGAGATTGTTTGTATTTGTATGTGCACTTGTTATAGCGCCCCTTCAAGCTCGCCACTCATAGGCGCTCCCGACTGCAGAGCGGACACTGCATCGGAGTTTCACGCCGAAGCGTTGAGCAATTGCGAGTGAAGGACTTGCCCAAGGTCCCTACGCGGCGACTTGAGGTGGATTCGAACCTCGAACCTTCCGTCTTCAAGGCAACGACGCCACCACTACATCACCGCGCCCCACCCTCCTGCGCTACCCTAGACTGGGGTAGCGCAGGAGTAGAATAGGAAATGGATTGCATGAAGAGTTAGGTTTTGTGTGGAAAGCTGTAGGTAAGAAGATAAGGCAGACGGGGGAGAGTGAGATAAGGAGGATGAGCAAACGGGTGGAATTCCTTTTAAAGTGTTCTGACAGTTTGCTCTTCCTCGTTTGAGAGTTCGTTCCCAAAGAGCTAGTGTAGCGTAGTGTAGCGGTTGAATGCTTCTTGTCAAACAAAACCTATTAAACAATGCTATGTATAATGATTAATGTAGGTAAGAATTAAGTTAGATAATTGGTGGCGTATTTAGAAATATATTTAATCATAATTTGTGGCTTAATATAACAATTATTAATAATAATGAAATCAACATGCGCTACAACAATTGACTCAACATTACGGAGTGGCGGAAAGCAGCGTTAACGAAAGCAGACGGTAAACATTTTGCCAAACGATACCCAGTCATCGATGGAGCTGAGCAAGGCGAAGGTCGGAAAGATATTTCGAGCGATGGCGTCTGTCGGCAAATACGGAGCCATTCGTTGGTAATTCGAATATCTGGAACTTGATTTATGGGTGTGGAAAGCGACACGTTGTCGACTTGTCCCACTGTCGAACTTTGAGACGTTTGAAGCGAAGTTCCGAGGCGAAGCGAGTGAACTGTGCAAAGCAGTGTGACTCTTGGCGACGATTTGCGAATCGGTCGAACGTTGAAGTTGGGATCGAACTCTGAAGCGATCCGTGGTGAAACATTTGCAGCAAGACGAGGAGGAAGAATCGGTTGAGCGACGGGCGAATTCCTATGCTCGACGAAATCCGAGGAAGAAGGAGAAACACGCTGGGTTACTGTTTCAAGCTACAGTACCCATCGAACAAGCAACTACCGAGAAATCTGGACTGATGGCAAGTGAGAAGATCGCGACCTTCTTCAACTTTCCCTTCAATCCATTCCCTGCGGAAGTTGAAAAGCATTTCTACATCCACCAGAAGGACGATGTGGAAAGATAAGAAATACACATAATATTATTATAATTAATACGCCACAAATAGGTAGATAAGATTCTTTTCTTTGAATTGCATTTATTGACTGAAATGTTATTTTAAATTATATCTTTATATGAATCACAGTCTCATTTGTTCTAGGTCGTAGGTTGCTATTATACCATTATTCACCCAACAGCCTCTGAGCATAAAGTTCACCTTCAATATTCTAGACTTAATAAATCCTGAATATAGGGGGTAGTGACAAGAGTGGGTGCCCACGCCGGGATATTTTAGACAGTTGAAAATGTCATTTGAGTATTGTTATAGTGGCAAACTTTGAACAATTGTTGCTAGTGATTATTAGAGAGACAATTTGAACTGATTGGCATCTGAGTTGAAGTAGTACATTGCTTATTGAAAAGTGCACAATAGGTTGTGTAAACTTTTAGATATTAGCTTTTGTGGAACTGAATTTCTTGTTGTAGAATTGAACAATTTCTATCTGTTAGAAATTTATATAGTGCACGTTGAAGCCTATATTTGTGTCAAGTGGAAAATCATAAGTAAGACAGTAAGCATGTCTGTTACTGATTTCGAAGCCTGGTTGGAAATTGCCAAACAGATGAACATGGAGGGAGATGAGATGAGAGCCTTCATAAAAGAGAGACAGGCGGAACTAAGGCAAGAGAGAGTAATTGAGAGGGAGATTGCTAAAGAGGCGAAGCTAGCTGAAGCTGAATTAAAGAAAATTGAGATAGAAGCAGCAGCAGAAACGAGAAAAGCTGAAGCAGCAGCAGAAGTCAAGAGACTTGAGATAGAAGCAAGAAAAGCAGAGATGGAAGCTGAAGCAGCAGCAGAAACGAGAAAAGCTGAAGCAGAAGCAGCAACGAGAAAAGCTGAAGCAGAAGCAGCAACGAGAAAAGCTGAAGCAGAAGCAGCAACGAGAAAAGCTGAAGTAGAAGCAGCAACGAGAAAAGCTGAAGTAGAAGCAGCAGCGAGAAAAGCTGAAACAGAGGCTGCAATGCAAGCAAAGAAGGCTGAAGTGGAATTGGAAACAATCAGGAGTGCTGAAGCAGAAGCCAAATTGAACCGTGAAGCAGCTGAGACAGAAGCGAGAGAAAATCGCTTGGCAACAGAAGCCAGAGAACAGCGCGAACACCAGTTAGAAATAAAGAGACTTGAAGCACAAGTGAGAATGCGTGAAATTGATTCGAGAGGGGAGCAGAACCGAGAGCACGATAATGACTACATGAGGATCGGTGATGGTCAACAACAGGGAGATCACCGAGAAAGTAACAAAGGAATTAGAAATATCAAATTTCCTATTTTCAACGAGTCAAAGGATTGTTTAGATGCCTACTTGTTGAGATTCGAGCGAACATGTGTGGCGTATGAAATCAGAAAAGAAGTTTGGTCGTTAACGCTAGCGAGACATTTGGAAGGCAGAGCACTGGAAGTATACCAAAGGTTGTCTGCAGATGAAGTGCAAGATTATGAGTGTTTGAAGACTCAGCTTTTGAAGAGATTTCAACTGACAGAAGGTGGTTATCGAAACAAGTTCAAAACCAGTAAAATGGAATCAGGAGAGACACCTTCTAGTTTTGTGCATAGATTGAGAAGGTACATGCAACAGTGGTTAGCACAAGCGGGATTTGAGAGAACTTATGAAGGAGTGGAAGATCTCTTGTTGAAAGACCAGTTTTACCTGACATGCAGTACTGAACTTCGTATGTTTATAAAGGAGAAAGGCAAGATGAGTTTGAAGGACATGTTAGTTTGTGCGGAATCACATATTGAAGCACATGGTTATAAATACAGCGAGCAGTCTGTAAAACCAGATGTGAAATTCCATGGCGACAGGTTGAACAGTAGACCGTTTGAACACAGACCCAAGGAACAGTCTGGGTACAATCTAAACAGGAGTAGAAGCGATGGGAAGATAAATCAGGGTACACATCAAAACCGAGGGTTCAGCAGGGAAAGAGAAATTGCAACTGGACATAAGGTTATTTGTTTTTTCTGTGGAGAACAAAACCATAAGGCATATCAATGCCCAAAGAAGAACAGAGGTACATTTAAACACACTGCAGCAGCAGTACAAATATTTGAAAGTCGAGCACACTTGGTTAAGCCGGAAAGTGAAATACAGAGAGTGGTTGAAGTTACAAGAGGAGAACAACAGATGAAACAAGGTGAACATAGTAAAATACCACCAATGTACATGGCAGCCAGTGCAATGGTGATAAAAGACAATGATGGATGTATTAGTCTTGAAGACAAGAGTGAATACCAAGTAACAGTTAATGGAAACTTAGTGGGATGCTTATACGACACAGGCGCAAGTTGCTGTATCGTAAAACGTTCTTTGATAAATGAAGAAGCATTGACTGGTGAAGAAACACATTGTGTTTTAGTTGACGGAAGTTTAAGATGTTTCCCATTGGCTAAGGTGTATATAGAGAGTGAACACTTTAATGGTGAAGTACAAGCGATGGTGATGGAACAGCCGATAAAGCCAGTAATAATTGGGAAAATCAAAGGATTGAAGTACATGGTAAAAGATGAGAGAAGAGAGAATGTGACAAATCAAGAGCCAAAAGAAATAATTGAGAATTGTACTGAAGTGGAAAACAAAGGAATATTGATTAGAAAAACAGGACATGAAGAAAGACCTGTTGGTGCAAAGAAAACAGTAGGATTTTCTGACAATGTGATAAGGAATCAAGATGAAAAATTAATGACAGTAGCAGTTGTGGAAACAAGAGCAGAAGCTAAAAAGGTAGCAAAATATAGACCATTGAAAGTTGCGGAGATGCCGAACTTGAATGTGTCAGTAAAAGAGATACAGGAGTTGCAGAGTCAAGATGAAACTATGACGAAACAAATGGAAAGAGCAATTGAATGGGATGATAACAAAGACAACATAGAAGATAATCCATATGTGATAAAGAAGGGATTGTTGTATAAAAGATACAAAGAAGCACAGAAAGATGAGGTGAAATGGCAACTAATGGTACCTAAACCATTGAGGGATAAAGTGTTAACCGTAGCACACAATTCATTGTTATCAGCTCACCTAGGAATGAGGAAAACACATGATAAGATCCTAAATGAATTCTATTGGCCTGGAATAGGACAAGATATACGGAGATATGTGTTGAGTTGTGACATTTGTCAAAAGTCAGTGGACAAGAAGGTGAACCACAAGGCGCCTATGGGTCATCTACCTGTATTAGATGTACCATTCAAACACATATGCATAGACATAATCGGAGAAGTTAACCCTATGTCTGCAAGAGGTTACCGATATATATTGACCATCATAGATTTGAGTACTAGGTATCCGGAAGCTATTCCATTGAAAGGAATTAGTACTGAGGAAGTTGCAGAAGCTTTGTTCGGATTTTATTGTCGTATGGGAGTGCCTCAGAAGATCCATACTGATCGTGGGAGCCAGTTCACTTCTGAACTCATGGCTGAAGTAAATAAGATGCTATTGATAAAACACACCATGACGAGTCCATATCATGCAATGGGCAATGGATGTGTGGAAAGACTTAACGGAACCATCAAAGCGACGTTGAGGAAGTTGATTGGTGAACAAGCGAAAGAATGGGATCGATATATAGCTCCATTACTGTTTGCGTTGAGAGACACAGTACATGAGAGTCACGGTTTTACACCATTCGAACTAATATTCGGCAGGTCATGCAGAGGACCAGTGCAAATATTAAAGGAGTTATGGACCAATGAGACAGTGGAAGAAGAAGTGAAAGATGTGTATACGTATATGCAGGATTTAAGAGAAAGGATTGAGGAGACTTGTGATATGGCACAGAAGGCGATACACAAAGCGAATGCTAAAAACAAGAAATATTATGACAGGAAAGCGAGATACCGGAAGTTGGAAATAGGCGATAAGGTGTTGTTACTATTGCCTAGTTGTAAGAACAAGATGTTAGTAAAGTGGCAAGGGCCATATATTGTGAGAGAGAAGATTGGAGACTATGACTACAGAGTTGAAATCGAGAAAGGAAAGATAAAGACATATCACATTAATATATTGAAGAAATATCACGAGAGAGAAGATGCCGAAACTGTAGCATACATTTCAGCAGTGGTATATGATGGAAAAGTAGGAGAAGATGAAGAAGAAGAGATATTGGATTTGTATGTGAGTGAACAAACAGAGACCTATGAAGATGTAGATATAAATCCTAATTTGGATGAAGAACAAAAAGGAGAATTGAGGAAACTACTAAAGAAATACGAAGACATTTTCACGGACAAGCCTGGGAGAACAGACTTAGTGAAGCATGAAATACATTTGACGAGTGAAGAGCCAGTAAGACAAAGAGCGTATCCAACACCATACCATTTGCAAAAAGAAATAGATAAGGAGATTCAGACGATGTTGGACAATAAGGTGATAGAAAGATCAGAGGCAGCTTATGCAGCACCACTGGTGGTTGTCAAGAAATCAGACGGAAGTAATAGACTGTGTTGCAATTACAAACAGCTAAACAAATTGACAATATTTGATCCTGAGCCTATGATGACAAACGAAGATATTTTTAATAAGTTGAGTGGGAGTAGAATCTACAGCAAGTTCGATTTCTGCAAGGGTTATTGGCAGATCCCTATGAGTCCAGAATCGAAAGACTACACTACATTTGTATGTGCCAATGGAATATACAAATTCAATGTTATGCCATTCGGATTGATTAATAGTGCGTCAAGTTACAACCGATTAATTAGGAAGATTCTTCACGGAACAGAAAATCTTGAAAGTTATGTCGACGATATACTAGCGCATAATAAAGGATGGAGAGAACACTTGAAGACATTGGAAATATTTTTCGAAAGAGTCAGACAAGCGAATTTGACATTGAAGCCAAAGAAATGTTCAATAGGATATGAAAAGATTGACTTTTTGGGACATACATTGAACAAAGATGACATAAGTCCAAAGGAGAAATCGGTAGATAAAATAGTAGACATGCCACGTCCAAAGACAAAGAAACAAGTCAGGAGTTTTCTTGGAGCGATAAATTATTATCGTAAATTTATACCACACTGTGCAGAGATCATGGCACCGTTGAGTGATCTGACAAAGAAGATGGCACCTGGAGTAGTTGAATGGAACGGAGAACTGGAAGCTAGTTTTACGATGTTGAAGAGTGAATTGGCAAAGGAACCAATTCTGAAACTACCAAACCTTGAGAAAGAGTTTATTCTTCAGACGGATGCAAGTGGAAACGGAGTAGGATGTGTAATAATGCAGCAGTACGAGGGGATCAATCATCCCATAGCGTATGCCAGCAGGAAACTAGTGGAACGTGAGAGAAGGTACTCAGTAGAGGAAAGGGAATGCTTATCGATCATGTGGGGAGTTAGTAGGTTTGATCGATACCTATGTGGAAAGAAATTCATAATCGAGACAGATCATTGCGGATTGCAATACATGAGAGAGAATAGGATGAAAAATGCAAGGGTGATGAGATGGAGTTTGGCCCTCCAAAATTATTCCTTTAGCATAAGATACATCAAGGGGTCCAACAATGTTATGGCCGACTACCTGAGTAGAGGATTAGAGTAGAGTAGGTTGCAATAAGGTAAATGTATAGTTGTAAATAAGTAAGTGAAGTATAGTAGTTCTGTATGATATATAAAGTAAGTTAAAGAAGTTTATTAGGTTAGTTTGTCAAGTAGGTGAGTTTGATAAAGCCTGTAAACAGACTTTTGAAGGAGGGGCATTTGTAGCGGTTGAATGCTTCTTGTCAAACAAAACCTATTAAACAATGCTATGTATAATGATTAATGTAGGTAAGAATTAAGTTAGATAATTGGTGGCGTATTTAGAAATATATTTAATCATAATTTGTGGCTTAATATAACAATTATTAATAATAATGAAATCAACATGCGCTACAACAATTGACTCAACATTACGGAGTGGCGGAAAGCAGCGTTAACGAAAGCAGACGGTAAACATTTTGCCAAACGATACCCAGTCATCGATGGAGCTGAGCAAGGCGAAGGTCGGAAAGATATTTCGAGCGATGGCGTCTGTCGGCAAATACGGAGCCATTCGTTGGTAATTCGAATATCTGGAACTTGATTTATGGGTGTGGAAAGCGACACGTTGTCGACTTGTCCCACTGTCGAACTTTGAGACGTTTGAAGCGAAGTTCCGAGGCGAAGCGAGTGAACTGTGCAAAGCAGTGTGACTCTTGGCGACGATTTGCGAATCGGTCGAACGTTGAAGTTGGGATCGAACTCTGAAGCGATCCGTGGTGAAACATTTGCAGCAAGACGAGGAGGAAGAATCGGTTGAGCGACGGGCGAATTCCTATGCTCGACGAAATCCGAGGAAGAAGGAGAAACACGCTGGGTTACTGTTTCAAGCTACAGTACCCATCGAACAAGCAACTACCGAGAAATCTGGACTGATGGCAAGTGAGAAGATCGCGACCTTCTTCAACTTTCCCTTCAATCCATTCCCTGCGGAAGTTGAAAAGCATTTCTACATCCACCAGAAGGACGATGTGGAAAGATAAGAAATACACATAATATTATTATAATTAATACGCCACAAATAGGTAGATAAGATTCTTTTCTTTGAATTGCATTTATTGACTGAAATGTTATTTTAAATTATATCTTTATATGAATCACAGTCTCATTTGTTCTAGGTCGTAGGTTGCTATTATACCATTATTCACCCAACAGCCTCTGAGCATAAAGTTCACCTTCAATATTCTAGACTTAATAAATCCTGAATATAGGGGGTAGTGACACGTAGATAAAGGATTGATTGCAGGATTTCAAGTAGGAGGAGACTGGATCCGGAGACGGGGAAGGTGTGACGAGGAGCGAGTAGATATGGGTGTTTGGATGGTGAATGTCTGGCGATTTTAAGGGGGGGGCTGATAGGGTCCACATGGAGCCAATTTCGATATTTTGTGATAATTATGTTCGCGATACTATTAACACACGACATTGCTGTTGGACATCGCTTATTCCCGTATAGTGCAGCGTTCTTGGTGCAAGCATCTGATTGGCTTCTCTTAAGTTGGCATGCAATTAATGTTTCAACTGTATCCACCCAAACCCGGTACCGAATTACACCGCACAGTGAAAGAAAAAAGCACGAGTCGTTTGCTCGATGTCGTTAGGCCTACATTTGTTGTTGTTGTTTATTGCACACACACACACACACACACACACACACACACACACACACACACACACACACACACACACGTCAAACAGTATAAACATGACTCAATAAACAGAGTGCAATAGGAATCAGGAAAAGCTAATAGCTTAATACAACCCTGATCCCTAGCTCCAAGACCATTTTTAGTGCAAGTTAATATTAATACTTACTTACTTAATTAATTAATTAGAACATAACTGAAAGTAATACGGATAAACATACAATGCAGTATTTATAATGCAGTAATAACAATAATAGAGTTAGAGTTCGTTCTGCAAGATGAAGTCTCAGTCTGCAATAATTATGTCAATTAAAAATGATAATATTGGACGAAGAATTCGACGTCATCAATGATCTCATCGCCCCAAATCGTCGACGTCTGAGCGGATAGCCTACTCTTTAACTTAACTGTAGGCCTAACCTACTATTCATTTATGTGCACTGAATTTCATGAAGGCAAATCTTAACGCGATATTGATTTTTAAGAGGGACAAGCTAAGTCTGTTGCTAATAGTTAAACAAGAACCCGCGAAGAAGGTTCAATTTCAAATCATTTATTGAACTCAAGATATACATTTTTACAGTTAAACAGTGCATCAAAGTAACAATCCAACATTAATTATTAAAACAGCAGATTTTAAATAAGTTTAAGCGTGAACAAAGGACATAATTATCTAAAGGTACCGGTCCCGCTGGTAGGTCGCCATTGGATAAGTGAGTGAATGAGTGAGAATAAATGGACTGTCAGGAGTTAGATGGGTATCATGTATTTTGTGAGTTTAGTGTATGAATACGGATAAGTCCTTTAAATTGTGGTAGACTGGGAGCATTTGGAATGTCACTGGGTAGATTATTCGATCCACACGAGGGGTCCTGGAACTGTATGGAAAATTTACGAGTGTTGGTTCTGGCATACTGACACATAAAGACACGGTTACTTCAGCTAGTAGAGATAGCTGATGAAACTGGAGTGAAAATGACAGGAAAGCAGGCGGTAGCATATTATTAACATAGGCTACTTGAACATGAATTCACTGGTTTGGAAATATCTGATTTGATCAACATCAAGAATCTTAAGGTCGTCAAAAAGTGGTTTAGTGTGTATAGTAATAATAGTAGGCCTAGTTGTTGTAATAGAGTCTATATAGCTATCGCAATGGCGTATGATCACTGACATTTGGATATGCCATGCAAACATTTATAGTTCATTGCGGACATCATTTTGCCATCTGCTTTACTCCAGTACATTATCATCGATAACGTACCGGTAACCTACACTGTGTCCGGATAAAAAGTAGACCCAACAAAAAGTGTAATAACTCGGTCAAAACTTTTAGGATTTGTCTGAAATTTTAAACAGAGCAACAGTGACCATATTTACACAAGATCCTAAAGCCGATTAGAAATATCCGTTAGTTTGTGAAATTTATGAGCGTTTAAAATGCAGCACCAAAAAATTGAACTTTCCAGCATGGAAAACCTTAAAAAAGTGAAATTCAGCTATATCCGGTGTTCAAAATGTCCTTCTTGTTCACAGACAGACTACTGTAGACGTAGACGCTACTGTTTGATGGTCCGGTCGATGATCACCTGGTAAAACATCTGCCACTCTTCAATCAGACGCGCCCTACGCCCTATACGGTTATCGATGCCATGAATACGCGTGAACGAAAAACGCGCTCCTCCAGTAAATGCACCTGGTACTCCGGATCGAGGCCTGGATTGCTGGGCGGCCACAGCTGGGTGGTATGAAGCCGAGTGTATCCCTGGACAACTGCTACGTCTACGGTCGTGTGTTCGTGAACAAGAAGGACATTTTGAGCACCATATATAGCTGAATTTCACTTCCTTTCAGGTTTTCCATGTTGGAAAGTTTAATTTTTGGTGCTACATTTTAAACGCTCATAACTTTGACAAACTCACGAATATTTCTAATCGGTTTTAGGATCTCGTGTAAATATGGTCACTGTTGCTCTGTTTAAAATTTCAGACAAATCCTAAAAGTTTTGACCGAGTTATTACACTTTTTGTGGGGTCTACTTTTTATCCGGACACAGTGTATTTTTGAAACAGAATAAATTTTCTATGGTAATGCGTTTCTGAACGCCGTGTTCTACGCTCCGAGCGAAATAAACATGCAGATAAATCAGTTTTTAACCGAATACAGAATTTCTCTCTCCAAGCGAATGTTGGTGGTGCAGATGAATCATAATCATTATTCCGTTTAAACAGTTTCTAACGAGTCACTGGGTACACAATTCACATAATTATAGCCTACGCATTGGCGTTATAAACCGGGCACAATCAGGCAAAAGATTTCGACAAACGGAAGTGGTATAAGGTCGTTTTAAACCGCTCTGATTGCGGTATAAAATAGCGTAGCTAACATTTTGGAAGTCAACGTGAGGTGAATCTATCAACGAAACTGTATAGGCCTGTACATAGCATAATATTAATACCTTTAGATTAGCAATTATTTTAGTTTTTGGAAGGGCTGAGCGCGTCATTTCAATAGAACGTCTGTAACTTTTTACCATCCATCTTACATTTTCAAGTTTTTTACGCAACAACTTAGACAATTCAAATTGTCACTTAATTGATGCCTGTGTCTGACCATTATTTTGAATTTGTAGCTTCCTGTCTCTCGTTTGAGTTCCGCCAGCTGTTTGCTGAGCACTTTCGTTCCATGTTTCCTGCTTTTGTAGGCCTTACAAGAACCCCACAAGTGAACATAGCAATCCCTGTTGTTTTAATTCGTTTTTGGGAATCCATATTAAACGCCAAACTTGACCCACGGTTTTCAGACATGATAAATTATATAAATTTTGTCTACATAGGCCTACATGTATAATTTGTGTGTATTCACTAACTATAGTCTATTATGTTGTGCAATGTTATGCTCCATGCCATGGGCGGAGACTTGCGGGGGACGTAAACGAGCGGCCGAAGATTTTGGGCGGACGAATGACCGAGCCGTCGACGAAATTTAAAATTTTCCATCCTTTTGCCGGCAAATAATTTCTCACGGCCTTTTTTTTAGTCATCCGTCCCAAAATGTCATTGAAAAACGCAATTTTCTCTGCCAAAACGTTGATGACCTGTTTTTTAGTCATCACCTTAATTGTTCGAAGATCTCTTCTTCTATCTTCTAACGTTTTATGACCTCACAGTGTGTTTCGTGAAGTGTGTACATGTAGGCCCTATGTCCTAAAACTTAGCGATTGGGGGGGGGGGACAAATGCATGAGCCGTCCCCAACCACATCCATTGAGGGGGACCGTTTACCTGTACCCTCTAAGTTTTAAAACTGCACAACTTCTTATTTTCCTTCCCATCCTCCATGGTAAATTGCTTCCAATCGGAGGATAATGACCTTTTTGCTATAGTTTTCACTGTAGGCTACATAAGTGCTTTTACAACTGCATAAATACATATAGAACTGCACATTTTGTGTACAACTGCAAGTTAAAAAAGCCCTGCTGAAAACCGTACAGATAGGTTATCATCTCACAAGATATGTCGACTCGTAATCCATCATTAACATCTATAAATAGACTAAATTCTTAAATTTTATGCGAGGTCAAATATAATCATCGTTAATCCGTTTAAAGGGCAATAGCTGGTCCTTTCGAATACTGTCGAAACTTCACGATTGTCCAGAGAAATATCATTCCGTCTCCTTTGTATATAGGTTCGTTCTCTTGGACAACAACGGTTTAACAGCAGCTATCTGGAGGGCGTGCTAATTTCAACTTCGTCATCATGAGCGTCACGTGTCTAGCAATCTTCATGATGATCTTCAGTTACGCTTATATTGTGAAATCTGAACGTTTACCGGTCAGCGATCCATTCGCCATGAAGGCCATGAAATTTGCGCTTGAGGCTATGAGCGACAAGGCTGGACACCAAATCACACTTGTGGCGTATTATGAACCTATAGTTGAGGCACGTATGACTATTAGTATATAAGTATATCTGCCAACACTTAGGCTATAACTGGAACATGTTTTCATTATCATCATCTTTAGGCTATCATTATTTTCTTGAAATGTTGTCAACTATAATATTAGTAGCCTACTCGCTATTAGGATGATATCACAAATAATAGACCCTAAATTATACTAGCCAGCGTAGTATCGTAATGAATTTCGCAATCACAATAATTGTGAACTATATCTCTACTCTCATACGTATCCACGCATAGGCAACAGTTGGTGTTTTGTCACGAAACATTGACATTCGAGATCCTCTTATAGAATTTGCAAATCTAAAAACAGATTTGTACAGCGCCTGTCGAAAGAACTTCCCACATGCAGCAATGCTTTCCCTAGAATGTCTCACATGCTGGCCCGACACGACGTAAGCTTATGTGATAATGTGAAGGAGCGTGCAAGATTATGTGCTGTAACTTTGATTCAACTGGTTCGACGAGGAATGCTGATCAGTGATCACCATCAGTCCAGTATTCGGTCTCCTCTGTAGGATAAGGCGGCCTATAGTCTCTTCATACAAATACTCAGCATGATTTCTCAATCCCCTCACCGTCATATAGGCCTATAATTTTTGATCAGGTTGCACTCAAAGCATTGTCTACAGCCATAGGCGTACGGGTGATTTCAGGAGTGGGGGAGGGGTGGGGCAAAGATTTAACTTCTGTCCGAAAAAATCCTGAAATCTCCTGGGAAAAAACCTTTAGGTTATCTCTGAAAAAGTTGACGACCTTTTTTAGTCATTTCCCGGTCTACTACTACTACTGCTACTGCTACTGCTACTACTACTGCTGCTGCTGCTGCTGGCTGCTACTGCTACTGCTGCTGCTGCTGCTGCTGCTACTACTACTGCTACTACTACTACTACTACTACTACTACTACTACTACTACTACTACTACTACTACTACTACTACTACTACCACTACCACTACCACTACTACTACTACTGCTACTGCTACAGCTACTACTACTACTACTACTACTACTACTACTACTACTACTACTACTACTACTACTACTACTACTACTACTACTACTACTACTACTACTACTACTACTACTACTACTACTACTACTACTACTACTACTACTACTACTACTACTACTACTACTACTGCTGCTACTACTACTACTGCTACTACTACTACTACTACTACTGCTACTACTACTACTACTACTACTACTACTACTACTACTACTACTACCACTACTACTACTACTACTACTGCTACTGCTACAGCTACTACTACTACTACTACTACTACTACTACTACTACTACTACTGCTACTACTACTACTGCTACTGCTACTACTACTACTGCTACTGCTACTACTACTACTACTACTACTACTACTACTACTACTACTACTACTACTACTACTACTACTACTACTACTACTACTGGCTGTTTAGGCCTATATCACTATTGCAATTACTATTACTTTCGGCATTACTGATTCATACAGAAAGAAGTTAATAGGCCTAAAGCGATTTCTGAAGAACCACTTTCAGTTCATTTCTCTATATCCAATTGTTCTGATCTCTGATCACGGGTTTGCATTACAGGCAGTGATAACTGAATATTAGATAATAATGATGATGAGTCACCATGATTTCCGATTGATTAAAACCTTTATTATGTTCTATAAAACAGACGGACTACGAAAACGGTGGCCAGAAGGTTTACCAGAGCGGAAATTTCACTACCATTCTGAAAGGCGTGAAAGAGGTAAATTACACGGGTCCTGCGCTCCTCTCAGGCTTGTTAAATCTGTGTAGGGGCCTAGATATTAATAACAAATTTTAGAACGTTGTACTCTGCGCCGTTAATTTACTCTCTGCTATTATTTGCGAGCTATGCAGGCCTATATCCTTGCAGTTTTGAAATTTGAAGATTGATATAATTTGCACATATTCATAATAATATTCAATTCATATTTATATTCAAACCAATTCTTAATTTCATTTTTCTAATCGGTTTCACTCTCAACATTCTGCTCAATCAGTGAAACTGAGGAGATCCGGTCAGATCGTTCTTATTCCTTATGAAATAACTTAACCATCTCCAAATTCCATCGACCAACTTTCAATCCCCGCGTTATATATTACCTGTCAATCCAGCCATCCGCCAACGTTGACCTTTTAACAATGCCTTTGCTTGTCCCAATAATATTATTTTTCTTCCTTTCTGCTCATTCGCGTCTTAATAACTCCGCTTACCATCAGACCTTCATCTCCCACCTCCCCTCACACCAAATGTTTTGATTTTATGAATGCAGACAAATCCTGGTCCACCTACCATCTGGCGACATCGATATGAATCCAAGTACCAAAACAGCCTCCTCACATCATGCTATCAGGTTTCTAATAAGAAATTTCTGCTCTGGTCCATTAACATTCAGTCTCTGCTCAACTGCAAAAACTTCACTCCCCTCGCTGACGTCACCTTCTACTCTCGTGCACCTGGGAATTTTTTTTAGTATAGTGGGGTTCAAGATTTTAACTTGTGCCAGGAACAAAAATGAATCCGGAATAATTGGCGTCGCGGACTTGTAGACCTAGTCACTGATGTCTCTCTCTACAAGGGCAGAGTCTCTGTTCTTGCCCAGTACCTCCGAGAAGAAGCAGAGGAGAAAATGCCCAGAGATTCGGCTGCTTTTATGGTCTGAGAACATGTAGTTTTATATAGCGTACAAAGTTTAAGATTTATGCCTTTTAAAGCATATTATTGCTGACCATAACTACAATCAGTTTAAACTTCAAAAGAACAAGTGAATAAATTCGTAGTAATTATTTTAAGGGTCTTTAATATATAAATAGGGTACTGTATCATAAGTCGTGCCCGCGCTTTTATGACCTCTATTTTTTTTTTCTTCCTCACATAGGCCTAGCTTTAAGAAAGTTTAGGGACCCCTGACAACAATACCTAGTGGCTAGGAATTTCTATAATCGGCCCTATTTGCGCTTACAACAGTCTCAATAACTGTGTTCGTCTGCAATATGTTTACCTCCATACATGTGTATAGCTGTACGTTCAATGTTAATTATAATCGCAAGATTTTTGCGTCTATCTTGCTCCATGGCTATGGAAAGAAAATTTTTGAGAAGTAATGGAAACCGTGAATTTTATTCCGTCATCTTTCGGCATCTGGCTTGAATGCCGTAAATTTGCCGAAATGCCACGAATTTCCGCGCTTTTGTGCAAATTACAGCTCGTGAATTTGCAGCGATTTTCGCACATTAATTTTCTTGAAATGCCACTGCGAATATAATAACTTTTACCGCGGATTTCTGTTATCTTCGCCCATGTTGGTTCGTGAGCTAGTAGCTACTAACTCGAGTCTCTAGAGTTGGAACTGAGAGATAATGAACTGTGCTAATGAGTGTCGAACATAAAGTAGCCTATTTTGTTTAATAATATCTCGGGGCCTACTTTCATGAAAAGCAGAAACGCCCGAAATTGGAGGCACTTGTCCTCTGATCCCCGCCTCCTAATGTGCGTCCACCTGATCTCATTCCGTTCACGAATTATGGATATGCACATCATCTTCTGACCCTCATATTTCTGACTGCAATCCCCATGGTTACTCTTTGCACAACTTTCAAAGCTCGACCTCTTCCGCGAAGTCCACAAAAATACCTGTTGTCCGCGGCACCGTCAAAGCGAACAGGTTCTCGTATTTAATTCCTCACACCATACTTTCCGATCTTATGAAGGCACCTTCACAACGTTACATCTGGCCTCAAAACAACTGACAGTTTCAATATCTGCCGTCCTCCAACCTCCTCCGCCAACTCATGTTAGCCCTGTTTTCTAGATGAAATTGGTTCTCTCCTCTCACTCGCGGTCTCTAGTCCCAATAAATTCTTGCTTCCATGCAGCAACTTCATATTGACCATCTCCGCTGTCCTCTTGCGTCCGACTTTCTGAGCCTCAGCAATCTATTTAAACACTCAGCATTGGCACATCCATTGTCTATTCAAATCTCGACTACGACAAGTTTCTTTCCCTCGACCTTGAACCCACACAACTGAAGCTTGTTCAATTTGTCAGAAACTAACTGGTCCATTTGTCATAAGATCATAGGCGTAGGAGGCGAAGGTCAAGGGAGGCAAATGCCCCCAAATTCGGGCAAATGTGTTTTTCGGGCAAAAGAGGCATGGACGGGAAAAAAATTAGGGAATTTTTCCGGGCAAAACAGGTACGGGAAGATTTTTTCGGGCACATAGGGGACAGGGGTAAAAAGCTATATTTTCTCAAGATTTTGGGCGGATGACTAAAAAAAAGTCATCAGGTTTTTCGGACGGGAAAATCCTAAGATTTTGGTGGGCGGATAACTAAAAAAAGTCATCAGTTTTTTGGACGGGAAAATCCTATGATTTTGGGGGGCGGATGACTGAAAAACAGATCATCAGATTTTTTGCGCAAAAATAAAAATGTTGCCCTCCCACTGCCGAAGTGTCCCCTACGCCTATGCATAAGATCATCATAGCATCATCGTGTCTCTCCTCCTATTCTCAAATCACTCCATTGGCTAAAACTGTCAGAACGAACCCACATCAAAATGTTATACCTAACCTACAACTCGTTACAAAAACTCCAACCCAGGACTGTTTTAAAGTGATTTTTAGAACTGCACAACTCCTTCTTTCCTTTTCCGTCTTCCATGCATGGTCAATTACTTCAATCGGACCTTTTTGATAGTTTTGACTGTACAGAAGGGCTTCTACAACCGCGCACGCATATTTAGAACTGCACATTTAGTGTAGGCCTACAACTGCACGTTAAAAAAGTCCTGTCCAAACCCAAATCGCAAACTCATCGCCGTCTAGCCAAATCACTCCATTCGATCATCAGCATACATTCCCAGTCTTCTCGACCCTATACTTTCGTCACTAATCATTTCATATATTATTTCAACCGAACCATAATATGATCCAACACTGCATCATTTCTCTGGAACGATCTGCCACCTGAATTTCGCACTTTCTCCGTCCCTCCATAAATCACACACCATCACCTTCGTCTGGCTCCTCTATTTACCACCATCACTCGGACGTCAAATGCACTCGAAACTGAAGTCTCACCTTCTTAAAAACTCACATACCACCGACCTGCCTGATGTTGCACCTTCCGATTCTCGACGGAAGTTACGCTGCCCTTCTGATTATATTAATGCAACCAGACCAGGACCTCTTTCGGATGACACCTTTGGCAACCCCTCTGACTCGACGCAGCGCTAGTGAATAAATTGGTGCCCTACGTTTGGCTTTCGAGTGACGCCTTCAAAGATTGAAGTATACGATTCTTCTCTTCGTTGTAGATTTTTCCCTGTGCCACCGAACTGCGCTACAAAGACGGGGTGTTCAAATTGAGGAGATACATGTGTCAGGAAGTTGACGGCATATGGTTTCACTTTCCATTATAAATGTTTGGTGCTCCTAGGGCTGACAGGACTTCAGAATCATGACGAATATACATTTGAACGAGACGCATAATCACTTTGTTTGATACTGTCGTTTTCTGTTATGATGACCTTCCTAATAAACAACCTGCTACCCACTGCGGAAGTTAAATGAGATAACAATAAACAGTTGCAACCACACACAACGCGTTTATTTACACGTGACGTTAGCCAAGCTATTTAAATTCTTTGAGAACATGCGTCATATGGCATCCTAGAATTCTAGGTAAAGAAACGAAGACAAAAATCGATTGAAAAATCCAGGGTGTCCAGAGTTGTTTAAATAGATGCTGAAGAGTGTAGCGCATGAGAGGGGCTTAGAATACTGGTAAACACTGGCACGAGGGGCGCAGTGATGCAGGATCACTTCCCAAAAGTTCCACTCAACCTTCCATTCGACAGATGGTCGGTGTAATTTGAGCAGTAGGAAGTGATAGACGTCTTGCGTGGCGGCCGATGATCAAATTCAACTCCTCCTGTAGCTTGTGATCATCGGTTATGTCAATGCGCAGTTTTCTTGCCTCACAGTCGTCCGGTGGCGCTTTTTGACCTAATTACACAAAATGGGAGGAGCTTCGCATATGTCTGTAATCTATATCTATAAGAAAGGACTTGGCTATGTGGCGGCCTGACTTTGTCCAGAATGCACGCTCACAGTTTTTGAGCTTTTCACTCCAAACCTTCACTACTGTGTAGGTCTCGGCACGAGACGCAAAGTCGAGGGGTTGGCGATTCTCTACCACCATGGGGGCCAGGGTGGGGAGCGAAACTCCCCAAATTTTTTTCAAAACATTTTAGCTATTGATTTGAATTTTTTTTCCTAGATAGAGGTCCATCAGAACCCCCCGGATCAGTGGTTGGCAAATCTCTACCACCATGGGGGCCAGGGTGCGGGGGGTCGAAAACACTGATTTTCGCTATAAATTTTCATTCGCTTTCCACGTATAAAAGTAGTAAGTTTCACCGTTTTAAAGGTGTTTAAGGTAGTCTGTTGCCAGCACGGATTTCACGGGTCGCGTACCAGTGGAGGCGGGGTGGGGAAGGGGTGGGGTGGAGGGGTGGGGGAGGGGTGAGGCGGAGGGGTGGGATGGGGTGAGGGGTGGTCGGGGTGTGGGGTTGGGGATGGGATGGGAGTGTGGGTGGGGGAGGGGGAGGGGTTGGGGTTGGAAGTGGGGTTGGGGTGGAGGGGATGGAGTGGGAGGTGGGGTGAAGGGGGTGATTGGGGTGAGGGGGTTGGGGTGGAGGGGGTGGGGGTGGGACGGGGTGGAAATTTTCGTCAAACCCTAATTTCTCCGCTGACGTACAGGTATAGAGGTCGGAGTGTGGTGGGGTGTTGTGTGGTGGGGTTGTGGCCGGAGCGGATCGAATCCTAAATTTCCCGGGCAACGCCGGGTACCCCAGCTAGTATAATATAAATTATTATGTGTTCATACTGCCTTGTGCATATCAGCTTGAAATCAACCAAGGTCATCGTTATTTCACAGTGACATAAAGCCAAAATGGAGTGCAGATCAGGGCTTTTCTAACGCGCAGTTTTACACAAAATGTGCAGTTATAAATGAGTTTGTGCAGTTGCAAAAGCAGTCTTGTGCAGTCAGTGGCGTACGAGACAAGGGGTGGTTTCTGGGGTTAAAACCCCATTGGCCTAGGAACAAGTTTTTTTTAAAGGTTATTTACCTACTTAAATATGAAAAACAAAACAATTGCTTGTAGTAACAATTGTTTTTTCTTATTTTATTCCCTTTGTTACTTTATTCCCTTTTTATTTATTGCAATACTGTTGGGCTAGTGTTAGAAACGGCATCCGGCCAGGCCATAAAACCCCAGTAGGCTACCCCACAAACCCTCTGAGGGCTGCCAACCGTCCCGGATTCGCCTGGACAGTCCCGGAATCGGGCCTTTGCGTCCCGTGTCCCGGACTGACCCCAAATTGTCCCGGAATTTTATGCAGACCTAAATATCTACTTCACTTAATGGTGTTCTTATTTTTCCTCACTAAACTCGTCGCGTTGACGAAAAATTGCGCGTTCTATGCTCTCGTCAAACCAGTATCGGCTCAACATCGGATGTCGGATTGTGATGGGTTGAAGTCTTCACAAAATTTTGCAACCCACTGACCAGGCATTGTGTTCGAGGTCCGATCATTTCCCCTTTTTCCAGCGCTTTTGCCAGAGAATGTTCAGTAGGCTATTATCAACGACCTGTGTCCTCATAATCGCAACTGCCCAAGTAGGGCCTAGGCCTATCGACCCTGTTAAGTTAAAGCGGAACCGCTGTGCTGATTTCTACGACGGAGTTATCTGGAACTGCTTAAGACTGCAGCAACCTAGCAGTTTATGCAAAGTTCTGCTTTCCCGTCGCAGACCCCAATTAATGGCACCGGCAATCTGCGTGCATGCATACCTATTGTATAGACATAGTAGCCTATAAACTTCGCGCAAGCAAGGCCCATAAATCTGGCTAATCTGGCAGGCTACTGAAATTCTATTACGTTTTCTTCTTGAAGTTGATTCTAAATTATAAATACAAAAAATTTGTCACATATCTTTTGTTGATTCGACCATTTTCATAAACTGTATAGACTTACACTCTATAGGCCTATATACATAGATCTGACAAAGCATTCGTTGCATGTTATGTATTATTGTTATGTAGGCGTACACAGTTATGTAGACAGTGTGAAATTGGTAATGACATGTCGAGTGAAAGCGAGTGTCCCGGAATGGTAGGCTACAATCCAAAGTTGGCAGCCCTATGTTACCCTCATCATAAATTCCTGGCTACTCCACTGTGTGCAGTGATAATCATTTTAAAAAGTAACTGCAGCCCGTTTACCGCGGAAGAAGAAATTGGAACGAAGTACAGTGAAAAATATGTATAGGCCTACTATAATTATGGCAGGAAGGCCAAATTTCCAAATTTGATGGGGGGGGGGGCTAAAAAAGGTCATCAGATTATATATGCGGCGATTTGTGACATTTCACTTCGGGGCATTTCCGGGAAAATTTACAACAGACGGTGAACGACTGAAAAAAGGTCAGAAGCTTTTTTTGCCGGTGATGTCAGACATTTTTCGGAAAATTCTCGAAAACGACTACAAATTGCTGGTTATGCAGTTCAAAAACTTTTGTTTAAAAGTCCTGGTGCAGAAAGCAAGTCAAAATGCTGCAAGCAAGTTCAAAGCTAGTCCCAAGACCGTAAAATAGCGACGGGCAACGCTATGACCATTCAATTTCAATGCAGTTATCAGGAGAATGCAAGCTACTACGAACTCAAATAGAGAAATATAGCCTAAGTGGGAAAACGTTTCCCCCCGTTCTAACAGAAGAAAACTGATTTCCATGAGGATATCTTTCAGCGAGATGCATTCACGTGGGTCGCATGCAAGTCAGTACCGGCAATAAACTATCACGCTCCCAACTTCCAAGCTTTCACTGACCGAGATTTTGAATAATTATATTACTATGTGTAAGCAGACGTTCGATATGTCCATACATGGCATACACATGTAAGGGTTGAAACAGTTGTTGGTCAACTATCTATGTCTATAGAGGAGAATTTATGTAGGCTACATAATGTGTAAGCTTATACATGCATGTATACGTTGTATAAAATATATAATTATGTAGGCTACATGTAGGGGATAAGCAATGGAATCACCCAGACTAGCATGCACACCTACGTAGTACGTATACAAAATAACATACCAAGAAGATGCCAGGTATAGTCTGCATGCACTGGTCCGCTGACCAACTGGCCAGATGCCACGTGGACAGAGATAGGCAGACGTACAACGACAGAGAGAGAGAGAGAGAGAGAGAGAGAGAGAGAGAGAGAGAGAGCAAGGTGGTAGGGCAGACGAGTAACCATACCGACCAACCTGACCGCGCACTATCCTATGAGCTGTTATGGTCTGGGTGCTTTGCTAGAAAGAGAGAATGATAATAGATCTTACAATAGATTCAATATGTAAGAAGTTCAAAGTCATTACCATTAAGACAACAATCTATTAATCTATTGTCGTCCTCTTATTTCTAACTTAAATAACCGCTACTGAGCGTTGTAAGAGTGTTGGGCCTAACGGTCCGATGATGAGCAGGTCATGTCTCTGGCATCGGCCACCAGGGACGCACATCATCGCCGCCCGTGCCGTGCTATTATAGTCAGCGTCCACTACCCGCTACACTGCAAGTCGCTGACGCCGTGCACCTATAGTCACCGGCGACCTAAACGCATCCATAGTCACGACCTTACACCCCCCTCTACACCTATCCGACGCTACAAGTGATCTCCTACGCTACATATGTATGTATGTATTGTATGTATGTATGTATGTATGTATGTATGTATGTATGTATGTATGTATGTATGTATGTATGTATGTATGTATGTATGTATGTATGTATGTATGTATGTATGTATATGTATGTATGTATGTATGTATGTATGTACTACGTATGTATGTATGTATGTATGTATGTATGTATGTATGTATGTATGTATGTATGTATGTATGTATGTATGTATGTATGTATGTATGTATGTATGTATGTATGTATGTATGTATGTATGTATGTATTTATGTATGTATGTATGTATGTATGTATGTATGTATGTATGTATGTATGTATGTATGTATGTATGTATGTATGTATGTACTACGTATGTATGTATGTATGTATGTATGTATGTATGTATGTATGTATGTATGTATGTATGTATGTATTTATGTATTTATGTATTTATTTATGTAATGCATGTATGTGTGTAAGTATGTATGTGCACTGTGTACGGATGAAAAGTAGAACACAAAACAAAGTGTCATAACTCGGTCAAAACGTTTAGGATTTGTCTGAAATTTTAAACACAACAACAGAGACTATATTTACACGAGAACCTGTAACCGATTAGAAATATTCGTGAATCGTGAGTTTGTAAAATTTATGAGCGTTTGAGATGCAGCACCCAAAAATGGAACTTCGCTAATTTAGGTAAAAATGTTACGTTGGCTATCGGTCTAAATTATTTGGATCATCCAAGTGAATACCCTCGCACTTAGGTACTGGAACCAGGATTGACCTTTTCTCCGATACACGAAGGATGCCATCACGGAGAAAATCATTGCAGAGTACTGTTAAAATTTGAAGCAAAATATCCACGAATTTATAGTCACGGTCATAAAAGGATTGAATTCACCAGTTTCAGATATGAATATCTGCCAACTCTTCATCTGGGGACTGACTAGAATAACCGCATCTCAGATGTTTTGTGACCTTGCGGATGTTCAAGAAAATTTTGCGTTAGGCCTAATGATGATGAAATCTGATCCTTTGTCTTCAGTTATCTTCCACCACTACGGTACTTCAGTGACTCGTCATTTCTCTGCTGCTCTTCAAATTTATTTGCATCTGCCAATTGTCTTTCATCATTCGTATTCTCAGCAATTGACAGCAAACAAATCTCTCATACTCGTATTCACTTCACTATCGCTTCCAGAATCATCAAAATCATCACGTTCACATGCAACCATCTCTTCTTCAATTTCATTGTTCCCATATGTTACTCCTTCTTCTTCTTTAACACTTTGTTCATCTTCGCTCTATGTGTCATCTTCTAGCAAATTTTCATTTAATTTTTCTTCTCCTCCTTCTTCCACGTCTCTTCTCCGACTCTGAGCTCTCGTAGTCACATTCACTTGTAATTCTCCTTGCAATACACTCACTGGTGGAACCTCCTTCACTTCTGCGATTATCTCTGGATGTAGCATGAACTTTTCTTTGTTATCTTTACACAAAACTACACCGGAATACTGGCACATACCAAAGTAAATATGGCGCAATATTTACTTCCTTGCCCTTTAAAATTTAAAGGTTGTCAACCGGTGTGTCGCGACACACTATATTAAGTGTGCCGCGAATAGACCGGCGATGTGTCGCGTAAAAATGGTGTGTGGTTGGTGTGTCGCGAAGAATATTATAGACGCGTCGCGAATTTTACATAATACGCCCGTCGTTCTTGCATTACATTGACTTGCTTACCTTTGCAGCTTAGCAGGCGTAGACTGTGAGAATTCGTAGTAGGCTACTCTAGCCTATATCTATTCCATTTCACCGCCATCAGGAGCGACAGTGTTTTGACGGTTTTTAACTTCTTTATCTCATGCTTTCAAACTATGCTTCGAAATATTAGGATAGTTTGAACTATAATTATGGATAATTGATGATGACTGAAATGCTCTTTTTACCTAATTTTTAAAAAAATACCGGTAGCTGTCCGTAGCTCAGTTGAGAGAGCGCTGGTCGTTAAACTGAGTGTCATCCACTCGACCCGGGTTCGAGCCTCACACAGGGCATTAATTTATTAAAGTTTCTGTTAGCTGCCATTGGCGCTTTCCTGTTGTGTTGTTTGACTCGGGTTCTGCTGAATTAAGATAGCCCCTCCCACTTCTGGCTTGGCCGAACCAGAAGTGATCCAGCACTTAGGCCATTAGTGTTAAGTTACCGAACCCACTGCTGTAAAGCCGACCTGCGTGTCGTGCTATAGTGGGCCGTATTTCGTATAACCTGTACCTGTAATCATTCTGCGGTTTGTCAGATTGAATCATTAAAAGGAAGACTATTATTATCCTATCATGTAGGTTCTTGCATAATAATTAGCTGGCCATTAAATGTTTTAAACCAAGTTAGCTTACAACGGCAATGACGACTTTAAATCTGCCTTTCATACAGTGTCGTGGACAAGGGGGGTTTCGGGGGTTTAACCCCCATTGACCTAGGAAAAAAGTGTTTTAAAGGTTATTTATCCACTTAAATAAGAAAAACAAAACAATTGCTTGTAGTAACAATTGTTTTTCTTACATTATTCTCTTTGTTACTTTATTCCCTAATGATTTACTGTAATACTGTTGGGTTTGTGTCAGAAAGGGCCTCCGGCCAGGTCATAAAACCCCCACTCACCATAATAAATTCGTGGCTACGCCACTGGTTTCATAGGCTCCCAACCTATATCTCGCTCGATCTGTAAGCCAGTGTATTTCTCCCAATCAAAAAAGAGAAGATTCTGTGCGTCTGTCCTGTCTGTCTGTCTGTTTGACCGCGATGCATTTCCATGTTTTTTTTTAGCTTTTCACTCCTTACCTTTACTACTGTGTAGGTCTGGGCATGGGACCACAGTGGGAGTGTTGACGAATCTCTCCCACCATGGGACTAGAGTGTGGGCGAAAACCCAAACTTTCGCAATTTCCATTCCGTCGCCATAGTTTCACAGCTATTCACCTGAAACGTTGCAGCTCGACAGAATGCTACCGGAGTTACCACGCCCCCACCCAACACACACTTCGCCCCGCAGGGCCGGGTTAGTCAGGGTATTATTGGGAGTGGAAGAAAAAGATTTCCGGGAAAAAGAGATTTCGCGGGTGGCGTACTGGTTATAAACCACAGAGGAGTTGGCAGCAAGTGGAGGTCGCAGTGTGGTGGGGTTAGGTGGGGTGGGGTTATGGAGCAGGGTTGGGTGGGGCGAGGTTGAGGAGCGGGAGGATGGGGCGGGTTCGGGTGGGCAAAAACAGAAATTTACCGGGCAATGCCGAGTACCACAGAGAGATGGGCCGGCGGGTCAAGGGGTCGGTGGGTGAGTGGGAATGGAAAATAAGTGGGGTGGGGAGCAGGAATGGTGGGATGGAGTGAAGTGAGTGTGGGGAAGTAGAGGATTGGTCGGGAGCGGGATGAATCCTAAATTTCCCAGGCCACGCCGGGTACCCAGCTAGTATTGTATGTATGTATGTATGTATGTATGTATGTATGTATGTATGTATGTATGTATGTATGTATGTATGTATGTATAGACTGCACAACCACAGTTTCGCGGCTATTAACATTTAACGCTGCAGCTAGACAGAGGGCCAATAGGACAACTCATTGTAGTGGTTGGCCAATCCCCTCACCCTTGCTTTAAGGGGGGGGCCAAAACGCAAAATTTCACTAACAAAACGACAATTTCAACACCTATAGGCCATACTTTCGCAAGTCTTCACCTGAAACCTTGCACATAGACAGAGGGCGACCAGGACCACTCCGCCGTACACTCCTGGCCCGAAGTGGGTCGAAGTGGGTGGGGCGGAATACCGATATTTTCCGGGCAACGGCGTTCACGGTCACATTTTTGCACTTATTAACCTCAAATCTTCCAGTTGGACAGAGGGCTAGTAGAGGACCACCCACATCCGCCCTTATACTGCCGCTGGGCTGGGGCGACCAACAAAAATTTCCCCCAGCAATGCCGGATATCGCAGCCAGTGTGTTAATGAAGACGCTTAACTTTGCGACGATTCGTTGTGTGTAAACAATTGGCTGACGATAGATTGTTCGTCGCATGATTTTGTGGGTAGGTAATGTAATTTAAGAAAGTGCACATGCTCATGCTAGTTGATGTTTAAGAAATTAGAAGACAATAGTAGATAGAGCTGAACATTTACAGTTGAACTGTGAAGTAGATAATTATAAATCATTATAATTTAGGCCTATAGCTAGAATGATTTATGGTTAAGCCTACGGTCGAAAACAGAGTTGAATTCACCAGTTTCAGATCTGAATATCTGCCAACTCTTCATCTGGAGATTGACTAGCCGCACCTCAGATGCTATTTGACCTTGGCGGATGTTCAAGAAAATGTTGCGTCAGGCCTAATGATAATGAAATCTGAAGTGCTTTTAGTAATTCGCCATGATTGTGAAGAGTTGCCAGATAGGCTATTCAGCATATAGAAAGCCAATGAGAAGTAAAGAGATTCAAGGCACTTCTTGGAGTGTCATATTTCAGGACAATGCAATGCGCTTTAAGTTTAATGCCGGTGCTTACGTTGCAGAATATGCATTGACATTGTTTGATTTGTGCCTTATGGCTTCATTGTTAACTATTGTAGTTTGATTGTTTGATTGTTTTCCAGTTCAATTTCACAGAGTACAAAAAGACATTTTTTAATCTTTGCAGACATTTGTTTTTCAATGCATTATCTAAAGTTCTAAACTTCGATTTCGACTAAAAGTACCAGGATCTGAATGATTCATAAACGTTGAAGCTAATCAACAATTTCATTTGTAAAGTCTTCACATCAGTTGGTGTGCGAACAACAACCAATGAGGACAAAAGAAAGAAGAAAGCTAAGTCTAAATTCTAAAACTGTTAAATGGTTTGCACGGATGCACACGAGCCACGTTGAATTGGCTTATTTGCCGTATCCGGCTGGGAATTGAAGACTGAGAGACGGGCACTTGTATTGGACCAAGGTGTAGGCATTATCTTTCGCGCTCACGATGGCGGTACAGCTATGTCTCTACAAAAAGTACGACACATATACGGATATAAAATTTAAAAAGTGTAGGCGTGCTTTTATTTAATCTAATTTAATCTTCTGGAACGATTCTAGGCTTATCTAATTTATATGGCCTACATTTAGAACGTTTTTTATCTTGATTTCCAACTGGTGACGCTTTAATCGTCGTTGGCAACGGACACTAAGACATTAATTTTTATCAGACTTAATAGTTACTGATTATTATAATAATTATAGTCCACTTCATCGTGTTTACTAACAACGAAGTTCTATCTTAGTCCACTGGATCTCTTCATATTGTTTCGCAGACGCTACTGCCTGACATTGGTGGTTGCAACTTGATGAGATGCCCTGTTTCTCTACTTTTATGTTCAACCTCCTATTTAAAAACCATATTGTCGTTTCCCAATGTATCTCATACCTTCATCAATTATTACTCTTTCCAGAATCTCCAGATGGCAATGACAGCATTTTAAGCTGTCAACTCAACAAAATGGCTATGCTATTTTAGTGCTGATAAAAAATGGTCTTAGACTTCAATAAATAAAATTACGATCATAAAAATGTGTTATCGAATTTCCATATTGTAATGGTGTCATTTCACAATGTTTAGCAAAATTAGGGGAGAGCGGGGCATAACGGGATATTTAAGGCATTTTGAAGTTTACATCATATAATTAATAAGAAATCAGTGCTTCTTTGTACTCACATTATGCAGGCATATATAACGTACGACATCGATTATAAAACTTTATGTAAGCATCAACAACACAGGAGATAAAAAATTTACCAACAGGTTCCAAAATCCCGTTATGCCCCACCACCTGAGGTTAAATGGGATACCTATCTCAACATGCAAAATTCTATGCTTTCAAAAAAGTACCGCATATTTTTTTTATTATTGCTCGTTTTGTAATGAAAACACTGATTGAGACGTGAGGGGGTAATTTGAACCCATGACATAATTATTACAATATAATAAATATGGAAAAAAATTGCTGTATAATCAAAAAATGGGGCAAAATGGAATATCTGTATCACATTATGCCCCATTTTACCACAATTGTAAACTCGCCATTTTGAAGCAAAATACTGAACTTGTAGAAATTTTCAAATGGGAATATATGACTTTATATTTTACCCTGCACATGGATGGTATAGGATAAATTTAATATAGCTCCACTGTTTCTAGACAATCCTTGGATTATGCACGTACCTTAAATTGGAGAGCGTGAAAATAAACTTTTAATCATAAATATTGCACGACGCTTCGGAATCGTAAATGCTTTCGTCCCTCACCTTCAAAGATGCATTACTTCCGTTTGAATTTTTTTCGTATTTTAAAAATAATTAAGATCGACAATAATGAAGTTTCCCGTTACGCCCCGGTATCCCATTATGCCCCGCTCTCCCCTACTCTATTATTTCAGTTTTGATCAGAAAGGAGTGTTTAAGGATTTCAAGGAAATCAAACCAATCATAATTACAATAATAATTTCCTCATGTATCAAGATCAGCCACTCGGACCTGCAGCTGCTAGACTAGTATAATGAAATTGCTATAAATGATATGCAAACCGAGCGAGAATTGCCAAACTACCAACATTGGAAGTCATACAGTAGGCCGAATGGTTTGTTTTACTAAGTCTTCAGAAAAAACCAAACAGATTTTGAAAGTTGAGAGTCTGAAATTTGAAGGATACCACTGGAGAGAAGCCACTTAGTCGTACACAACAGTACTGGTATTAGTACAAATATTAAGAGTAAATTAGCCTACTCATTGAAAATGATAGTACCATATATTATAATAGTAGATAATATCATCGTAATTATAATAGTAAATAATTTCACGGTATATTATATCAGTTCATGTCATACAAAGATTTAAACAGCAACTATGAACTATCAGCATTTTGTCAAATTATTTTTCTGGCGAAATTCATTTCTGGGGGAACTTGCCTGCCCCTAGAGATGTCTTAATTAAACACTGGCCATCAGGTACAAAATAACTTGAAGGGGCACTATATCGAGTGCACATACAAACAAACTGATTAAGTTTCTGCCATTATTTCACGATGTTTTAATTAAACACTGAGCCTGCGACATCAGTAGAGCATCAGCCGGTCTTCTGTTATTATGTTCCAGAGAGTGGATAACATTAAATTTTGGTTAGCTTTTGAGAAAGCTTTTTCGGCTTTGCACTAAAAACTAGAAATGTCATGCGACACGCCGAAAACTGGGAGGGACGTTCTATGAAAATTTCAAATGGGGCATGGCCCGATTGGACCCCTGGATCCCCCTGAACATCTCTACTTCTCTACTATAGGCCTTCTCTGATAAAGACCTATTTGAACAATTCACCCATAAACAGATAAATTGTCCTACCTCCGATTATATTTATCTTTGTTTAGACAGCAATCTCCTCAAGCACGTTTCACACACTTCATTACGGGAGTACGTAATAAAGATATATTTACCTCCAAGTTGCCAAAATTCCAGGCGTCAATCTGGATGTTCAGTTCGATGTAGGTAGCGCCTGGCAATACGTTCAAAATTCCCAGTACGCTAAGCCCACTGGTCTGTCATAACAAGAAGGAAACACAATCGCAATCACTACTTTTGGGAGTTGAGTCGTGATGTACTATAATTATGCAATCATCATCATCATCATCATCATCATCATCATCATCATCATCATCATCATCATCATCATCATCATCATCGTCATCGTCATCGTCATCGTCATCGTCATCGTCATCGTAGTCGTCGTCGTCGTCGTCGTCGTCGTCGTCGTCGTCGTGATCGTCATCATCAATGCGCTGAAAATCCGTCGGTGTTTAATGCACATTTCGTCATTATTTTCCATAGTCCCCTATCCTGTGCAGATGTAGTTAAGCTGTATAGGTCTTGGTTGCAACTGTCCTTGATGTCATCCATCCACTCCCTGTTTGGTCTTCCTCTTCTCCCCTTGCCGTCCATACTTTCAAAAATCACACTTTTCATCTTTTGTGCAGTCGTTATTCCATGTTAGCTGACTGCCTAAATAGACAAACTCTGTCACCTTATACCAGAGCTCTGCGCCGACTTGAGAGTGTCGGCGGCGGCGCACCGGTCATTTTTGGTCGGCGGCGGCGGCGCGCCGACATACAAAAATCGGGGGCGACGGCGCCCTTTAGATGTCGGCGTCGGCGGCGCGACTCGGCGTCGTGGGATTAGTGCTCCAACGTCGCATAGCCTACTTTTTTAAAATCTGTTACACAAGCAACATATGTTATAAAGATTTCCGTGATCAGCAATTATTTTTGGCAATTACCTGGCCTTAAATTAATATTCGCGAGAAACAATAATTCTCAGATTAGACGTTCAATAACAAAATTCTATAAAGGGTTGATTTAAAATCCACGTGACAATGTGTTCAAATTCAGGCCTCCAGCTTACGTAACCTACTAATAGCACTTAAAGGACTGTTTGCGCAGTGGCAGCGTTACCTGCCTGTTTACTCCTGACCTGCCTTATGACCCGTGAAAAATTCTAGAGGCCCATTTTTCTTGGCGCGACCTGCTGAAATTGTATTAGTGCATGCATGCAAACATGCATACATACACACATACATGCATGCATACTTGCATACATAGATTATATGCATACATGCATGCATGCATGCATGCATGCATGCATGCATGCATACATACATACATACATACATACATACATACATACATACATACATACATACATACATACACACATACATACATACATACATACATACATACATACATACATACATACATACACACATACATACATACGTACTGTGTTTGCTTAGAAATGTTTGTCTGCCACAAAGTGGGAGTTATTATGCAATCTTATCAACAGATGAGGGTGCATGCAATTTTTTAGTTTTCCATTGTCAAAGCACACTGAGTAGCAAACTTGATTAGAATTCACCACCGTTTTTATTTATCGGCCAATAATCCGAACGACTTCCACGCGAAACTCTTCGCATCTTCTTTGAATCCAATTGCTATGCACACGTCTTTCGATCTAAGCAAGCCAAGTCACCCTAAGTTACACTTGTTTTATGCGGAAAATGTTTTTATTTTCCTAATCTGATCCCATTCGTGAGACGTTGCTCAAATTGCTGACAAAATAGGCCATTTGCATAACATTACTCCATTGTACATATAGACAGGCCTATTAATGTTCGAAAGCTTAATTAATCACCAATTTCACATAGGTCACGTACAACGTAGGAGTTTGATACTGGCGAGAAAAATTGTAATTAGGTTAACTGGCCGGCAATGGAGAATCACAAGCCTGTAGACACGATCAATCGCCTACATAAACTTGCAGAGCGCCACCTCTTTGCAACGTAATAGTAACGTGTATCCTAATACTAGAGGGCAGACGGTTCTGTTCCATCCTAGCGGACTATCAGGCAGGAACGCACAAACGGCATAGCATTCACTTAGGCATACATGGAATTCTTTTAACCTTTGTTGATGCCACAATTCAAATCGAATCACAAAATCCACAAAAGTATGAACATTAAGGGCAATGTTCGAAAAGTCCAAACGAATAGGTAGTATCATAGGTTTCATAGCATTGATGCAAAAACGGTGTTACCAGGAAAAATCGAAGCAGATGAGAGAAAGATTCTATTTTCTCTGACGCAGCAATTTTTTTCGCAAAATCATGCAAAAGATGAAAAATGCAACGAAAAGAAATAACCGAATCCACGTGGCATCGGCGGCGCGCCGACGAATTTTCGGCGGCCGCGGCGTTGGCGCGCCCACTCAAAAAAATCGGCGGCGGCGGCGCCCACAAAGTGTCGGCGGCGGCGGCGCGGCGTGGCCGGCGCAGGGCTCTGCCTTATACAATGTAATAACTATAATTATATTCTCATTATAAAAATACACTTTTACATCTGCTTCAAGCGTAGAGCTTAATGGCGTTGATGAAGTTTAGGCACAAATTTGCTAATAACCAGAAAGGAAATTGTTGTTTCTTGAGTTTCGAGTCTTCCAATCAAATTTATCAATGAAGTATTTTATTAAAAATATGAACTTCAATATCGTTAGGAATAACATTTAAAAGAACAATTGTAACCGTAGCTATAATGTTACTTCTATTAAAATTAAAAAAATGACAAGACTCTCTCTAGCAGTTGGTAGTAACAAAGCGCATCTAGATTAAAAGAATTCAGGTTATTTTTAACGCAGCCGACGAATAATTAATTATAAATCAATGTGATTCTTTTTGTGCAAGCAAAAAATTGCATTCCTATGAAGACCACTTTTGTAGATAAGAGATTGCTACTTTAATCATCGGGACAGTACCCGTACAACATTTTTTTATATACCTTCTTCTGGCAACTCTCGATGCTGAACAGTTTGGTACAGTAGTTGGTGTTGGAGGTAATGAAGCCGACGACGAAGTAGGCACTGCTTGCGGCGATTTCTTTGCCGTTTGAGCCTAACCCAAAGAGATTAAGATTTCCAAGGCCAGGGATATCTATTTGCGCAGCCGATGGACGGACTTGGCTGAGGAGCGCCACTGCAGCGATGAAGAAGAGCGACTTCATGTTGTCAACGAAGATACAACCGACTTCGGAAGAGAGTGGTGAAGATCAATGCGTCTGGAGATCTGCTTCGGATGACTTCTTCCAATCGCTGTCCAATGACCAAACGGGACAGCAGAATTTATAGGAAATAGTTGAACCATTAAACAGATTTACGACACCCCGGGTTGTTTGTCTTGCAAGACATCTGCTGCCCTCTGTGATAAAGACGTCGACTGATCTGCTCCAGAGACACGAGTTGGTCTGCTCGCATCTTATCCTCGCTGACGATAGGCACATGCTAGTGAAATCACGAACACTGTCTATCGGGTATAATAACTATAATAAAATACAATATGTAACGTAACACGTGTCACTGCTCAGTCACTCTCAAGCTTCAGCGCAAGGCAAAATTTTTAGTGGGGTTGAATCAAAGATGTTCAGCGTTTAATGGGAAAATGGATAATTGCATTTAGTATAATTTCAGGGTATATGCCTCCGAATGGCTAAAAGCTGCCTTAAAGCAGTATGGAAATCCTTCGAAATCGCTCAAAGCGTGGTTTCTAATTATCTATAATCTATATAAATAAAGAGAAGATTCTGTCTGTCTGTCTGTCTGTCTGTCTGTCTGTCTGTTTGAACGGAATGCATTTCCACAGTTTTTGAACTTTTCACTCCAGACCTGCACTACTGTGTAGGTGTTGGCATGAGACACCCAGCGCTGGGTTGGCGACTCTCTGCCACCATGGGGCCAGGGTAGGAGGCAAATATCCTAATTTTGCTCTAATTTTCGCATATAAAATTTCATTCCCATGCCATAGTTTCACAGTTACACAGATTTTTACACGGGCCACCTCACCTCCACCCAGCACACCTCGGCCCGCAGAGGCCGGGTGGGGCAGGGGTGAGGGTGGGGATGGGGTGGGGACGGTGAAGGAGAAAATTTTCCCGAAAACCCTAATTTCACGGGTGGCGTACTGGTGGAGGTCGGAGTGGTGAGGTGGGGTGGGGCGGGAGAGAGGCTTGGGAGAGGGTACGGGGATGGGGAGGGTTGGGGTGGGGGGAATTTGTCCGAAAACCCAAATTTCACCGGTGGCATTACGGGGGAGGTCGGAGTGCGGTGAGTTGTTGCAAGGTGGAAATGGGGCTGGTGGGTAGATGTTGGGGTGCGGTGGGGTAGGGTTGCAGGTGAGGATGGGGTGGGGGTGAGGGGGAATTTTTCCGAAAGCCCTAATTTCATGGGTGGCTGACTGGTGGAGATCGGAATGTTGTGGGGTGTGGTGGGAAGGGGGTGGGGGAGGGGATGAGGGGTGGCGGGAATTTGTCCGAAAACCAAAATTTCACGGGTGGCGTTCCGATGGAGTTCGGAGTGCGGTGGGGTGTTGTAGGGTGTTGTAGGTGATGGTGGGGTGGGGGCCGGGGAGAGGTGGGGTGGGGTGGGGTGAGGATGGGGTGGGGTGAGAGGAATTTTTTCCGAGAACCCTAATTTCACGGGTGGCGTACGAGGGGAGAGAGGGGAATTGGGGTGAGCGGTGAAGGTGGGGGCTGGGAAGGAAAATTTCACGGGTGGCGTGCCGGCGGAGGTCGGAGTGTGGTGCGGTGTTGTGAGGTGGGTGTTGGGGTGGGGTGTGGTGTGGTGGGGTTGTGGCCGGAAGCGGGTCGAATCCTAAATCTTTCTGGCAACACCGGGTACCGCAGCTAGTTATAAATAAAGAGAAGATTCTGTGTGTCGGTTTGTCCGGTGATGCATTTCAACAGTTTTTGAGCTTTTCACTCTAAACCTTCACTACTGTGTCCGTCTTGGCATGGGACACCCAGTGGAGGGGTTCGCGAATCTCTGCCACCATGTGGGCCAGGGTGGGGCAAATCCCCCATTCTCGCTACTATTTCAGCCGTTGCCATGCATATTTTCACATTTATTTACCTGAAATGTTACAGATATAGACAGATTTTTACACAGGCTACCTCAACACCGCTATGCACATTTCGACCAGCAGGTGCCGGGTGGAACAGAAGTAGGGTGGGAGAGGTGTTGAGGGGTCGGGGAGAAAATTTTCCTGAAAACTCAAATTTCACGGGTGGCGTACCGGTGGAGGTCGGAGGGTGACGTGTGGGTTTTATGACACGAATGCTATTCAGATGACCTTAATTTTATCAATGTTCCTTTTTTCTGTCTATCATTTCTCTCCCAAATTGTTCCAAGGATGCCTGTTATATTTTTTAGATGTATACTTCGATTACTGAATTGCATATATGATTCTTTATGAATGTTCGCGTTGTATTCTGTTCTCATTCAATGTTCCCGCGTTCAGTTCGTTTGCAGGCGATTCAATAATACATAGGGGAGAGTTGCCTAGAATGGACCGTTGCCTTAATTGGACCACAGCCATTTAACACCCTATAGGCGCATTTTTTCTTCGTTTTCAAATGTTGTATTCTTGCGCGATTGAATATTGATCGTACCGCCGCAATCAGTTTTAAGGAATTCTAAGCATTTATTTAGTTGCGGTAAAAACTATATTTCACGTAGTTTTGATTAATTTTTGCCCTACCTGACAATGAGTGTAGGCAATTTAGGCAAGCTTTCAAAATTGCAGTCACGTTTGTTTTAATCATAGCCAGGTTTCATGTTTAAGCAACAATACTCGATTTAGCGCTAAGACTGACACCTGACAATGTGAGTAGAAGTAGTCCGTGTTGCCTGAAATGGACCACATTAAGTCTCCTTAATTGGACCGATAATTTGGGTGTGGTCCATTTAAGGACACCAGTACTTGCAATGTTATTGGGTAGGGTCCATTTTAGGATACCGGTACTTGCAATGTCCCGTTGTGATTCTTTAAACAATTACAATACCCTCTTTTGGCATAAGTTTTATCGAACAACAGTCGACAGTGTGGCATGGGATTTGACAAGCATAGAACGAATAATTTCAAAATATGCAATAAATGTCAGTTGTAGGTTTAATAGTTTCATAACAGTTGCTCTGAAGCAATACACTGCTAATATAGATGAAGATAATGTTCCTCTGTGCGAACTGCGCGCAATTCTTCTTGTATTAGATATACTCAAATAGATTTAACTGAGTACTAATGTAAGACTTCACAATCACTTATTCCCAATATTAGCTAGGCCATATTATTTCACTATATAGAGGCCTATATAGTCTATATGTAGACCTGCACTGGTTATTATGGCAAAGTACTCCTAATTGGTCTGCAGGCAGAGGTTATGCCAGTCATATATTAAGTTGATTTCAGCTACTGCAATTGTGCCTTGATATTTTTAACTGTAGGCTATGGTTAAACACTAAGTGTTTTAAAACGTTTCCCTTGCTTTTTGGGAAAAATTTCCTTTTAAAAATGTCTTTAAAATATTGTGTCCCATTCAGGGCAAATGGTCCAATCAAGGACACCATGCGGTCCATTCAAGGAAACAGGTTGCCTTGATTGGACTTTTTAGGGGTACCGATTTGTTTAGTTATTTCTCAAAAATCCACGAATATTTTTTGTCTTTTGCTTATTAATAACATAGATGAACAATCAACCAAGCATATGGCATCCTTTCCTTTTAGAAATTCAGTAGCATTTATGCAGCACACCTAAGTTTGCCTTAGGTGGTCCATTCATGGCAACTCTCCCCTACGTACTTACTTACTTAGAGTATTAATATCTACGATTAAGGTCCTTCAAAAGACTCTATATAAATATTGGTATTAGAATACTTTACCGGCTGAAGAAAGTACAGAGATAGAGACGCCAGGTTGTAGACCACTCAAGAAATCAATCTTGTCATATTTTCGCAGATTTTGCACATTGCTCTGTCGCCCGTGAAATTGAGGGACGTGAATACGTTGAATATCTGGGAGAATCAATACAATCTGTTTCAACGACATAAACTAAAATGTACTTTATGCCTCGTTGGTCTTTCTCGGTATCCATCACTGTGACTCAGCAAATCGATTAACAGATGTTCCTTTATGGCAAAGAAGATCGCAGGTAGACGACGGACCAATGTCTAACTTGAATTAGATGTCGATTTGCTTGAGTCATGCCTGGTGAGCCGAGATGCATCCTAGACCTTCCACTGGCTTCCAGCACATACATGAATTGATCACCAATTAGATGCTTTCTCCATCAATCCACTCTGACGTTCCTTCGAAGTACTTCAACACTCAACTTTAGGTACTCCGCAGTAATTACAATATAAGATCTTTTGGCCTTCATTTCAGCATGTTGTGCTTCTCTCTTTGAATAAACATCGGCCCAACTGGCCTATAGATTTTATTACGCGAATATTATATCGTACCGTTGATATCATGTATAGCCTGCTGCCTACCTTTTGTAAGCTCTTGTGCGTTTGCTAGCATCGTAAGAAAAATATTCCTTTTATAAACTGTAGCCTACAGGTTTTCTTACTGTCGCTATCAGTGGCTTGTTTGCGATACTTGATGCGTCTTCGGCGAACCATTCAACTGGTGTCAATCTGGTGTAATTACAATATAAGATCTTGTGAGGTTTCACTTTATTTTCTCTCCTTTTTAAAATGAAGAGTGGTTCCACCAATAACCACCCTTTTTCTGGATGGCATGACAATTTTGTAGTAAGCTTGATCAATTACGTTAATTCTTGGAAATCAATAAAAAAAATAACGGTACAAGACACAGGCTTGTCCAGAAGAAAAAAAACTTTAACTGTTTATGCCACAATGGAAGCAGTGATTAAGTTTACAGAAGCAATCGACCATTGCAAAACCACGGTTTTATTTGTTTGTTTCAGCAATTTGATAAGGCGTCCATTCAAGGTTGTCAACGCAGGAGCGCTCCCAGTCAGCTTCGGTCGATTAGTACGTGCTTAGGAACCGTGAAACATGAGACAGGGAGACCAATAGACATTTGGTGAAGATTATTAAGGAACCCGTTCCAAGTCGCAGGGTAAGTCGCTGAGAAGGCGCTGCATGATTCCATGTACGGGGGGGGCAATAATTTCAGCTTCAGTCGCTGAGTGGGGAGAGCAGCGGCACTGGACTTCTGTGGTGGAGCATCACAGCTCGTGCAGCTACATGTATATGCGGACTGAACCTCCAATACAGCGCCAATGTTGCCAGTGTTCGCACTCCGACAGAGCCAGTCCGAAGCCTAGGTAAAGGAGGAGGAGGGCGGCTCTGATCATCGTTGAAATGGCAGAGTCGTTAAAATGCAACAAACATACATGTAGATCTATACAGCGCGAGTCCAAAATAGAAATTCGGCAAGCGATGCGTTGAGGGTAAGGAAGCCTGGGAGCGCATGCGAGTATGTTACAGTAGTCATGCTCATTAAATCATGCATAGGCCTACATGTACATGCACGACGTGTGTAATAAGATTATGACGTATGAAATGAGATTATGGCGAATGTAATAAGATTTTGGCGAATGTAAGAGCATTATGGCGTATGTGATAAGATTGTGGCGTACGTAATAAGATTATGGCGTATGCGATAAGATTATGGCGTATGTAATAAGATTATGGTGTATGTAATAAGATTATGGCGTATGCGATAAGATTATGGTGTATGTAATAAGATTATGGTGTATGTAATAAGATTATGGCGTATGCGATAAGATTATGGTGTATGTAATAAGATTATGGTGTATGTAATAAGATTATGGCGTATACAGGGTGGGCCTAAAAAAAAGACCCCCCTAGGTTTTTCCTAAATATCTTGACCAAAAGTAAGAATTTCCAAATCAAATTTTACAGGCTTATAGACAATTCATATTTACACATTATAGCCAGATTTCATCAAAATATTTCAAACACGACAAACGTTACACCACTTTTAGTAAGGTCACCCACCGTTTTTTGACGATTCAAAAACGCGACGCAACAAAAAATTAACAAAAAAACCAATCTAATTATTCTGGCCACTATCTTGGCCAAAAGTAAGAATATCGAAATGAAATTTTACAGGCTTAAAGACCTATTCATATCTGCACATGGTGGTCAGATTCCATCAAAATATTTGAAACAGAACAAAGGCTATACCACTTTTAGGGAAGTCACCCACCGTTTTTTGACGATTCAAAAACGAAACGCAACAAAAAAGTAACAAAAACACGAATTTGTTTTTCATCTCAAATAATTGGTATCATATAGTCTTGATAATGCCAGATGATCATTATTATTACCATTTAAAAAAGAAAAGGGTACCAGCGTAGCTGCGCGTCACTGAGAAGTCACTTAGCAAGATGACAATCAAATTGGTAAATAAGGAATCTGTCAGATTAATCAACAGGTCCATCAAGAACTTTGCAAAGAGACTCAAAAGAAGTTTTGGCACTGGTGGTGGGCACATTGAACACAAGTTGTGAAGCACTACCAAGTTCATTTGACAACAGTTATTTGAGATATGACTTGATAAAATCGTGTTTTTGTTACTTTTTGTTGTGTTTCGTTTCTGGATCGTCAAAAAAACGGAAGGTGGCCTCACTAAAAGTGGTATAACTTTTGTTGTGTTTGAAATATTTTGATGAAATTTGGCCACCATGTGCAGATATGAATTGTCTTTACGCCTGTAAAATTTCATTTCGATATTCTTACTTTTGGCCAAGATATTGGCAAAAACCCTAATTTTTGTTGCGTTTCGTTTTTGAATCGTCAAAAACGGTGGGTAACCTCACTAAAAGTGATGTAACTTTTGTTCCGTTTGAAATATTTTGATGAAATCTGGCCACTATGTGTAAATATGAATTGTCTATAAGCCTGTAAAATTTCATTTGGAAATTCTTACTTTTGGTCAAAATATGGGTAAAAAACCTAGAGGGGGTCTCTTTTTGGCGCACCCTGTACAATAAGATTATGGTGCACATGCTACCGCAAGCCATATCTCATGACATTAAATCGATCGGTAGCGAGAATTGAGATGCATTGTTCCAACCCAATGCTCTCAGGGGCCCTGGCTAGCGGGTCCTTCGGCCCCTTTTGGGTCTGCTGCGTTCGTCAATATATTTGACGAATTTGTTTGTATGTGTACTTGCTATAGCGCCTCTTCAAGCTCTCAACTCAGAGGCGCTCCCGACTGCAGTGCGAACACAGCATCGGAGTTTCATGCCGAAGCGCTGAGCAATTGCGAGTGAAAGACTTACCCAAGGTCCGTACGCGGCGGCTTGAGGTGGATTCGAACCTGCAACCATCCAGCTGCAAGGCAACGAGCATACCCGCTCATGCCACCGCGCCCCAAATCTGCATCCGATCGAATTTGATGTAATTGCGACCCGCTCTGAGTTGGATGCGAAATAAATGGTATGTTATGTGTGTAATGTACATTGTAGGTATACATGTATTTAAGTATCTATTATGACGGCAGATTTCATGACTAATTGTATGTGCGATGTAGCCTACGCATAAATGTGTCGTATGAATGCACATGTACGTAGGGCGTATCTGTGCATCTTGTTTGTATGTAGTGTAAGTTGAAATGTTTTAGACCTGCATATTAATTCATGTGTAGATGAAATTGATATAGCGCCCTTCCTCCTAAGGATGCACAAATCGTTGTCAAACGGATACAACAGATGCGTTTATAGCGATTGTTAACGCTTGCTGAACAGAGTCGAAGGCCTATGGTTCATTAATCCTGTCGTAACCGGGGTGATTCATTTTCAGTCCACGTGTTTGATCGAATCAATCGAAATTTTAACTTCCGTTGCCACGTGGCAGCCACGTCGCACTGCGTTGCGCTTGAACCGCATAACTTTATATAATCTAATCTAATCCAATCTAATCCAATCCAATCTGATCTGATCCGATCCGATCTGATCTCATCTAATCTCAGCTCATCTAATCTAATCTAATTTAATCTAATCTAATCTCATATAACATTTATAAAGCGCTTCTCGCAACAGAGTTATTCAGAAGCGCTCTGAGTGAGACAGGTCCATGAAAAGAGAAAGGTCTTCAAGCAGCGAAAAGATGCAGGTGAATTTCCTACCAGAATCCTACCACGAATTTAAGAAGGAAGGTGATTCCAAATTAAACGACCAACAATAGCAAAAGCCCGATGCTGGGTTAATGAGGTTCGTGATTGAGGTACAAATAGCCTAGATCAAGACGGTCAACAAAACGAAGAGGGCGTGAAGGTCTTACAGAAAGATGCTTGCACATTAAGTCGCAGAGGCAAGGCCGTAGGCCGTAGCTGGGGCGGGGGAGGGGGGTGTTTTGGGTGTTTGAACACCCCCCCCCCAAATGTAAAATTGGGAAAATAATAGAATGCATTTACTAGCACATGATGCAAAAACCATGAAATGGAACCATGAAAACAACCCCGAAATAAAAAATGTAAAAAACTAGAATGAATTATTGGGATTTTCTGAAGATTTCGGCCGGATGCCTAAAATGTCAGAGACATGGACTATGCGAATGGAAGACATCAAGAGAATTGAAGCATTTGAAATGTGGTTATGGAGAAGGATAGAAAGAATCAGCTGGAGGGATCATATCAGCAATGAGGAGGTATTGAGAAGAGTCGGAGAAAAGAGAGCGATGATACACACAATTAGAGAAAGACAAAGAAGATGGATCGGGCACACACTCAGAGGAGACTCGATGCTACGAACAATCATAGAGGGAAAAATGGATGGAAAAAGAACGAGAGGCAGACCAAGACAAAGACTGTTAGATGATGAAAGATGGCTATCAGAAGCTGAAAATGAAAGCGCAGAACAGAGAAGAATGGAGACGTCAAACATTCGGACCTGCCTAAGGGCAGAGCACGGAAAAGAAGAAGAAGCCTAAAAAAGGGTAATCAGTTTTTCGGACGAGAAACTGAAGAAACACCCACCCCCTCCAAATCAAAGTCTGGGTGCGGCCTTGCGCGGAGGTATTTAGACACTAAGTCCTGCAGGGACTTAGTAACTATTAGCAAGACCTTGTATCTGATTCGGGCAAAGATTGGAAGCCAGTGAAGGTCACGAGTCATGTATGTGGAGATGTGCGAGCATCGAGGAAGTCGTGCGATAAGTCTATTAGCAGAACTTATGACAGATTGCACAGATGACAAGCGAACCTTAGGAAACCCAATTAGTAGGGAGTTACAGTTACTCAATTCGTGAGGAGATAAAGGCATGCACCATAGTCGTAAACAACTTGGAGGACACCGATCTTCTAATTGCCCTAAGTCGTCTCAACTGGTAGTAACAGGAACGAGTCAAGAGAGACAGGTGTTCAGTAAATGCAAAGCACTGTCAAGCGTGTCGCCCAGATCACGAACACTAGAGGAAAAGGTGAAGTCAGGAAATAGTGAGGCCAGCAATAATTGAATTCCACGCTTATGTAAATGTTGCTTTGTCCCACACCAGATCAATTGAGTTTTGTAAGGATTAAGGCTAAGTCGGCTCATCGTGGGAGATTACGAGAACAACATATTTTGATATCCTCTCATCCAGTTCACTCCTCAACCCCCACCAACCTGGCTTCACTAAACATCACTCGACAGAAACTCTACTTGTCTCTCTGTATAATAGACTGGTTTCTGCCGTCAGTCATCAGCAAGTCTCCTGCCTCTGTCTCCTTGACATCTCCGCTGCATTCGACACCATCGATCACAGTCTCCTTCTTAATCGACTCTCTTCTTCTTTTGGCGTCTCTGGCACTGCTCTACTCTGGTTCCAGTCCTATCTGTCTTCCAGATCCTTCTCTGTTAAAGCCTCCAGTCACTGTTCACAGCCCCTTCCACTATCTTGTGGCGTTCCTCATGGCTCCGTCCTGGGTCCGTTGCTCTTCATTCTCTACACCACTTCTTTAAGTCATCGCATAGAATTCTCGTCTGTTGACCACCATCTCTACGCAGACGACACTCAACTCTTTATATCGTTCTCCACTGGCTCTTTTCCACCTCCATTGCTCAACTTCTCAATGTGGTCAATCTAATCTCTAAATGGATGTCTTCAAACCTCCTCTGCCTCAACCCCTCCAAAACAGAGTTCATTATTCTTGGCCTTCCTGACCAAATCAAGAAAATCCCCGACCGTTCAATACACCTATCGACTAACTCTTCATCTCTTTCCTTTACTTCTGATGCTCCTGTCCGCAATCTTGGTGTGATGTTTGATTCGCATCTCTCCTTCCCTTACCACATCTCCAACCTATCGCGTTCCTGCTTCATGCACATCTGGGACCTCCGTCGCATCCGACTCATGCTCGATTTCAAGACTGCTTCCACCATTGCGACGTCCATCGTCCACTCAAAAGTTGACTATTGCAACTCTCTGTTCTTAAACCTTGACTCTTCGCAAAAATAAGCGCATCCAACTCATTCAAAATTCTCTAGCTAGAGCCGTCACCAGAACACCCAGACATCATCACATTACCCCATCCTCAAGTCACTTCACTGGTTGAAAATTCCAGAGCGAATCCACTTCAAAGTTCTCTCCTTAACCTACAACTCCTTACAATGCTCCCAGCCCAGATATCTTCGCGAACTGTTCACCATCCAGCCTACACGTTCTACCCGATCATCCGCCTGCCTTACACTTTCTCGACCGCCGATCACAAGTCATCTCAAGTTCTCCAACCGAGCCATATCCATCTCAGCACCACGCCTTTGGAATGATCTGCCTCCTGAATTCCGATCCTTATCTGTCCTTCCACCATTATTACTAATCGCACACCACAACCTTCCTTAGGCTCCTCTATCCATAACACCTCGGGCTTTTCATTCGAAACTTAAGACACTCCTTTTCACGAACTCTTACCCTATCTCATCTGATCCTCCACCCTCCAATTCCCGGCTACTAAGGGGGGTGTCCCCCCTTAGTAGCCATTCCGCCCCTCTGATCCTATGGTAACTCGACCCGGACCACCACGGACCACTCACGCGGACAACCCTTCTAACTCAACGTATTTGATCCTGATCATAATTATATGGTAACTCGTCCCGGACCACCACGGACTACTCTCACGGACAACCCTTCTAACTCAACGCAGCGCACGTGAATAAGCTGGTGCCCCGCGCTTGGCTTTCGAGTGGCACTTTAGAAATCTCGAGTTTACGATTACGATTATCGCCCACGTGCTACTATGAGTCAATGTCAGATTATACTGTTGACTGCAACGTGGATCCCACATGTGCGTTTATGGCGATTGTTAACGCTTGCTGAACAGACTCGAAGGCCTATGGTTAATTAATCCCGTCAAATTCGATGTGATTTATTTTCCATTCACGTGTCTAATAGAATCGATGAAAGTCTTAGCGGTCACCTGCCACGCGGCGGCCAGAGTATTACAGATCATATTGATATAGCGCCCTTCTTCCCAAGGATGCACAAATCGTTGTCCAACGGATCACACAGGCGCGTTTACATCGTTTATATAATGGTGTTTAAAATGTTATTTTTGTTCACGAACACACGACCGTAGACGTAGTAGTGTAGTAGCTGTCCCGGCAGACACTCGGCTTCATACTCGCACCTGTGGTCCCCTAGCAGTCGAGACCTCCATCCGGGTAGCATATTTCCAAAATGTACATAACAACTGAAACTATAGGTTTTTCAGCCAATCACGCGTTCTGATAATATTTTAAGCTGCTAGAGTCCACGGCCAATGAGAATCGTCGTAAATATATAATCGCAAATAATTTTCAAACATTTTTTCATTGATTTTGACAGTTTCAATCATTTATCCATAAAAATTATTCCTATGTAGATATGAAATTGGATTTTGACACAGAAATTCATCTGTAAGTGGAGTTTCATGCCAATGTAAGCAACCCTTAATAATATAAAGTCATCTTGATTCATGTTATCGATATTAGGCCGAGTTCTAGGTTAAGCCAATGACTTTCGTAATTAGCCTAATTGAACAGTGAGTTTCATGATGAGCAAATATTCTTGAATCAATCCTACAGTTCCCACTTCTATTTATGAAAGGGATAATTTTTCTCGTAGGCCTAAAGCTTATTTTCAAGCAGGCCAGATAGCCCTAGGCCTAATAGAAATGAAAAAATCAATGCTCTAAAATAAAACAATGTTTTGTAATTATTAAATAAGTCGGTAAGATGCAGATTGCCAGTCGCTTAAGCGCTCTAAATTTAGTCGGTCGCATAGCCTAGTCTATAAGTTTGATTGAGGAAACGAATTGTCGCTAAATAGGCTAGCATTCGGATTGATAAAATCAATTTGCGATGAAACGTAGGCTATTTGCCAAAATGAAGTTGTATAAATTAGAAAGATATGCGTACGATCTTATTGTGGCAGATGAATCAGGAGAGAAGATGCAGACACGGTTTACGGACTGGCAGACGACATTAGAAAGCAAAGGTCTGAAAGTGAACATCGCCAAGACAGAAACTATGGTCTGCTCAAAAACAGCTGAGACAATTAGGATTGTTTACACCACAAGAAAGGAACTAAAACAAACGGAAACTTTTAAATATCTTGGTTCAACAGAATGAATGCCCAGGGTGGCTGTGAGGTCGACATCAGAAACAGGATTCGGTTGGCTTGGCAGAAGTGGAGGGAGTTGACTGCAGTTCTATGTGATGCCACAATACCCATACAACTTAAAGGAAAGGTATATAAAACAATGGTCAGACCTGTGATGATCTATGGGCAGAGGCTTGGACAATGATGAGAAAGGGAGAGGGATTACTGGAGAGGACGGAGATGAGAATACTGCGTTGGATGCTGGGAGTTTCACTCAGGGATAGAAGCAGGAACGAGGACATCCGAAAGAAACTTGGAGTGGCGTGTGTCTCGGACAAGATACGAGAGGCCAGGTTGAGATGGTACGGTCATGTGATGAGAAGAGAGGAAGACAGCTGCCTGAAAAGAATCATACAGGCAGATGTCTATGGACGACGCAGTCGGGACCGACAAAGGAAGAGATGGGAGGATGCGATACGGGAGGACATGAAACATCTCAAACTAAAAAATGAAGGCACCAAAGACAGAGCAAAGTGGAAGAGGAGGATCCGAGTGGCTGACCCCTCCGTAGAGAGGGATTAATTCAAGCCTGAAGGAAAAGAAGAAGATGCAGGACTGACGAAAAATAATTGCGCTGTCCCAGGCTATAAATTTAGAGCGCTAAAGCAATAGACACATGTGAAAGGCTCGAGATTGTTTACACGCCATGGCTGCTGGTATGAGACTCGACTTCGAATCATTTGCTGACTTTTTTCATTTATTATTCAGTTTCAAAGGCCTATCGCTAATGCCTACATAGACTTGCGAGGAAAATGTTGCTAGAAGTTGAAAATATCCAACATTAAACAGTGAAGATTATTGAAAAGGAATCTTTATTTTACGATTAGTAACGACATTTCTTATTGGTTGTGGAGCGCTGACAGTTAAATATGTAGGCTATCCTGACGCGTGATAGGCTATAAAAAACTGCAGTTGCAGCTGCCATGTACATTTTGGAAATATGCTATCCGGACACAGTGTATGTTGGTTAGTGTGTATGTCTGTATGTATGAATGTATGTATGTATGTATGTATGTATGTATGTATGTATGTATGTATGTATGTATGTATGTATGTGTGTGTATGTATGTATGTATGTATGCATGTATGCATGTATGTATGTATGTATGTATGTATGTATGTATGTATGTATGTATGTATGTGTGTATGGTAGACTACTCAGAAGCGCTCCCAGTTGAAAAATTGCTAAATAAGGCAGTTTTTAAGCGAGAAAGGAACATAGTGGTGTGACCTCTAGGCAAAAGGCGAAATGCAACAGGGACCCCATTCCAAGTTCTAAAACCAGCCTAGAAAAAAACCTTGTATCCAACACAAAGGAACAGGAGCCCAGTATGACCTAAAAGATCCACAAGCCACAATGTGAGAACGATCCTGGATATAAGAGGTAAGTCAAGCAAGAAAGTTGCTAGAAAGGTCGAAAGAAGTAGAAAGCCGCTTTAAAAGATTAGCATGGTGCTCTGTATCGCATGCAGCACTTGCATCAAATAGTGCCAAAGGTGTAACCTGTGACTTGTCAATGGCCCCATAAATGTCTTTAAAAAGGCGCATAAGTAAAGTCTCCGTAGAGTGACCTATTCGAAAGCCTGATTGGAAAGTTGGCAGCCAAAAAGGTAGAGGGTGAGTTGAGCAGCTACAACCTTTTCAATAATCTAGGCTATATTAATAAAAATGTAAAAAGTTTGTTCCTAATCGAAGATCTCGGAAAGTACTTGACCGATTCTTTTTAAAATTTTCGCAATACGAACTCGAATACGATCGGGTTTGTATATTTTGGAAAAAGCGCTATCTTCCCGACATAAAAACATAGCATTGCATTCGATTCGACCAATTCCGATTTTAATCCTTGCACATCTGTCAGTCCATTTGCATTCGAATGTGGCCGCGTTTTTTATAGCGCATAATTATCCACGCGTCTTCTTATAGCGCATATGTAGCTGTCGGTTTGTATAAAATCAAGGATCCTTCACACAACGTGCCATTCGAATTTGAGCGGACGGGTTTTTATACGCATTTTTGGAAAAAAACACTTTGCATTAGATTCAGGCTATTTCTATTTGCGTTTGAATGCGGCCGTGTTTTTCTTATAGCGCATATATCTTTGTAGCTGTCGGGAAGGGAGGGGCGAGGGAGGATGGGAGGACGGGGGGGAGCGGGATTAAGAGGGAGGGGAGGGAGCGGACGAGATGGAGGGAAGAAGGGAGTGGAGGGATGGAGGAAGGGGGTGGGACGAAGGGGAGGAGGGATGCAGGGAGGGGAGGAAACGGGAGTGATGGATGCAGGGAGGGAGTGGAGGGCAGGGGAGTGGAGGGCAGGGGATAGGATGGGAGGGAAGGGATTTAGGGTGGGACAGAGGAACGGAGGGAGGGAGGCAGGTGAAGGGAAGTAGGTAGGAAAGTTCTTGACCGATTCTTTTTAACGCGTGGCCGTGTACAGCTAGTTTTAGATATAAATGCTACGTTGGCCATCGGTCTAAAATTTTTTGGATCATCCAAGT
>OX457040.1:16026173-16046173 GCA_949752735.1 Lumbricus terrestris | reverse complement strand
GCGAATCTTTTGATCTTAAAAATTAAATTATATCAGACAATATTATGATTCTATGAAGCGTCAAAAGTTATCGGATGCCCATAGCCGTAAGAGAAAACAGAACACTGACGTTAGAATAAAAAGAAATAGGGGTCGGTTTCCAATTATTTAAACAAAACTAAGACAACTTTATCTGTCAATGTTAGCGTCCAGTCGTCAGTTATAGTAGGGTAATTCAGACTACGCGACGCTCAATTTCGATGGTGAAATCAGGCGTACATGCAAAGCAGACAGTTGACTGGGGCGCCAAATTCTAGTGGGGAAGTCATTTGCACAAAAATGTATGTTAATAGCCTTTATCAAATTTAGCCATTGTGCTCGAAATTGAATTTTATCCAGCCTTCAGTGTGCTAATAACATAAATATAAATTACTCAGCTGAGTGTAAAGGCTCTGGCTGGTGCATCTTTGGACTCTCACGTGGGCTGGACAATTGAGTTTTGAGTGGGGATCTGAGGGCGCAAAATGTATGTTTTGCCTGAGTTGCCTAATGTATGCTTTGCCTATGGCGCCAAATGCATGCTGGGGCGCCAAATGCATGTTTTGCCTAGGGCGCCATTTTAGCTAAGGCCGGCCCTGCAAAGGCATGGGAATCTACCACCTCATTTTCCCAATGAGCATAGCAGCCAAAGACAGGAGAGGATGGAGAAGAATTTTCCAAAATGCGACCAACCCTTGTGTCGAGGAAGGTTGAAGGCAAGGCAAGGCACATCATTTCAAAAGCCTTGTTTCAGGTTTTAAAATGACACAAAAATTATTGCTGTAGCTTTATTCCAACCAAAGATATAAGGAAAAAGTGATCCATGCAATTAAACTAATTAATTAACCACTTAACTTAATTAAAACAAACTGATTTGCATATCAAGAACATTACATTAGTTCTAAAACTTGTGTTTTAAAAATTTGCTAAAATAAATTAAAATTTAAAACAAAAATTCTGCGCAAAAATAAATAATCACAAACATACTATATCCCTAAATATCGCTGGTGTGTAATTTCCGACTTAATGCTGATTTCGGTGTGGACCGCCACTATAATATCTTTGCTGACGATAGGCACGTGCTATAGTGAATCACGGCCACTGTCTCTCTGGTATAATAACTATAATAAAATACAATACGTAACGTAACACGTGTCACTGCTCAGTCAGTCTCAAGTGTCAGCGCAAGGCGAAAATTTTAGTGCGGTTGAATCAAAGATGTTCAGCGTTTTAGAGAGAAGTTGGCCTAAACATGACCCATACACTTGTATTTAGGGCACTTCACACACTCCCAGTCAATAAAATGAACCTGAGGCGTGCAATAAATGTTAGGATTTCCTTGCCTGAAGATATCAAGAAACACTCGACCCTCACTTATAGCATCGTTTTTCACGACTTATATGGTAATTTTTTAACAAGCAATATTTTAAAAAGATATTAAAAGTGACAGCAGAGACTATCTACAGATGCCAAATGTCTATGAAAATTGCTATCCTCAGTAAGTGTGCATTACTGCTATAGAGTGGGCCTAAATTGCCATACTCTAACTTTCAACAAAACGCGTTAAACTAAGGAACTTGAAGAGAACAACGCAATGTTAGGCGATGCACGGTGCCTACTGAAATCAACAGCAAACTGAATCATGAAACCTGAAATGGGAAAATGAGGTGGTGGGGGGTGAGATGAGGGCGTGGGAGTGGGCGGGGAATGTTTCGCGAAAACCCAAAGTTCACGGGTAGCGTACCGTGGAGGTCGGAGTGTGTTGGGGTGGGGGCGTGGGTGGGTTGGGTTGGGTGGGGCAGGGGTGGGGAGTGGGTTGTGAAGGGAAAATTTTCCCGAAACCCATAACTTTATGGGTGGCCTACCGATGGAGGTCGGAGTGTGGTGGGTTGTTGTGGGGTGTTGTGAGGTGGGTGGGGGTGCGCTGGGGAAAGAAAATTCTCGAGAATCCAAATTTCACGTTGGGCGTACCGGTGGAGGTCGGAGGGTGTGGGGTGGGGTGTGGTGTGGTGGAGGTGGGGTTGTGGCCAGGAGCGGGTCGAATCCTAAATTTCCCGGGCAACGCCAGGTACCCGAGTTATTTAGGAATAAGTTTGTCTCTGTTTTATGACACGAATGCTATTCAGATGACCTTAATTATATTAATGCTCTTCTTTTCTGTCTATCATTTCTCTCCCAAAATTTTAATTGTTCCAAGGTTGCCTGTTATGTTTCTAGATGTCTACTTGGATTATTGAATTGCATATTTCGATTCTTTATGAATGTGCGCGTTGTATTCTGTTCTCATTCAATGTTCCCGCGTTCAGTTCGTTTGCAGGCGATTCAGCAAAGTACATACTTACTTACTTATTAATATCTACGATTAAGGTCCTTCAAAAGACTCTATATAAATATTAGTATTAGAATACTTTACGGGCTGAAGAAAGTACAGAAACAGAGACGCCAGGTTGTAGACCACTCAAGAAATCGATCTTATCATATTTTCGCAGATTTCGCATATTGCTACGTCACCCGTGAAATAGAGGGACGTGAATACGTTGAATATCTGAGAGAATCAATACAATCTGTTTCAACGACATAAACTAAAATGTAGTTTATGCCTCGTTGGTCTTTCTCGGTGTCCATCACTGTGATTCAGCAAATCGATTAACAGATGTTCCTTTATGGCAAAGAAGATCGCAGGTAGACTTAGATGTAGATTTGCTTGAGTCATGTCTGATGAGCCAAGATGCATCCTAGACCTTTCAGCACCTACGTGAATTGATTACCAATTAGATACTTTCTCCATCAATTCACTCTGACGTACCTTCGAGGTACTTCACCACTCAACTTTAGGTACTCCGCAGTAATTACAATATAATACCTTTTGGCCTTCATTTCAGCATGTTGTGTTTGTCTCTTTGAATAAGCATTGGCCCAACTGGCCTAAAGATTTTATTACGCGAATATTATATCGTAACGTTGCTATCATGTATAGCCTACCTTTTGTAAGCTCTTGTGCGTTTGCTAGCATCGTAAGAAAAATATTCCTTTTATAAACTGTAGTCTACAGGGTTTCTTACTGGAGTTATCAGTGGCTTGTTTGCGATTCTTGATGCGTCTACGGCTAACCTTTCAAATGGTGTCAATCAACTTATTGTTAGCGTTCACTTAATTTTATCTGCTTTTTAAAATGAAAATTGGTTCCACCAATGACCACCATTCTTCTAGATGTCATGACAATTTTGTAATGAGCTTGACCAATTGCGTTAATTCTTGGACATCAGTTGAAAAACCTGCACAAGAAACAGGTCTGTGCGGAAGAAGCCTTAATTTCAAATTCAAATTCAAAATTATATATTGATCCCAAAATAAACATAATAAACAGAAGAGTATGACACAAGTGGTATTTAACATAGTAAGCTATTCAACAAGAACCATGGAAATGGATTAGGGAGCAATAGACACTCCTGAAGGGACTAGTCCCGCTTAGTAGGGGCCTACATAAGTAAGTAAGTAAAGTCCACCATGGACCGAAGGCCCGTAGGAGAAGGCGCTCATCTCCTTTTCTTAGCCCTGAGCCGGTGTCACGAAATAAAGTCTCCCCCCGATACAAAGTCTCCCACCCGAAACAGAGTCTCCCCCTGGCTGAAAATCTGTATAGGACGACATTTTTCTGGTGTAAAAGTATACATATGTTCGTATTAAACAATGTAGCAACGTAAACTAACGGTTTAATATGCTGATCTATAAATTTTATGCGACTGTAGCCGATTTCACGCGGAACGGGGGAGACTTTGTTTCGTAGGCGGAGGAAATATTCTCTCCCCCCGGAGACTTTATTTCAGAATATAGTCTCCGGGGGGCGAATTTATTCTAGAACAGATCCGCCGGGGAGAATCTGTTTCGAAATAAAGTCTCCGGGGGGAGACTTTTAGGGGGGAGACTCTGTCACGCGACACCGGCAATGGACGAATCCCAAGGTCCTGGACACGGGGCTAGTGTTTTCCAGGACTTGCCGTTTACTTGATGCCTGTGTCTGACCATTATTTTGAATTTGTAGCTTCCTGTCTCTCGTTTGAGTTCCACCAGCTGTTTGCTGAGCACTTTCGTTCCATGTTTCCTGCTTTTGTAGGCCTTACAAGAACCCCACAAGTGAACATAGCAATCCTGTTGTTTTAATTCGTTTTTGGGAATCCATATTAAACGCCAAACTTGGCCCACGGTTTACAGACATGATAAATTATATAAATTTTGTCTACATACATGTATAATTTGTGTGTATTCACTAGCTATAGCCTATTACGGTGTGCAATGTTATGCTCCATGCCATGGGCGGAGACGTGCGGGGTACGTAAACGAGCGGCCGAAGATTTTGGGCGGACGAATGACCGAGCCGTCGACGAAATTTAAAATTTTCCATCCTTTTGCCGGCAAATAATTTCTCACGGCCTTTTTTTAGTCATCCGTCCAAAATGTCATTGAAAAACGCAATTTTCTCTGCAAAAAAGTTGATGACCTGTTTTTTAGTCATCACCTTAATTGTTCGAAGATCTCTTCTATCTTCTAACGTTTTATACCTCACAGTGTGTTTCGTGAAGTGTGTACATTGTTACGGTTTGGGCCCCAAATCGCTTCCATCACATTCGGTAGGGGGAGAGGTGATACGCCTGAGAGGAGATGGAGAAGGATGGAGGCCATCCGCTCCGTGTGGTAACTGGAAAAACTGGTTTAACCGGAGGTATTAGTGGGAGGAGGTGTGTTAGAGAAACGAACAGTGTAGAGAGTCTTCGTGTGTTTGTGGATCGATTGACATGTGCGTTACCGACTTGAACTTTTCTGAGAACAATGTTGTGAAGAATATACGATTGAACTGCGGAGAACTGGTGTTTTCGTCGTTGAAGAATACTGTTGGAGATCGGGTCATGGAGTTCGTTTTATTTTTGTTGAATGTCTGTCCTCGTGTCTGCCTAAGTATGCCGTCTACCTCAATTGGCGTCTACCTCAATTGCCGTCTACCTCAATTGGTAGGCGTGGCTTAACGTCTACCCGAATTGCCGCCTACCCGAATTGGCGCCTACTTCAATTGGTGGGCGTGGCCTAACGTCTACCCGAATTGCCGTCTACCCGAATCGGCGCCTACCTTAATTAGTGGGCGTGGCTTAACGTCTACCTCAATTGGCGTCTACCTCAATTGCCGTCTACCCGAATTGCCGTCTACCTCAACTGGTGGGCGTGGCCTCGTGACACACAAATACGAGTGCGTGCGCAGGCACGGCAGTCATCGAAGTGCAGTCATCGAGGGAAACAGTCACATCAATGAACACAGTCATCCGCAGTCTTTGATCGAAAGAAACAGTCGTTGAAGGAATCGCCGAGGAACAGTGGGAAGACGCGTCGATCGGCTGTTGCGGGATCGAATCGCAGCACGGTCAGCAGGTGATCGTCTGAAGGAAACGCTTTGGAGAGCGCGACGACGATTTGACGACGCTGCCGAAATTCAGCGCCTGTCGACGAAAGGTTTGGCGACCTTTGCTGTGCCACGACGACGCTTGGATTCGAAGCCTGACCCGTGACGGAAGGTCTGGTGATCTCCGCTGTGCAACGCCGACGATTTGGAGTTCGACGCCGCTGCTACCGACGTATTCGACTGGGATCCGACGCTGTCGACGACGAAAGGTTTGGAGGCCTTTGCTGTGCGACGCTGTTGACTGGGGTTCGATTCTTGACCCACGGTCGTGCTCTTCGGAAATCCGACGCCTACAGACGACGGAAGGACTGGTGATCGTCGCTGTGCCGCGACGAACAGGATTCAACGCCGGATCCGCCAACGCTGCCGACCGGGTGAGCGCAGTGGTTCAGTCCCTGTCTTCGACGACGCCGACTCGGGTTCGAAACCCGACCCGCTGCACAGATTCTCTGCGTGCGCTGGCGAGGCAGCGGTGATCTAGACGACGACGATTCGGCGTTTTGCATTGACAATTGCTGTGAACAGTGGTGCAGTGGTTTAGGGACAGTGGCGCTACATGAATAGCTCCGAACATTGCTCCGAACTTGCTCCGAACTTGCCCCGAACACTGGCGCTATAGGAGTTGGCTGAGGACTGCTTTGCGAGGTTTTTCTTTGAAGTCGAATAAAAGTGTTTCAAGCCTGACTGGCTAGTCGTCAATCTTCAGTTGACGCCGGACTACACGGACGGACGATCGCCTTGAGGACTAGGGTTTGGGGTTCGGTTCCTGGTGTCATTTGCCCAGCCCTGGTCCGATTGTTACAACTGGTACGCAGAAGTGGAGTGATTGGATTTCGTCGGACTTCTTGGAAATTCGGACTCAGCCAGTGGAGCGAAATTCAGCAACAATGTGGAACACTGCAGAGATGGACGGAAACGCTGTTGACCGCCCGATGACTTCGACGTCAGTAGCCGGACGAAGGACGGACCTCTTGGTCGACTACGAGGTCGAGTCCAGCCGATTTCTGGAGAGAATCGACTTCGACGACGTACCGAAGAAGGATCGCAAGAGTCTGCTGATTCCTGAGAGAGACTCGACCGCCTTGGAATCGAAAGTCTTGGACAACGTCAGTCGCTTGGTCGGTGAACGGAAGATGACCATGAAACCAGCAAAATTCGATGGGACTGGGTCTCTCGAATCGTTCTTGGCACAATTCGACGTCTGCGCACGCCACAATAGATGGACGGCAATCGACAAAGTCGACTTCCTCCGTGTGTCCTTGGAAAAGGCAGCAACGCAGCTGTTGTGGGATTTTGGAGCGCGAACAGAGGTGACGTATGAACAGTTGGTCGAGAGACTTCGTCAACGATACGGCACGGAAGGTCAGGCTGAGACTTTTCGTGCGCAACTCTACTATCGTCGACAGAGAGCGGATGAAAGTCTGGGAGACTTGCTGCACGACATCCGGAGACTTGTCGTTTTAGCCTACCCGGTGCCGTCGAACGAGACGACCGAGATCGTTGCGAAGGACGCCTTCCTTGAAGCCATCCGTGACCGGGAGTTGTCTCTGAAGGTGAGAGAACGTGAACCGAAGACGATCGACGAGGCGTACCGAACAGCTCTACGCTTGTCGGCGTATCAGCGGACCGCAGACCTGGAGGATCGTCGCAGACCTGCGAATCGAGTAAGAGGAACTCAGGAAGGTGACGCCGGAGGTCAGCTTCAGTCTCAGCTGGACAGCTTCTTCACTGCACAGCGCAAGTGGCAGCAGGACATGGAAGAAAGAATCTGCCGACAGCTGGAGGAGCTCCGAAGCTCGAACAGGACGAACTTCAACTCCGCACCGATGGTTCCGCCGACCATTCCGCCTCCAGGTAACGCTTCATGGAATCAGGGACGTGGGTCGACCTGTTTCAAATGAGGGTCCCCAGGGCACTACGCACGCCAGTGCCGACAACGCCGACAGTTTCCAGACCGTCGGAACGACGACGAACGCGACTCGGGTCAGCCGACGACCGAGCGAAACGAAGAGACAGTCACCAACCATACAACGAGAGACAGAGTAACGGGCGTGACGAACAACGCGATCTACATCCATGGAGTGATCAACGGACGGCAAAGAACATGCCTAGTAGACACTGGGTCGGAGGTAAGCCTGGTTCCCTCGTCTGATGTTGATGGGTTGTTGCTCCAGCCTAGCACTCGCATTCTCTTGGCTGCTAACGGAACGCAGATAAGGGTTTTGGGTCAAGTTGACGTCCCAATTAAGATTTCTAGAGGGTTTTCCATTGAGACTAATTTTCTCGTCTCTGACCAGATTGGTGAACCAATGCTGGGGATGGATTGGTTGAGACAACACCGCTGTCGACTTGGTTTTGGTCAGGGTGCACTCTTTGTTGGTAGACGCCGCATTCCTTTGGTTAAGGACAATGGTTCGCTTTGGTGTCGCAGGGTTATTGTTGCAGAGGAGACAACTGTTCTTCCTCGTTCGCAGTGCGATATTCCTTGTAAAACGCAATATCGTGATTTGACGACCACAGCTGAAGCGTGGATGACAGAGTCTAAAGAAATTCAACCTGGACTGCATGTAGCTAGGGTTGTGCTGAATGATGATGCTGATAAAATGTGCATTCGTGTGGTGAATTTGAATGAACAGCCTGCGATGTTAACTACTGACTTGATGTTGGGTGATTTGCACCCCGTAAATGTTGAAGTAAGGAAAGGCAATGGTGGACAGACAGGTCCAGAGACACATTTAGTGGAGAAATTGATGGAAGATGTCTCTGAGGATGTTTCGGCAGAGGTGAAGGAAAGGTTGAGGAATTTGTTGATCGAGAATGAATGCATTTTCTCGACCACTGACCATGATTTGGGAAGGACCATGATTACTCAGCATAGGATTGATACTGGGGACTCTCATCCGGTGAGACAACCATTGAGGAGGCAACCGCTTCCATATCAGGCTACCATTGATGCGCAACTAGAACAAATGTTGGTGACTGGAGTTGTGGAACCGGCAATAAGTGAATGGGCAGCAAACGTGGTCCTCGCAAAGAAGAAGGACGGGTCCTTAAGATTTTGTATTGATTATCGCTGATTGAATGATTTGACGCGCAAGGATTCTTATCCTCTTCCTAGGATTGATGCGTGTTTAGATGCTTTAACGGGGGCCGGGTGGTTCAGTACCCTTGACCTGCGCAGCGGGTATCATCAGGTCGCGATGGACCCGGGTGATGCCGATAAGACAGCCTTCATCACTCGGCGAGGAATCTTTCGTTGGAGGGTCATGCCGTTCGGGCTATGCAATGCTCCGGCCACCTTTCAGCGTCTAATGGACATAGTTTTGTCCGGGTTGAATTTTGAACTGTGCTTGGTGTACTTGGATGATGTAATAATCTTCAGTAGTACTGCGGACCAGCATTTGGGTCGATTGGGTCAAGTTTTTCAGAGACTTAAAGAAGCAAATCTGAAATTGAAGCCAAGCAAATGCCATCTATTCAGACGCACGGTGTCTTTTCTTGGACACATAGTGACTGCAGTCTGTTGACCCATCTAAGGTGCAGGCGGTGACCGAGTGGCCGACACCCAGATGCTTAAAGGAAGTGCGAGCATTCCTCGGTCTTTGCTCGTATTACCGTAAGTTCGTTCGAGGATTCTCGGTGGTCGCAGCTCCTCTGTTTGCGTTGACCAAAAAGGACCAGCCGTTTTTATGGGTCGACGAATGCCAGGATGCTTTCGACCGCTTGAAGGTGGCGTTGACTGTAGCTCCTGTATTGAGTCTACCGGTGGATGATGCCGCTTACACTCTGGACTGTGACGCATCGGATTTGGGAATCGGTGGAGTGCTGTCTCAAAGCATCGGCGGAGAAGAACGAGTGATTGCTTATGGCACCCGGTTGTTTTCTGCAGCCGAGCGCAACTACTGTGTAACCAGAAAAGAATTGCTGGCAGTAGTGCACTTCACTCAAGTTTATCGTCAGTATTTGTTGGGGAGTCATTTCACCATCCGGACAGATCATGCAGCGTTGAGATGGTTACAGCGTACGCCTGAGCCTATTGGTCAACAAGGACGCTGGTTGGAGAAGCTGTCGGAATTCGACTTCGAAATCTTGCATCGACCGGGACGCAGACATGGAAACGCTGATGCGTTGTCGCGAAAGCCGTGTCGCCAGTGCCACTGGGAGGAGTTCGATGCGATGGACCACTTTGTCCGAGAAGTGACGGAAGTCTCGAATGAAAGTGACAGCACCAGCGACATCGTGAAGGCGCAAAAGGAGGATTCGGTACTGAGTCTAATCCGAGTCTGGCTAAATGAAGGGATGCCGAGTCTACAAGAAATCTTACTGGAGGAAGAAGCCGTTAAAGTCTACTGGCACCAGCGAGACTCGCTGTACTTGAAAGAAGATGTGGTCTACCGCCGAACGCCGGACGAGTTGGAGCAGGTACTGGTGCCAAAGGACCTGAAAGAAGACTACATGAGGTTAGCGCATACTGGCGTGACCGGGTGACATCTGGGCGTCCGACGAACAAGATGGCAGGTTCGCCGACGGGCCTACTGGGTCGGATGGTCCGGAGACGTGAAGAGATTCTGCCGGCACTGCGAGAGATGTTGCCAGTACCATCGGGGCGCTCTACAAAGACAGGGTCCTCTTCAAGCCTTGCACTGTGGAGAGCCATGGGAGAGAATGAGTGTGGACGTCACTGGTCCTCACCCCAGGAGCAAGAGAGGCAACGTATACATCCTGACTATGATGGACAACTTCACGAAGTTTGTTGAAGCCGCTCCTATGGCAAACCAGGAGGCGACTACAGTGGCGAAGGCGCTGGTGGAAACGATTGTCGTTCGTTATGGGGCGCCACTCCAGATTCTGACAGATCGTGGGACGAACTTCGAAGGACGGGTGTTCCAAGAAATGTGTCGCCTTTTGGAAATGGACAAAGTGAGGACGTCCAGCTATCGTCCACAGTGCAATGGAATGATCGAACGATTTCACCGCACGCTCAATTCGATGCTAGGAAAAGTGGTGAGCGAGAACCAGCGGGACTGGGACGATTACCTCCCGTATGTGATGGCTGCCTACCGGGCGTCCATTCATGATGTGACTGGTTTCTCGCCGAATTACCTTGTCTTCGGAAGGGAGAATAGAGCGCCGCTGGACATCGTTTACGGTCCACCCGAGAAACCAGACGGGAACGGGCAGACGTATTCCACCTACGCTGCGGAATTGCTGGAAAAGTTTGAAAAAGCGTATCGCGCTGCACGCCAAGGTCTCAGAAAGGGTGCTGAGCGACGCAAGCACAGCTACGACCTGCGTGTACGACCAGCGAAATTTGAAGCCAGAGACTGGGTTTACTACTTCAGTCCACGGAAATTTGTGGGACGTAGTCCGAAGTTCCAGCGTAACTTCACTGGTCCGTGGATGATTGTGCGGGCGTGTGGTCCGGTCAACTATCTTCTCCAAAAGTCGCCGAAGGCTAAACCCTTCGTGGCGCACGTAGATAAGCTTCGATACTGTTATGGAAGGACGAAGGAAGAATGGACTGAGGCGACCGAAAAAGTGACCGGAGGGTCGACCCAAAAAGTGACCGGGAGCGCCACGGCTTCCACCAGTCGACGGCCACACCGCCGTGGGGACGGAACGCGCGAAACGGATACGCACGACGAGGATTTGGACGGAGTGGCGACATCTACAGGTCGACCATGACGCAACGTTGGCCGTCCTGTCCGATTTCAGTGACGTGGATGACAGGAAGCTCGTAATTAACTGTTGGGTCGTGCCTGGCCCATGTTTTTATTTTTTTGAATTGATTGTAAAGCCGTGTGTGGCTTTTGTTTTCTGTAATTGCTTGTAATTAATCGTATATGTCGTTTGAAAAAGAAAAAAAAAGAAAGAAGGGGGTGTGACCAACAGTTCACACCGTACCCAAAATGAAAAAAAAATAGAGAAATAAGCCTAAAAAAAAGAAGAAAAAAAACAGGCGAAGAAAAACGAGAAAAACAGAGAGAGGGGGTTGTGACCGAGAAGGCACATCGCACCCAAGAGAAAAGAGAAAAAACGAAACGGGGGTTGTGCGTAAAAAGCACTTCGCACCCGGGAAGTGAAAGAAAAAGAGAGAGGGGGTTGTGCGCGACTGCACTCCGCACCCGATTGAGATTTGACGAGATTTTGTCATGTTTTTAATTAAATTACCGATTTGCTGTTTTCGCGAAGGATTTGCCTGAGGGAAAAATGTATCGGATAAATCAGGCGATGAAGAGCTGTATTATTTTAATTTCATGTTAGAAATGATCTAGGCCGATTGTATAGACGTAGGTAGCACCGTTCATGTACATCTGTGGGGACGTTTAGCGCTTACTCCAAGTGGGGCCTTGGATTGCTTGTGGGGGAGGCGTGTTGGAGATCGGGTCGTTTTATTTTTTTTGAATGTCTGTCCTCGTGTCCGCCTAAGTATGCCGTCTACCTCAATTGGCGTCTACCTCAATTGCCGTCTACCTCAATTGGTAGGCGTGGCTTAACGTGTACCCGAATTGCCGCCTACCCGAATTGGCGCCTACTTCAATTGGTGGGCGTGGCCTAACGTCTACCCGAATTGCCGTCTACCCGAATAGGCGCCTACCTTAATTAGTGGGCGTGGCTTAACGTCTACCTCAATTGGCGTCTACCTCAATTGCCGTCTACCCGAATTGCCGTCTACCTCAACTGGTGGGCGTGGCCTCGTGACACACAAATACGAGTGCGTGCGCAGGCACGGCAGTCATCGAAGTGCAGTCATCGAGGGAAACAGTCACATCAATGAACACAGTCATCCGCAGTCTTTGATCGAAAGAAACAGTCGTTGAAGGAATCGCCGAGGAACAGTGGGAAGACGCGTCGGTCGGCTGTTGCGGGATCGAATCGCAGCACGGTCAGCAGGTGATCGTCTGAAGGAAACGCTTTGGAGAGCGCGACGACGATTTGACGACGCTGCCGAAATTCAGCGCCTGTCGACGAAAGGTTTGGCGACCTTTGCTGTGCCACGACGACGCTTGGATTCGAAGCCTGACCCGTGACGGAAGGTCTGGTGATCTCCGCTGTGCAACGCCGACGATTTGGAGTTCGACGCCGCTGCTACCGACGTATTCGACTGGGATCCGACGCTGTCGACGACGAAAGGTTTGGAGGCCTTTGCTGTGCGACGCTGTTGACTGGGGTTCGATTCTTGACCCACGGTCGTGCTCTTCGGAAATCCGACGCCTACAGACGACGGAAGGACTGGTGATCGTCGCTGTGCCGCGACGAACAGAATTCAACGCCGGATCCGCCAACGCTGCCGACCGGGTGAGCGCAGTGGTTCAGTCCCTGTCTTCGACGACGCCGACTCGGGTTCGAAACCCGACCCGCTGCACAGATTCTCTGCGTGCGCTGGCGAGGCAGCGGTGATCTAGACGACGACGATTCGGCGTTTTGCATTGACAATTGCTGTGAACAGTGGTGCAGTGGTTTAGGGACAGTGGCGCTACATGAATAGCTCCGAACATTGCTCCGAACTTGCTCCGAACTTGCCCCGAACACTGGCGCTATAGGAGTTGGCTGAGGACTGCTTTGCGAGGTTTTTCTTTGAAGTCGAATAAAAGTGTTTCAAGCCTGACTGGCTAGTCGTCAATCTTCAGTTGACGCCGGACTACACGGACGGACGATCGCCTTGAGGACTAGGGTTTGGGGTTCGGTTCCTGGTGTCATTTGCCCAGCCCTGGTCCGATTGTTACAATACTATAGCAACTTATCCCTAGACAACTTGCTACAACATGTATGTCCTAACACTCAGCAATTGGGGGGACAAATGCATGGGCCGTCCCCCACCACTTCCATTGATGAGAACCGATCCATCTGTCCCCCCGAAGTCTCCGCCCATGGCCTCAGCGATTTCCTCTTTCCCTCTACCATTTGTTCATGATGATGATGATGGTGCTCTGCCCGAAGGCAGGTTCATTGGCTTTTACGCCCCTGGGGATGAGCTGAGTGAGGTGGTTTCCCGTTGCCTTCCTCACAGACAATGATGGGTAAGCAACTTGCCCAAGGTCGCTCCGCAGGAGCTTGCGCCCCTGCGTCCCACACGTGCTAGCCCGAGATATCTAAATCTCTGAATGTCAACTCCCAGCCCGGGGTTTGAACCGCAGTCCGTTGCAACCAACAGACGAATGCAGCTCGCACTTACCGGTGTAGCTAACTAGGCCAGTTCATACATGCAGGCAAACTGAGAACCAGGGCTGTTTCTAAGGTAATTTTAGAACTGCACAACTTCTTATTTCTCTTCCCATCCTCCATGGCAAATTACTTCCAATCGGGGTACAATGACTTTTTTGCTAGTTTTCACTGTACATAAGTGCTTTTGCACCTGCACAAATACATTTTGTGTACAACTGCACGTTAAAAAAGCCCTGCCGAGAACGGTGTATACAGATAGGCTACCTCACAAGATATGTCGGCTCGTTATCCATCATTGCCATCTATTATAGAAAGCAACAGACCAAATTCTTAAATTTTATGCGTGGTCAAATAATTTTTATAATCCTCGTTAATCCGTTTTAAAGGCCAATAGCTGGTCTTTTCGAATACTGTCGAAACTTCACTATTGTCCAGAGAGTTTGAGCGGATACCATTCCGTCTCCTTTGTATAGGTTCGTTCTCTTGGACAACAACGGTTTAACAGCAGCTATCTTAAGGACGTGTTAATTTCAACTTCGTCATCATGAGCGTCACGACGTGTCTAACAATCTTCATGATGATCTTCAGTTACGCTTATATTGTGAAATCTGAACGTTTACCGGTCAGCGATCCATTCGCCAAGAAGGCCATGAACTTTGCGCTTGAGGCTATGAGCGAGAAGGCTGGACACCAAATCACACTTGTGGCGTATTATGAACCTATAGTTGAGGCAGTATGATCACTATTAACATAAGTATATCTGCCAACACTTAGGCTATATACCTAACTGGAACATGTTCTCATTATCATCGTCTTTAGGCTATCATTATTTTCTTGAAATGTTGTCAACTATAATAACCTATACTCACTATTATGATGATATCACAAAATAATAGGCCCTAAATTATACTAGCCAGCGTATAGTATCGCAATGAATTTCGCAATCACAATTGTGAACTAGGCCTATATCTCTACTCTCACACATATCCATGCATAGGCAACAGCTAGTGTTTTGTTACGAAACATTGACATTCGAGATCCCAGGGGCGGATCCAAGAGGGGCCAATCCGGCCATGGCCCCTCCATTTAAAAATTGCATGGGACGTGCCCCCCATTTGATTTCAACAAGCCATTAAATAAATGTAGTGGGAGAGAAAAACATGACATCAGGCCCCCCCTTAAAAATCGCACGAGACTTGGCCCCCCCCGTCGATTCAGCGGCGGATGTTTCCCGGAAAATTGGTCGATGACTAAAAAAAAGGTCATCAGTTTTTCGGCGGATAAAATGGTATTTTTCCCCCGGAAAATAGGTCGATGACTAACAAATTTTTCTCCTGTCTCACAAGACCAAAAATTTTGGCCCCCCCTTCGAAAATTTCTGTATCCGCCCTTGCGAGATCGTCTTACAGAATTTGCAAATCTAATAACAGAATTGTATAGCGCCGGTCGAAAGAACTTCCCACTTCCATGCATCAATGTTCTTCCTTGAATGTCTCACATGTTGGCCCGACCCGACGTAAGCTTATGTAAAGGAGCGTGCAAGATGATGTGCTTCAACTTTAAATCGGCGATGAATGCTGATCAACATCAGTCCAGCGTTCGGTCTCCTCTGCATATGGATAAGGCGGCTTAGTCTTTTCATATAAATACTCAGCATGATTTCTCAATCCCCTCACCGTCATATAGGCCTATAATTTTTTGATCAGATTGCACTCAAGGCATTGTCTACAGCGCCATCAATATAGGCCTATAGTGGGTCATAATTATTAGGCCGTTGTCACGAAATAGAGTATCCCCGTATTAATTGTATCCCCCAAATTACAGAAAGTCGAAAAACCGCTTCCGCGTGTATTTTTGGGGGGCAAATTAATTCTCATCTGCTTTATGTTGAACAATGACACAAACAGGTATGTTTATGTTTGCCACTTTGGCGCAGTCTCGCCTCCAGTTGTTTTTTTCCTTGGTTGTGATCTAGTTTTTCACAGTTTCAATTCTGGTGGCCTATCCTGAGGTGGTTTGCTTGGTCTAGCCATAGCACCTGTAGTTAAGCTTTCATGTTTATCATTGTGGCGCTGACTCGCCTTTAGTTGTCCAAAGGTTGAGATTCAAGTTATTATAGTCTTGATGGTTTATGTTGAGATTGGATTGTCTTACTAAGACCATGGCACTTATATTATTTATTTTGGCGCTGACTCGCCCTCAGTTATTTACTTTTACGGTTGTGGATTATGTTTTATCCAGTTTTTTGATAGTTTATATAAGGATTGGTCTGTCTTGTCTAATTAATTTAACATATGACGGATAGTTTACATTGTGTTTTTTTGTCGGTTTTCGGCCACCTCTTGGTCAATCGTTCCACTCTTCCGTGCTGTGCGTCTGGTTTTGTACTGTGGCGTGGTGCCACCTTGGTTTATTTTCGTTTGTTAGTGTTTGATTTCATCTTCTGTTTATCGCTTGTTTATGTCCTTATTGTCTTATGATTGCTTCAAGTGTGGAAATGTAATCAATGAATCATCTGTTGTGATTGAGTGTACTCTTTGTAAGTCTAATTTTCATGTACAATGCTATGTCTCTTGAACACAGGGACTGGTGGGGTCTAACTGGTGTTGTGATGAGTGTGTTAACTATAATCTGCCATTTGCTAATTCTGGTGATGTAGATAATGGTGATGTAGATAATGGTCAGTATATAGCTGTAAACACCGCGAGATTCAAACTTTCTGCACTGGCTGACAATAGTGAATACTGTCTGAATCTGTGTGACTTTAATGATGAATGTAGATCTCTACTGATGAATGAGGATCTAGAAGCTGACCATTGCTTTTACAATACTAGGACTGTTTTCTCAAGTACATATAAAGATGTTACTCAACTACATGAATTTTTTTCTAGCTTTAATGCTTATGACCTCTTTTGTCTAACCCATCTTAATTGTCGTGGCATGAACCTAAAAATCCCTGAAATTTATCTCCTCTTGGTCCAATCCAACACATCGGTTCTTGCTCTTACTGAAACCTGGCTTTCTGACGAATTGGCGTCTACTATCTCAATTCCGGGATATAACTTTATTCATAAATCCAGGAAGGTTGGAATGCATGGTAGTGTTGGTTTTTTCATTCGTGCTAATATTGAATTTGAGGTCCTGGAGGCTGACTGGACAAAACCTAAAATGAATACCTATGAATGTATGTTCATCAAATTGCCACAAAGCAAAAAGAAAGACATTATAATTGGCTCTGTTTACCGCCCCCCTGGTAATCCTATCTCTGATTTTCTTGTGGGTTTTGACAACCCTCTATCATATCTATCGAAATCTACTAACCGTGCTTTCTTAATGGGTGATTTCAATATCAATCTCTTCCGATGTAGTGAACACCCCCTCTCTGAGACCTTTCTAAATACTATGTTTTCTCATAAATTTATCCCAACCATCCTTAAACCAACTAGAATTACTGAAACTACTGCAACCCTGATTGATAATATATTCACTAATTGTTTAAACCCTGAGCAAGATTCTTGTATATTAATTAATGATATTTCGGATCATCTTCCAATCCTTCTCCACATTGATCTCTGTCCCCGACCTCAGCTTCTTACTCCTTTTTCACAGATACGTAAATTCCCCCCAGAAGCCAAAGAAGTATTTATCAATTCTCTTAACTCTTCTGACTGGGATTTTGTTGATAATATATGTCTAAATAATGGTCCGAATGCAGCATATACTGCTTTCTTCCAAAGGTACAAAATGTTATATGATAAAGCTTTTCCATTGCTAACTGTTAAAACTAAGGGTCGTAATTTCATTAAGCAACCTTGGATGACTAAATCGCTTCTTAAATCTTGTAAGAAAAAATCTAGATTACATAAGCAGTACTTGTTGAACCCTACAGCTTTAAATAAACAATTATTCACTCAATATCGTAATAAATTTAAATCTGTTAGAAAAGAATGTGAATCACGATATAACTCTGATTGCTTTTTCCAGTGTGGCAATAATCTTAATCAGACTTGGAAAGTAATTAAGCAAATTCTTAATACCAAGGAAGAATCTTGCCTCCCTGACTCCTTCATTATTGGGTCGGAACTGGTGCAAGATCCAGTACTTATCGCTAATCCCTTTAACAGTTATTTTACTACCATAGGAACTACACTTGCAGCAAAAATCCCTACAGCCACCACCCCCTTTGAGCACTTTATGCCCACTCCACCTATGTGTTCTTTTGGCATTGCCCCTACCCCTGCTCTTGAGATTATTCAGGTCTCGGGTTTATTGAAAGCCTCATTATCTAGCCCTGATGAAATTAGCCCCTTGATAGCTAAAACCACTATAACTGCCATTGCTACCCCCCTTAGTTCTATAATAAACGCCTCATTCTCTACTGGATTAGTTCCCGATGAGCTAAAAATTGCTAAAATTACTCCTATCTATAAAACTGGGGATAAGAAAATGACTAGTAATTATCGACCAATATCGGTACTCTCTTTTTTTTCTAAAATAATTGAAAAACTTATGTCTAATAGAGTAACTGATTATCTTACTAAGTTTAGATTATTATCCCCTGCACAGTATGGATTTCAGCATAACCTCTCAACATACATGGCCTTAATGGACTTGCAATCAAATATTATTAATGCAATGGATGACAAAAAATACTCCTTGGGTATCTTTTTTGATCTGTCAAAAGCGTTTGACACGGTTAATCATAAAATTTTGATTAAAAAACTTGAATACTATGGATTCTGAGGTGTTAGTAATTCCTGGTTTTTAGACTATTTAAATAACAGAAGACAATATGTCTACTGTAAGGGTCATAAATCTGTGGCCTTTGATGTTTCCTGTGGAGTCCCCCAAGGGTCAATCCTTGGACGGTACTTCTCTTTCTCTTATATATTAATGACTTGTCTATGACCTCATCTGTATTCAAATTTATACTATTTGCTGACGACACAAATGTTTTTCTATCGCACCATTCCATAGATTGCCTATTTGCTATAGCCAATAATGAGCTATCTTTGATAGAGCAATGGTTCATAACTAATAAATTATCTCTTAATATTGATAAAACCAACTTTATTTTATTTCATACTAAAAAGAAAATTGACCATGATGTGAACAGATCACTTCTAATTAATAAGGTCCCCATCACCCAAACTAAATCATCTAAATTCCTTGGGGTCATTGTTGATAGCCACCTTACATGGAAGGATCATATCTAAACTATTGTGAAAAAAATTGCTAAAAACATTGGGGTCCTTCATAGGATTAAACACTGCCTCCCCAAATCAGTTCTCTTTAATCTTTATTACACACTTATTTTTCCTTACCTATCTTACTGTAATATATCTTGGGGTTCTAATTATCTCTCCCGACTTAACCCATTAATTATATTGCAAAATCGTGCCATACGATTAATATGTGGTGCCCACTGGAGGTCCAGCTCTGCTCCTCTTTACATAAATCATAGGTTACTGTCTCTGCTAAACATCAATAGGTTCCAAATATGTCTGTTTATGCATCGCTACCACCAGAGACTATTGCCCTACTCTTTTAATAATTATTTTATAACTGGTTCCTCACTTCATGACCATGCGACTAGACATGCCAGCTCTTACCGCAGTGAATATGCACGCCTAAAAATTAAACAGTTTTCAATAAAATATCTGGGTCCTAAGATTTGGAATGGCCTTCCAGCACATATATCTGCCTTACAGTCCATCAGCCTCTTTAAAAATCGCCTAAAAAAATATCTCGTTGTGAACTAACATCTTTCGTTGTCTGACCGACATGTTCCCATTGAACTTAGTGGGTTATGGTGTCAAACTGTCAATTCTATGGTTTAGCATCTTATTCCTTTTGTGTTAATACCTGGTTTCTGTTAATATTTTCAGTCACTGTCTTATGATAACTATTGATTGATCTTAGGGTTTGCTGTGTTTCTTTTGTTTACATGGTGATCTGCTGATCTTCCTGTTAATATTTTCATTTACTGTTTTATGATAACTATTGATTGGTCTTGCGTTTTGCTATGTTTCTTTTGTTTACATAGTGATATGCTAATCTCACTGTGTTCACCCTGCTTATGATCTGTTTTATCCCTCGCTCTCTCTCTCTCTCTCTCCTATATCTCATTTACTGTTTTCATATCGTCTATATTGATAGATATTTGCTCCACTCTTTTCTCATCGCCATCTTAATATAACTCTGTTGTGGTTGCCCAGGTTTAGCGGGATCACTCCCTTTCTGGGCTACCCTTTCTTAGAGATCTTTCACCTGATAGATGATATTATTAGCTCCTCTGTACAGTGTACACTCTTATCTCATTTATTGTAAACTTGTTTTATTGCTCTGTTTGATTTGTTGATCTCTT
>OX457040.1:15983673-16023673 GCA_949752735.1 Lumbricus terrestris | reverse complement strand
ACTGATTATTGATGAAACCTGTGTTAAAATGCTATTGATGAAATCTGTCTTAAAACGCCAATAACTCGATTTCTAAAGTGAAATTTAGGGTTTTAAAGACTACTCCACTGTGGTACCCATCGTTGACCGCTAAATTTAGGGTTTTCGCCAACCCTCCACCCCACCCCGTTTACCCAAAAATCCAAACGTGACCCGCTCTTGCGGGGCGCTGCGGAAATTATTACTGGGCAAGTATGACGTCATGCCGACTGTACACTCTTAGCTAAATCGTAACGTGAGCGATTATAGATGAAATCTGTCTTAAAACGCTAATAACTCGATTTCTAAAATGAATTAAAAGCTGAAAATAGTCAATATGACCTTAAAGTTTGGGTAAGAATCAATTGGATATTTTTTTTAAACCGACGCTCTGTCATTTTCGAGCTTATTTTGGGGCGAAGAGTAAAAATCCGGACATACAAATAAACAAACATATGGAAGGACAAACTTTGAGAAATATATTAGAGAAGTCACCATGATTTTCCGATTGATTAAAACCTTTATTATGTTCTATAAAACAGACGGACTACGAAAGCGGTGGCCAGAAGGTTTACCAGAGCGGAAATTTCACTACCATTCTGAAAGGCGTGAAAGAGGTAAATTACACGAGTCCTGCGCTCGTCTCAGGCTTGTTAAATCTGTGTAGGGGCCTAGACATTAAAAAAAATGTAGAACGTTGTACTCTGCGCCGTTAATTTACTCTCTGCTATTATTTTCGAGCTATGCAGGCCTATATCCTTGCAGTTTTGAAATTTGAAGATTGATATAATTTGCACATATTCATAATAATATTCAATTCATATTTATATTCAAACCAATTCTTAATTTCATTTTTCTAATCGGTTTCACTCTCAACATTCTGCTCAATCAGTGAAACTGAGGAGATCCGGTCAGATCGTTCTTATTCCTTATGAATTAATAACTTAGCCATCTCCAACTTTCAATCCCCGCGTTATATATTACCTGTCAATCTAGCCATCCGCCAACGTCGACCTTTTAACAATGCCTTTGCTTGTCCCAATTTTTCTTCCTTTCTGCTCATCCGCGTCTTTATAACTCCGCTTACCATCAGACCTTCACCTCCCACCTCCCCTCACACCAAATGTTTTGATTTTATGAATGCAGACAAATCCTGGTCCACCTACCATCTGGCGACATCGATATGAATCCAACTACCAAAAACAGCCTCCTCACATCATGCTATCAGGTTTCTTATAAGAAATTTCTGCTCTGGTCCATTAACATTCAGTCTCTGCTCAACTGCAAAAACTTCACTCCCCTCGCTGACGTCACCTTCTACTCTCGTGCACCTGGGAATTTTTTTTAGTATAGTGGGGTTCAAGATTTTAACTTGTGCCAGGAACAAAAATGAATCCGGAATAATTGGCGTCGCGGACTTGTAGACCTAGTCACTGATGTCTCTCTCTACAAGGGCAGAGTCTCTGTTCTTGCCCAGTACCTCCGAGAAGAACCATGTTGCACCTTCCAATTCTCGACGGAAGTTACGCTGCCCTTCTGGTTATATTAATGCAACCAGACTAGGACCTCTTTCGGATGACACCTTTGGCAACCCCTCTGACTCGACGCAGCGCTAGTGAATAAATTGGTGCCCTACGTTTGGCTTTCGAGTGACGCCTTCAAAGTTTCAATGGTACGATTCCTCTCTTCGTTGTAGATTTTTCCCTGTGCGACCGAACTGCGCTACAAAGACGGGGTGTTCAAATTGAGGAGATACTTGTGTCAGGAAGTTGACGGCATATGGTTTCACTTTCCATTATAAATTTTTGGTGCTCCGAGGGCTGACAGGACTTCAGAATCATGACGCATATAGACTACATTACATTTGAACGAGACGTATAATCACTTTGTTTGATACTGTCGTTTTCTGTTATGATGACCTTCCTAATAAACAACCTGCTACCCACTGCGGAAGTTAAATGAGATAACAATAAACAGTTGCAACCACGTATACAACGCGTTTATTTACGCGTGACGTTAGCCAAGCTATTTAAATTCTTTGAGAACATGCGTCATATGGCATCCTAGAATAATAGATAAAGAAACGAAGGCAAAAATCGATAGAAAAAATCCAAGGTAGTCCTATCCAGAGTTGTTTAAATAGATGCTGAAGAGTGTAGCGCATGAGAGGGGCTTAGAATACTGGTAAACACTGGCACGAGGGGCGCAGTGATGCAGGATCACTTCCCAAAAGTTCCACTCAACCTTCCATTCGACAGATGACCGGTGTAATTTGAGCAGTAGGCCTGGGAGGTGATAGACGTCTTGCGTGGCGGTCGATAATTCAAATTCAACTCCTCTTATAGCTTGTGATCATCGGTTATGTCAGCGGATTGCATTGATACATTATATAACAGACATATGCGCAGTATTCTTGCCCCACAGTCGTCCGGTGGCGTTTTTTGACCAAATTGCACAAAATGGGCGGAGCTTCGCATATGTCTGTAATCTATATAAATAAAAATGTAAAACGCTACCGTTCGACATGAAGGATCTCGGAAAGTTCTTCACCGATTGTTTTCAAAATTTTACCAAAACGTTCCATTCGAACATAAGCGGGTTTGTATAATGCCTTTTGGGAGAAAGCGCAATCTTCACAACCCAAAAAAGAGAACTTTTATTTCCATTCGATATACGTCGATGGAGTCCAGCTATATCCATTTGAACTTTGACGCATCCGTCCGGCGGCGTCCGCCCATTTTTTGGGCGCGTTTTAAAAGGTGTGCCTTTCTCTAGCGCAATATGTAACTGTCGGTTTTTACAAAATCGTCCATTTGCGGCTGTTTTCCGCGCGTCTTTCTAAAGCGCATATTTCTAGAGATGGAGGAAGGGGAGGGACGGAGGGGAGGGAGGGGATGAAACGGGAGATAGGGATGCAGGGAGGGAGAGAGAGGGGGAGAGACGGAGGGAGGGAGAGACGGAGGGAGAGAAGTAGGGACGGAGGGAGGGGAGGTGAGGGGAGGGGAGGGGAGGGGAAGGGAGGGGAGGAAGGAGAGGGGGAACGGGAGGGGAGGGGAAGAGGGAAGGGGAGGGAGAAGGGGAGGGGTAAGGGGAGGGGAGGGGACCTAGGAAGGGTGGGTTGGACAGTCTTTTCAGCCACAGCAATGCGTGGCCGGGTACAGCTAATATAGGGGAGAACAGGCACCCTTGATCCCGATGCACCCTTGATCCTTTGTCGTTTTCTCTGGAATTACTTACTTACTTGACTGTTGCAGGGCACCAGACTATGTGAAATAGTGGTCATTTGCATTTAGCCTCGTTCTGGGTTTTAATTATTCCTTTGTTTACATGTTATTGCCATCACATGGTTTTGGTGCCGAAAAAGTAAAATTTTTCGTCATCTAACGAACCTCATAAAATGAAACTTTCTTCAAGTCTCACCATCTGCGTTACATACAGAAAATATTCTTCTAACCATACAGGTATTTTTCAGCGATATATTTGAAGCGATGATGAAGTTTTATTATTTTTTGTGAAAAGACTATGGGGTTGCACCCTTGATCCTCGCACTCGTATGCACCCATGATCCCCAGATCAACGGTACGCACATGAAGCATTATGTGCCCTGTGTAAATTTAATTGATTGTGTGCGCCATTAACTTCATTTCTCAAAATAATTCATTGCATCGCAGTTGAATATATTATAAACAATTTGCAATCTACTGAAGGCAGTGTTCAGATATATTCATTTACTGGTCAATCTTTCCTATGCTCGATCGAGGACCCTGATCTACAGGATAACCATAGACTCATAGTTGACTACAATCAGTAAATTTGATCTGTCTGCGTGTGAGTTTTTTTAATTTAATGAAGCAATATACTTGGGTTTTTTAATTATAAGAAATAAAAATTGCTCTCCTACGGGTGATTCAAGGATTCTATATTTAGAGGATAGGTTTCTTGTATAAAAAGCATGTATATCCGTTTTATATATGGTGTCGTTGGTTAGTTCTATTTTTAGTAGGCGATCGTCGCGCCGCCTGGTGAAGCGGACGTAAAGGCTCTCGTAGACAACAACAAACTCGGCACGCGCAATGTGGTGTTCATCGATTAATTGTAAGATTTCGAGGAAGAAAAATCCTGGATTGTCTTTATTTCGGTTTCCAAAAAACGAAGAAAGGTAAATGATGCTATGATTTTAGATATTGTTTGAAATTTGCTTGGTTAAGTAATCTAAATCGCATAAACATGCGGTCGGCATTGCGAACGAATTCGGCTGTATAACTCTGTGTGTACATTCGGTCAATCGTGTCTGACATTGATTCGAAAAGTCAGACATCTGTTTTGTTTTCTCGTAACTTCGCCGAGTAATAAATTAAAGCAAATGATAAGTAATTCAGAGGTAACAATTTGCATTGCTACATGTGTTTGGCAGATGCAGGCGATGAGTACAATTATGCGACGTCAGGATCTTGTGAAACGCTCGATCTGCAGCGTATTTATCTGAAAGCTGTGGACTGTGTGCTGACCACTTTGAGGAGAGTCAATTCATGAAAAGCCAAAGGCGAGACAGCTTGGTGTGGAATGCAGTGCCACCAACACTGTTCAATGTTCCAAATCTACCCAAGAGACTTCAGTCGTGTCGCAAGCTACCACTGCCTCGAAAACCATCTCTACCTCGAAAGCCACGTGCAGATGTTTCAACACCACCAGGTTAGAAATAAAATTTTGTAGGACTTGATTGCAATTTGTTTTAGTATTTAAAATCTAAATCTGATATCTAGTTTAGTTTCAGCATCCTAGTACAGTGGTTCTCAAACTTCTGCAAGCCACGGACCGGCAATAATTTTTGGATGAAGCTCGCGGACCGTTAACTGAAATGGCGAGTGCAAAAACCGACCTTTAATTATAACACAAAGACTTAGAAGGCTATTTGTAATTGGCGGTTTGTTTCAATAATTATAACTTATCCCTATAATAGCATTTTACTTATTTCTCAATTTAATTCTCATTTAATTGAAAATTAAAAAGTTGAACTCAAAGTTTAACCGTGAAAAACTGCCCAAACAGGCTTTTTGCGTTAGCTCATAGATCCTTGAAATGCTTCAAACACATTGTTTATATTTCAAATTTTATATTATTTTAGAAAGTTTACTAATCTACATCTAGCATTGAATTCAGAATGAATTTAAATTGTTTGAATGTGCCATGTGGATGAACATAAAGTGCTTGCAGTTATATATCCCATTGTAGTGCTCATTGCGACAATAAAAATATTAATTGAAAAGATCTCTGGTAAACCCATAGCTTGACTTGAACTAATGCTACAATCCACGCATCATTTGACACTGTTAACACGATGTTTTCTACATTGCAGTAATTTTTTACTCATATTTTAAAAATGTTTCTACTTCCACTTTTTACCCCTTGCTTGTGATTCTTAGACAAGAACGCTGAGCAGTAAATGCTTGCATTTTTATTCATTCATTCATTCATTCAGGAAACGACCGAGTAGGCTCGACGTTGTCTGGTAGCATATGTTTATATGTTTTACCTATGTTTGTTTTTACAGGACAATCAGTTCGTTCTTGGAAGCATGATCTACAGTACTGATGAACTCACCGTCGCCTCTCGTACTACATCTGACAGGTCCGAAAACTACGTGCAAAGAAAATAGACAATTCCATGTCAATGAATGAAATTATTAAGGCTGCATCTAAGTAGCTAAGTCATATGATATGCAGTCCTTTACAGTTTCTTCAATGTCAGCTAAGGTGTTCTTCCAGGTGACTTGCTGCCTAGTGATGCTATTGTCACAGCTGAACTTTTGGAACGCATGGACAAATTATTTGATTCCTGCAATGGTGTTAATTTCAAGGATGTAAAAATTAGACGACATCCACTGACAGCCATTTCTTTCCATGTAAAATTCTGGCAAGACTGCATAACTTGGTTTTCTCAGTGAAAATTTATTGGATCAAAAACTAAAATTTACTGGAGACTATCTCTCTCCACTCTGCTGCATTTATGGGAAACAGTCAAACCAGATCTAAGTTTATGATGCCTCGTAGATTAAATTAGGACTGCCTTGAAAGCTACTTTACATCCATTCGGTAGAAAGGCGGATTTACCTAAGGATAATCCATCAGCAAGTAAATTTCGCAGTGCTGTGTGCCAGGGTATAGCAAACAATCTATTGTCAAGTTATGCTAATGGAAAATGTGAGAGTAATGACAATGCAATTTTACTTTGTCTTCAGAAATTAGCCAACCCCCTGTGAAAGAAGTTAGACATTTGGTGCCAACAACTGAACCAGTCATTGCATGTTGTTCTTCAAAATCTAATGTATTTACAACTGACTTTCAGGTTACTTTCATGATTTGGCCACTCTTAATGCCATGGCATATATTAGTGGATATGTTGCAAAAACAATCACATGGTGTATCCATGTACCACCTGTCTAGACTCGCGTGATAACGATGCACTTCCTACAAATCCAACATTGTATTTGTTTCGTTTTAAAGCGTTTTAACCTGGTAGAGGAACATTCAATTTCATTGCATGTATGTTGCATACATGTATGTCTGCATATGTATGCTTTAGCATTGGCTTTGAGTTTTAGCATCATTCTGTGAATATTAATAACTCAGCCAATGAGAGCTTTATATAAGACATTGTTCCTAATGATTTGTATGCATGAGTTGCTAACTTGCTATATGAACTGAAATGGTTAAAAGTATTGTGTTCAATTTTTTATTGTGTTTAATGTTCCTAGTTGATGAAAGTGAAGTAACTAAACACAAAGACCTGTAGTTATGTTGTGCAGAGGAATAGCAATTTAGCACGACTTAGATTCTTCCACCTGCTGTGTAACTGCCATGACTTAAATGTGACCTAAGTGTGATCAAATTATACCTAGTTATTACCTACAGAGATAGTCTATTTGCACAGTGAAGGGTGGTTGTTGTCCATGGGGTTAATGTCCTAGGATAAATCAGGGAGGGGTTGTCCCAGGGGCAGTGCCTAAAGTGTGGAAAAATAAGTGCCCGGACGCCGTCCATGACCGTCCAGGTACACTTTAAGTCCTGCCCAGGGGGTTAATGTCCTACCCTCTGGTTTTCTGAGGTTCAATCTACAATCACAAAGGCATGTAGGCTGATCATAAAGGCATGAAGTTAATGTGACGTCACACATGGCCTGACCCCCCTGTCACAAACTGTCACACTTTCCTACACCCCTCCCCCCCTGGAGCGTGACGTACTTTATGGACGGCCCCTTACCCAGTGCTAAAAGTGTGGAAAAATAAGTGCCTGGACGCCCCTTACCTTTCCAAAAGAAGTGCCTGGGCGCCCCTTACCTTTCCAGTCAGTGCTGACCAATAAGTGGCAGGACGGCGTTCAGATTTTAAAATAAGTGCATGGACGCCGTCCATGACCGTCCAGGCACACTTTAAGCCCTGCCCTTACCTCTCCAAAAGAAGCGCCTGGACGCCCCTTACCTTTCCAGTCAGTGCTCGCCAATAATTAAGTGGCTGGACGGCGTTCAGATTTTAGAACAAGTGCGTGGACGCCGTCCATGACCATCCAGGCACACTTTAAGCCCTGGGTTCATAGACAGCTGTTCATACGCATCATGTGAAAATTTAACTCTTCTCGATCTCATCGTATCAGACGCAAACAATTCGTCGATGTATACCATGAGTTAGGCCCATGTTGACTCCGGCTTGGGACGCCTCGTAAAAATTTCAAAATTAGCCTTAAAATTATGTAACATGCCATATTAATGGTGATAGACATTACAGCGTATATTGAGCACGATGTTTCACTCTACATATGCGATTGTTTATTGCTTTAAAGATAATTATTCATCGTTTTCTACATAGCATCCGCAATGCATTCGTTAAGGAAACACGCGCTTTTACGCCCGCTTCGCTAGGAGCGCCACGTTACACGCTCGGCGCATGGGTCGGCGTCGGACGCCATTTTCCTGTACAAGGCGCTCATATAAGAACTTTCCTGTCCTGTGTATAAATCGTCCTTGGGGTGATTCTTAATTCCTGACGGATCTAAAGTATAGCTCGAGGCTCGTGTCATATTTTACATTATGAGGCCCGTATACATTTGTTTACGCCATTCTGTTCTTTGCAAAACTGCATAAAGTTAACAGAAAAATTGCTATTTTAGCCCATTAGCCTACAGCAGGGTTTTATTCAGATTGCTAGCTTCAAGCCAATTTTAAGTTTTCTTAGTTGAACCAAAAATTGTTTAAATTTTCACTCAAAAAATTGAGTTAAAGCAAGATTTGTGTTCTGTTTGTCAATTCTATCCTAGCTTTTCTTATTTTGATTAAAACAGCTTGTATAAAAGCATGTTTCAGTATAGAGGATCAAGTGTGCCTACATGGGATCAAGGGTGCCCATATAGAGGATCAAGGGTGCCAATTAACCTGTGGGCACCCTTGATCTCTTTGGGGTACCTTGACTAAATCTGTAATATCTTTTGTAAATGAAATTTGTTCAGAGGAAGCAATATCTTGAATGATGCGCAACATAATTCTCTATCAAATGATATCTTAACATATTTACTCAAGCTTATATATTCACTGAAATTCACAAAAATCTAAAAAGAGGATCAAGGGTGCCTGTTCTCCCCCTAATATAAATTATGTGGTGATACTGCGTTGTGCATATCAGCTTGAAATTAACCAAAGGTCAAGTAAAAAAATGGAGTGCAGAACAGGGGCTTTTCCAACGCGCAGTTTTACACAAAATGTGCAGTTGTAAATGAATTTGTGCCGTTGTAAAAGCAGTCTTGTGCAGTGTGCAGTGTGCAGCGTGCGTTCCGCTTCCTTTTTCCGCGGAAGAAGGAAGCGAAACGAAGGGCGTGTGCAGTGAAACATATGTAGCTGGAAGGCCAAATTTCCAAATTTAAAGTGGGGGAACTAAAAAAAAGGTCATCAGATTATATAGGCTATGCGGCGACTTGCGACATTTCACTTGGGACATTTCAGGGAAAATTCACAACAAAGTAACGGTGGCTTTTTCGCCGGCGATGTCAGACATTCTCATAAGCGATTACAAATTGCTGGTTGTGCAGTTCTAAAAGATTCTTTAAAAACCCTTGTTGCAGAAAACAAGTCAAAATGCTGGAAGCAAGTTCAAAGCTGTGATAATGCCATAGTCCCAAGACCGTAAAATAGCGACGGGCAACGCTATGACCATTCAATTTCATTGCAGTTATCAGGAGAATGCAAGCTACTACGAACTCAAATACAAAATATAAGTGGGAAAACGTTTCCCTCCCCCCCCCGTTCTAACAGAAGAAAACTGATTTCCATGAGGATATCTTTCAGCGAGATGCATTTACGCGGGTCGCATGCACGTCAGTGCCGGCAATAAACTATCACGCTCCCAAGCTTTCACTGACCGAGATTTTGAATGTATTACTATGTGTAAGCAGACGTTCGATATGTCCATACATGGCATACACATGTAAGAGTTGAAACAGTTGTTGGTCAACTATCTAAGTCTATAGAGGAGAATTTATGTACATATAGTGTAAGCTTATACATGCATGTAGGCCTATACGTTGTATAAAATATATATGTAGGCTACATGTAGGGGATAAGCAATGGAAGACATGCACTCTGTTAGGTTCCCGGACAATTCGTCGCCGGACAATTGGGAGCGGACAATTGGGAGCGGACAATTGGGAGCGGACAATTGGGAGCGGACAATTCGGACCGGACAATTGGGAGCGGACAATTGGGAGCGGACAATTCGGGTTAACATTAAACCTAACCCTAACCAGTAACCCTAACCCTAACCCTAACATTTACTTTACATGATTGTTTGCCATTCATAAGAAAAAATAGGCTTAAACGATTGAATGAAAGTTTGATCGCCGTAAGCGCCTGTTAGTGGCTCACAATTTCCGCTCCGAATTGTCCGCTCCGAATTGTCCGCTCCCAATTGTCCGCTCCCAATTGTCCGGCGACGAATTGTCCGGAGACCCTCTGTTACCACCCAGACTAGCATGCATACCTACGTAGTACGTACAAATAACATATCAAGAAGATGCCAGGTATAGTCTGCATGCGCTGGCCCACTGACCAACTGGCCAGATGCCACGTGGACAGAGATAGGCAGACGTACAACGACAGAGACAGAGAGCAAGGTAGGGCAGACGAGTAACCATACTGACCAACCTGACCGCGCACTATCCTATGAGTAATGGTCTGGGTGCTTTGCTAGAAAGAGAGAATGATAATAGATCTTACAATAGATTCAATATGTAAGAAGTTCAAAGTCATTACCATTCAGACAACAATCTATTAATCTATTGTCGTCCTCTTATTTCTAACTTAAATAACCGCTACTGAGCGTTGTAAGAGTGTTGGGCCTAACGGTCCGATGATGAGCAGGTCAGGTCTCTGGCATCGACCACCAGGGACGCCCATCATCGCCGCCCGTGCCGTGCTATAGTCAGCGTTCACTACCCGCTACACTGCAAGTCGCTGACGCCGTGCACCTACATGTATAGTCACCGGCGACCTAAACGCATCCATAGTCACGACCTTACACCCCCCTCTACACCTATCCGACGCTACAAGAGACCTCCTACGCTACATATGTATGTATGTATTGTATGTATGTATGTATGTATGTATGTATGTATGTATGTATGTATGTATGTATGTATGTATGTATGTATGTATGTATGTATGCATGCATGTATGTATGTATTCATTCATTCATTCGGACATTTATATAGCGCTCCTTCAAGAAAAACTACTCAGAAGCGCTCAAAACTCCAGCGCGCACAAAAAGAACAGTTTTAAGTTTAGTAAGGAAGGATCCTGGTAGAGTTCCAGGTTGTAGGCGTAGCTCAAAAGGAAGGCCATTCCAGACCACTGGTCCAACCACAGAAAAGGCTCGATCCTTCATGATAGTAGTACGAGCAAAAGGAACTAAGAGGACTCCCCTATCAGCAGAGCGTAGCTGACGACGTCCTTGGATACCCAATGTAGAGCTGCATAGCTCACGGAGGTAAGTTGGGGCAAGGCCCTGACAACATCGCCATACCAATGCAGCTACCCTGAACTCGATACGCTGGCGAATAGGGAGCCAGTGAAGTACCTCAAGCATGTAGTTATGTGTGTATGTACTACGTATGTATGTATGTATGTATGTATGTATGTATGTATGTATGTATGTATGTATGTATGTATGTATGTATGTATGTATGTATGTATGTATGTATGTATGTATGTATGTATGTATGTATTTATGTATTTATGTATTTATGTATTTATTTATGTAATGCATGTATGTGTGTAAGTATGTATGTGCACTGTGTACGGATGAAAAGTAGAACACAAAACAAAGTGTCATAACTCGGTCAAAACGTTTAGGATTTGTCTGAAATTTTAAACACAACAACAGAGACTATATTTACACGAGAACCTAGAACCGATTAGAAATATTCGTGAATCGTGAGTTTGTAAAATTTATGAGCGTTTGAGATGCAGCACCCAAAAATGGAACTTCGCTAATTTAGGTAAAAATGTTACGTTGGCTATCGGTCTAAATTGTTTGGGTCATCCATGTCAATACGCTCGCACTTGGGTACTGGAACCAGGATTGACCTTTTCTCCGATACACGAAGGATGCCATCACGGAGAAAACCATTGCAGAGTATACTGTTAAAATTTGAAGCAAAGTATCCACGAATTTATGGTCACGGTCATAACAGGATTGAAATCACCAGTTTCAGATCTGAATATCCGCCAACTCTTCATCTGGAGACTGACTAGATAACCGCATCTCAGATGTGTGTCCTTGCGGATGTTCAAGAAAATTTTGCGTTAGGCCTAATGATAATGAAATCTGATCCTTTGTCATCAGTTATCTTCCACCACTACGGTACTTCAGTGACTCGTCATTTCTCTGCTGCTCTTCAATTTATTTGCACCTGCCAATTGTCTTTCATCATTCGTATTCTCAGCAATTGACAGCAAACAAATCTCCCATACTCGTATCCACTTCACTATCGCTTCGAGAATCATCAAAATCATCACGTTCACATGCAACCATCTCTTCTTCAATTTAATTGTTCCCAGATGTTACTTCTTCTTCTTCTTTAACACTTCGTTCATCTTCGCTATTTGTGTCATCTTCTAGCAAACTTTCATTTAATTTTTCATCTTCTCCTTCTTCCACGTCTCTTCTCCGACTCTGAGCTCTCGTAGTCACATTCACTTGTAATTCTTCTTGCAATACACTCACTGGTGGAATCTCCTTCACTTCTGCGATTATCTCTGGATGTAGCAAGAACTTTTCTTTGTTATCTTTACACAAAACTACACCGGAATACTGGCACATACCAAAGTAAATATGGCGCAATATTTACTTCCTTGCCCTTTAAAATTTAAAGGTTGTCAACCGGTGTGTCGCGACACACTATATTAAGTGTGCCGCGAATAGACCGGCGATGTGTCGCGTAAAAATGGTGTGTGGTTGGTGTGTCGCGAAGAATATTATAGACGCGTCGCGAATTTTACATAATACGCCCGTCGTTCTTGCATTACATTGACTTGCTTACCTTTGCAGCTTAGCAGGCGTAGACTGTGAGAATTCGTAGTAGGCTACTCTAGCCTATATCTATTCCATTTCACCGCCATCTGGAGCGACAGTGTTTAGACAGTTTTTAACTTCTTTATCTCATGCTTTCAAACTATGCTTCGAAATATTAGGATAGTTTGAACTATAATTATGGATAATTGATGATGACTGATATGCTCTTTTTACCTAATTAAAAAAAACCGGTAGCTCTCCGTAGCTCAGTTGAGAGAGCGCTGGTCGTTAAACTGAGTGTCATCCACTCGACCCGGGTTCGAGCCTCACACAGGGCATTAATTTATTAAAGTTTCTGTTAGCTGCCATTGGCGCTTTCCTGTTGTGTTGTTTGACTCGGGTTCTGCTGAATTAAGATAGCCCCTCCCACTTCTGGCTTGGCCGAACCAGAAGTGATCCAGCACTTAGGCCATTAGTGTTAAGTTACCGAACCCACTGCTGTAAAGCCGACCTGCGTGTCGTGCTATAGTGGGCCGTATTTCGTATAACCTGTACCTGTAATCATTCTGCGGTTTGTCAGATTGAATCATTAAAAGGAAGACTATTATTATCCTATCATGTAGGTTCTTGCATAATAATTAGCTGGCCATTAAATGTTTTAAACCAAGTTAGCTTACAACGGCAATGACGACTTTAAATCTGCCTTTCATACAGTGTCGTGGACAAGGGGGGTTTCGGGGGTTTAACCCCCATTGACCTAGAAAAAAAGTGTTTTAAAGGTTATTTATCCACTTAAATAAGAAAAACAAAACAATTGCTTGTAGTAACAATTGTTTTTCTTACATTATTCTCTTTGTTACTTTATTCCCTAATGATTTACTGTAATACTGTTGGGTTTGTGTCAGAAAGGGCCTCCGGCCAGGTCATAAAACCCCCACTCACCATCATAAATTCGTGGCTACGCCACTGGTTTCATAGGCTCCCAACCTATATCTCGCTCGATCTGTAAGCCAGTGTATTTCTCCCAATCAAAAAAGAGAAGATTCTGTGCGTCTGTCCTGTCTGTCTGTCTGTTTGACCGCGATGCATTTCCATGTTTTTTTTTTAGCTTTTCACTCCTTACCTTTACTACTGTGTAGGTCTGGGCATGGGACCACAGTGGGAGTGTTGACGAATCTCTCCCACCATGGGACTAGAGTGTGGGCGAAAACCCAAACTTTCGCAATTTCCATTCCGTCGCCATAGTTTCACAGCTATTCACCTGAAACGTTGCAGCTCGACAGAATGCTACCGGAGTTACCACGCCCCCACCCAACACACACTTCGCCCCGCAGGGCCGGGTTAGTCAGGGTATTATTGGGAGTGGAAGAAAAAGATTTCCGGGAAAAAGAGATTTCGCGGGTGGCGTACTGGTTATAAACCACAGAGGAGTTGGCAGCAAGTGGAGGTCGCAGTGTGGTGGGGTTAGGTGGGGTGGGGTTATGGAGCAGGGTTGGGTGGGGCGAGGTTGAGGAGCGGAAGGATGGAGCGGGTTCGGGTGGACAAAAACAGAAATTTACCGGGCAATGCCGAGTACCACAGAGAGATGGGCCGGCGGGTCAAGGGGTCGGTGGGTGAGTGGGAATGGGAAATAAGTGGGGTGGGGAGCAGGAATGGTGGGATGGAGTGAAGTGAGTGTGGGGAAGTAGAGGATTGGTCGGGAGCGGGATGAATCCTAAATTTCCCAGGCCACGCCGGGTACCCAGCTAGTATTGTATGTATGTATGTATGTATGTATGTATGTATGTATGTATGTATGTATGTATATATGTATGTATGTATGTATGTATGTATGTATGTATGTATGTATGTATGTATGTATGTATGTATGTATGTATGTATGTATGTATAGACTGCACAACCACAGTTTCGCGGCTATTAACATTTAACGCTGCAGCTAGACAGAGGGCCAATAGGACAACTCATAGTAGTGGTTGGCCAATCCCCTCACCCTTGCTTTAAGGGGGGGGGGCAAAACGCAAAATTTCACTAACAAAACGACAATTTCAACACCTATAGGCCATACTTTCGCAAGTCTTCACCTGAAACCTTGCACATAGACAGAGGGCGACCAGGACCACTCCGCCGTACACTCCTGGCCCTGAAGGTCGAAGTGGGGTGGGGCGGAAGACCGATATTTTCCGGGCAACGCCGTTCACGGTCACATTTTTGCACTTATTAACCTCAAATCTTCCAGTTGGACAGAGGGCTAGTAGAGGACCACCCACATCCGCCCTTATACTGCCGCTGGGCTGGGGCGACCAACAAAAATTTCCCCCAGCAATGCCGGATATCGCAGCCAGTGTGTTAATGAAGACGCTTAACTTTGCGACGATTCGTTGTGTGTAAACAATTGGCTGACGATAGATTGTTCGTCGCATGATTTTGTGGGTAGGTAATGTAATTTAAGAAAGTGCACATGCTCATGCTAGTTGATGTTTAAGAAATTAGAAGACAATAGTAGATAGAGCTGAACATTTACAGTTGAACTGTGAAGTAGATAATTATAAATCATTATAATTTAGGCCTATAATCATTATAGGCTAGAATGATTTATGGTTAAGCCTACGGTCGAAAACAGAGTTGAATTCACCAGTTTCAGATCTGAATATCTGCCAACTCTTCATCTGGAGATTGACTAGCCGCACCTCAGATGCTATTTGACCTTGGCGGATGTTCAAGAAAATGTTGCGTCAGGCCTAATGATAATGAAATCTGAAGTGCTTTTAGTAATTCGCCATGATTGTGAAGAGTTGCCAGATAGGCTATTCAGCATATAGAAAGCCAATGAGAAGTAAAGAGATTCAAGGCACTTCTTGGAGTGTCATATTTCAGGACAATGCAATGCGCTTTAAGTTTAATGCCGGTGCTTACGTTGCAGAATATGCATTGACATTGTTTGATTTGTGCCTTATGGCTTCATTGTTAACTATTGTAGTTTGATTGTTTGATTGTTTTCCAGTTCAATTTCACCGAGTACAAAAAGACATTTTTTAATCTTTGCAGACATTTGTTTTTCAATGCATTATCTAAAGTTCTAAACTTCGATTTCGACTAAAAGTACCAGGATCTGAATGATTCATAAACGTTGAAGCTAATCAACAATTTCATTTGTAAAGTCTTCACATCAGTTGGTGTGCGAACAACAACCAATGAGGACAAAAGAAAGAAGAAAGCTAAGTCTAAATTCTAAAACTGTTAAATGGTTTGCACGGATGCACACGAGCCACGTTGAATTGGCTTATTTGCCGTATCCGGCTGGGAATTGAAGACTGAGAGACGGGCACTTGTATTGGACCAAGGTGTAGGCATTATCTTTCGCGCTCACGATGGCGGTACAGCTATGTCTCTACAAAAAGTACGACACATATACGGATATAAAATTTAAAAAGTGTAGGCGTGCTTTTATTTAATCTAATTTAATCTTCTGGAACGATTCTAGGCTTATCTAATTTATATGGCCTACATTTAGAACGATTTTTATCTTGATTTCCAACTGGTGACGCTTTAATCGTCGTTGGCAACGGACACTAAGACATTAATTTTTATAAGACTTAATAGTTACTGATTATTATAATAATTATAGTCCACTTCATCGTGTTTACTAACAACGAAGTTCTATCTTAGTCCACTGGATCTCTTCATATTGTTTCGCAGACGCTACTGCCTGACATTGGTGGTTGCAACTTGATGAGATGCCCTGTTTCTCTACTTTTATGTTCAACCTCCTATTTAAAAACCATATTGTCGTTTCCCAATGTATCTCATACCTTCATCAATTATTACTCTTTCCAGAATCTCCAGATGGCAATGACAGCATTTTAAGCTGTCAACTCAACAAAATGGCTATGCTATTTTAGTGCTGATAAAAAATGGTCTTAGACTTCAATAAATAAAATTACGATCATAAAAATGTGTTATCGAATTTCCATATTGTAATGGTGTCATTTCACAATGTTTAGCAAAATTAGGGGAGAGCGGGGCATAACGGGATATTTAAGGCATTTTGAAGTTTACATCATATAATTAATAAGAAATCAGTGCTTCTTTGTACTCACATTATGCAGGCATATATAACGTACGACATCGATTATAAAACTTTACGTAAGCATCAACAACACAGGAGATAAAAAATTTACCAACAGGTTCCAAAATCTCGTTATGCCCCACCACCTGAGGTTAAATGGGATACCTATCTCAACATGCAAAATTCTATGCTTTCAAAAAAGTACCGCATATTTTTTTTATTATTGCTCGTTTTGTAATGAAAACACTGATTGAGACGTGAGGGGGTAATTTGAACCCATGACATAATTATTACAATATAATAAATATGGAAAAAATTGCTGTATAATCAAAAAATGGGGCAAAATGGAATATCTGTATCACATTATGCCCCATTTTACCACAATTGTAAACTCGCCATTTTGAAGCAAAATACTGAACTTGTAGAAATTTTCAAATGGGAATATATGACTTTATATTTTACCCTGCACATGGATGGTATAGGATAAATTTAATATAGCTCCACTGTTTCTAGACAATCCTTGGATTATGCACGTACCTTAAATTGGAGAGCGTGAAAATAAACTTTTAATCATAAATATTGCACGACGCTTCGGAATCGTAAATGCTTTCGTCCCTCACCTTCAAAGATGCATTACTTCCGTTTGAATTTTTTTCGTATTTTAAAAATAATTAAGATCGACAATAATGAAGTTTCCCGTTACGCCCCGGTATCCCATTATGCCCCGCTCTCCCCTACTCTATTATTTCAGTTTTGATCAGAAAGGAGTGTTTAATGATTTCAAGGAAATCAAACCAATCATAATTACAATAATAATTTCCTCATGTATCTAGATCAGCCACTCGGACCTGCAGCTGCTAGACTAGTATAATGAAATTGCTATAAATGATATGCAAACCGAGCGAGAATTGCCAAACTACCAAAATTGGAAGTCATACAGTAGGCCGAATGGTTTGTTTTAATAAGTCTTCAGAAAAAACCAAACAGATTTTGAAAGTTGAGAGTCTGAAATTTGAAGGATACCACTGGAGAGAAGCCACTTAGTCGTACACAACAGTACTGGTATTAGTACAAATATTAAGAGTAAATTAGCCTACTCATTGAAAATGATAGTACCATATATTATAATAGTAGATAATATCATCGTAATTATAATAGTAAATAATTTCACGGTATATTATATCAGTTCATGTCATACAAAGATTTAAACAGCAACTATGAACTATCAGCATTTTGTCAAATTATTTTTCTGGCGAAATTCATTTCTGGGGGAACTTGCCTGCCCCTAAAGATGTCTTAATTAAACACTGGCCATCAGGTACAAAATAACTTGAAGGGGCACTATATCGAGTGCACATACAAACAAACTGATTAAGTTTCTGCCATTATTTCACGATGTTTTAATTAAACACTGAGCCTGCGACATCAGTAGAGCATCAGCCGGTCTTCTGTTATTATGTTCCAGAGAGTGGATAACATTAAATTTTGGTTAGCTTTCGAGAAAGCTTTTTCGGCTTTGCACTAAAAACTAGAAATGTCATGCGACACGCCGAAAACTGGGAGGGACGTTCTGTGAAAATTTCAAATGGGGCATGGCCCGATTGGACCCCTGGATCCCTCTCAACATCTGTACTTCTCTACTATAGGCCTTCTCTGATAAAGACCTATTTGAACAATTCACCCATAAACAGATAAATTGTCCTACCTCCGATTATATTTATCTTTGTTTAGACAGCAATCTCCTCAAGCACGTTTCACACACTTCATTACGGGAGTACGTAATAAAGATATATTTACCTCCAAGTTGCCAAAATTCCAGGCGTCAATCTGGATGTTCAGTTCGATGTAGGTAGCGCCTGGCAATACGTTCAAAATTCCCAGTACGCTAAGCCCACTGGTCTGTCATAACAAGAAGGAAACACAATCGCAATCACTAATTTTGGGAGTTGAGTCGTGATGTACTATAATTATGCAATCATCATCATCATCATCATCATCATCATCATCATCATCATCATCATCATCATCATCATCATCATCATCATCATCATCATCATCGTCATCGTCGTCGTCGTCGTCGTCGTCGTCGTCGTCGTCGTCGTCGTCGTCGTGATCGTCATCATCAATGCGCTGAAAATCCGTCGGTGTTTAATGCACATTTCGTCATTATTTTCCATAGTCCCCTATCCTGTGCAGATGTAGTTAAGCTGTATAGGTCTTGGTTGCAACTGTCCTTGATGTCATCCATCCACTCCCTGTTTGGTCTTCCTCTTCTCCCCTTGCCGTCCATACTTTCAAAAATCACACTTTTCATCTTTTGTGCAGTCGTTATTCCATGTTAGCTGACTGCCTAAATAGACAAACTCTGTCACCTTATACCAGAGCTCTGCGCCGACTTGAGAGTGTCGGCGGCGGCGCACCGGTCATTTTTGGTCGGCGGCGGCGGCGCGCCGACATACAAAAATCGGGGGCGACGGCGCCCTTTAGATGTCGGCGTCGGCGGCGCGACTCGGCGTCGTGGGATTAGTGCTCCAACGTCGCATAGCCTACTTTTTTAAAATCTGTTACACAAGCAACATATGTTATAAAGATTTCCGTGATCAGCAATTATTTTTGGCAATTACCTGGCCTTAAATTAATATTCGCGAGAAACAATAATTCTCAGATTAGACGTTCAATAACAAAATTCTATAAAGGGTTGATTTAAAATCCACGTGACAATGTGTTCAAATTCAGGCCTCCAGCTTACGTAACCTACTAATAGCACTTAAAGGACTGTTTGCGCAGTGGCAGCGTTACCTGCCTGTTTACTCCTGACTTCCCTTATGACCCGTGAAAAATTCTAGAGGCCCATTTTTCTTGGCGCGACCTGCTGAGATTGTATTAGTGCATGCATGCAAACATGCATACATACACACATACATGCATGCATACTTACATACATAGATTATATGCATACATACATACATACATACATACACACATACATACATACATACATACATACATACATACATACATACATACATACACACACATACATACATACGTACTGTGTTTGCTTAGAGATGTTTGTCTGCCACAAAGTGGGAGTTATTATGCAATCTTATCAACAGATGAGGGTGCATGCAATTTTTTAGTTTTCCATTGTCAAAGCACACTGAGTAGCAAACTTGATTAGAATTCACCACCGTTTTTATTTATCGGCCAATAATCCGAACGACTTCCACGCGAAACTCTTCGCATCTTCTTTGAATCCAATTGCTATGCACACGTCTTTCGATCTAAGCAAGCCAAGTCACCCTAAGTTACACTTGTTTTATGCGGAAAATGTTTTTATTTTCCTAATCTGATCCCATTCGTGAGACGTTGCTCAAATTGCTGACAAAATAGGCCATTTGCATAACATTACTCCATTGTACATATAGACAGGCCTATTAATGTTCGAAAGCTTAATTAATCACCAATTTCACATAGGTCACGTACAACGTAGGAGTTTGATACTGGCGAGAAAAATTGTAATTAGGTTAACTGGCCGGCAATGGAGAATCACAAGCCTGTAGACACGATCAATCGCCTACATAAACTTGCAGAGCGCCACCTCTTTGCAACGTAATAGTAACGTGTATCCTAATACTAGAGGGCAGACGGTTCTGTTCCATCCTAGCGGACTATCAGGCAGGAACGCACAAACGGCATAGCATTCACTTAGGCATACATGGAATTCTTTTAACCTTTGTTGATGCCACAATTCAAATCGAATCACAAAATCCACAAAAGTTTAAACATTAAGCGCAATGTTCGAAAAGTCCAAACGAATAGGTAGTATCATAGGTTTCATAGCATTGATGCAAAAACGGTGTTACCAGGAAAAATCGAAGCAGATGAGAGAAAGATTCTATTTTCTCTGACGCAGCAATTTGTTTCGCAAAATCATGCAAAAGATGAAAAATGCAACGAAAAGAAATAACCGAATCCACGTGGCATCGGCGGCGCGCCGACAAATTTTCGGCGGCCGCGGCGTCGGCGCGCCCACTCAAAAAAATCGGCGGCGGCGGCGCCCACAAAGTGTCGGAGGCGGCGGCGCGGCGTGGCCGGCGCAGGGCTCTGCCTTATACAATGTAATAACTATAATTATATTCTCATTATAAAAATACACTCTTACATCTGCTTCAAGCGTAGAGCTTAATGGCGTTGATGAAGTTTAGGCACAAATTTGCTAATAACCAGAAAGGAAATTGTTGTTTCTTGAGTTTCGAGTCTTCCAATCAAATTTATCAATGAAGTATTTTATTAAAAATATGAACTTCAATATCGTTAGGAATAACATTTAAAAGAACAATTGTAACCGTAGCTATAATGTTACTTCTATTAAAATTAAAAAAATGACAAGACTCTCTCTAGCAGTTGGTAGTAACAAAGCGCATCTAGATGAAAAGAATTCAGCTTATTTTTAACGCAGCCGACGAATAATTAATTATAAATCAATGTGATTCTTATTGTGCAAGCAAAAAATTGCATTCCTATGAAGACCACTTTTGTAGATAAGAGATTGCTACTTTAATCATCGGGACAGTACCCGTACAACATTTTTTTATATACCTTCTTCTGGCAACTCTCGATGCTGAACAGTTTGGTACAGTAGTTGGTGTTGGAGGTAATGAAGCCGACGACGAAGTAGGCACTGCTTGCGGCGATTTCTTTGCCGTTTGAGCCTAACCCAAAGAGATTAAGATTTCCAAGGCCAGGGATATCTATTTGCGCAGCCGAAAGACGGACTTGGCTGAGGATTGCCACTGCAGCGATGAAGAAGAGCGACTTCATGTTGTCAACGAAGATACAACCGACTTCAGAAGAGAGTGATGAAGATCAATGCGCCACGAGATCTGCTTCGGATGACTTCTTCCAATCGCTGTCCAATGACCAAACGGGACAGCAGAATTTATAGGAAATAGTTGAACCATTAAACAGATTTACGACACCCGAGAGGTTGTCTGTCTTGCAAGACATCTGCTGCCCTCTGTGATAAAGACGTCAACTGATCTGCTCCAGAAACACGAGTTGGTCTGCTCGCATCTTATCTTCCCTGACGATAGGCACGTGCTAGTGAATCACGAACACTGTCTATCTGGTATAATAACTATACTAAAATACAATATGTAACGTAACACGTGTCACTGCTCAGTCAGTCTCAAGCTTCAGCGCAAGGCGAAAATTTTAGTGGGGTTGAATCAAAGATGTTCAGCGTTTAATGGGAAAATGGATAATTGCATTTAGTATAATTTCAGGGTATATGCCTCCGAATGGCTAAAAGCTGCCTTAAAGCAGTATGGAAATCCTTCGAAATCGTTCAAAGCGTGGTTTCTAATTATCTATAATCTATATAAATAAAGAGAAGATTCTGTCTGTCTGTCTGTCTGTCTGTCTGAACGGAATGCATTTCCACAGCTTTTGAACTTTTCACTCCAGACCTGCACTACTCTGTAGGTGTTGGCATGAGACACCTAGCGCTGGGTTGGCGACTCTGCCACCATGGGGCCAAGGTAGGGAACAAAAATCCTAATTTTGCTCTAATTTTCGCTATAAAATTTCATTCCCATGCCATTGTTTCACAGTTACACAGATTTTTACACGGGCCACCTCACCTCCACCCAGCACACCTCGGCCCGCAGAGGCCGGGTGGGGCAGGGGTGAGGGTGGGGATGGGGTGGGGACGGTGAAGGAGAAAATTTTCCCGAAAACCCTAATTTCACGGGTGGCGTACTGGTGGAGGTCGGAGTGGTGAGGTGGGGTGGGGCGGGAGAGAGGCTTGGGAGAGGGTACGGGGTTGGGGAGGGTTGGGGATGGGGGGAATTTGTCCGAAACCCAAATTTCACGGGTTGCGTTACAGTGGAGGTCGGAGTGCGGTGAGTTGTTGCAAGGTGGAAATGGGGGCTGGTGGGTAGATGTTGGGGTGCGGTGGGGTGAGGTTGCAGGTGAGGATGGGGTGGGGGTGAGGGGGAATTTTCCCGAAAGCACTAATTTCATGGGTGGCTGACTGGTGGAGATCGAAATGTTGTGGGGTGTGGTGGGGAGGGGGTGGGGGAGGAGATGAGGGGTGGCAAAAATTTGTCCGAAAACCAAAATTTCACGGGTGGCGTTCCGATGGAGTTCGAGTGGGGTGGGGTGTTGTAGGATGTTGTGGGTGATGGTGGGGTGGGGGCCGGGGAGAGGTGGGGTGGGGTGGGGTGAGAATGGGGTGGTGTGAGAGGGAATTTTTTCGAGAGCCCTAATTTCACGGGTGGCGTACGAGGGGAGGGAGGGGAATTGGGGTGAGCGGTGAAGGTGGGGGTTGGGAAGGAAAATTTCACGGGTGGCGTGCCGGCGGAGGTCGGAGTGTGGTGCGGTGTTGTGGGGTGGGTGTTGGGGTGGTGTGTGGTGTGGTGGGGTTGTGGCCGAAAGCGGGTCGAATCCTAAATTTTTCTGGCAACGTCGGGTACCGCAGCTAGTTATAAATAAAGAGAAGATTCTGTCTGTGTGTCGGTGTGTCCGGTGATGCATTTTAACAATTTTTGAGCTTTTCACTCGAAACCTTCACTACTGTGTCCGTCTTGGCATGGGACACCCAGTGGAGGGGTTCACGAATCTCTGCCACCATGTGGGCCAGGGTGGGGGCAAATCCCCCATTCTCGCTACTATTTCAGCCGTTGCCATGCATATTTTCACATTTATTTACCTGAAATGTTACAGATATAGACAGATTTTTACACAGGCTACCTCAACACCGCTATGCACATTTCGACCAGCAGGTGCCGGGTGGAACAGGGGTAGGGGGAGGTGTTGAGGGGTCGGGGAGAAAATTTTCCTGAAAACTCAAATTTCACGGGTGGCGTACCGGTGGAGGTCGGAGGGTGTCGTGTTGGTTTTATGACACGAATGCTATTCAGATGACCTTAATTTTATCAATGTTCTTTTTTTCTGTCTATCATTTCTCTCCCAAATTGTTCTAAGGATGCCTGTTATATTTTTTAGATGTATACTTCGATTACTGAATTGCATATATGATTCTTTATGAATGTTCGCGTTGTATTCTGTTCTCATTCAATGTTCCCGCGTTCAGTTCGTTTGCAGGCGATTCAATAATACATAGGGGAGAGTTGCCTAGAATGGACCGTTGCCTTAATTGGACCACAGCCATTTAACACCATATATAGACGCATTTTTTCTTCGTTTTCAAATGTTGTATTCTTGCGCGATTGAATATTGATCGTACCGCCGCAATCAGTTTTAAGGAATACTAAGCATTTATTTAGTTGCGGTAAAAACTATATTTCACGTAGTTTTGATTAATTTTTGCCCTACCTGACAATGAGTGTAGGCAATTTAGGCAAGCTTTCAAAATTGCAGTCACGTTTGTTTTAATCATAGCCAGGTTTCATGTTTAAGCAACAATACTCGATTTAGCGCTAAGACTGACACCTGACAATGTGAGTAGAAGTAGTCCGTGTTGCCTGAAATGGACCACATTAAGTCTCCTTAATTGGACCGATAATTTGGGTGTGGTCCATTTAAGGACACCAGTACTTGCAATGTTATTGGGTACGGTCCATTTAAGGATACCGGTCCTTGCAATGTCCCGTTGTGATTCTTTAAACAATTACAATACCCTCTTTTGGCATAAGTTTTATCGAACAACAGTAGACAGTGTGGCATGGGATTTGGCGAAGCAATACACTGCTAATATAGATGAAGATAATGTTTCTCTGTGCGAACTGCGCGCAATTCTTCTTGTATTAGATATATATATATATATATACTCAAATAGATTTAACTGAGTACTAATGTAAGACTTCACAATCACTTATTCCCAATATTAGCTAGGCCATATTATTTCACTATATAGAGGCCTATATAGTCTATATGTAGAGGCCTATATAGTCTATATGTAGACCTGCACTGGTTATTATGGCAAAGTACTCCTAATTGGTCTGCAGGCAGAGGTTATGCCAGTCATATATTAAGTTGATTTCAGCTACTGCAATTGTGCATTGATATTTTTAACTGTATGGTTAAACACTAAGTGTTTTAAAACGTTTCCCTTGCTTTTTGGGTAAAATTACCTTTTAAAAATGTCTTTAAAATATTGCGTCCCATTCAGGGCAAATGATCCAATCAAGGACACCATGCGGTCCATTCAAGGAAACAGGTTGCCTTGATTGGACTTTTTAGGGGTACCGATTTGTTTAGTTATTTCTCATAAATCCACGAATATTTTTTGTCTTTTGCTTATTAATAACATAGATGAACAATCAACCAAGCATATGGCATCCGTTCCTTTTAGAAATTCAGTAGCATTTATGCAGCACATCTAAGTTTGCCTTAGGAGGTCCATTCATGGCAACTCTCCCCTACGTACTTACTTACTTAGAGTATTAATATCTACGATTAAGGTCCTTCAAAAGACTCTATATAAATATTGGTATTAGAATACTTTACCGGCTGAAGAAAGTACAGAGATAGAGACGCCAGGTTGTAGACCACTCAAGAAATCAATCTTGTCATATTTTCGCAGATTTTGCACATTGCTCTGTCGCCCGTGAAATTGAGGGACGTGAATACGTTGAATACCTGGGAGAATCAATACAATCTGTTTCAACGACATAAACTAAAATGTACTTTATGCCTCGTTGGTCTTTCTCGGTATCCATCACTGTGACTCAGCAAATCGATTAACAGATGTTCCTTTAATATGGCAAAGAAGATCGCAGGTAGACGACGGACCAATGTCTAACTTGAATTAGATGTCGATTTGCTTGAGTCATGCCTGGTGAGCCGAGATGCATCCTAGACCTTCCACTGGCTTCCAGCACATACATGAATTGATCACCAATTAGATATTTTCTCCATAAATCCACCAATCCACTCTTACATGTACGTACCTTCGAGGTACTTCACCACTCAACTTTAGGTACTCCGCAGTAATTACAATATAAGATCTTTTGGCCTTCATTTCAGCATGTTGTGCTTCTCTCTTTGAATAAACATCGGCCCAACTGGCCTATAGATTTTATTACGCGAATATTATATCGCAACGTTGCTATCATGTATAGTCTACCTTTTGTAAGCTCTTGTGCGTTTGCTAGCATCGTAATAAATATATTCCTTTTATAAACTGTAGCCTACAGGGTTTCTTACTGGAGCTATCAGTGGCTTGTTTGCGATACTTGATGCGTCTTCGGCGAACCATTCAACTGGTGTCAATCTGGTGTAATTACAATATAAGATCTTGGGAGGTTTCACTTTATTTTCTCTCCTTTTTAAAATGAAGAGTGGTTCCACCAATAACCACCCTTTTTCTGGATGGCATGACAATCTTGTAATAAGCTTGATCAATTACGTTAATTCTTGGAAATCAATAAAAAAAAAAAATAACGGTACAGGACACAGGCTTGTCCAGAAGAAAAAAAACTTTAACTGTTTATGCCACAATGGAAGCAGTGATTAAGTTTACAGAAGCAATCAACCATTGCAAAACCACGGTTTTATTTGTTTGTTTCAGCAATTTGATAAGGCGTCCATTCAAGGTTGCCAACGCAGGAGCGCTCCCAGTCAGCTTCGGTCGATTAGTACGTGCTTAGGAACCGTGAAACATGAGACAGGGAGACCAATAGGTATTTGGTGAAGATTATTAAGGAACCCGTTCCAAGTCGCAGGGTAAGTCGCTGAGAAGGCCCTGCCTGATTCCATGTACGGGGGGGGGGCAATAATTTCAGCTTCAGTCGCTGAGTGGGGAGAGCAGCGGCACTGGACTTCTGTGGTGGAGCATCACAGCTCGTGCAGCTACATGTATATGAGGGCTGAACCCCCAATACAGCGCCAGTGTTGCCAGTGTTCGCACTCCGACAGTGCCAGTCGTAAGCCTGGATAAAGGAGGAGGGCGGCTCTGATCATCGTTGAAATGGCAGAGTCGTTAAAATGCAACAAACATAGATCTATACAGCGCGAGTCCAAAATGGAAATTCGGCAAGCGATGCGTTGAGGGCAAGGAAGCCTGGGAGCGCATGCGAATATGTTACAGTAGTCATGCTCATTAAATCATGCATACATGTACATGCACGACGTGTGTAATGAGATTATGGCGAATGTAATAAGATTTTGGCGAATGTAATTGCATTATGGCGAATGTAATAAGATTTTGGCGAATGTAAGAGCATTATGGCGTATGTAATAAGATTTTGGCGAATGTAATAGCATTATGGCGAATGTAATAAGATTTTGGCGAATGTAATAGCATTATGGCGTATGTGATAAGATTATGGCGTACGTAATAATATTATGGCGTATTTAATAAGATTATGGCGTATGTGATAAGATTATGGCGTATGGGGTAAGATTATGGCGTATGTAATAAGATTATGGTGTATGTAATAAGATTATGGCGTATGCGATAAGATTATGGTGTATGTAATAAGATTATGGTGTATGTAATAAGATTATGGTGTATGCGATAAGATTATGGTGTATGTGATAAGATTATGGCGTATACAATAAGATTATGGTGCACATGCTACAACAAGCCATATCTCATGACATTAAATCGATCGGTAGCAAAAATCGAGATGCATTGTTCCAACCCAATGCTCTCAGGGGCCCTGGCTAGCGGGTCCTTCGGCCCCTTTTGGGTCTGCTGCGTTCGTCAATATATTTGACGAATTTGTTTGTATGTGTACTTGCTATAGCGCCTCTTCAAGCTCTCAACTCAGAGGCGCTCCCGACTGCAGCGCGGCACTGCATCGGAGTGTCACGCCGAAGCGCTCAGCAATTGCGAGTGAAAGACTTACCCAAGGTCCGTACGCGGCGGCTTGAGGTGGATTCGAACCTGCAACCATCCAGCTGCAAGGCAACGAGCATACCCGCTCATGCCACCGCGCCCCAAATCTGCATCCGATCGAATTTGATGTAATTGCGACCCGCTCTGAGTTGGATGCGAAATAAATGGTATGTTATGTGTGTAATGTACATTGTAGGTATACATGTATTTAAGTATCTATTATGACGGCAGATTTCATGACTAATTGTATGTGCGATGTAGCCTACGCATAAATGTGTCGTATGAATGCACATGTACGTAGGGCGTATCTGTGCATCTTGTTTGTATGTAGTGTAAGTTGAAATGTTTTAGACCTGCATATTAATTCATGTGTAGATGAAATTGATATAGCGCCCTTCCTCCTAAGGATGCACAAATCGTTGTCAAACGGATACAACAGATGCGTTTATAGCGATTGTTAACGCTTGCTGAACAGAGTCGAAGGCCTATGGTTCATTAATCCTGTCGTAACCGGGGTGATTCATTTTCAGTCCACGTGTTTGATCGAATCAATCGAAATTTTAACTTCCGTTGCCACGTGGCAGCCACGTCGCACTGCGTTGCGCTTGAACCGCATAACTTTATATAATCTAATCTAATCCAATCTAATCCAATCCAATCTGATCTGATCCGATCCGATCTGATCTCATCTAATCTCAGCTCATCTAATCTAATCTAATTTAATCTAATCTAATCTCATATAACATTTATAAAGCGCTTCTCGCAACAGAGTTATTCAGAAGCGCTCTGAGTGAGACAGGTCCATGAAAAGAGAAAGGTCTTCAAGCAGCGAAAAGATGCAGGTGAATTTCCTACCAGAATCCTACCACGAATTTAAGAAGGAAGGTGATTCCAAATTAAACGACCAACAATAGCAAAAGCCCGATGCTGGGTTAATGAGGTTCGTGATTGAGGTACAAATAGCCTAGATCAAGACGGTCAACAAAACGAAGAGGGCGTGAAGGTCTTACAGAAAGATGCTTGCACATTAAGTCGCAGAGGCAAGGCCGTAGGCCGTAGCTGGGGCGGGGGAGGGGGGTGTTTTGGGTGTTTGAACACCCCCCCCCCCAAATGTAAAATTGGGAAAATAATAGAATGCATTTACTAGCACATGATGCAAAAACCATGAAATGGAACCATGAAAACAACCCCGAAATAAAAAATGTAAAAAACTAGAATGAATTATTGGGATTTTCTGAAGATTTCGGCCGGATGCCTAAAATGTCAGAGACATGGACTATGCGAATGGAAGACATCAAGAGAATTGAAGCATTTGAAATGTGGTTATGGAGAAGGATAGAAAGAATCAGCTGGAGGGATCATATCAGCAATGAGGAGGTATTGAGAAGAGTCGGAGAAAAGAGAGCGATGATACACACAATTAGAGAAAGACAAAGAAGATGGATCGGGCACACACTCAGAGGAGACTCGATGCTACGAACAATCATAGAGGGGAAAATGGATGGAAAAAGAACGAGAGGCAGACCAAGACAAAGACTGTTAGATGATGAAAGATGGCTATCAGAAGCTGAAAATGAAAGCGCAGAACAGAGAAGAATGGAGACGTCAAACATTCGGACCTGCCTAAGGGCAGAGCACGGAAAAGAAGAAGAAGCCTAAAAAAGGGTAATCAGTTTTTCGGACGAGAAACTGAAGAAACACCCACCCTCTCCAAATCAAAGTCTGGGTGCGGCCTTGCGCGGAGGTATTTAGACACTAAGTCCTGCAGGGACTTAGTAACTATTAGCAAGACCTTGTATCTGATTCGGGCAAAGATTGGAAGCCAGTGAAGGTCACGAGTCATGTATGTGGAGATGTGCGAGCATCGAGGAAGTCGTGCGATAAGTCTATTAGCAGAACTTATGACAGATTGCACAGATGACAAGCGAACCTTAGGAAACCCAATTAGTAGGGAGTTACAGTTACTCAATTCGTGAGGAGATAAAGGCATGCACCATAGTCGTAAACAACTTGGAGGACACCGATCTTCTAATTGCCCTAAGTCGTCTCAACTGGTAGTAACAGGAACGAGTCAAGAGAGACAGGTGTTCAGTAAATGCAAAGCACTGTCAAGCGTGTCGCCCAGATCACGAACACTAGAGGAAAAGGTGAAGTCAGGAAATAGTGAGGCCAGCAATAATTGAATTCCACGCTTATGTAAATGTTGCTTTGTCCCACACCAGATCAATTGAGTTTTGTAAGGATTAAGGCTAAGTCGGCTCATCGTGGGAGATTACGAGAACAACATATTTTGATATCCTCTCATCCAGTTCACTCCTCAACCCCCACCAACCTGGCTTCACTAAACATCACTCGACAGAAACTCTACTTGTCTCCAGGGACGTCATTTCAGCTTTTTTCAGGGGGGGGCAAAAAAAATTTCGCGGGTCCAAACTCCACAAGCTTCGTAAATTCTGTATTTAGCCAACATGTGCAAAACTGTGCTTAAATGAGATGTTTTATTCATGCTCATATTTATTAAATCTACTTATAGGCCTTTTTGATTCAGTGATGAGGTATATTTTAAATGCCTATACTACTTTAAATAAACTAAAAATGTTTTGCACTTGTTATTATATACCGCTATATTATTTACCATTATATGATTATAATAATGGTATTATTTACTATGATAGGCCTATATGATAGTATCATATTAAAAGAGTAGGATTTATTGTTAATATTTGTACAAAAACTATTTTTATACAATTAAAATAACAGAAATAACCTTCACCCACAGAAAAATTTGAAACATTATAATGGCCATTGTTCCAGTTTACATTATTGTATTACATAGAATTGTATTACATAGACCGGGCTGGACCATTATAATCTACCATAATATTATTGATTATTATATAATTATAATGATATTACTTACTATAATAATAGTCTAATAGATGACATCATCATGAAATGGAAAATAATTTACTGTTAATACTTGCAAAAATAAAAAATTACCATTAAATGTCTTATCTCCACTATCCAGTGTAATCTTTCAAATTTCAAACTGTCAGATTTCAAAATGTTTTGCTCCTTGAGACACTTAGTAAAACAACATCATTATTACATATGCTTCCCAATTTTGGTATTTTGGCAATTCTTGCTTACTATGTATACCATGTTTAACCATTTCTACTAATTGTGTTGTCTTGAACAACAAGGGTAAGCTTATTCCAGTACAACAAAGTAAGCTTACATGTACATAATAATTATTATACTCCAGTCTGCTGCTGTTACTCATTGTAATAGTCCATTAGCAACAGAACAGAATTGCCTAACTTGATACACAAAGAAATTATTATTGCAATTATAATTACATTTTGATATTGATATATTAAACCGCTCTTTTTATCAGCACTGAAATAATATAGTGATTTTGTCAGGATAACATCCTACATGCTATGATTACAATGTGGAAGTTCAACAAGAATTTGCTATTATTTTTAGTGGACCTATATTTTTGAAGTCTTAGACCACTCTTAGCAGCACTCAAACAGAGCAATTTTGTTCAGACCATAGCCTAAAATGGTGTCATTGCACTGTGGAAATTCAAACAAATTTCTTGCAGGCAGGGGGCACATCCCCTCCCCAGGAGGGGTCCAGATTAGACACTGCCTTAATTTGTCATTAATAACAATTCACATAGCAATATAGCATGCTGCATGCACTAAGTCTGCAATAAATATTTTTGCTTTTGGGTTAATGACTGTTATTATCTATGGCTATGCCTATGGGATCATTCAAGTGGTGGTCAATGGCTTGTGATCATATCAACCTGGAAAAGATATGACTGAAAAAAAGATTAAAATCCAAGATTTCATGTATAAAAAGTAACCTGCCTATAACCATTGCACTAAAAACAGTCAGTTTGTGTAAATTTCCAGTTCAATTGGATGTCACATAATAGGCCTACCGTGTGGAATGTGGATCGTTGTGAGTGTTTACAGGATGAACTCTCATTTCCTTTGGTCCTCTTCAGTTCTCAAGAAAGCCCAATCATCAGCTCTACTGACCGTCATTACATTGGTAATCCACACTCATACCTCTCCCCCAACTGATGCATGCAGTCAGCCCTTGTAATACATCTTTCTGCTGTGTTCTTTCAGAACTTCCCGCTCATTGTCCTTTGCCTGCTACTTGCCCTAGAGGTCGCCGGTGTTGGAGGCTGACGAATCCGCTCCAGGTCTCGGTCAGACGGGGTGGGGTGCTCAGAGGGAGAATCATGCATCAGATGCCTGGCTGCTTCATGTTATAACTGGGTATTGGTCGGCTTGCAGTACATGTGTGGCTGACAGGACCCACGCATCTGGTGACCTTATACTGACCTGGGACTTTATCTAGGGGAACAAGCTGTATACGTCTTTGGAGTATCAGCCTGAGCTCATTCCCTATGCAGACAATATCACAATATACACATAAGTTGATACATGTATCTGTGGCTATGAACTGTGCACTGTGTGCAGCTTGAATCTGCCCGCACATACAAAACCACAGAGGTCATCGTGAAGACACAGGCCTTTTGGAATTTTGAACAACGTGTGGAAAAATATGTCAAAATATGTCAATCGGTCAAATTCAGGGGGGGCAAATGCCCCCCCCTGCCCCCCCCAAATGACGTCCCTGCTTGTCTCTCTGTATAATAGACTGGTTTCTGCCGTCAGTCATCAGCAAGTCTCCTGCCTCTGTCTCCTTGACATCTCCGCTGCATTCGACACCATCGATCACAGTCTCCTTCTTAATCGACTCTCTTCTTCTTTTGGCGTCTCTGGCACTGCTCTACTCTGGTTCCAGTCCTATCTGTCTTCCAGATCCTTCTCTGTTAAAGCCTCCAGTCACTGTTCACAGCCCCTTCCACTATCTTGTGGCGTTCCTCATGGCTCCGTCCTGGGTCCGTTGCTCTTCATTCTCTACACCACTTCTTTAAGTCATCGCATAGAATTCTCGTCTGTTGACCACCATCTCTACGCAGACGACACTCAACTCTTTATATCGTTCTCCACTGGCTCTTTTCCACCTCCATTGCTCAACTTCTCAATGTGGTCAATCTAATCTCTAAATGGATGTCTTCAAACCTCCTCTGCCTCAACCCCTCCAAAACAGAGTTCATTATTCTTGGCCTTCCTGACCAAATCAAGAAAATCCCCGACCGTTCAATACACCTATCGACTAACTCTTCATCTCTTTCCTTTACTTCTGATGCTCCTGTCCGCAATCTTGGTGTGATGTTTGATTCGCATCTCTCCTTCCCTTACCACATCTCCAACCTATCGCGTTCCTGCTTCATGCACATCTGGGACCTCCGTCGCATCCGACTCATGCTCGATTTCAAGACTGCTTCCACCATTGCGACGTCCATCGTCCACTCAAAAGTTGACTATTGCAACTCTCTGTTCTTAAACCTTGACTCTTCGCAAAAATAAGCGCATCCAACTCATTCAAAATTCTCTAGCTAGAGCCGTCACCAGAACACCCAGACATCATCACATTACCCCATCCTCAAGTCACTTCACTGGTTGAAAATTCCAGAGCGAATCCACTTCAAAGTTCTCTCCTTAACCTACAACTCCTTACAATGCTCCCAGCCCAGATATCTTCGCGAACTGTTCACCATCCAGCCTACACGTTCTACCCGATCATCCGCCTGCCTTACACTTTCTCGACCGCCGATCACAAGTCATCTCAAGTTCTCCAACCGAGCCATATCCATCTGAGCACCACGCCTTTGGAATGATCTGCCTCCTGAATTCCGATCCTTATCTGTCCTTCCACCATTATTACTAATCGCACACCACAACCTTCCTTAGGCTCCTCTATCCATAACACCTCGGGCTTTTCATTCGAAACTTAAGACACTCCTTTTCACGAACTCTTACCCTATCTCATCTGATCCTCCACCCTCCAATTCCCGGCTACTAAGGGGGGTGTCCCCCCTTAGTAGCCATTCCGCCCCTCTGATCCTATGGTAACTCGACCCGGACCACCACGGACCACTCACGCGGACAACCCTTCTAACTCAACGTATTTGATCCTGATCATAATTATATGGTAACTCGTCCCGGACCACCACGGACTACTCTCACGGACAACCCTTCTAACTCAACGCAGCGCACGTGAATAAGCTGGTGCCCCGCGCTTGGCTTTCGAGTGGCACTTTAGAAATCTCGAGTTTACGATTACGATTATCGCCCACGTGCTACTATGAGTCAATGTCAGATTATACTGTTGACTGCAACGTGGATCCCACATGTGCGTTTATGGCGATTGTTAACGCTTGCTGAACAGACTCGAAGGCCTATGGTTAATTAATCCCGTCAAATTCGATGTGATTTATTTTCCATTCACGTGTCTAATAGAATCGATGAAAGTCTTAGCGGTCACCTGCCACGCGGCGGCCAGAGTATTACAGATCATATTGATATAGCGCCCTTCTTCCCAAGGATGCACAAATCGTTGTCCAACGGATCACACAGGCGCGTTTACATCGTTTATATAATGGTGTTTAAAATGTTATTTTTGTTCACGAACACACGACCGTAGACGTAGTAGTGTAGTAGCTGTCCCGGCAGACACTCGGCTTCATTCTCGCACCTGTGGTCCCCTAGCAGTCGAGACCTCCATCCGGGTAGCATATTTCCAAAATGTACATAACAACTGAAACTATAGGTTTTTCAGCCAATCACGCGTTCTGATAATATTTTAAGCTGCTAGAGTCCACGGCCAATGAGAATCGTCGTAAATATATAATCGCAAATAATTTTCAAACATTTTTTCATTGATTTTGACAGTTTCAATCATTTATCCATAAAAATTATTCCTATGTAGATATGAAATTGGATTTTGACACAGAAATTCATCTGTAAGTGGAGTTTCATGCCAATGTAAGCAACCCTTAATAATATAAAGTCATCTTGATTCATGTTATCGATATTAGGCCGAGTTCTAGGTTAAGCCAATGACTTTCGTAATTAGCCTAATTGAACAGTGAGTTTCATGATGAGCAAATATTCTTGAATCAATCCCACAGTTCCCACTTCTATTTATGAAAGGGATAATTTTTCTCGTAGGCCTAAAGCTTATTTTCACGCAGGCCAGATAGCCCTAGGCCTAATAGAAATGAAAAAATCAATGCTCTAAAATAAAACAATGTTTTGTAATTATTAAATAAGTCGGTAAGATGCAGATTGCCAGTCGCTTAAGCGCTCTAAATTTAGTCGGTCGCATAGCCTAGTCTATAAGTTTGATTGAGGAAACGAATTGTCGCTAAATAGGCTAGCATTCGGATTGATAAAATCAATTTGCGATGAAACGTAGGCTATTTGCCAAAATGAAGTTGTATAAATTAGAAAGATATGCGTACGATCTTATTGTGGCAGATGAATCAGGAGAGAAGATGCAGACACGGTTTACGGACTGGCAGACGACATTAGAAAGCAAAGGTCTGAAAGTGAACATCGCCAAGACAGAAACTATGGTCTGCTCAAAAACAGCTGAGACAATTAGGATTGTTTACACCACAAGAAAGGAACTAAAACAAACGGAAACTTTTAAATATCTTGGTTCAACAGAATGAATGCCCAGGGTGGCTGTGAGGTCGACATCAGAAACAGGATTCGGTTGGCTTGGCAGAAGTGGAGGGAGTTGACTGCAGTTCTATGTGATGCCACAATACCCATACAACTTAAAGGAAAGGTATATAAAACAATGGTCAGACCTGTGATGATCTATGGGCAGAGGCTTGGACAATGATGAGAAAGGGAGAGGGATTACTGGAGAGGACGGAGATGAGAATACTGCGTTGGATGCTGGGAGTTTCACTCAGGGATAGAAGCAGGAACGAGGACATCCGAAAGAAACTTGGAGTGGCGTGTGTCTCGGACAAGATACGAGAGGCCAGGTTGAGATGGTACGGTCATGTGATGAGAAGAGAGGAAGACAGCTGCCTGAAAAGAATCATACAGGCAGATGTCTATGGACGACGCAGTCGGGACCGACAAAGGAAGAGATGGGAGGATGCGATACGGGAGGACATGAAACATCTCAAACTAAAAAATGAAGGCACCAAAGACAGAGCAAAGTGGAAGAGGAGGATCCGAGTGGCTGACCCCTCCGTAGAGAGGGATTAATTCAAGCCTGAAGGAAAAGAAGAAGATGCAGGACTGACGAAAAATAATTGCGCTGTCCCAGGCTATAAATTTAGAGCGCTAAAGCAATAGACACATGTGAAAGGCTCGAGATTGTTTACACGCCATGGCTGCTGGTATGAGACTCGACTTCGAATCATTTGCTGACTTTTTTCATTATTTTATTATTCAGTTTCAAAGGCCTATCGCTAATGCCTACATAGACTTGCGAGGAAAATGTTGCTAGAAGTTGAAAATATCCAACATTAAACAGTGAAGATTATTGAAAAGGAATCTTTATTTTACGATTAGTAACGACATTTCTTATTGGTTGTGGAGCGCTGACAGTTAAATATGTAGGCTATCCTGACGCGTGATAGGCTATAAAAAACTGCAGTTGCAGCTGCCATGTACATTTTGGAAATATGCTATCCGGACACAGTGTACATGTATGTTGGTTAGTGTGTATGTCTGTATGTATGAATGTATGTATGTATGTATGTATGTATGTATGTATGTATGTGTGTGTATGTATGTATGTATGTATGCATGTATGCATGTATGTATGTATGTATGTATGTATGTATGTATGTATGTATGTATGTATGTATGTATGTATGTATGTATGTATGTATGTATGTGTGTATGGTAGACTACTCAGAAGCGCTCCCAGTTGAAAAATTGCTAAATAAGGCAGTTTTTAAGCGAGAAAGGAACATAGTGGTGTGACCTCTAGGCAAAAGGCGAAATGCAACAGGGACCCCATTCCAAGTTCTAAAACCAGCCTAGAAAAAAACCTTGTATCCAACACAAAGGAACAGGAGCCCAGTATGACCTAAAAGATCCACAAGCCACAATGTGAGAACGATCCTGGATATAAGAGGTAAGTCAAGCAAGAAAGTTGCTAGAAAGGTCGAAAGAAGTAGAAAGCCGCTTTAAAAGATTAGCATGGTGCTCTGTATCGCATGCAGCACTTGCATCAAATAGTGCCAAAGGTGTAACCTGTGACTTGTCAATGGCCCCATAAATGTCTTTAAAAAGGCGCATAAGTAAAGTCTCCGTAGAGTGACCTATTCGAAAGCCTGATTGGAAAGTTGGCAGCCAAAAAGGTAGAGGGTGAGTTGAGCAGCTACAACCTTTTCAATAATCTAGGCTATATTAATAAAAATGTAAAAAGTTTGTTCCTAATCGAAGATCTCGGAAAGTACTTGACCGATTCTTTTTAAAATTTTCGCAATACGAACTCGAATACGATCGGGTTTGTATATTTTGGAAAAAGCGCTATCTTCCCGACATAAAAACATAGCATTGCATTCGATTCGACCAATTCCGATTTTAATCCTTGCACATCTGTCAGTCCATTTGCATTCGAATGTGGCCGCGTTTTTTATAGCGCATAATTATCCACGCGTCTTCTTATAGCGCATATGTAGCTGTCGGTTTGTATAAAATCAAGGATCCTTCACACAACGTGCCATTCGAATTTGAGCGGACGGGTTTTTATACGCATTTTTGGAAAAAAACACTTTGCATTAGATTCAGGCTATTTCTATTTGCGTTTGAATGCGGCCGTGTTTTTCTTATAGCGCATATATCTTTGTAGCTGTCGGGAAGGGAGGGGCGAGGGAGGATGGGAGGACGGGGGGGAGCGGGATTAAGAGGGAGGGGAGGGAGCGGACGAGATGGAGGGAAGAAGGGAGTGGAGGGATGGAGGAAGGGGGTGGGACGAAGGGGAGGAGGGATGCAGGGAGGGGAGGAAACGGGAGTGATGGATGCAGGGAGGGAGTGGAGGGCAGGGGAGTGGAGGGCAGGGGATAGGATGGGAGGGAAGGGATTTAGGGTGGGACAGAGGAACGGAGGGAGGGAGGCAGGTGAAGGGAAGTAGGTAGGAAAGTTCTTGACCGATTCTTTTTAACGCGTGGCCGTGTACAGCTAGTTTTAGATATAAATGCTACGTTGGCCATCGGTCTAAAATTTTTTGGATCATCCAAGTGAATACCCTCGCACTTAGGTACTGGAACCAGGATTGACCTTTTCTCCGATACACGAAGGATGCCATCACGGAGAAAACCATTGCAGAGTACTGTTAAAATTTGAAGCAAAGTATCCACGAATTTATGGTCACGGTCATAAAAGGATTGAATTCACCAGTTTCAGATATGAATATCTGCCAACTCTCCATCTGGAGACTGACTAGGCTAACCGCACCTCAGACGTTGTGTGACCTTGCGGATGTTCAAAAAAATTTGCGTTAGGCTTAATGATAATGAAATCTGAAGTGCTTTTAGTAAGTCGCAATATGAAGAGTTGTCAGATATTCAGCATAATGATATAGAAAGCCAATGAGAAGTAAAGAGATTCAAGGCACTTCTTGGAGTGTCATATTTCAGGACAATGCAATGCGCTTTAAGTTTACTGCCGCTGCTTACGTTGCATCATATGCATTGGCATTGTTTGATTTGTGCCCTATGGCTTTATTGTTTTGTTTTGCAGTTATATTAACTAGTGTAGTCTGATTGTTTGATTGTTTTCCACTTCAATCTCACACAGTACAAAAAGACATTTTTTAATCTTTGCAGACATTTATTTTTCAATGCATTATCTAAAGTTCTAAACTTCGATTTCGACTAAAAGTAGCAGGATCTGAATGATTCATAAACGTTGAAACTAATCAACAATTTCATTTGTAAAGTCTTCACATCAGTTGATGTGCGAGCAACAACCAATGAGGACAAAAGAAAGAAGAAAGCTAAGTCTAAATTCTAAAACTGTTCATGGTTTGCACGGATGCACACGAGCCACGTGGAATTGGCTTATTTGCCGTATCCGGCTGGGAATTGAATACCGAGACCCGGGCACTTGTATTGCCCAACGGTGTAGGCATTATCTTTCGAGCTCACGATGGCGGTACAGCTAAATTCCTACAAAAAGTACGACACATATTGATATAAAATTAAAAAAGTGTAGGCGTACTTTTATTTAATCTAATTTAATCTTCTGGAACGATTCTAGACTTATTTAATTTATATATCCTACTTTTAGAACGGTTTTATCTTGATTTCCAACTGGTGACGCTTTAATAATTGGTGGCTACGGACACTAAGACATTAATTTTATAAGACTTAATTAATAGTTACTGATCATAGTCCACTTCATCGTGTTTACTAACAACGAAATTTTGTCTCAGTCCACTGGATCTCTTCATATTGTTTCGCAGACGCTACTGTCTGACTTTGGTGGTTGCAACTTGATGAGATGCCCTGTTTCTCTAATTCTATATTCAACCTCCTATCTAAATCATATTGTCGCTAAGTCGTCTCCAAATGTATCTCATACCTTCATCAATTACTCTTTCATGTCCTTGTACTTCGCTCACCTAATTGCATATCTGACCAACTCATGTCTTGTTGAAGACTTTGCCATCGTGTGTTAAACATTTCTCATAGAGCCTTTGCTTAAGATAACCAGCCTGGTCATGGCTATTGGCGATCTGTTAGACTTCAGACCAATCTTGACCCTCTGTTGTATTTGAAAGAATATTCAACATCTCCAGTGACGGATCCAGAAAGTTTCTGAGGGGAGGGCAAAATGGGAGGGAGGAAGGAAAGGAAAGGGGAGGGTGGAGGACGAGCGATCGAAGGTCTATTGTCGAGGCGCACAGCGCAAAGAGGGGAAGGGATCTGGGGAGTGGATGCGCCCCTATCCAACAGAAATGTTTCGAATTTCCAGATGGCAATGACTGCAATTTAAGGTGTCAATTCAGCAAAATGGCTATGCTATTTTAGTGCTGATAAAAAAAATGGTCTGAGACTTCAATAAATAAAGTAACGATCATAAAAATGTGTTATCGAAGTTCCATATTGTAATGGTTACATTTCACAATGTTTAGCAATATTACTCTATTATTTCAGTTTTGATAAAAAAAGGAGTGGTCAGGATTTCAAGGAAGTCAATGCAATCATACTTACAATCATAATTTCCTCACGTATCAAGCTCAGTAACTTAGACCTGCAGCTGCTGGACAGGTACAAAATAACCTGAAGGGGCGCTATAACAAGTGTACATACAAACAAACTGATTATGTTTCTGCCATTATTACACGATGTCTTAATTAAACACTGAGCCTGCGACATCAGTTACTATAGAGCATCAGTCGGTCTTCTGTTATTATGTTCCAGAGAGTGGTTAACGTTTGGTTAACTTTGGATAAAGCTCCTTCGGCTTTGCACTAAAAACTAGACATGATTGTGACCAATAACACTGGGCAACAAATTTTCATGAAATTTATGTATCCTGCATGACATTTGCATTTTCCTACAGATTTTAAGGTGCTGAACACGAATATGACAATGAAATTCAATAATTAGCTCCAGTTTCTCTGATATCATCAA
>OX457040.1:15906173-15978673 GCA_949752735.1 Lumbricus terrestris | reverse complement strand
AGAATAAAGCATTCGCGCAACAGTGGTGGAACGCACAACATCATGGAGTCGGCTGCCTGTCAAACCATGTGAAACAAGGACACGAAGTGCATAAAATGACTGCTTTGCTTTACAGACAATGTTATCAATGTGCTCAGAAAAACCCAATCTATATGAAAGTGTAATACCCAGAACCTTGTAAAGAAGAGATTATTGCTAGGCTACTTTTAATCATCTGAACTGTACCCTACCACTTTATCTTTTATACCTTCTTCTGGCAAATATCGATCCTTTTCAGTTTGGTGCAGAAGTTGGTATTGGAGTTAATGAAGCCGACGACGTAGATGGCAGTGCTTCTTCCGACTTCTTTAGATAACCCCTCGCCGCCGCCGCCTAATAACCCCCCAGTTAACCCCCCGCCTAACCCCCCGGTTAACCCCCCGGTTAACCCCCCTAACCCCCCGGTTAACCCCCCGGCTAACCCGCCTACCGTCCCGGTTAACCCGCCTAACCCCCCAAGGAGATCACCCAATTGTCCAACGGACGGACGGACTTGGCTGAGGAGCGCCACAGCAGCGATGAAGAAGAGCGACTTCATGTTGTCAACGAAGATACTTCCGACTTCAGAAGAGAGAGATGAAGATCTATGCTTCGTCTAGAGATCTGCTTCGGATGACTTCTTACAACCGCTGACGAATGATCAAACGGGGCGGCAGAATTTATAGGAAATAGTTGAACCATTAAACGGATTTACGACACCCGATAGGTAATTTGTCTTGCAAGACATCTGCTGCCCTCTGTAAGTAATAAAGATGTCAACTGATTTGCTCCAGATACGCGAGCTGTTCTGCTCGCATCAGAGTGATTGTGACGCCGCACACCAAAACCAGCAGTAAGGTGATTTTCCAATATATTGAGTTTGATACATCAGAAACCCGGGAAGCTGGCTAACGTGGACGCCGAAGGCCTGGGCAGCAGCGGGCCTTGCGACGGTGATCGGCCGGAGGATTACTAAAGTGACATCGGCTGTTCAACGAAAGGCGGGTCTACGGACCGCCACTCAGTTCCGGCCTTGGGCATAGGCAAAGTAGGCAGTTGCCTAGGGCGCCGCAGTCTTTGGGGGTGGAGCACGGCACCGGCAATTTTGATTTTCTACACTATATTCTTTAAACTGAAGACTTTGGAAAGAATTTAAGATGATTATTGATTTCATTGCACCAATTCAGACAGGCCTAATTCAATTTCAAGGACAGCATAAATTTTACAATGTCATAGACTAACAAAATTCGATTTAACGGCATTCTTTACTCTGTGCTCTGTAGTCTATGCCCGCCCCTCTGAAGCTGTTCCACCCCTCTGATCCTAGGCCTATGGTAACTCGTCCCGGACCACCACGGACTACTCTCACGGACAACCCTTCTAACTCAACGCAGCGCTCGTGAACAGGCTGGTGCCCCGCGCTTGACTTTCGAGTGGCGCTTTAGAAATTTCGAATTTACGATTACGATAATAGACCCGATGTTTGGCCTATGGGCTAATACTGATAAAGTGACATCTTTCGACTGAATGCGCCAGCAACTGAAGAATTGTTGTGTTATTTATAGTCTTTGTGTCTGGTGCGAATCTTTTGATCTTAAAAATTAAATTATATCAAACAATATTATGATTCTATGAAGCGTCAAAAGTTATCGGATGCCCATAGCCGTAAGAGAAAACAGAACACTGACGTTAGAATAAAAAGAAATAGGGGTCGGTTTCCAATTATTTAAACAAAACTAAGACAACTTTATCTGTCAATGTTAGCGTCCAGTCGTCAGTTATAGTAATTCAGACTACGCGACGCTCAATTTCGATGGTGAAATCAGGCGTACATGCAAAGCAGACAGTTGACTGGGGCGCCAAATTCTAGTGGGGAAGTCATTTGCACAAAAATGTATGTTAATAGCCTTTATCAAATTTAGCCATTGTGCTCGAAATTGAATTTTATCCAGCCTTCAGTGTGCTAATAACATAAATATAAATTACTCAGCTGAGTGTAAAGGCTCTGGCTGGTGCATCTTTGGACTCTCACGTGGGCTGGACAATTGAGTTTTGAGTGGGGATCTGAGGGCGCAAAATGTATGCTTTGCCTGAGTTGCCTAATGTATGCTTTGCCTATGGCGCCAAATGCATGCTGGGGCGCCAAATGCATGTTTTGCCTAGGGCGCCATTTTAGCTAAGGCCGGCCCTGCCGCCACTGCGAGGTGGAAAGGCATGGGAATCTACCACCTCATTTTCCCAATGAGCATAGCAGCCAAAGACAGGAGAGGATGGAGAAGAATTTTCCAAAATGCGACCAACCCTTGTGTCGAGGAAGGTTGAAGGCAAGGCAAGGCACATCATTTCAAAAGCCTTGTTTCAGGTTTTAAAATGACACAAAAATTATTGCTGTAGCTTTATTCCAACCAAAGATATAAGGGAAAAGTGATCCAATTAAACTAATTAATTAACCACTTAACTTAATTAAAACAAACTGATTTGCATATCAAGAACATTACATTAGTTCTAAAACTTGTGTTTTAAAAATTTGCTAAAATAAATTAAAATTTAAAACAAAAATTCTGCGCAAAAATAAATAATCACAAACATGCAATTTCCCTAAATATCGCTGACCAGTGTATAATTTCCGACTTGATGCTGATTTCGGTGTGGACCGCCACTATAATATCTTTGCTGACGATAGGCACGTGCTATAGTGAATCACGGCCACTGTCTCTCTGGTATAATAACTATAATAAAATACAATATGTAACGTTACACGTGTCACTGCTCAGTAAGTGTCAAGCTTCAGCGCAAGGCGAAATTTTAGTGGGGTTGAATCAAAGATGTTCAGCGTTTTAGAGAGAAGTAAACATGATCCATACACTTGTATTTAGGGCACTTCACACACTCCCAGTCAATACAATGAACCTGAAGCGTGTAAAAAAATGTTAGGAGTTCCTTGCATGAAGATATCAAGAACCACCCGACCCTCACTTATTGCATCGTTTTTCACGACATATTATGGTAATTTTTTAACAAATATATTTTGAAAAGATATTAAAAATGATAGCAGAGACGCTCTCATCTACAGATGCCAAATGTCTATTAGTAAGTGTGCATTACTGCTATAGAGTGGGCCTAAATTGCCATACTCTAACTTTCAGAGAAACGCGTTAAGCTAAGGAACTTGAAAAGAACAACGCAATGTTAGGCGATGCACGGTGCCTACTGAAATCAACCGCAAACTGATTCATGAAACCTGAAATGGGAAAATGAGGTGGTGGGGGTGAGATGAGGGCGTGGGAGTGGGCGGGGAATGTTTCGCGCAAACCCAAAGTTCACGGGTAGCGTACCGTGGAGGTCGGAGTGTGTTGGGGTGGGGGCGTGGGTGGGTTGGGTTGGGTGGGGCAGGGGTGGGGAGTGGGTTGTGAAGGGAAAATTTTTCCCGAAACCCATAACTTCATGGGTGGCGTACCGATGGAGGTCGGAGTGTGGTGGGTTGTTGTGGGGTGTTGTGAGGTGGGTGGGGGTGGGCTGGGGAAAGAAAATTTCTCGAGAATCCAAATTTCACGTTGGGCGTACCGGTGGAGGTCGGAGGATGTGGGGTGGGGTGTGGTGTGGTGGAGATGGGGTTCTGGCCAGGAGCGGGTCGAATCCTAAATTTCCCGGGCCACGCCGGGTGCCCGAGTTGTTCAGGAATAAGTTTGTCTCTGTTTTATGACACGAATGCTATTCAGATGACCTTAATTATATTAATGCTCTTCTTTTCTGTCTATCATTTCTTCCAAAATTTTAATTGTTCCAAGGTTGCCTGTTATGTTTCTAGATGTAGGCCTATACTACGATTATTGAATTGCATATTTCGATTCTTTATGAATGTGCGCGTTGTATTCTGTTCTCATTCAATGTTCCCGCGTTCAGTTCGTTTGCAGGCGATTCAATAAAGTACATACGTACTTACTTACTTAGAGTATTAATATCTACGATTAAGGTCCTTCAAAAGACTCTATATAAATATTAGTATTAGAATACTTTACGGGCTGAAGAAAGTACAGAAATAGAGACGCCAGGCTGTAGATCACTCAAGAAATCGATCTTGTCATATTTTCGCAGATTTTGCATATTGCTCTGTCGCCCGTGAAATAGAGGGACGTGAATACGTTGAATATCTGGGAGAATCAATACCATCTGTTTCAACGACATAAACTAAAATGTACTTTATGCCTCGTTGGTCTTTCTCGGTGTCCATCACTGTGACTCAGCAAATCGATTAACAGATGTTCCTTTATGGCAAAGAAGATCGCAGGTAGACTTACATGTAGATGTCGATTTGCTTGAGTCATGCCTGATGAGCCGGTGTAAAGGTTTCAAATTACCCCCTCCTAAACATTACCCCCCGGTAACTTGAAACCGGTTTCAGATTACCCCCTAGAGGTAATCTGAAACCGGTTTCATCCTACCCCCCGGTTTCAGGTTACCCCCTCTGAATTCCGAATGAATTCCGTATATCCAGCTTCTATTTCACTTACAGAGAACCTTCATCCAGCTTCCATTGCACCTACAGAGAACCTTCATCCAGCTTCCATTGCACCTACAGAGAACCTTCATCCAGCTTCCATTTCTCAAGCGTCGTTCTCGTTAATCAAGCTTCTATTGCACATTCAGAGAACCTTCATCCAGCCCCCATTTCTCAAGCGTCGTTTTCGTCAATTCAGCTTCTATTTCACCTACAGAGAACCTTCATCCAGCTTCCATTTCACCTACAGAGAACATTCATCCAGCTTCTATTGCACATACAGAGAACTTTTCTTCTATTTCACCTTCAGAGAACCTTCATCCAGCTTCCATTTCACCAACAGAGAACCTTCATCCAGCTGCCATTTCACAAAAGTTGTTTTCGTCAATCCATTTAGCTAAGTGTTAGACATAAAAAAAACTCAGAATCTGGATTGACGAAAACATCTTTTGTGAAATGGCAGCTAGATGAAGGTTCTCTGTAGATGAAATGGAAGCTGGATGAAGGTTCTCTGTAGGTGAAATAGAAGCTGGATTGACGAAAACAACTTTTGTAAAATGGCAGCTGGATGAAGGTTCTCTGTAGATGAAATGGAAGCTGGATGAGGGTTCTCTGTAGGTTGGTGAAATATAAGCTGGATTGACGAAAATGACGCTTGAGAAATGGAAGCTGGATGAAGTTTCTGTAGAGGTTAAATAGAAGCTGGATGAAGGTTTTCTGTAGGTGAAATAGAAGCTGGATTGACGAAAACAACGCTTGAGAAATGGAAGCTGGATTAAGGTTCTCTGGTTGAGAAATGGAAGCTGGATGAAGGTTCTCTAGAGTTGAAATGGAAGCTGGATAAAGGTTCTCTAGAAGTGAAATAGAAGCCATGGCTGAATATATTATATGGGGGTAACCTGAAACCGTATACGGGGTAGGATGAAACCGGTTTGAGATTACCCCCCGAGGGTAATTTGAAACCGGTTTCAGATTACCGGGGGGTAATCTCAAACCGGTTTCAAGTTACCGGGGGGTAATGTTTAGGAGGGGGTAATTTGAAACCTTTACACCGGGATGCAGTCCTAGACCTTTCAGCACCTACATGAATTGATCACCAATTGGAGACTTTCTCCACTCTGACGTACCTTCGAAGTACTTCTCCACTCAACTTTAGGCACTCCGAGTAATTACAATATAAGATATTTTGGCCTTCATTATTTTTAGCATGTTGGGCTTGTCTCTTTGAATAAACATCGGCCCAACTGGCCTAAAGATTTTATTACGTGAATATTATATCGTACTGTTGCTATAATGTATAGCCTATCTTTTGTAAGCTCTTGTGCGTTTGCTAGCATCGTAGGAAAAAACATTCCTTTTTATAAACTGTAGCCTATACAGGGTTTCTTACTGGTAGTGCTGCCAACTCTTGATTTTGATATTCCAGGACGCCCGCAGTCACTAGATATGACATTTTACCAATTTACACTGTCCACATAATTATATTGCCTAGATGATCATAGGCATAAAGTCGTGGAAATCAGCACGCCATCTCTCAAAAATCATTAGAACGGACTAACAGTACAAGAACATAATAACTATGATACTGGGTGTCAATGGCTTGTAAAGTTTTCAGGACTTGATCCCAGCGCCGTCCAACATTCGATGTTCAGCCAACAACGTTAGGTTAAATTGAGTCCAGAACGCAAAACCATCACACAACTTGCCGAGTGTAGTGTGCAAAATAACAATTTTGTCAAGTTACTTCTCTACCACAAATTCCGGGACAATTTGAGATCAATCCGAGACACGGGACGAACAGGGTCGATTCCGGGACTGTCCCGGCGAATCCGGGACGGTTGGCGGCCCTACTTACTGGAGCTATCAGTGGCTTGTTTGCGATTCTTGATGCATCTTCGGCTAGCCCTTCAACTGGTGTCAATCGACTTATTGTGAGCTTTCACTTAATTTTCTCTGATTTTTAAAATGAAAATTGGTTCCACCAATGACCACCATTCTTCTAGATGTCATGACAATGTTGTAATGAGCTTGACCAATTGCGTTAATTCTTGGACATCAGTTGAAAAACCTGCACAAGAAACAGGTCTGTGCGGAAGAAGCCTTAATTTCAAATTTCAAATTCAAATTCTAAATTATTTATTGATCCCAAAATAAACATAATAAACAGAAGAGTATGACACAAGTGGTATTTAACATAGTAAGCTATTCAACAAGAACCATGAAAATAGATTAGGGAGCAATAGGCACTCCTGAAGGGACGAGTCCCGATTAGTATGGGCCTACATACATGGATGAAATTACAAGGTGGTGGAGGTGGGATTGATAAGGGAATAGACGTTCTTAAACTACATACATTTATACAGTAGCAGTTACATATACTTAGCACACTTAGCACTTAGTCCTTCCTCGCGCTGGTAGCGCATCGGGCGACACAGCCTCTCCACGTTATCCTGTCCTCCGCAGCCATCCGAGCATCTTCCCACGTCATTCCGCCGCCTTCCAGGTCCTGAGTAATCGTGCTTCGCCAAGTCTTTCTGGGTCTTCCTCGTCCTCTTCTCCATCCCGACGGAGTCCAATCCACTGCCTGCTGTAGAGTTCCCTCTTCTCTCGATCTATGTATGTGACCCAGCCAACGTAAACGCGTCTTCTTCAGCATGTCTTCCAGTTTCTCCATTGATAATCTCCTTCTTACTTCCTCATTTCTGATCTTATCCCTCCAGGTGATCTTCAGTATCCTTCTCAGCCAACCATGATGCGCCGCCTCCAGTTTCTTCATATTGGCTTTTGTCAAAGACCATGTCTCTGCCCCATACAGCAATGTTGTCAACACCAAAGCTCTGTACAATCTTGTCTTTGTTGCTAGACTGAGTCCTTTGTTCCTCCATATATTGTTCAACCTTCCAAATGTAGCATTAGCTTTTTCCAATCTGCTTCCAATCTCCTTATCACAGCTGCAATTGCTTGAAATTACGCTTCCCAGATAGCAAAAGTGTTCCACCTCCTCCAGCACATCCTCTCCAACTGCGATGTTTTCAATAGTTGCCCATTTTCCTATTTTCATAATCTTTGTTTTTGTGGTAGGCTATTGATTCTCAGTCCAACCAGACCCGCCTCTCTCTCCACACTGTCCGTGAGCTTTTTCATTCCTTCCTAGTTACATATAAGTACGAGTTAAAGTCTTAACTATTGTTTAACTAACAAACACAAAGCTGAGTTTAAGCAATATAAATTCGTGTGTGTGTGTGTGTGTGTGTGTGTGTGTGTGTGTGTGTGTGTGTGTGTGTGTGTGCACGTGTAAGGGTTTAAAAGTGGCTAAGGGATATTACCATGCGAAGTTCTTTAGGTAGACTGTTCCAGTTGGCAGGGCCCTGGACTCTAAGCGAAAACATACGGACGTTAGTGCTTGCGAACGCAGACCTGAAGTCGTTGTTGCTTCTAGTGAGGGTAAGATGTGGTACAAGATCAAAATAGGATGAAAATGATGATGTTAAGAGGTTATTAGTGTACTACTGTACTTAAACATGAAAATGCAAGTTTATAGAAATTTTATTTGCATAATGGTTAGGAGTTTGTGCTAAAACAATAGCGGACTAGTGTGTGAATTGGGGGAGATTTAGTTATGACTCGAATTGACTTTTTTGAAGGACCCTTATGCCTTTACGATGGGAGTCATATGTAGAAGTCCAAGTCATGTTGCAGTAAGTAAGATATGGATATATGAGGGCATAGGCGCCGAGTTGACCCGAAGAGTGTGATTGGCCAAACGAATGTGAAAGAAACCCGCGCGTGAGCGCGGGAAAAACATTTTGACCCTTTTTCATAGGAGAGTTATTGAAATTACCTCTGTTCATAGGCGGAATCTTGTTCATGGTTTTAGGGGACGAACTCGCGGCCAAAGGACGATAGCCGAGCAGGGAAGGCAGAATGGGCTTGGGGAGGGGATGTGCTCCTAACCATTTTCGAATTTATTTTCTTGCCACACTGCGATGGTAGCATCTTAGGCTATCATTTTTACGAAATTTTCGTGGTTTAAGACTTGAAAAGCATCCCTGCCGTTGTTTAAAAAAGTTACCACAAAACATGAAAGAGTGACATTTTAAGCTGCTATCTCGTCAAAATGTATCATTATTTCATTGTTTAAAGATATGATTTAAGACTTCAATAAATGTTCTTCCCAATTGCTTAAAAAAATTTGATCACTCTTTTGGTCAACATGCACTTCTCTTGAAATCCACACAGAAGAAAAGCACAATCTTCGTTAGCCTGGGCATCTTGGAGCACTCTCCCCTAATTGGGTCAACACTCAACAGACTCAAATTTTGCACAAGAAATCAAAAAATTCTGCTACATTAACCACTATTTAGTGAGCCATTAGTATACATTTGTGGAAGATAGTTTTTCAAATAGTTTTCACAGACAATTTAGTCAAGGCTGATTTTTTAATTAACGCAAAAAATATCCTGCTTTTGTGATGCTGGGAGGTGATTCTCGCGCAGTAAGGATCATTATATAGCCTAGCATGTAGCTATACAATAAAATGAAACAGTCATTCAAATCGTCGCCTTCGCCCATAATAAAAAATTACTGAAGCGGATCGAATGAGAAGGATTTCGAGGTTTTCCTCGTATTCGTATACGGAGTTCAGACAAGTTCAGACTACCTGACGGTGTAAAACTTGAGTAATAGTAATGTAGACTAACTGAGATAAAAGAAAATATGTAAAAGACGCAATGATTTTTATAGATAAGCAATGCCAACAGAGAAATAATATGTATGAGGGTATAGTAGGGATTCCGCAGGATACGAGGTGGGAGAAGGTAAGATACTCTTTTTATGATGCCTAGATTCTTTTTAATTTTGTTGCTAATTTCAAAAATGTGTGTTTTCCATTAAGGTGTTGATCGATGTAGACTCCTAGAAATTTTGTTGACGATACCTGAGGAGTGAGGCATAGTAAGGTTATTTAAAGAAATTTGGCTATTATTGTTGGGGATTGATTTTCCTGTGGAGCGGAATATAGAGGGGCCCGGTAGCGCAATGGATAACACGCTGGCGTAGAGTGCGAGAGGTAGCAGGTTCGAACCCCCGTTGGACGGACATGCTTTGTAGGCTGCTATTAAGATAAGATAAGAATATTCTTTAATATACCAATTGCTATCCGCATTTTGGTGTAGGGCCTACATACAAAGTATAATAAACAAACGTACATAATTTCTATATCCAATCAATGTCAAAGTGTTTTAGAATAGCATAAAATCCAAGTCCAATTCCAATATAAATTTCAAATTTAAAAAAGAATGACCAACAATTTATGCTGCACTTTGGTTTATATGGTATTACACAGGGGCGGCGCTAGAGGGGCTGGGGGGGCTAAGCCCCCTACAAGAGGCTCAACCCCCCCCCCTAAAAAAGGGACATACGAAATTTTTTACAGTGAAATATCCACGATTTCGGTCGATGACTAAAAAAAAACAAAGGTCGTTAGAAATTTTGGCGGCGAAAATGGAAATTTTTCATGAGATTTCGGTCGAGGCTTCAGCCCCCCCCCCAAAAAAAACTGAAATCCTGGCTCCGCCACTGGTATTACATTTAAATATGATAAAGCATCCTTGTTATAAATGATTTCCTCGTTAGGTTGTCCACCCTAGGAGTGATTCGGTCATGTAGTCTTGGCCTCATGGAATAAGGCTGGGGCCTCAATGGTGGGAGGAGTGGGTTCAATACATGTCCTGGATTAAGTAGGAGGGCAGCGAAGAGCCTTCCGTCCGCCGTGCTACACAAAGCCTCGAATGTAGGATTGTCCTCAGGAAGATAGTGCAGTCGGATCAAACGGTCCAATATGGCCTGCAGTCTGCCGCGTTCATGTTGCCCTGCAAATCCCCACCATGCCGGGGCCGCATATAACATGCGCGCCACTGTGGTCATCCTAACAACGTCATGCAGGCTTGGTCTTTAGCGCCGTGTAATTGCAAAGCTGTCTGTTCTTTTAGGCTAATAGTTAAGATTAATTAGGATTACTGCATAACTTGTAAATGCAAAGCGAAGTGCGTTTGCAGGCGTTGAATTAAAGAAAAAATATTATTATTATTATTATTATTATCATTATTATTATTATTATTATTATTATTATTATTATTATTATTATTATTATTATTATTATTATTATTATTATTATTATGATGATGATACAATTGGATTTTTTTACGTTGAGTGATAATTTGTTGCTTATATACCATTCATTGGCGGACATTAGTTCATTGTTCACCAGTTGTATTAGACGGTCGTACGTGGTATGAGATAAGAAAACATTGGAGTCATCAGCAAACTTAATGAAGTGTAGGACAGTCGAAGAGTTAGGCATGTCGTTAATAAATAATAGAAATAAGAGTGGACCAAAAATTGATCTTTGTGGTACGCCAAATTCAATGGGTAAAGGGTTTGAGAGGAGCCTAATACAGATGACTCTTTGGTAACGGTTTGAAAGGTAACTATAGTAAACCTATCGCCGGACTTCTGTGGTGGAGTAGCACAGCTCGTGCACGTATATGAGGGCTGAACCCCAATACAGTCGTAAGCCTGGGTAAAGGAGGAGGAGGGCGACTCTGATCATCGTTGAAATGGCAGTGTCGCTAAATTGCAACAAACATTATACAGCGTCAGACCAAAATAGAAATTCGGTGAACAATGCGTTGCGGGTAAGGTAAGGAAGCCGGGGAGCACATGCGGCAAGTAGTCATACTCAATAAATCATGCATGCATATACATGCATGTAATAAGATAACGACTTATGTGATAAGATTATGGCGTATGCAATAAAATTATGGCGTATGCGATAGGATTATGACGTACTAGCTGGGGTACCCGGCGTTGCCCGGGAAATTTAGGATTCGACCCGCTCCAGAAACAACCCCACCACACAACACCCCACCACACTCCGACCTCTACCGGTACGTACGCCACCCGTGAAATTTGGGTTTTCGGAAAAATTCTCCCACCCCAATCTCCCATACCCCACACCCCTCCCCAGCCCAACCCCACTCCCCCCCACTCCCCACCCAAACCACCCCCTCCCCACACTCCCCACCCCGCCCACCCCACCCCACGCCCCAACCCACCCCATCCCCCACCGCCTCCCTAAACCCCGCCCCACACCCTCACCCACCCCAACCTCACACCTCCACCCCTCGCCACCCCTGACCACACCACACTACACTCCAACCTTCACAGGTATACTCCACCCGTGTAATTTGTGTATCTATCTGGGGTACCCGGCGTACCCTGACCCCCATGGTGGTAGAGAATCGTCAACCCCTCGTTGGGGTGTCTCATGCCGAGACCTACACACCACACTCCGACCTCGACCGGTGCGCCACCCGTGAAATTTCGGTTTTCGAGAAAAATTTCTCCCCCATCGCCCCCACACCCCCACCCATGCCCCACCCGGCTCCTGCGGGCCGAGGTGTGGGCTGAGTAGAGGCGAGGTGGCCCGCGTAAAAAATCTGTCTAACTGTGAAACTATGGCAAAGGAATGGAAATTTATAGCGAAAATTAGGGTTTTCGCAAGCCCCCACCGTGGCCCCTATGGTTGTAGAGATTCGCCAACCACTCCACCGGGTGGGTCTGATGGCTCTCTGTCTAGGTACAAAGTTTCAAAGAAATTGCTTTAAAAAAGTGAAATTTTTGGGGGGGTATCGCCCCCACTCTGGCCCCCATGGTTGTAAAGAATCGCCAACCTTTCGTTGGGGTGTCTCAAGCCGAGACCTACACAGTAGTGAAAGTTTGGAGTGAAAAGCTAAAAAACTGTGGAAATGCATCCCGGTCAAACAGACACACAGAATCCTCTCTTTATTTATATAGATGTAATAAGATCATGTCGTATGTAATAAGATTATGGCGTATGTAATAAGAGTATGGCGTATGTAATAAGATTATGGGGCATGCGATAAGATCATGGCGTATGTGATAAGATTATGGCGTATGTAATAATATAATGGTGTATGTAATAAGATTATGGCGTCTGTGATAAGATTATGGCGTATGTAATGAGATTATGGCGTATGCGATAAGATTATGGCGTGTTGGGTAAGATTATGGCGTATGTAATAAGATTACGGTGTATTTAATAAGATTATGGCGTATGCGATAAGATTATGGCGTGTGGGGTAAGATTATGGCGTATGCAATGAGATTATGGCGTATGTGATAAGATTATGGCGTATGGGGTAAGATTATGGCGTGTGTAATAAGATTTTGGTGTATGTAATAAGATTATGGCGTATGTAATAAGATTATGACGTATGCGATAAGATTATGGTGCACATGCTACAGCAAGCCATATCTCATGACATTAAATCGATCGGTAGCGAGAATCGAGATGCATTGTTCCAACCCAATGCTCTCAGGGGCCCTGGCTAGCGGGTCCTTCGGCCTCTTTTGGGTCTGCTGCGTTCGTCAATATATTTGACGAATTTGTTTGTATGTGTACTTGCTATAGCGCCTCTTCAAGCTCTCAACTCAGAGGCGCTCCCGACTGCAGCGCGGCACTGCATCGGAGTTTCACGCCGAAGCGCTGACCAATTGCGAGTGAAAGACTTATCCTATTTGGATGCGAAATAAATGTTATGTTATGTGTGTAATGTAGGTATGCTTGTATTTAAATATCTATACGACGGCAGATTTCATCAAATCAAATCATTTTATTCTGTAACCAATCACTTATTACAGTCAAACAAAATTACATGTAACATAATCAATTGGCTAACTGACTAACATGACTAACTGTAGGCCTATGTGCGATGTAGCCTATGCGCATAAATGTGTCCTATGAATGCACATGTACGTAGGGCGTATCTGTGCATCTTGTTTGTATGTAGTGTAAGTTGAAATGTTTTAGACCTGCATATTAATTCATGTGTAGATGAAATTGATATAGCGCCCTTCCTCCGAAGGATTCACAAATTGTTGTCAAACGGATCCAACAGATGCGTTTATGGCGATTGTTAACGCTTGCTGAACAGAGTCGAAAGTAGTAGTAAAATTAAGCCTCTGCGGCACTTGACCAGAAAATAGGTCAATTTTTCAACAATTGACCAGAACATAGGGTCATCCTGACCTTTGACCCATACTTTGCCTACATTTTCCAACCTTTAACCAGAACATAGGGTCATCCCGACCTTTGACCCCAATTTGCCTACATGTTTGACCTTTGACCCATAACTTAGGACCAATTTTTCGACACTTGACCACAACATAGGGTCATTCTCGGACCCTGACCCCATACTTACCTTGCCATAGGACCCATGACCCGAAACAACCATAACTTAGGGGCCACTCCCGCATTGAACCATACCTTAGGGACCACTTACGTACTTAGCCAAAGCCAGGGTTGACTTATCCCATCTCTCCCACCAGTCCTCCTCATAACTGCGACAGGACCAATGTACTGGTGTCTGATGAATTCAGAAAAAGTCATGAAAAAGAAAAATATTTTCTTACTATAAAATGAACATGATTATCACACATGAAACTTTCAATCCTGAAAATATGATCTTCAAAGTCGTGAAGACGAAATTTGGCCAAAGAATTCAAATTAAATATAATTATCCAGACGGCATTGATGATTTTCATATCCAAACTCCGGCATTGAAAAGTTGTAGCTTAATTTATAATAGGTTTTTACGATTCAACTCATTTGGGTTTAGTATGATCGTAACGATGTATGAAAGGCAATTAGGACCGACTGAGGAAGAATCGAAGACTATCAGTATGCTTGAAAGTATTTTGGAACGCATTCAAGATTATATTCTAGCAGAGGGTTTGAGTAAGAAACACTTGGTCAAAGAAATGACCATCTTTCATCAAAAGGAAGACATGCCACCTAAGATGTTCCTGAAATTGAAAACTGCTTATCAATCAACAGAAATAACAACCGGATTTTATGATACAGATGATAACCAGATCGATCCCCTAACGCTAATATTAAAACCTACTAGATGTCGGGCCGTGCTAGATTTAACATGCAGTATATTCATTGGAAGTGGAAAACCATCAGTTCAACTAAGAGTGGAGGACGCTATATTGGTGGAAAGAACTGAATAGCGAAAGAGGTGATTATTTTAGGTGACGGAATAATTTTTCACTGGTTTCATTGAAAAATCCATCTCGTCCAATTTGAAAATATTTTCTTGTATCATTATAAAGATATCTTGTTGTATACAAAATGGACTACACAAAGTATACTCTGAAAGAATTGCGACAAATTCCAAAACAAAGAAGACAAAAAGGATACTCAAAACTAGCAAAAGCGTCACTCATCGCGTTCATAGAGCATGGAGATCGACTAGGCGCTCGGGCACCAGACATCAAGGCTCCAACGCTTACTCCCGGCACTGTACGAGAATTGCGAGAAATTGCAAAAAAGAGACACCAAAAAGGATACTCAAAATTAGGAAAAGAGGGACTTAAGGCATTATTGTCTAATCATACTTGGAAATTTTTGAAGACGAAAAATCAATCTTTCCCAGATTGGTTGGCTAGTGAGATTAGTCAGTTACCCCCTCAAGTAAAACCACCCGTTCATAGGTTCAAACTTCGAGAGACTGCGACGGCTATCAAAGGGTTTACAAAAAGATACACGATCGAGGGCAACAACATGATCGATGTTGCATCTTTTCTCAAGGCTGTAAGACCACATGTAGTTAGGCTGCTAGCGAAAAATCGAGGGGTAAAAGTTCAACTCAATCTCATGTGCGTAATGGAGAAAGTAGACATGAAATCCGGTGAAATAACAAAGGCTGAGCCTAATTTCAAATCAAAGACTGATATTATTTTAGAAGCAACCGATGTGAAGGAAATATATACCAACGCGGTGGATAAAATTAAGGAGAGTATGGCGAGTTTTCAGATGCGAGGTAGTAATTGGAGATTCAGAGCCGTTTTGAAATTAGATATCGATACAGTGGTATACAAGCCATTGAAAGGCAGTTCATATATTCAGCTTCCTAGGTATTTAGCAAATAAAAAGGCCATTATTAATATGAAAAACAAAGACGATGAATGTTTCAAATGGTGTATCACTAGAGCCTTGAACCCAACGGGTGATGGTGACAACCCTGAAAGAATCACGCGATATCTAAAAGAAAAATCTGAGAAACTCGATTGGAGCGGCATCGAATTCCCAGTTGCTGCCAATGCTAATATTATACAAAAGTTTGAGCGTCGTAATAACATTAGCGTCAGTGTATTCGGGTATGAGGAGGCAGTATACCCATTATATATATCGACGAACGAAAGCGATACCCGCGTAGATCTATTACTCATTTCTGAGGAAGAAAAGAAGCATTATTGTTGGGTTAAGAACTTTAATAAGTTGTTGGCGCGTCGAACCGAAACAAGCCATAACTCAATGCACTATTGCAGAAGATGTTTAATCGGCTACAGAACGAAAGAATCGCTTACTAAACACAGCGAGTACTGTTCACAACAGGACGCCCAACGAATAGAATTACCCAAACCAGGAACTATGTTGAGTTTTAGAAATTATTATAGAAAGATGAGAGTACCTTTTATTGTCTACGCGGATTTCGAGTCCTTCATTAAACCGGTCGATACATGTCAACCCGATCCTAGCACCTCTTACACCAATAAATACCAGAAACATACTCCTAGTTCGTTTTGTTACCACATAAAATGCTTCGACGATGACGTTTATTCGCAAGCTCCTGTAACGTTTACAGCGAAGAGCGAAGATGATGATGTAGCGCAGATATTTATTGACAGTCTTGTCGAGAATGTAAAAGATATTTATAATCGATTTAAATTTCCAAAGAAGATGATATTTGGCAAAACCGAGCAGAAATGTTTCGAAGAAGCTACTAACTGTCATATCTGCGGGGGTGAGTTCTCTGATGGTGATGATGATAATGACAAACGAGTAAGAGATCATTGTCATCTTACTGGGAAATTTAGAGGCGCCGCTCATAAGATTTGTAATCTAAAATATAAAGTCCCCAAATTTTTCCCCGTTGTATTCCATAATCTAACCGGCTACGATAGCCATCTATTCGTAAAGAAATTACGAGGTGGTGAAAATGAAAATATTAAATGCATACCCTGCAACGAAGAAAAGTATATATCATTTAGCCGAGAGATCGTAGTCGGCAAGTTTATTGACGAAGAAGGGAAAGAGAAAGAGGTCAAGCGCGAACTCCGCTTCATCGATAGTTTTAGATTCATGCCCTCGAGTCTCGACGCGTTATCGAAGAATCTCCGCAAAGATCAGTGTAAAAATTTAGGTGATTTTTTTTAAGGTGACGAGTTAGATCTTTTACTTAGAAAAGGTGTTTACCCATACGATTACGTCGACGGCGTTGAAAGATTAAATGAAACCGAATTACCCCCGAGGCAAAACTTCTATTCAAAACTAAACGATTCAGGGATCGGTGATGAAGATTACGAACACGCGAGAACGGTATGGAATAAATTTGAGTGCAAAACGTTGCGAGATTATCACAACTTATACAACCTTTCAGATGTTCTGTTATTAGCCGATGTTTTCGAAAACTTTAGGGACGTATGCGGTGAACATTATAAGCTCGACCCCGCATGGTATTTTACTTCCCCCGGACTTGCATGGGATGCGGCATTAAAGTTGACGGGTGTAAAGTTGGAGTTATTGAGCGATTATGATATGTTACTGATGATAAAGCAGGGAATCAGAGGAGGAGTCAGCACGATTTCGAACCGATACGGAAAAGCGAACAACAAGTACATGGGAGAAGCATTTGATCCCACCCAGCCTTCAGTGTTCATTCCCTACTTAGACGCGAACAATTTGTATGGATATGCAATGTGCAAACCGTTACCGACTCACGACTTCAGATGGATGACAGATAACGAGCAGAGCGATTGGAAAAGCATTACCTCGCGAGACGGGGTGGGGTGTATACTAGAAGTCGACTTAGAATATCCCGAAGAATTACACGACCTGCATAACGATTATCCACTAGCTCCTGAGAGTGTAAAACCGCCTGGATCGGTTGTAGCGAAACTAATTCCAAATTTGAACGATAAGAAAAGGTATGTAGTTCATTACAGTAATTTACAGTTGTACGAAAGTCTAGGTTTGAAAATCGTTAAAATTCACCGTGGGTTAATATTCAAAGAAAGAGCGTGGCTGAAAAAGTATATCGAGTTGAATACGGAATTGCGAACGAAAGCTACAAACGATTTCGAGAAGGACTTTTTCAAGCTGATGAATAATAGCGTATTTGGAAAAACTATGGAAGCTATCGAGAATCGAGTCGATGTGCGATTGGTGTGTAGTGAGAAGGAAGCTATAAAACTCGCGGCTAAAACTAATTACGACAGTCGGACTATTTTTGATCAAAACCTAATTGCCATTCACATGAAAAAGACTTCGTTGCTCTATAACAAGCCTATTTATCTAGGAATGTGCATCCTAGACTTGAGTAAAACGCTCATGTATGATTTTCATTACAATTACATCAAGGATAAGTATGGAGATAAGGCAAAGTTACTTTTTACCGATACTGATTCTTTGGCCTACGAAATTAAGACCGACGACTTCTATGCAGATATAGCTCCAGATGTTAGAAGTAGATTCGATACGAGCGAGTACGCAAAAGATCATCCATCATGTATAGAAACTGGCATGAACAAAAAGGTCATAGGTATGTTTAAGGACGAAGCAGCCGGTAAACAGATTGAGGAATTTGTGGGGTTGAGATCCAAGTTGTACTCTTACAAAATAGCGGGGAAAGATCATAAAAAATGTAAGGGCGTGAAAAAGAACGTTGTTAAAAAATCGATTACTCATGAAGATTACAAAGAATGTCTGTTTACGAGGAAACAACAGTCGAGGTGTATGAACGTGATTAGATCCCATCTTCACGATATCTACACCGAAGAGGTGAACAAGGTGGCCCTCTCAGCCGATGACGACAAAAGAGTCATTCAACAAGACGGGATCCATACTCTAGCTTACGGGCATTACTCGTTGAAAACTATTTGAAAATTAAATAATAATAATGTAAAATGAAACTCTCAAAAGTTTGCACTTGGTGTAAGAAAGAAAAGAATATGATAGAATATTCTCGTTTTATACGACATGGAAAAAGTAGACTTAATGAGTGTAAAGAATGTAGGTCAAACTACGCCAGAAATATATGGTGTGCTAACATTTTAGGCATTAACTTTGAACAGTTTACAAAATGGATTGAATTTCAGTTTGAAGAAGGTATGACTATGCAAAATTACGGCTCATTTTGGCACCTCGATCACGTTCTACCAATATCATCATTCAATTTGCTAGATGGAGAAGAACTTGTTAAAGCTATGAGTTGGAAGAATATTCGCCCGCTGCTGCCGGTAACAAATATGCAAAAAGCAGACAAAATCGATCCCTGGCTATATCTAATGCAGGAAGTTAAAGCGGATTACTTTTGTAGAACATTTAGAAATGGTTATGGGTCAAGAAATATAAAATGAGTTTTGAGAGCAGGAAGAAAAAGCGTATGATTTTATGAAATATTTAGATGAAATGTAAAATGAGCTTTGAGACACACAAAAACATCGACGTCGAAGGCGTAGTTCTCCCAAATACTCCTCTATCAAACATCCAGTTGATTGACGCCGTGAAGAAACTAAACATCCCAAACTTCCGTGGCGTCTTCTTGCGAGATGAACTACCAAAGAAACCTAGACTGAATGAATGCGGGATATTGAACTTGGACGATTCTAATGGGAACGGAACTCACTGGGTCGGTTTTTTAAAGAAGGGCAAGGATAAAATATATTTCGATAGTTACGGCCTACCACCACCCACAGAACTCGTCAAGTATTTACATAGCCCCGTCTATTACAACAGTGAACGAATTCAACCGGATAATGAAGTGTTTTGTGGCCATCTATGTTTGTATGTTTTGAAAAAGACGATGAACGATGGTTGTAAATTTCAAGAAGTTATAAATGAATTGTACTAAAAATATTATCGCGTAATAAAATGCCTGTAAACATATTTGGACAAATGGTTAGCGAATCAACGCCACGAGTAATATCAGGCGGTGTCACACTTACTCAAGCCGATAATACTTTTATAAGACGAGATGGAGCAAACCCTGTTACTGGAGATCTAGATATGAATGGCCATGTGATAAAAGGTCTACCTACAAGGAATAATCCGGATGCAGGAATGGATGAGGCTCTAAGTCAGGGGCAAGCTATAGATTTGATAATGAATCACGATTATGTACCGTCGAGTGATAATCATTTGACTAATAAGAAATACGTCGATGCAACGGCTGAAAAATATGTCGACACGAAAGCAATCGGACCTATGATTAGCATGTACACTTCAGCTACGCAATCAATAAGCGCCAATACATTCACAAAAGTTTCTTTCGATATAGCAAGATTCGAAAGAGATATCCGTCATCGCGTAGGATGGAATAAGATCTCCCCTGACAAAGCCGGCTGCTATCTCGTTTCGACGCACATAGAATTTCGTTTATTCGGTGCTGCTACTTCGGGTTTTGTTTACCTGTATAAAAATGGAGGGGTGCATATGCAAATTGCGGGTGGAGTGGGTGCCTCAGGTTCAACTATCAATGCAACTGGTAGTACCATACTTTATCTAACCGAGGACGATTACCTCGAGATAGGCGTTTATTCACACGCCGCTGTAGGTATAGTAGCTAAGGATTTTTCCATCGCATTCCTTCGACAATAGCGACTGGGAAAAAATCTTAATTATATAAAATGCCTGTTGATATATTTGGACGAATGGATGGCGGATCAACGTCACGAGTAATTGCTGGAGGTGTTACTCTTAGCCAAGTAAACAATACTTTTCTAAGGGTAGATGGGGCGAACTCGGCTACTGGAGATCTAAATATGGATGGTAACTGTATCAAAGGTCTACCTATAACGAATAATCCGGATGCAGGAATGGATGAGGCTCTAAGTTACGGACAAGCCTATGATTTGATAACGAATCACGATAATGTACCATCGAACGGCAATCATTTGACTAATAAGAAATATGTCGACGAACAAATTGCTTCGACCAACCGATTCTTTGGCCCGGCGTTTAGTGCTTTCACCTCCGCTGCCCAGGCTATCCGCGCTAGCACCTCCACGACAGTAAATTTTAATACAAAAAGATTCGATCCGGATAATTGTTTCATCAATTTGCAACGATTCTTTCCTCAGAAAGCTGGATGTTATATGGTTTCGGTGTTTGTGGAATTTCACGCCGATACTGTTAGAACTTCTGGTAATGTTTCCTTGATCAAAAATGGGCAATTCTACATGAAGATGCCCGGCGGTGGAGGTGATTACGGTGGTGGGGGTACGGCTGGAGCGAATAATAATGTATCGGGTACTTGTCTAGTTCGATTAAATAATACCGACTACCTCGAGATAGCTGTTATAGCAAACGCTGCTGTAAACATTGAGGCCCATGACTTTTCAGCCGCATACTTACGACCCTAAATTCGAAACCACATTTAGTTTTGAATTTATATTTCCACGTCATCCTCCTTTTTCTCATGGACTTTAATTTCGTATCTATTTCTCCATACTCGGCCATCGAACGCTAAGATTGTTCGCGCTTCTTGCCCGTGTGCTTTACCCGCCTTGTAAAGCGATGTATACGAGTTTAATTCACCCGTTTCACGGTCTAATATATCTACTCGTCTTGGTTGGTTTCTGATATATTTCAATCTCTCATATTTTGGATCCGTGCTGGGCACCTTCGTTTCTGCCATATCACGCGAAAGTACACCCTTCTCGCACAATAGATTGATAAGTTCGGTCTTGTTGAGATAAGTTTTGATACCGTGCTCTTTCACCAACGTTTTCAATTCTATCAGTTTCATTTTTAGTACAAGATATTTTTTTTTAATTCACAACGCTCATTTTATTACCATCCGATTGAATTTTGAGTAACTTGTCGCAAATTATCACTGCATAAGCTTGCGTTCGAGCTGGCACCACATCATTAAAAGTAGCTTTGATCATGATATCGACTGTCGAGCCCTTCAAACGCTCTGATTGCTTGCTCACATCAAACACCATAATTGGGAACAGATCTTTGAAGTCTGCTGGAGTGATATTACTTTGCGTTATCAGTTCGCTCATTCCATAGAATTTTTTACTAAACGTGGACGCTTCTCGGTACGCTCGCGAGAACTATTGATTCGGGAATGATAGGTTATAGTCGACGGCTGGGTATCGTTCCTGATTCATCATCACATACATGTTCTTCAGATTACAATGATCGAAAACGGAAGGATTCATAGTTTGATTGCCGTCACGATCCGTTTGAAAACCTATAATTATGAACCCAGGTTTCTCAGATGATGCCTTGGTGCCAAGTTTCCAGGTAAAAGTAGACGCGCGCTCAACATTTATAGTATCGGATTGATGTGCCCTGTACCCAACTAACAGCGAAGCCTTCGATTCGATCGTTTTCATCAGTTCGAACTTCTCCATATCAGCCGGCTTTACATGCGGCATAAACCACGAGATTTTGTCTAGTCTGACTTTCCCAGCAGCCGCAGCAGCGTCTCGAAAAATTGCGTCGTCGTCGGCTTTACGAACAAGACTTAGCGTTTGTTTCATACCATAAACAATCTTGTTGTAATCGTCACAAAATCCAAAAATATGACTCAATGGAACGATAAAACTAAACGTGCCTTTAACACCCGGTTTTTGAATTAGATACGACTGTCTGACGGCGAAACCTGTATTATTAGCTATAGAGGCTGTCGCGCCACTGTCTTTATACCACAGCTGATTCAAACCTTGAGCTAGTTGAAAATCATTTGGGTATTTTAGTAATCCTAGCATCGTAGTTGCTTGACCCGGGTAAAATAACGATTCAATTATATCGTTTGATAAGGAATATGAAATATGACTGAACAGATGCATGAGTCCATTGTTTGTAAGGGCTACAGCATCAGCATCGAGGGTGTACGCGGTGTTGTCCGCCTTCAACAACCTGCCCTCGAATAATAGATAAGATTCCGCTGGATGGTTGAAATTATCTTGAGTTTCGATGTTTATTCTAATCTCCCCCGCGGTGTTTAGATTCGCTCCCGTTATAGGTTCATACTCATGCCATTCGTAGCGCACGATACCCTCATCGATTAGAGGTTGTTCGGTAAAGTTTAGAATATCAGACTGCATTTTATTGTAGAATAATATTTTTTTTACGCGACCTTCATTCCCGCGCCGTTTAGCGTACGTGCTAAATCTTGGATCGGCACGGCATTTTTCAAACCATTCCCCATCATCAGATTATTGATATTAGTGTCCGCCACATTCGTCCCGATGCTACTAAGTCGAGCTAAAGTGTCTATATTTTTTTGCGTAAGTGGCTTCTTTGGGGCAGTAAACAGTTTAGCCGCAGCTTTGTCTACTAATCTTTTACCGGCGTCAGTTGCGGCTGATTTTCCAACATCTATCGCCTTTTTCCCAATTTCTGTCGCCACGTCTTTACTAGCACTAAGAGCTCTCGCTGCTAACTGTTTGGCGGCGTTCGATGTAGCTAGTCTTTTGAAAATCCCCGAAATAGTATCAAATATTCCAGATCCACCGATAACGTATTGCTTCCTGTAACTCCTTCTATTCACGATCGGCATTTTTATAATGTCGACATTATATTTTTATAGGCATCCTTGCTCAACACCCCTTGTCTCAGTAACGCATCACACATCGCTACGATCTCGTTTCTTACCCCAGTATTGCCTGCCCTGAAGCTCTGAATTCTTAAATCCAGCTCTTCCACCAATACATTAGGGTCTTCGGATATGACGATTACACCGACGCCTTTACCCACTGTACCTAGGGCCATCTTTTCCCATATCGGTTTGATAATTTGTTTGTATTTGGCGTACTTAGATGATCTAGGTTTGTTTGGATTTTTTTCCTGTCTCATAGCATTCGTCGCGTGTAAAATCTCGGTGTAATCGGATAGATCATTATCATCGTATATCGTTTTGTCCGGCTGTTTCATCGTCAACAACTCCCAAAGCCCTGGTGTTCCTCTGTAAGTTTTATCCCCCACCGTCACATCGTCTCCTTGGATCGAAATCAGAGTGTCACCGATGTAGAATTGCCCATTTTTGTCTTTTATTCCAAACGTCGTGTCGGTGATTTTTTCATTGGAGGCATATTGACGAAGGTACTTAGTCGCCATATCCCCTAATTCCAAAGTTCTAATGTCCTCAATCGGGTCGTTGCTATACGCTTCTATCGAGGGATACTGAGGAAATTTAACTCCTTGTAACGAAGCGGGAAGTGCTTGTAACGCGTTTGAAGTAGTTACCGAGGTTTCTTTGATAGCGGATAGTAAGGCATTTTGCTCTTTAGAAATTGCGGATTGGGAATCAACTATAGGCTTGTACAATTTGGTTAATTCTTGCTGCAGTCCTGAATCTCCTAATCTCTCCGATAAAAAGTTTTGTTGAATATTCTTCTTTGTTTTCAGAAACTCCCTGACGATAAACTCTCTTTTCGCGGGGTCGGTTATTTTTACAAACGACATTTTAAAATTAGAAACATAATGTTTTACGACGTGTTTTCAGACATGTTCTAAAACATAAGTTAGATGTATTTTTAGACTTTCTTGTTATTGAATTCTTCAATCTCGCTCAGCATCAACTCACTCTCACGTGAAATGAGATCATCTATGGGAGCTTTTGAAATAGGATCGTTGTTCGCGTCGAGTTTCATGTCGACTAGCGATTTTATCGTTTCAAGCATCTCAGCTTTCATCATCAGCCTTTTACTGATATAGCTGTCCATTATATTTTGCAGCCCAGGATCACTAAATAAATCCGATAAAAAGTTTTGATGAATACTCTTCTTTGTTTTCAGAAACTCCCTGACGATAAACTCTCTTTTCGCGGGGTCGGTGATTTTTAGAAACGACATTTTAAGTAAGAAAAAAATATATAATGTTTTCAGACGTGTTTTTCGACATGTTTCAAAACATAAGTTAGACGTATTTCCAGACGTAACGACATACGTCTACATATTTTCACGTATGTCTGTTTGATAGCTTTGTTTCCAAAACCATCTCGTACATCGCATGTCTCTTTCTGCCCTTTCCATCTCGGATTTAATATCAAACCTAATGTCTTCTATCTCGCTCTCCGTCAACGAATATTTCTCATCTGAAATGTTATCGTTCATGAGAGTTTTTGAAATATGGTCGAAGATCGCGTTGATTATCGCGTCAGTTAGCTTTTTGATCTTTCTGTTCTCCTCCGTCTCCGAATTAAGCTTATCACTGATATAGTCGTTGATTATACTTTGTGGCCCCGAGCCTAATCTCTCTAAAAAGTATTCACGAATATTCTTCTTTATTTCCACGGAGTCGGTTATTTTTTGAAACGACATTTTAAGTAAAAGAAAAAAAAAATTTTCAGACGTGTTTTTGGACGTGTGAAAAAACATAAGTTAGACGTATTTCCAGACGTAACAACATACGTCTACATGATTTCACGTATGTTCGCGTTAGTCGTCTTTTTGATAGATTCGTTATTTTTCTCAAACATAGATTGCAAGCGCTGCCTGACTTCTTCTCTTCCACGATCGATGAGTGATTGTTTCGTCACCTCATCCATCGCGTCTATCGCAACTTTAATATTACTCCTAATTTCTTCTTTCATACCGTTGAATTTTTCAATCTCGCTCAGAATCAGGGAATATTCCTCGTTTGAAATGTTATCGTCCATGAGAGCTTTTGAAATATGGTCGCTGATCGTGTTGAGTTTCGCGTCGGCTAGCGTTTTGATCTTTTCATGCTTCTCCGCCTTCAGAGCAAGCTTTTTACTGATGTAGACGCCGATTATACTTAGCAACCCCACGCCTAATGCCGCTCCTTCCATCGCAATAGCAATGGGTGCCGCAACTATAGTAGCTAAAACTTCGATTCCTGAAATTCCGAGTCCCGTCGTGACCACCCCGAGAATGTAACCTAATGAGCCGATTACGCTTACACTTCTATGGTACTTTTTACTCAACGCTGCTCTTTTGTCGCGTACTTGTTCGATTTCCTTCTTAATTTCACCAATCTTTTGAAGTCGATAGGTTTGCGCAGACCCTGTGACGATATGTATTTCTCCTTCCGGTGCCGACGGTAGCTTCGGATAGAGTGATTGTGTTACTTTAATGCCTTCGTATTCCATTCAGTTTTATTTATACGATATATTTTTTAGATTAGATAATTTACACGACATAGCGAATCTCCCGCATTTATAGTTACCACTGAATCGGAGTTGTTTTGAATAGAGACTATGATATCATCAACCACATCATCCGAAACCACTTCGTTTTGTAGGCTGCATCTTTGTTCTTTGATACTCTGTTTGAGGGAAATGAGGCAAAGTCCTGCACTCATTTCTACACCGAGTCCAAGCATTAGCGAAGTTATCGCCTTTGGTTGTAACGTTATAACATTTTGCGCAAAAATCTCCCACCTTACACCTCCTAGTAACCTAATTGGAGCGTGAGTAATACCCCTCGTAATCTTCCAATGGACTTGCATGGGTTGGGTTCTGACTTCTGCCTGCCTAGTTGGTTTAGTTCCAAATTTGTGTATTGGCATTCCGTATCTCGACATTTTATAAACACTAAATTAAAATATCATTTTGTACCCCGACCCCGTTTTCATATACAACCCGGATGCTGTTACCGAGGCGCCTTTTGGCCAGGGGGACATGTACAAACCAGACCCAGCTGATCTTATCTTACACCTCATATCGTCTTTCGCCACGTACATTACGCCAGATCCGCTGATTTGATCGACAATCTTCGACGCGGTCGCGGAACCTACACCGCTTATAGCCCCCATCGCTAAACTAGGTAGTAATTTAGACACAAGGAATTTACCCGCTGTTGCTAGAAACGGAAGTATAGCGCCAATAAATCCTCCCTCGACTTTCTTATTATGCTCCAATTGCGTTTTACTCATTTTAATGACTACGCCTGTTCCTTTTTCATACGCCTTTGCCATTTTATTGATTTGCCCTTGCGTGAAAGCAAACATATGGTTGCCGTTAAAATCATCGTGCGTCAGTTTGATATTCACACCAGTTCCCGCTTGAAGAGATTTCTTAATTTTGTCTTGTTGCGCTTCCGAAATATTAACTTTATAGTCTATATACCGACTCATTTTATAAATTACAAAAAAACTTTCAAACTTCTCTGATGTGAAAACGAATCGCCAAGTCTTCTCCTCTGAGATTAAGCTGTTTCATATTTTGATCCGTAAGCGTTGTTGTCATCGTTGAAATGGTAGACGTTGTAATGGGAAGATATATTAAATTAAGCGGCACTTGGATAATCTTGTAACCCGGCCCTACGTTTGGAAAAAAAGAATATATTACGTTTACCTTCGTTCCGTTAGAGTACGAAGACTCGATAATGTCGTTGATCACTAGTATATTGCTGATACTCAGTATATTTACCAAGTTCTTCGATTCGTTATATCCTTCAAGATAGATAAATTTTGTAAAACCTAGAACCTTTCCAATCGAATTATTAGTGGTAAAATCAACCGTATAGTTCTCTGCTATATCTAACACAGACTTCAGCGTATTGGTGTTTGGTTCTATTGAGATACAGTACTCTGAATTTACCCTGTTGTAATGCCCATTCTCCTTCATGATTCTCTGTATGTATTCGTTGATATCTGTTATTTCATAGCACCCTTCAGGGACTGTTATGTTAAACCAAGGGCTCACGCCAGTCGGTGAATACCTAAAGTTGTTGTTTGTAGCGTCGATATTTGGAAAGGAATAGTACGTTTCGAGATCTACTAAGGCCATTTCGTATTTTTTATTTTTTTCTAGTTCAAGAGGTGGATTAAAATTTATTCTGATTCGTGTGCTTTTATCGCTTAGCAGAATGTAAAATGATGTTTTTGGTTCCGTGTTACGAGCCGTCTTTTCCGTATTATCGACTATCTTTTTGAGAAGCGATGATTCCATTTTTATTAAACAATAATTTTACTACAGCGGATCCTCGGTTACGTAAAATGTATCGAATCCGCAACGGTATTTACCATCATCCTTTTCACTAGTTAGATCAATGACAAGGAATCCGTGCGGTTGTTCCCATACCGTTTTACACAGTTTTCTAAATTCATCTTTGTGCATGTCCGTACTAACATGATCGTTGTAAATATGGTCGAGGTTTTTCCGATCCTGCTTGAACAGGCAAATAAAGTTTGCATTCTCTCTGATCGTTTGGCGAGGTAGTTTGAAATAATTCTGTGCGAGGTAAAAACAGTCCACATTACTATGCCTTCCCCGAATATAATACATTTCACATTTGTTTTGTTTTTCCAACTGTAAATCATCGAAAATCATCAGATTCTTCTTTTCACTACTCAAAGCACTCGGGTCTGGCACATCTTCGGCTTTTTCAAAAAACTTGGCAATTATATCGGATTTAGCTTTTGATTCTTTAGCCATTTCTTCCATAACGAGGGCTGGCGGCGCGTTTAGTTTCATGATTTCCTCTTGAAGCTCGAATAATCCAACGATCGATTCTTTTGGTAATTTTTCTTCGAAGGCTTTTTTAATAATACGATATTCAGGTTGAAACAGAGATTTACCGAATACCTGGAGGTTATTATAGTCCAACCAGCCCGACCTAAGTAATAGATTCAGAAGAAGCGTCGTTTTTCCGCAGCCGGACTTTCCGATTATCAACCCACGTATACTTTTAGGTAGCAAAGGATTATTAAATCTTTTCGATAGCGCAGATCCCCAACTCAGATCTTTGATTTCCATTTTAAATATATTTATATTAAAAAAGCGAAATGTATTGCGTAAAGTGTAAAAAGCAGACCGAAACAAGAGATGTACAAAACGTCGTGGCGAATAACGGAAGATCTATGCTTCGAGGTGTTTGCGTTGTATGCGGGAAAACTAAAACACAATTCGTAAAAGGTCCCACTACAAAAGGCGGAGATCTAGTTAGTTCATTGAATGCGGCCACTAGTAGCATAAAATTACCATGGGCTAAGTTTCCCGGTGAGATGCATTTACCAGGCCACCATTTTACAGGCCCAGGTACACGGCTAGACAAGAGGCTGAATCCAGATGGAACACCTAAAGATTGGAGCAGGCCTATTAATCGTGTAGATAACGCGGCATATATCCACGATCTGGCTTACGATCAACACACCGATACTACTTCTAGAAATATTGCGGATAGGGTAATGATTAATGATTTGAATAATATTTCTAATCCTAGCTTGCGAGAACGAGTGGAGAGGGCTATAGTTAAGCCTATATTATCTACTAAAGCGAGCCTTGGGTTAGGTTTAAAAAAAACTCTGAATTGAAATGGACTGATCAATTAGCTGATGAGTTGCACAAACCAGTCATCAGACATTTTAGGAAGAGAAAGGTTTACGCTGGGGGTATAGATGAGATATGGGCTGCCGATTTGGTGGACATGCAGGCTTTTGCTAAAGATAATGATGGGGTGAAATACCTATTAACCGTTTTAGATGTGTTTTCGAAATACGGGTGGATTGTGCCATTGAAAGACAAGAGTGGGAAATCTACGGCTGATGGTTTCGTGAAGATACTCGAGGGTGGGAGGCAGCCGGGTAAAGTATGGACGGACAAAGGAAAGGAATTTTATAATAAGGATGTACAAAAACTGATAAACTTGTATTCCACAGAAAATGAAGAAAAATCTTGCGTTGTTGAGCGATGGAACAGAACGATGAAAGACCGGATGTATAAATATTTCTCAGCTAATTCAACGAGAAAATATATCGATATATTAGATGAGATGGTTCGTAATTATAATGAAACAAGACATTCTTCTATTAAGATGACCCCCAACAAGGCTAGTATGAAAGTGAATGAATAGACTGTATTTATGAATTTATACGGTAAGGAGAGTTCGAGACCTATTGTACCTAAATTCTCGATTGCAGACAAAGTCAGAATAACTAAGAAAAAGAATATTTTTGATAAGGGGTATTTACCTAGATGGACGGAAGAAACGTTTACCGTGTCGGGAGTACAATACACCGATCCTCCAACATACAAAATAACCGATTACAATGGGGAAGAAATTCAGGGATCTTTCTACGAGCAGGAGCTACAGAAGTCAACTCAGGAAATATTTAGAATCGAAAAAGTGATCAGGAAGCGTGGAAAGAAATCGCTTGTGAAGTGGTTAGGATACCCAGAGTCTTTTAATTCTTGGATTGAAAGTGAAACAATGACAAGTCTATAGGCTTAACGATGCGTGGCTGGGTGGGTAATAAACTGCTAGGTTGACCAAGGTCGTTGTTAATAATAATGGGGTGAAATACCTATATTTGGTAATAGATTGTTTGAGTCAGATGCCTACTTTTACTACTACTTACACTACCAATCCTGGTTACGCCACTATGCATCATATGCTGTCCAGAATTAGATCACCTCGGTAATATCTGGGTGAGCTCGACCAATATCTGTGTTAGTTTGTCCCTAATTAGGTCAGTTCTCGAAATGTCGGTGAGCTCGTCCCCTAACCGGAACATTGACGGAAGTGAGGTTTTGTATTTCAGCTATTCGTGATATGATTGGTCGCGGCTTGCTATGGAAGGACCGCCTCTATTATGCGTTCATCATAGCCTGTTATCATTGGCTTCAGAGTCGCGTGATGTTGAGTAATTCGAGGGCACGTGATGTTGATTAAACGACCATGCCATCATCTCGATTTGTTAATGGTTTGTTTTACCCTACGTTTGCGATTGTTCCAAACATAAGGAAATTTTAACAGGAACAGTGAGGGGTTTATTCAAGATGCAGCGTAGGCCTATAATAAGGTAAGAATTTTAAATCATGTTTCAGCTAAGGAGATTATTACGGTGAACGCGGTGATGGAAACGAAAACGAAAGCGCTATGGCTGTTGTTGAGTTAGCCGCGTAGTTTCCTAACATACAATCAAGGCTCGCCTTTGTCTACGCAGTGCGGTGATTTTTTTAAACGCTGTCCTTGAATTAGGTTTCAACTTAGTTGGTCTCATCAGCAGTGGCGTAACCAGGATAGCTTTTGCAGACACCAGTACATTGGTCCTATCGCAGCTACGTGGGGAACTTGGGGGAGAGATGGGATAAGTCAACCCTGGCTTTGGCTAAGTACGTAAGTGGTCCCTAAGGTATGGTTCAATGCGGGAGTGGCCCCTAAGTTATGGTTGTTTCGGGTCATGGGTCCTATGGCAAGGTAAGTATGGGGTCAGGGTCCGAGAATGACCCTATGTTGTGGTCAAGTGTCGAAAAATTGGTCCTAAGTTATGGGTCAAAGGTCAAACATCTAGGCAAATTGGGGTCAAAGGTCGGGATGACCCTATGTTCTGGTTAAAGGTTGGAAAATGTAGGCAAAGTATGGGTCAAAGGTCAGGATGACCCTATGTTCTGGTCAATTGTTGAAAAATTGACCTATTTTCTGGTCAAGTGCCGCAGAGGCTTAATTTTACTACTACTGTCGAAGGCCTATGGTTCATTAATCCTGTCGTAACCGAGGTGATCCATTTTCAGTCCACGTGTCTGATCGAATCAATCGAAATCTTAACTTCCGTTGCCACGTGACAGCCACGTCGCATTGCGCTGCGCTTGAACCGTATAATCTGTTCTAATCCAATCCAATCCAATCTGATCTGATCAGATCCGATCAGATCAGATTCGATCTGATCTCATCTTTGCTCATCTAATTTAATTTGATCTCAGTTAACATTTATAAAACACTTCTCACAACAGAGTTATTCAGAAGCGCTCTGAGCGAGACAGGCCCATGAAAAGAGAAAGGCCTTCAAGCAGCGAAAAGATGCAGGTGAATTTCCTACCAGAATCCTGCCGCGAAATCCAGAGGGAAGGTGATTCCACATTGAGGGACCCACAATAGCAAAAACCTGATGCTGGGTTAATGAGGTTTGTGATTCATCCGCAAATAGATCAAGGCGGTCAGCAGAACGAAGAGGGCGTGAAGATCTTACAGAAAGATGCTTGCACATGAAGTCGCGGAGGCAAGGCCGTAGGCCGTAGCTAGGGGGTGTTTTGGGTGTTTGAACACCCCCCGAAATGGAAAATGAGAAAAATAATAGAATGCATTTACTAGCACGTGATGTAAAAACCATGAAATGGAACCATGAAAACAACCCCGAAATAAAAAATGTAAAAAAGAGAGCGAATTAATGGGATTTTCTGAAGATTTCGGCCGGATGACTAAAAAAAGGGTAATCAGTTTCTCGGACGGGAAACTCAAGAAACACACACCCCCAAATCAAAGTCTGGGTGCGGCCTTGCGCGGAGGTATTTAGACGCTAAGTCCTGCAGGGGCTTCGTGACTTTTAGCAAGACCTTGTAGGCCTATCTGATTCGGGCAAAGATCGGAAGCCAGCGAAGGTCATGAGTCATGTATGTGGAGATGTGCGAGTATCGAGGAAGTCGTGCGATAAGTCTATTAGCAGAACTTACGACAGATTGCACAGATGACAAGCGAACCTTTGGAAACCCAATTAGTAGGGAGTTACAGTTACTCAATTCGTGAGGAGATAAAGGCATGCACCATAGTCGTAAACACCTTGGAGGACAACGATCTTCTAATTGCCCTAAGTCGTCTCAAATGGTAGTAACAGGCAAGAGTCACGAGAGACAGGTGCTCAGTAAATGTCAGAGCACTGTCAAGCGTGACGCCCAGATCACGAACACTAGAGGAAAAGGTGGAAGTCAGCAAATAACGAGGCCAGCAATATTGAAGTCCGAGCTTATGTAGGCCTAATTGATGCTTGGTCCCAAACCAGATCAATTGAGTCTTGGAAGAATTAATTAAGAATTAAGAATTAAGAACTAAGTCGACTGATCGTGGCCGGGAGATTAAGAGAACATATTTTGGTCTCGCCCACGTGTTACTAATACTTACTATGAGTCAATGTCAGATTATTATGTTGACTGCAACGTGGATCCCACATGTGCGTTTATGGCGAATGCTAACGCTTGCTGAACAGAGTCGAAGCCTATGGTTCATTAATCCTGTCAAATGCGATGTAATTTATTTTTCATTCACGTGTCTAATAGAATCGATGAAATTCTTAGCGGTCATCTGCCACGAGGTGGCCAGATTCTCGCAGATCAAATTGATATAGCGCCCTTCTTCCGAAGTATGCACAAATCGTTGTCAAACGGATCCAACAGATGCGTTAACAATCGCGATTGTTAACGCTTGCTGAACAGAGTCGAAGGCCTATGGCTTATTAATCCTCTCGTAACGACGTGATTCATTTGCAGTCCACGTGTCTGATCGAATAAATCGAAATCTTAACTTTCCTTGCCACGTGACAGTATACCCCGCAGTCGATCGAGTCTATCGATCGAGTCGATCATAACTCGGCCAAGTCGAGTCAATCGAAAAATCGTCGACTCGATCGACTTGCAAGTCGAGTCGATCGTGAGTCTTGCCAAGTCGAGTCGATCGAAAAATCGTCGACTCGATCGACTTACAATTCGAGTCGATCGTGAGTCTTGCCAAGTCGAGTCGATCGAAAGATCGTCGACTTGCAAGTCGAGTCGATCTTGAGTCTTGCTAGGTCGAGTCGATCGATGTTTCATCTACTCGACTCGACTTAGAAATATTTTACTTAGGCCTACCATTTCTTGAAGTCTCAAAGTGACCTACATGATATATAATGACGTAATTCAGTTTTTGCACACAAGTTCAGGAAACGAACCTTTTGGCAACTGGCGATTTCGTGTTAGTGGAGCTGTGAAAGTTGATTATAGACGTATTTTTTCGATTTGAGTTTAACGAATACAGGGGCGGATACAGAAATTTTAGAAGGGGCTGGACAAAATTTGTGGTCTTGGGCCGAAAATGTTTTCGCTGGTCTTCCGCCCCAAAAATCTTTTTTTAGTCTTTCGCCCAAAAACTTCTAAAAACCCGTGGATTGCCCCTTCCTTGGATCCGCTCCTGAATGAGCATGATACAGATCTACTATTAAATGCCTGTATGCAAGCCATTTTGATGTTAATTTTGAGAATATAAAACGGGACCTTTAATGACGTCACTTCGATTATGATGCAATTCCACAATTAAATATGTTCACTGAGAAAACGAAATTAGGCCTATTGTGACGTCACTTCGATCAGGACACAGATCTGCTGTCAGGAGCGGATCCAAGGAAGGGGGCAATCCGGCCATGCCCCACCCCATTCAGAGATTCGCATATGACGCGGTCCCTCTCTCCATCAGGTTTCAAGAAGCTGCAAATCAACGCAACGGGAACAGGAAGGTGAGAGAGAAAGTAGGTCTAGCACATGACTAAACAAAGTCATCAGATTTTAAATAACCGGAGTTGCCACGGGTTTTTAGAAGTTTTTGGGCGAAAGACTAAAAAAAGATTTTTTGGGCGGAAGACCAGCGAAAACATTTTCGGCCCAAGACCACAAATTTTGTCCAGCCCCTTCTAAAATTTCTGTATCCGCCCCTGTAATCGTTCAACTCAAATCGAAGACGTACGTCTATAATCAACTTTCACAGCTCCAATAACACGAAATCGCCAGTACTGTTGCCAAAACTTGTATGCAAAAACTGAATTACGTCATTATATATCATGCAGGTCACTTTGAGACTTCAAGAAATGGTAGGCCTAAGTAAAATATTTCTAAGTCGACTCGAGTAGATGAAACATCGATCGACTCGACCTAGCAAGACTCAAGATCGACTCGACTTGCAAGTCGACGATTTTTCGATCGACTCGACATGGCAAGATCACGATCGACTCGACTTGCAAGTCGACGATTTTTCGATCGACTCGACTTGGCAAGACTCACGATCGACTCGACTTGCAAGTCGACGATTTTTTGATCGACTCGACTTGGCAAGACTCACGATCGACTCGACTTGCAAGTCGAACGAGTCGACGATTTTTCGATTGACTCGACTTGGCAAGACTCACGATCGACTCGACTTGCAAGTCGATCGAGTCGACGATTTTTCGATCGACTCGACTTGGCAAGACTCACGATCGACTCGACTTGCAAGTCGATCGAGTCGACGATTTTTCGATCGACTCGACTTGGCAAGACTCACGATCGACTCCATTTGCAATTCGATCGAGTCGACGATTTTTCGATCGACTCGACTTGTCAAGACTCACGATCGACTCGACTTGCAAGTCGATCGAGTCGACGATTTTTCGAGCGACTCGACTTGGCAATACTCACGATCGACTCGACTTGCAAGTCGATCGAGTCGACTATTTTTCGATCGACTCGACTTGGCAAGACTCACGATCGACTCGACTTGCAAGTCGATAGAGTCGACGATTTTTCGATCGACTCGACTTGGCAAGACTCACGATCGACTCGACTTGCAAGTCGATCGAGTCGACGATTTTTCGATCGACTCGACTTGGCAAGACTCACGATCGACTCGACTTGCAAGTCGATCGAGTCGACGATTTTTCGATTGACTAGACTTGGCCGAGTTATGATCGACTCGATCGATCGACTCGATCGACTGCGGGGTATAGGCCATAAATAACCATTTATAAACCCCAAATGGGCGGCGAAGCCGCCCCACAAGGGGCGGTGGAGCTGGGTTTGGGGACGAACAATCGAAATTTCCCGTGCAACGCCGGGTACCCCAGCTAGTATAATATAATCCAATCCAATCCGATCTGATCTGATATCATCTCATCTCAGTTCATCTAATCTAATCTAATATATTCTAATCTAATTTTATATAACATTTATAAAGTGCTTCTCACAACAGAGTTATTCAGAAGCGCTCTCAGTGAGACAGGCCCATGAAAAGAGAAAGGTTTTCAAGCAGCGAAAAGATGCAGGGGAATTTCCTACCAGAATCCGGCCGCGAAATTCAGAGGGAAGGTGATTCTACATTGAGGGACCCACAATAGCAAAAGCCCGATGCTGGGTTAATGAGGTTCGTGAAAGACGTACAAACAGATCATGGCGGTCAGCAGAACGAAGAGGGCGTGAAGATCTTACAGAAAGATGCTTGCATATTAAGTCGCAGAGGCAAGGCCGTAGGCCGTAGCTGGGGCGGGGGAGGGGTGTTTTGGGTGTTTGAACACCCCCCGAAATAAAAAATGGGAAAAGAATAGAATGCATTTACTATAGCACATGATGTAAAAACCATGAAATGGAACCATGAAAACAACCCCGAAATAAAAAAATGTAAAAAAATAGAATGAATTAATGAGATTTTCTGAAGATTTCGGCCGGATGACTAAAAAAGGGTAATTAGTTTATCGGACGAGAAACTGAAGAAACACCCACCCCCTGCAAATCAAAGTCTGGGTGCGGCCTTGCGCGGAGGTATTTAGACACTAAGTCCTGCAGGGACTTAGTAACTATTAGCAAGACCTTGTATCCGATTCGGGCAAAGATTGGAATCCAGTGAAGGTCACGAGTCATGTATGTGGAGAATGAGATGTGCGAGCATCGAGGAAGTCGTGCGATAAGTCTATTAGCAGAACTTATGACAGATTGCACCGATGACAAGCGAACCTTTGGAAACCCAATTAGTAGGGAGTTAGCCTATACAGTTACTCAATTCGTGAGGAGATTAAGTCATGTACCATAGCGTGACGCCCAGATCACGAGCACTATAGAGGAAACGGTGAAGTCAGGAAATAATGAGGCCAGCAATTGAATTCCACGCTTATGTAAAATAAATGTTGCTTGGTCCCAAACCAGATCAATTGAGTTTTGTAAGAATTAAGGCTAAGTCGGCTCATCGTGGGAGATTACGAGAACAACATATTTTGATATACTCTCATCCAGCTCACTCCTCAACCCCCACCAATCTGGCTTCACTAAACATCACTCCACAGAAACTCTACTTGTCTCTCTGTATAATAGACTGGTTTCTGCCGTCAGTCATCAGCAAGTCTCCTGCCTCTGTCTCTTTGACATCTCCGCTGCATTCGACACCATCGATCACAGTCTCCTTTTTAATCGACTCTCTTCTTCTTTTGGCGTCTCTGGCACTGCCCTACTCTGGTTCCAGTCCTATCTGTCTTCCAGATCCTTCTCTGTTAAAGCCTCCAGTCACTGTTAACAGCCCCTTCCACTATCTTGTGGCGTTCCTCGTGGCTCCGTCCTGGGTTCGTAGCTCTTCATTCTCTACACCACTCCTTTAAGTCATCTCATAGAATTCTCGTCTTTTGACCACCATCTCTACGCAGACGACACTCAACTCTTTATGTCTTTCTCCACAGGCTCTTTTCCACATCCATTGCTCAACTTCTCAATGTGGTCAATCTAATCTCTAAATGGATGTCTTCAAACCTCCTCTGCCTCAACCCCTCCAAAACAGAGTTCATTATTCTTGGCCTTCCTGACCAAATCAAGAAAATCCCAGACCTATCGACTAACTCTTCATCTCTTTCCTTTACTTCTGATGCTCCTGTCCGCAATTTGGTGTGATGTTTGATTCGCATCTCTCCTTCCCTTACCACATCTCCAACCTATCGCGTTCCTGCTTCATGCACATCTGGGACCTCCGTCGCATCCGACTCATGCTCGATTTCAAGACTGCTTCCACCATTGCGACGTCCATCGTCCACTCAAAAGTTGACTACATGTATTGCAACTCTCTGTTCTTAAACCTTGACTTTTCGCAAAATAAGCGCCTCCAACTCATTCAAAATTCTCTAGCTAGAGCCGTCACCAGAACACCCAGACATCATCACATTACCCCCATCCTCAAGTCACTTCACTGGTTGAAAATTCCAGAGCGAATCCACTTCAAAGTTCTCTCCTTAACCTACAACTCCTTACAATGCTCCCAGCCCAGATATCTTCGCGAACTGTTCACCATCCAGCCTACACGTTCTACCCGATCATCCGCGCCTGCCTTACACTTTCTCGACCGCCGGTCACAAGTCGTCTCAAGTTCTCCAACCGAGCCATATCCATCTCAGCACCACGCCTTTGGAATGATCTGCCTCCTGAATTCCGATCCTTTTCTGTCCTTCCACCATTATTACTAATCGCACACCACAACCTTCCTTAGGCTCCTCTATCCATAACACCTCGGGCTTTTCATTCGAAACTTAAGACACTCCTTTTCACGAATTCTTACCCTATCTCATCTGATCCTCCACCCTCCAATTCCCGGCCCAGACGACACCCCCCCTTAGTAGCCTTTCCGCCCCTCTGATCCTATGGTAACTCGACCCGGACCACCACGGACCACTCACGCGGACAACCCTTCTATTTTTTCTCTAGGGGTTATCGCACTGGGAGCGCTACTGAATGGCCTTGGTTGTGAGCGGCGCTATATAAATTACTAATTACATTACATTCTAACTCAACGTATTTGATCCTGATCATAATTATATGGTAACTCGTCCCGGACCACCACGGACTACTCTCACGGACAACCCTTCTAACTCAACGCAGCGCACGTGAATAAGCTGGTGCCCCGCGCTTGGCTTTCGAGTGGCGCTTTAGAAATCTCGAGTTTACGATTACGATTATCGCCCACGTGCTACTATGAGTCAGTGTCAGATTATACTGTTGACTGCAACGTGGATCCCACATGTGCGTTTATGGCGATTGTTAACGCTTGCTGAACAGACTCGAAGGCCTATGGTTAATAAATCCTGTCAAATTCGATGTGATTTATTTTTCGTTCACGTGTCTAATAGAATCGATGAAAGTCTTAGCGGTCATCTGCCACGCGGCGGCCAGATTCTTGCTGATCAAATTGATATAGCACCCTTCTTCCGAAGTATGCACAAATCGTTGTCAAACGGATCCAACAGATGCGTTTACAGCGATTGTTAACGCTTGCTGAACAGAGTCGAAGGCCTATGGCTTATTAATCCTCTCGTAACGACGTGATTCATTTTCAGTCCACGTGTCTGATCGAATAAATCGAAATCTTAGCTGTCACCTGCCACGTGGCAGCCACGTCACATAGCGTTGGGCAGCATCATTGTAGACCAGTGTTTAATCCAAACGTCTCTGGAGGGGAAGTTTCCTCCGCCCCCAGAGACGTTACATTGACATTACCTCCACAGAAAAATTTCACGAAATGATATTGTTTTTTAGTGACTGTTTTCACCATTGTTTTACATGAAGTGTTATAATATAACGTGCTATTATTTACTATTATATGATTATAATGCCATTATTTACTACTATTATTATATGATACTATCATGTTGCAATCAGCATAACTTACTGTATATATTTGCATAAACACTATTTCCCTAACTAAAAACAGAGATGACTTCTCCTCCAGAAAAATGCGTCAAAATGATAATAGTTTTTAGTTGCTGTTTACATCATTGCATTACATGAGCTGTTATAATAATATACCGTAATATTATTTTCTATTATATGGTTACTGTAATTTTTACTATTATAATGTATGACACAATCCGGCTAAAATGAGTATTATTTACTGTTAATTTTTGTACAATTACTATGTTTGTACAACTGAATGGCTTCTCTCCAGTGCTTTCCCTCAATTTTAAACTGTCAAATTACTATGTTTTGGTCCTATTATTTGAACACCTAGTAAAACAATATCATTACTATATTGTGGCTTCTATATTTTGGTACAAGTAGTTTATTAGTTCTTGGTTGATTTGTGTACCATATGATTTCGGAGAGTGTATTTTGGTCAGCAATTCAGGACCATATTGGGAAAAAGGGATAAGCTGATTATAGTGCTTAAAAGTCAACTTATATAATCACATCTGCAGTTATTCATTAGAATAACCCAGCAACAACAGAACTGAGCTGCTGAACTCGATACATAAAGATATTTTTATTGTAATTATAACTATATAATATATACATGTATATATATTGAAATCCTGAAACACTTTTTATCAGTACTAAAATAATGGAGTTATTTTGTTGAAATGGCATCTTGAAAGGGTGTGGAAACTCCCACAAAAATATTTTTTAAAGTATTGCGTATATATATTCAAGTCTTAGGCCACTCTTATAAGCACTGAAAAAGTACAGCTTTTAAAAGATGACACCTTAAAATGCTGCCATTGAAATGTGAAAATTCTAAAAGTTTCTGATGGGGCACTGAAAAAGTACAGTTATTTTGTTAAGATGACACCTTACAATGCTGCCATTACAATGTGGAAGCTCAAAAGGTTTCTGATGGGGCACTGAAAATGTACAGCTATTTTGTTAAGATGACACATTAAAATGCAGCCATTGCAATGTGGAAATTCAAAAAGTTTCTGATGGGGCACTGAAAACGTACAGCTATTTTTCTAAGATGACACCTTAAAATGCAGCCATTGCAATGTGGAAATTGAACAAGTTTCTCATGGGGCACTGAAAAGTACAGCTATTTTGTTAAGATGATACCTTAAAATGCTTCCATTGCAATGTGGAAATTCAAAAAGTTTCTTATGGGGAGGGGCACATTCCCTCCCCATACCCCTCCCCCTCTAGGTCTCGGCGCCAATTGCCCCCCAGAAACCTCAATTTTTCCCCCAGAGGAGGGGGACTATAGATTAAACACTGGTTGTGGATTCATTGTGGGACATTGTTTGCAGAAACCCTCATCTCGTCCAAGTGTTACAAAAGTCAATATCGGTTTCCTGTCACCTGCCTTGTAACAGCTACGCTGCATTGCATTTCGAACCCTATGCAATGCATTGTATTTCAGTCTGTGGTATTATAGCTCTGCTCATTTGTTCATACATTCTGAAAATTTATAAAGCATATCCTCCGGAAGCTTACTCATGGCTTTGCCAGCTCATCCTCGGCCCAGCCGTGCATCTGTTGCATCATTGTATCTCTACTGAATGACGATGTTCAAACAAAGAAAATATATCTTCGTTCTGATCTAGCTTGTAGTGTCGCGAGCATTGATCCCGATCATCGCCGGTCCTTATCATCCTTTGCATCTATTATGTTCGGTCCCTATCATATTCGGCCACTATCTCAAAGTTTGTCCTTCTGTTTGTTTGTTTGTATGTCCGGATGTATTTAGACTCTTTGTCTTATAAAAGGCTCGGAAATGACAGAGTGTCTGTTTACCAAAATTGTTGCAATTGATTCTCACCCAAATTTTAAGGTCAACGCGACTATTTACAGATCTCAATTCACTTTAAAACCCGAGATATTAACGTTTTAATTCCTTACAGATTTAATCAGCCATGTTGCCGCATTTGTAAAGAGACAACAGTCTGCATGACGTCATTCTCGCCCAATAATAATTTCCGGTTATTCAACAATCCGGTTGACAAACCGAAACCGGTTACAGTGTACAATTATGCAGCTGAAACAATAATATTCACAAGAACGCAGATCACAGAAATATTAACTATGTATACTAACTGCAATAATTGTATTAGGCCACAGTCAGCACACACACACACACCCGCCCCTCAGGGTGGGTCATGTTTGGCTTTTTGGGGGAGCGGGGTGGAGTGGAGGGTTGCCGAAAACCCGAAATTTTGCGGTCAACGCTGGGTACCCGAGAGGATTAGTGTTGAAAAGCCTAAATTTTTACGGGCAACACCGGGTCCCACATCTAGTCATCCATATAGCATCTATCATATTCGGTTTCCATCCTCTTCCGTCACCATCATCCTTGGTATCTAGCCTATCATTTTCGGTTCCTGTTATCTTCGGTCCATATCATCATCGGTATCTATCATCTTCGGTCCCTATCATCTTCGGTTCTTATAATCCCTATAGCATCATATTCGGTTTCCATCCTTCTCGGTCACCATCATACTCGGTATCTAGCTTATCATTTTCGGTCCCTATCATCTTCGGTCTACAACGTATATCATCACCGGTATGTATCATCTTTGGTCCCTATCATATTCGGTATATATCATCAGTACCCGTACTACCCGTATCTGTCATCTTAATCTCATAGCTTCGGTCCTTTTCGGACTTAGCATCTGTTATCATAGGTTCCATCATCTATTCCTAATGCTGTTCTAATCCTATGACATCATATACAGAAGTAGGTTCTTACCAAATCTAGGAGCCATAGGTGCAATCACGTCCTAAAAGTTGGGGGGGGGGGCATAATGAATCACGTCCTAAAAGTTGGGGACCATAATAATAAAGTTAGGGGACCACTCAAAAGTTGGGGGACGCGTCCCGTGGGTCCCATAGGGTGGTTGCGCCTATGCTAGGAGCTTAATCTATGATCACGATGCATGTCGATTCATATCGCACTTTTCTTCACCTCGATCTTAAGGTAGGCCTACAGCTCATGAAGGTAATTAATCTAAGAAATTTTATCTTATTATACTTTATAACATGGCGACAGCGGTGACTTATTCTATTCGTTGGTAAAGCCGTAGTTTCCGCTGATAAATTATTGTATAGGCTACTCACAACTTAAATTAGAAGCTGGATTGATGGAAATAGTGGTTTGCGTAAGTAAAAGCTTGGTTTATGAAACTATCTGGTGTCTTCAATAGAAGCTGGATCGATTAAGTTTTGTGCCTAATTAAAAGCATTGATGACCGGAAGAGTCTTGCATAATATGAGGTTTTGTTTATGAAAAAGTTCTTTATTAAATAGAAGTTAGAACTCAGATTAATGATAATTATTTTTGATTTGGCAGAACCTCGATTGAGGAAATGTTTCCTTAAATTGTTGCTGGATCGACGAGAGTTTTCATCATTTTCTTGGACATTGCTTACTTACTAAAATCAAGAACTACATTGAAGACATGTAGTAGGTTTTAATGTTTCTACAGGTTTTATGTGTAGATCAAATTCATGTAGCGCCCTTCTTCCGAACGATGCACAAATCGTTGTCAAACGGATCCCACAGATGCGTTTATAGCGATTGTTAACGCTTGCTGAGCAGAGTCGAGGACCTTTGGATAATAAATTCTGCCAAATCCGATGCGATTTATTTTCCGTCCATGTAGGCCTATCTAATCGAATCAATCAAAACCTTAACTTCCCTTGCCACGTGGCAGTCACGTGGCATCCACGTTGCAGCCACGTGGCGGCCACCTGGCGGCCACGTCGCATTGCCAGTGACGCAACTGCTGGGTTTTCCAGTAGATCTGGGTGTTTGGTCTTCGTCTGGGTTTCTGTTTTTTTACACTAAATCTGGGGCTTTTTTAGTTAGCCTACTTGACCATTTGCCTTTATAGCGCATGAATATTACGTGCACTGAGCAATAGGCCTATACGTTGTATTTAGAGTGAAATCCAATGCAAAACTGGTTTTTGATAGACCTACATGATTTTTGTTAAACTAAATTTAATCTGAAACTCCACAATCAAGATCTCACGTTGAAAATTCATATATAAATAATTTATGACCATGTGATGCAGAAGTTTAGCAGAAGTATAGCTTTGCGCCAAAGTTGCCGTTATGGATGACGAATCCCTGACAATTCTGACAGTTTTCGAAAGTTAAACGTCGCACCTACATGCATTTAATTAGACTCATTGAACAAGCAAAAACTTTTGTTATTGTTAAGTATGCTAGTTGCATTCTTCTACATGCAATTACATTAACTCAATGTTGCAAAGTGGGAGTGCAGTTGGTTCATATCTAACAATAAAATCGCTCATACAAATAGTCTGGATTTTTCAGAACTTTTCAGAAGGAAGTGTGGGTTTAGGCCTATTATGAAAACTCAGTGGCAACACAGTGCAATGCGTTGCGCCTGAATGAGTAAGTAGGCTCATCGTTGGAGATTACGACAACAACATATTTTGGTCTCGTCCATGTGTTACAATAAGTCAATGTCAGATTAAACTGTTGCCTGCCACGTGGCAGCTCAGTTGCATTGCTAAGCTATAGTAGGGCCTACAGCGTTGTGTATTTCACTCTGTGATAGACCTATAGTAGGCTACTGCTCATTCGCTCATTCGTTCCGAAAATTTATATAGCATTTATAAATTTGGTCATGTGTCAAACTATCTGTGGGTCGCGGTGGTGTAGTGGGTATGTTCGTCACCTTGCAGTCGGAGGGTTGCAGGTTCGAATCCACCTCAAGTCGCCGCGTAGAGACCTTGGGCAAGTCCTTCACTCGCAATTGCTCAGCGCTTCGGCGTGAAACTCTGATGCAGTGTACGGGCTGCAGTCGGGCGCGCCTCTGAGTAGTTAACTTGAAGGGCGCTATATCAAGAGCACATACTAACATTCATGCTGGAGGTGCTTCGCTGTTTCCATATTCGCCAACATATTGAGGGTATACTTGCTCTGGTATGGCGATGTCAGTGTCGGCGCTAGCACCCCCCGTACCCCCCGGCCGGGGGGGCCCGAGTTTGAAGGGGGCCCCCAAATTTAGCTGGTCATTATGCCTATTTGTGCCTGTACAGATCCGGTCTGGTGCATGCCTCAACTAACCACATGGCACTGCCATAGCAGACCTAATGCAAATAATTATCGTACCGATTATGGGTGTAAGTTTAAAGCCATTTAAACTTACTCAGGCAATTTCGTCAACTTTCTCAAACACAACGTTTATAAATTGTAACTGATTCTAATTGCTAATTATTGGATGAAGCCTCCAAATAAAACATGCGTGAGGCCCAAACATTAAAGCCTATGTAGGTCCCAGATGTCCTTGGTATGTGTCTGATCTCAAGTTTGCAAGGGGCCTCAAATGTAGCTGGTAATTATACCTTTCATGACTGTTCATTCCTGAAATCACGCACCGAATTATGTTTTAACGCATATCATACAAAATAATATTACGCAAACTAATAGAGCATTGTCCTTCAACCAAAGAGGAGACTTTGGGGTGTGGACAGGGGCACGGCCCCACAATTTGTGGCTGGGACGGAATCCTTGTATCCCCAATATTTCAGAAATATTTCATAAGTATCATCCGCTGCCCATCAATAATGATCAATTTTGTTAAGATGACAGCCTTTAAATGCTACCATTACAGTTGGCAAATCGGACAAATTTAAACGAGGGCACACTCTGAAGTCCTAAACCACGACTAACAGCATTGAAAAATTAGCAATTTTTGTAAAGAGGATAGTTTAAAATTCTACCATTAAAATTCTACCATTACAGCATGGAAATTCCAAAAATTTTACAATTGGGATACATTTATTGAAGTCTTACACCATGTCTTTCAGCACTTACATAATGAAATTTTTTACTGAGATGACAGCTCAAGGTATGCCGGGGGCCCCAAGTTTTTTTTCGGGGGGGGAGGCCTCAGGTCCCCTAGCGCCGGCACTGGGCGATGTTGTCAGGGCCTCGCCCCAATTTACCTCTGAGAGCTATGCTGTCTTACATTGGGTATCCAAGGACGTCGTCCGCTACGCTCTGCTGAAAAAGGAGTCCTACTAGTTCCTCTTGCTGCCAGTTTTGCTGGTACTGCTATACTATGAAGAATCGAGCCTTCTCTGTGGCTCATGGTGCAGTGGTCTGGAATGGCTTTCCATTTGAACTACGCCTACACCCTGGGACTCTACCAGGATTCTTCCTTACTAAACTTAAAACTGCTCTTTTTGGGCTCGCTGGAGTCGGAGGCGCCTCTGAGTAGTTTTTCTTTGAAGGGGCGCTATATAAATTTCCGAATGAATTAATTTCGATTCATATTTGCACTTCTCTTCACTTCGATCTTAAGGTATAGGCATACAGCTCATGAAGAAAATTAATCTAAGAAATGTTATCTTATTATAATATGGCGACAGCGGTGACTTATTCTATTCGTTGGTAAAGCCGTAGTTTCCGCTGCTAAATTTATTGTAGCCTATAGGCTACTGTCAACTTAAATTAGAAGCTGGATTGATGGAAATAGTGGTTTGCGTAAGTTAGGCTAAAGCTTGGTTTATGAAACTAACTGGTGGCTTCAACGGAAGCAGGATCGATGAAGTTTTGTGCCTAATTAAAAGCATGGATGACGGGAAGATTCTTGCATAATTTGAAGTTTTGTTTATGAAAAGGTTGTTTATTGAATAGGAATCGGATTAATGACAATGATTCCTGATTAAACAAAACTTCAATTGAGGAAAATTTTCCTTAAATTGTAGCTGGGTCGATGAGAGTTTTTATGGACATTGCTTACTTACTAACGTCAAGAACGGCACTGACGACATCAAAATAACCGAATAACGTGAACTAGGGATTTTACCTTAGTAATTTTAATTCTGATGTTCGTTTTCATTGCAACTGATGTGACTGCAAAACACCTTCTTCTGTTTATTTACGCGAAGACTTGGTCGACCGGCTGCTGCGGAGGCAAGAATGGACGAATCAAAGTCGAATTTAAGGCCGTGAAAAACACCCAGTTGAAACAGTTACTGTAGCCTATCTCGCAAAATCACCCTTACACACGTCCATGAATATATGTCAATGAGTACAGTTTAAAAAAAGTAGATGGTGCGTTCTTGTTAAAATTAATGAGGTATGAGAGTGGAAAGTTTGCGGCGTTCCTCTAGACCAGTGGTTCCCAACTCATGGCCTGCGGGCCAAAAGTGGCCCGCCAGGCCTCCAAAAATGGCCCTCATCTCTCAAAGTAATAACCAAAATATTTTTAAAAATTGACAATTTGGACATGATATAACACATAATTATTGTCTATTACAAGTTATTCTATTTTGACGCCTATAAATAACATCAAACATTATAATTTGATTCAATTATAACCATTTTATATGCTTTTAATTAATTGAATTCTGGCCTTGTGGCCCCTAATGTCCTTCAATTACGAAAAAGTGGCCCTCGTGTTCTTCACCTTAGAAAAAGAGGCCCGAAAGTAAAAAAAGGTTGGGAACTGCTCTAGAGTCTAGACCTATGCATTACAGTCTTAGCAGGCTTTGTCTGCATTAGACAGACAGCGATACACACCTGGTACTTACACATGGGCGGAGACTTGGGCGGAGACTTGGGCGGAGACTTGGGCGGAGACTTGGGCGGAGACTTGGGCGGAGACTTGCGGGGGACGAAAAGGCGGCCGAAGATTTGGGCGGACGAATGGCTGACTCGCCGACGAAAATTTTCCAGCTTTTTACCGGAAAAAATTTCTGACGACCTTTTTTTAGTCATCCGTCCGAAATCCTAATTAAATTTTTCGCTGCCAAAAAAGTTGACCTATTTTTTAGTCATCGCCTCGTCTCGTCGTTTGTTGTTCACCGTGTTTCGTGAAATGTGTAAATGATTACCTAACACTTACCGATCACAGATTGGGGGGGGGACAAATACATGGGCCATCCCCCTACCACATCCATTGAGGGGACCGTCCCCTGTCCCCGTATGTCTCCACCTACATACATAGGCCTACTCATGAACAGGACCGCCGAGATGGGGCACAGAGGGTGGCTGATGCCCAAGGCCCGGCGACTTTTAGGGGCCGGAGGAGCCCGGGCTATATAGTGATTATAATATTTCATATGTTGATTACGGGCGGCGGGCCCAACCTATAATCACCTATATTACCTAGCCTGTTGTTTGTGCTTTATGTTGTTATATATACATGTAGATATAGAGCCTAATAGGCTATTACTGTAATTTTTCCTGCTAAAGAAACTTATGTAAAGTCTTTCTGGTTGGCTGTTGACGCTTCGAGTCGTGTATGGTGTTAGCGGTTGTGTTTTTTAGATTTTCGATAGAGCGGAGCATCCGATCTGATACTTGATCCTCAAGCCACCGTAGGCCTAGCATGTGGACTCAGTGGAGAAGCAATCGTTGACTTCGGTGCTCGCTGTTTGAGCCATTAGCACCTAGTTTAGACACCTTTTGATCTGCGGCGGTTGTATTTTACACGAACTATTATGTTTATTATACGATCCACTTCAGTTTATTAAACTCAATTGCGAACTCAATCAACAAACGTTTTGCGTTGTCAAAGTCTGAGACTTCAGCAAATCTCGCTGGACATTCGACAGAGGTCGAGAGAGGCCGTCCGGACTCCCGAACCCTGTCGAATGTCCAGCAAAGAGTGGCCCTACCAGAGTTGTTTATTCGACCAACGTTGTAGTAGATTTCGTTTTGTTGAACAATTATGTTGGTTTAAGAACTTAAAAAGAAGTGATTCTGATTCTGAGACATTTCTTTGTAAATTGTCTCAGCCCATTTAATGCTACCTTTCGTTTATTGGTCTGTGTTTGATGCAGCTGCTTATGACGGAGTTGATGCGCCAACTCGATGGCAATGGCCGCACCAAGTTTCTTCTTTCAGTCGCTAGTTTTCTGGTACAGCTTTCTGTGACTTACCGACCATTTGCCGCTGTCGGCTTTCAACGCATGTGTCGGCACCTGTCGAATTAAAGTGTTGTCTGTTTTATGTTTGATTTTTCAAGACTTTTCGTTGTCATGTTTCTCGTGAGCCGTTCGAGTTCTCGAGATACCGGAGGGGCCAAAACGTTAATGTAACAATTGTAATTGCTTATGTGCTCTTGTTTGTTGGTAAGTAAGTAAGTAAGTAAGTAAGTAAGTATGTGTGTGTATGTATGTAGTATGTATGTATGTATGTATGTATGTATGTATGTATGTATGTATGCATGTATGTATATATGTACGCTCGTCTCCAATTCTGGTAGTCATGGTTTAAGACTTCAGGATGTCGGCCCAATTGTTTAAATTTTTTTGGATGTGGACACTGTCACTGTAAAATTTTAAGCTTTCATCCTAGCAAAATTACTCATGATTTCAGTGCTCATAGAGGTGGTTTAAGACTTACACCACCCTTGTTTTTTAAAAGATGGTAAAAGTGGACTTTACATTTGAAAACTAAGATGGCAAAACGTTTGTTAGCTGTCACAATCTAACGAATGAATCATATAAAAAGTATAAGAAAAGTTTATTTTAAATTGCTGTAGTGTATTGTAGCGGAACTAGGTTTGGGCAATTAACACCAGGGACCGAACCCCAAACCCTAGTCCTGTCGGAATCGTCCGTCTGTGCAGTCCGGCGTCAACTGAAGATTGACGACTAGCCCGTCAGGCTTAAAACTCATTTATTTACGACGTCAAAGAAGAAACTCGTACTGCAGTTCTCGTTCGACTTCTATAGCGCCAGCAATGTTCGGAGCAATGTTCGGAGCACTATTCGGGGCACTACCGTCTCAAACCACTGCACTACTGTTCACCGCAATTGTCACTGTAGGACGCCGAGTCGTCTTCCTGTAGATCACCGCTGCCTCGCCAGCGCACGCAGAGAGTCCGTGAAGCGGGTCGGGTTTCGAACCCGATCGTCGTCAGATGCAGAAGGTCGCCAAACCTTCCGTCCTCACCAGTCGGCAGCGTCGGCAGGTCCGGAGCCGAATCAGCAGTCGTTGGCGTGTAGATCACCGCTGCCTCGCCAGCGCACGCAGAGAGTCCGTGGAGCGGGTCGGGTTTCGAACCCGATTCAGTGTCGTCGGCGTCGGAAGCTGAACCACTGCGCTCACCCGGTCGGAAGCGTTGTCAGATCCGGCGTTGAATCCTGCCCGTCGTGGCACAGCGACGATCACCGATCCTTCGGTCGTCCGTAGGCGTCGGGTTGCAGAAGAGCACGACCGCGGGTCAAGAATCGAACCCGAGTCGACAGTGTTGCACCGCAAAGGCCTCCAAGCCTTTCGTCGTCGGCAGGCGCTGAATTTCGGCAGCGTCGTCAAATCGTCGTCCTGCTCTCCAAAGCGTTTTTCCTCAGACGATTTCCTGCTGACTGCACCGCGATTCGATCCCGCAACGCTCGACCGACTCGTCTTTCCACTGTGTCACGGCGATTCACTGACTGTTTCTTCCGATCACTGTGTTCCTCGAAGACTGACGTTCGATGACTCTGTGTTCATTGACGTGACTGCCGTGCCTGCGCACGCACTCGTACTTATGTGTCACGAGGCCACGCCCCTTTCAGGTAGACATGGGCTAGGTAGAAACGGGCTAGGTAGAAATGGGCTAGGTAGAAATAGGCTAGGTAGAAATAGGCTAGGTAGAAATGGGCTAGGTAGAAATGGGCTAGGTAGAAATAGGCTAGGTAGAAATGGGCTAGGTAGAAATAGGCTAGAGGTAGACATGGGCTATGCCTATCTCAGGCAGACACAGATACCCAGACGGACACGGGGACGGTCATTCTAATTAAACCCCATGACCCTGATTTCCAACACGCTTCCCCCACAAGCAATCCAAGGTCCCACTTGGAGTAAGTAATTAAACATTCCCCAAAGCGTAATCAGGGGCCAACGTCTACAAAAATCTACCACATTACTCCTGTCTACACAATAGGCCCAAATTAACATTCTTATACACAAAATCAAATAATACAGTCTCTCATCGTTCGATGAATCCAGTACATTTGTTTTCAGCGAAATCCTTCGCCGCGATTCATTACGAAACATCAAATCGACAATTTAATTACGACATTGCAAAACCTTTATCGGGTGCGGAGTGCAATCGCGCACAACCCCCTTTTCGTTCGGCTCTTTTCTTACGGGTGCGAAGTGCCATCTCGGTCACAACCCCCTTTTCGTTTTTCTCGCCTGTTTTTTTTCCTTCTTCTTTTTTTCTTTTTTTTTTCTTTTTTTTCAGGCTTTTTTTTTCTCTATTTTTTTTTCATTTCGGGTACGGTGCGAACTGTTTTGTTCACACCCCCCTTCTTTCTTCTCTTTTTTTTCAAACGACATATACGATTAATTACAAGCAATTACAGAAAAACAGAAGCCGCACACGGCTTTACAATCAATTCAAAAAAATAAAAACACGGGCCTGGCACGACCCAATAATAATTAAATTAACTTTCTTTCGACGTGCTTACTGAAAGCGGACAGGACGGCCAACGTTGCGTCGTGGTCGGCCTGTAGACGTCGCCACTCCGTCTTCCAAGTTCGGTCGACCCAAATCCGACCAATGCCCTCCAGGGTCGAAAGACAAAAGCCCACAGTCCAAAATCCACCTGCGGCTCGCGAGACTAGACTCACTCGCACGACCAAGACTCATGCTTCCCGGAGCATAACCACAATACAATTCAATTGTGCTGCAACACACAGCGTAAGACGAGACTCTCCGACAGGCATCAGTTTCGGAAAAAGGACTGGAATCCTTCCGGGTCGGACCAGAGCAAAACCGCAAAGATAAATCATTCTCCACATTTGCAGAACATTTACTTATCGCCGGTTCCACAACTCCAGTTACCAACATTTGCTCTAGTTGCGCACCAATGGTAGCCTGATATGGAAGCGGTTGCCTCCTCAACGGTTGTCTTACCGGATGAGAGTCCCCGGTATCGATCCTATGCTGAGTAATCATGGTCCTTCCCAAATCATGGTCGGTGGTCGAGAAAATGCATTCATACTCGACCAACAAATTCCTCTGCCGTTCCTTCACCTCTGCCGAAACATCCTCAGAGACATCTTCCATCAATTTCTCCACTAAATGTGTCTCTGGACGCGACCCTCCGGTCACTTTTGTGGTCGACCCTCCGGTCACTTTTCGGGTCGACCCTCCGGTCACTTTTTCAAATTGTGCAGGATGCACCCGCAAGTCATGCGCCCTCAAGGATTTCCCGATATTTGCAAAGCGCAGGTCAGGAAGTGAATCAGCAGTTAACATAGCAGGCTGTTCATTCGAATTCACCACACGAATACACATTTTATCATCATCATCATTCAGCACAACTCTAGCTACATGCAGTCCAGGTTGAATTTCTTTTGATTCAGTCATCCATGCTTCAGCTGTGGTCGTCAAATCACGATATTGCGTTTTACAAGGAATATCGCACTGCGAACGAGGAAGGACAGTGGTTTCCTCCGCAACAATAACCCTGCGACACCAAAGCGAACCATTTCCCTTGACCAAAGGAATGCGGCGTCTACCCACAAAGAGCGCACCCTGACCAAAACCAAGTCGACAGCGGTGTTGTCTCAACCAATCCATCCCAAGCATTGGTTCACCAATCTGATCAGAGACGAGAAAATTAGTCTCAATAGAAAAGCCTCTAGAAATCCTAATTGGGACATCAACCTGACCCAAAACCCTTATCTGCGTTCCGTTAGCAGCCAAGAGAATGCGATTACTAGGCTGGAGCAGCAAACCATCCACATCAGACGAGGGAACCAGGCTTACCTCCGACCCAGTGTCTACCAGGCACGTTCTTTGCTGTCCGTTGATCACACCATGGATGTAGATCGCGTTGTTCGTCACGCCTGTTGCTCGGTCTCTCGTTGTATGGTTGGTGACGGTCTCTTCGTTCCGCTCGGTCGTCGGCTGACCCAAGTCGCGTTCGTCGTCGTTCCGACGGTTGGGGAACGGTCGACGTTGTCGGCACTGGCGTGCATAGTGCCCTGGGGACCCGCATTTGAAGCAGGTCGACCCACGTCCCAGACTTCCTGATGCGTTACCTTGAGACGGAATGGTCGGCGGAACCATCGGCGCGGAGTTGTAGTTCGTCCTGTTCGAGCCTCGGAGTTCCTCCAGCTGTCGGCAGATTCTTCCTTCCATGTCCTGCTGCCACTTGCGCTGGGCAGTGAAGAAGTCGTCCAGCTGAGACTGAAGCTGTCCTCCGGCGTCGGCCTCCTGAGTTCCTCTTACTCGATTCGCAGGTCTGCGACGATCCTCCAGGTCTGCAGTCTGTTGATACGCCGACAAGCGTAGAGCTGTTCGGTACGCCTCGTCGATCGTCTTCGGTTCCCGTTCTCTCACCTTTAGAGACAGCTCCCGGTCACGGATGGCTTCAAGGAAGGCGTCCTTCGCAACGATCTCGGTCGTCTCGTTCGACGGCACCGGGTAGGCAAGGACGACAAGTCTCCGGATGTCGTGCAGCAAGTCTCCCAGACTTTCATCCGCCCTCTGTCGACGATAGTAGAGTTGCGCACGAAAAGTCTCAGCCTGACCTTCCGCGCCGTATCGTTGACGAAGTCTCTCGACCAGCTGTTCATACGTCACCTCCGCTCGCGCTCCAAAATCCCACAACAGCTGCGTTGCTGCCTTTTCCAAGGAAACACGGAGGAAGTCGACTTTGTCGATTGCCGTCCATCTGTTGTGGCGTGCACATACGTCGAATTGCGCCAAGAACGATTCGAGTGACCCAGTCCCATCGAACTTGGTTGGTTTCATGGTCATCTTCCGTTCACCGACCAAGCGACTGGCGTTGTCCAAGACTTTCGTCTCCAAAGCGCTTACCCTGTCCAAGACTTTCGATTCCACGGCGGTCGAGTCTCTCTCAGAAATCAGCAGACTTCTGCGATCCTTCTTCGGTACGTCGTCGAAGTCGATTCTCTCCAGGAAGCGGCTGGACTCGACCTCGTAGTCGACCAAGAGGTCCGTCCTTCGTCCGGCTGCTGGCGTCGAAGTCGTCGGGCGGTCAGCGGCGTTTTCGTCCATCTCTGCAGTGTTCCACATCATTGCTGAATTTCGCTCCACTGGCTGAGTCCGGATTTCCAAGAAGTCCAACGAGTTCTTCTTTCACTCCAATGTCTGGAACCAGTTTGTAACGAGACGTCCAACGAAGAAATCAAAACCCCACTTCTGGTACCAGTTTGTAGCGGAACTAGGTTTGGGCAATTAACACCAGGGACCGAACCCCAAACCCTAGTCCTGTCGGAATCGTCCGTCTGTGCAGTCCGGCGTCAACTGAAGATTGACGACTAGCCCGTCAGGCTTAAAACTCATTTATTTACGACGTCAAAGAAGAAACTCGTACTGCAGTTCTCGTTCGACTTCTATAGCGCCAGCAATGTTCGGAGCAATGTTCGGAGCACTATTCGGGGCACTACCGTCTCAAACCACTGCACTACTGTTCACCGCAATTGTCACTGTAGGACGCCGAGTCGTCTTCCTGTAGATCACCGCTGCCTCGCCAGCGCACGCAGAGAGTCCGTGAAGCGGGTCGGGTTTCGAACCCGATCGTCGTCAGATGCAGAAGGTCGCCAAACCTTCCGTCCTCACCAGTCGGCAGCGTCGGCAGGTCCGGAGCCGAATCAGCAGTCGTTGGCGTGTAGATCACCGCTGCCTCGCCAGCGCACGCAGAGAGTCCGTGGAGCGGGTCGGGTTTCGAACCCGATTCAGTGTCGTCGGCGTCGGAAGCTGAACCACTGCGCTCACCCGGTCGGAAGCGTTGTCAGATCCGGCGTTGAATCCTGCCCGTCGTGGCACAGCGACGATCACCGATCCTTCGGTCGTCCGTAGGCGTCGGGTTGCAGAAGAGCACGACCGCGGGTCAAGAATCGAACCCGAGTCGACAGTGTTGCACCGCAAAGGCCTCCAAGCCTTTCGTCGTCGGCAGGCGCTGAATTTCGGCAGCGTCGTCAAATCGTCGTCCTGCTCTCCAAAGCGTTTTTCCTCAGACGATTTCCTGCTGACTGCACCGCGATTCGATCCCGCAACGCTCGACCGACTCGTCTTTCCACTGTGTCACGGCGATTCACTGACTGTTTCTTCCGATCACTGTGTTCCTCGAAGACTGACGTTCGATGACTCTGTGTTCATTGACGTGACTGCCGTGCCTGCGCACGCACTCGTACTTATGTGTCACGAGGCCACGCCCCTTTCAGGTAGACATGGGCTAGGTAGAAACGGGCTAGGTAGAAATGGGCTAGGTAGAAATAGGCTAGGTAGAAATAGGCTAGGTAGAAATGGGCTAGGTAGAAATGGGCTAGGTAGAAATAGGCTGGGTAGAAATGGGCTAGGTAGAAATAGGCTAGAGGTAGACATGGGCTATGCCTATCTCAGGCAGACACAGATACCCAGACGGACACGGGGACGGTCATTCTAATTAAACCCCATGACCCTGATTTCCAACAGTATTAACTAGAGCTGAAATTACTATTGCATATTTTACAAATTTCTGAAGGTCGAGGCGACCCCTGGCAAATCGTCAGGCGACCCCCGTGGGGGTCGCGACCCACAGGTTGAGAACCGCTGGTGTAGCCACAGTGGCAGCGCCAGACCCTTTTTGTAGCCAGGGCATAGCCAGGGCAGTCATACAAGTTACCAGGGCAGAGGGCGAGTCGCGTGCTCGGTAGTAGCCTACGGGCTTACATAGGCCCATAATTTTGCGCTACCGTGCATGCCATAAATCACCCACCATACCATAGGCGCAACCACCCTATGGGACCCACGGGACGCGTCCCCCAACTTTTGAGTGGTCCCCTAACTTTATTATTATGGTCCCCCAATTTTTAGGACGTGATTCATTCCCCCCCCCCCCCAACTTTTAGGACATGATTGCACCTATGCACCCTACACTACTAGGGCTCTCTGGTCAGAGAATCAAATGGGTGAAGTCATAAAACCGAATACTTTGACATTTGAAAAGCAAATCTTAGAAACCTTATACAGGGTGGGCCATAAAAGAGACCCCTAAAGTATTTGGCCAATATCTTGAAACCAGCTGTACAGTAATATTGACGTTGAACCGATCTGCTTTCATCAGCCGCACATTTCTTAACTTTCTATTTCAATTTAGCTCTTCATTTCTCTGCAATCACTGTTTATCAGATTAAGCGCCGATTATAAAGCTTTATCTCCATGACCTTGCTCGTGAAGTATATGAATACAAATTTTGCGTGCCATCGACACCTTGGGAATTTTAATTTGATAGAAATCGATTTTATTATTTTAATAACAAAATTACTATTCAGAAAAAAAATTATTTACCAACTTAACAGTCATCTTGCTAAATGATGTCGCAGCGACGTGCAGCTATGCTGGTACCTGCTTTTTCTAAATAATAATAACGATTTTCTGTCAATAACAAGTTTATTTGACACCAATTATTTGAGATGTTACTTTACAAATTCGTTTTTGTTACTTTTTCCTGCGTCATGTTTTTGAATCGTCAGATAGCCTAACAGTGAGTGGTCTCACTAAAAGTGATATAACTTTTGTTCCGTCTGAATATTTTAATGAAATCTGGCCATCGTGTGTAAATATGAATTGTCTTTAAGCCTGTAAAATTTCATTTAAAATTACTACCTCTGGCCAAGATTATGGGCCAAAAATTTAGGGTCATTTTATGGCCCAACCTGTAGACCAATCTCTGTGACTTAGTGAAGCATTGCAAATCCTCTTTCGAGTAGCATTCCGAAAGCAAAGCGTTCAGCAAATAAAGTAACTTAGTCAGGTATATAGGTCTATTGTCTACGCAAATGCTTACCGGTTCGCTTCATTTGAAAAACAATAAAGCTGGGCCTACGCTGTTAGTTGTATACGGCAATGTGGATAAACAGCAACAGAATTTTTCCCTGCAAGAACTTTTGCCGCACCAGAATCTTTGGCCCACCAGAATTCTTGCCCTGCCAGAATTTTTCCCTGTCAGAACTTTTGCCCTGCAAAAATTTTACTGTCTTTACCCTGCCTAAATTTTTGCCCTGCCAGAAAATTGCCCTGCCAGATTTTGTTCTCTTCATGAACTTTTGCCCTGTCAGAATTTTGCCCTGCCAGAACTTTTGCCCTGCGGACGGACGTGAACAGCAAGAAGCAATATGCCCGAACAAATTCTCCCAGGGAAAAATTTCTGGCAGGGCAACGACCAGGGCAACAGCCAGGGCAAAGGCTTTTTTACCAGGGCATTTGCCCTGCCATGCCCTGGCTTAGCGCCGCCACTGTGTAGCCACAAATTCGCCTCTAAGGGCCGAGCGCAGAGAGCGGCGACCATAGAAAGTCAAAGTTAAAAGTAAAGAGCTCCCGAGGGTGGACAATGGACATGCGCACTGCCAAGAGCGCAGTGCCAGAAGAAGAATGAGACCATCTAATGAGTCTAATCGATAGTCAATAGTCAATAGTCAAATAGTTTATTTTGCAACCAAAGTATACATGACAGGTTCACACATCCTGGAAATTGGTTTCAAAAAAGGGACCCTAAAGGGATAAAATAATCCCGCTATCTAGGGACACCAAGTAATAAGTTGAGTTGACTAGGCTATACCTGAGGTGACTAATTTTGCAAATTTAACACAGCGATAATCAAAAGTGACAATGCACATTCAAGGAACTTAAACTGAGACACGGAGGGAAAAAAGCACAACTGATAAAGGAAACTGAAAAGCTGAACACTGTTGAGTCAATAATCAATTTTTGGGGGGAAAAATGCTTAACTATACCGAACAGAGACCTACTACATTGTATACAATGAACGAACAGTACAGTTTACTTTTTATTAATACCTGACAAAAAAGTTGATCACCTTTTTTAGTCATTCGGAAGTTTCGCGTTCGTGAACAGAACCATTCCCCCGAACAAATTTATGAGTCTGCGCCTTCTTGGGGGGGGGGGGGGTGCGGAGGGCTAAGCCCGAGAAAAAAACTGAATCTGGGTCTTTTGGGGGCTTAGCCCCCTAGCCCCTGACAAACTCCGCCTATGCTTACAAAGGCGTTTTGTCTGCGCTATCCTATGATATGATGCCTGACAAAACTTGTCATTTACATCTGCGGGAAAATGAGACAGTATAAACATACTTCGATCAATACAGCGGAGAGGGCGACGACCTCTCCTGCCTTACATTGAGTAGGACAGCTGCAGAGGTCGCGAATTAAGATCGGGTCGAACAAGGCCGTAGCCAGGATTTGATTTCGGGGGGTGTTTCACTCACCAATTTTCCTTTCCAAAATACTGATGACCTTTTTTTGGTCATCCGACCGAAATCTTCAAAAAATGTCACCAATTTCCCTTCCTAAAAACTAATGTCTTTCATTCTTTGTTTTTTCCTTTTTTCCATTTTGGGGGTGTTTTCATGGTTTTATTTCATGGTTTTTGCACCATGTGCTTGTAAATGCATTATAATATTTTTCACATTTTTCATTTAGGGGTGTTCAAACACCCAAAACACCCCCTAGCTACGGCCTTGGGGTCGAGACCGTGCAAGGGGACCGAAAGACCAGCTCGATATTTCGGTATGAGATCCACCGCTGGAGGGGAGTCGGCGGAGCACATCCAGGATATAGCCGGAGCCAGGGCCAATCTGGAATCGCGTTCCCAGAGTCGAGCAGCAGTAATCTAGACGGGCGGGGATGGCGGTATGGATTAGTGGTGCAATGACATCTCTAGTAACGGAGGGAGAGAGAGAAGAAAGAAAGAGCGAGAGGCTAGATGGATGGATGGATGGATGGATAGATAGATAGATAGATAGATAGACAGACAGACAGACAGACAGACAGACAGGCAGACAGACAGACAGATAGATAGATAGATAGATAGATAGATAGATAGATAGATAGATAGATAGATAGATAGATAGATAGATAGATAGATAGATAGATAGATAGATAGATAGATAGATAGATAGATAGATAGATAGATAGATAGATAGATAGATAGATAGATAGATAGATAGATAGATAGATAGATAGATAGATAGATAGATAGATAGAGAGCGAGAGAGCGAGAGAGCGAGAGAGCGAGAGAGCGAGACAGGCAGACAGACAAAGAGAGAGAGTGGGAAGAGAGAGACAGAGTGAGAGGGGGAGAGGTTGCGAGAGATAGAGAGAGGGAGGGAGTGGGAGAGAGAGTGAGAGAGAAACAGAGACAGAGAAAGAGACAGAGAGAGGGAGAGAGAGGGCAGAGAGAGCTGGGTTGGGGGGAAAAAAGCCTAAGTTTCTCGGGCAACGCCGGGTGTCTCAGCTAGTTTGTTATATAGAAGAACACGGACCATCCACCTGTCGCACTCTCTCTTGACGTCCGGTCACTACACATCTCAAGTTATCCAACCGAGCCATATCAAACACTGAGCCCCGTGATTTATCTGCCCTCCTGCATTCCGTTCTTTTCCCGTTGCTCCTCCATCCCTGCTGGGTATACCCAACAATGCACCATTGTCTTCCGCAGGCTCCTCTATTATATCCATCACTCATCGGGCTTTCCATTCGAAACTAAAATGTCTCACCACTATAAGAACTCTTGTCCCGACTCACCTTCCACCTCTCAATTATTGCCTACTAAACGCCGCCCACCTGAATAGCCAAACTGTCGCCTCCAACCGTTCGGTAACCGGAATACGACCTCCTCCTTCGGACGAATCTTTTGGACAACCCTTCGGACTATACATGGCGCTAGTGAATAAGCTGAAATTTGGATATTACGATTACGGCAATACAATACAACACGATACAATACAATACAATACAATACGATACAATACAATACAACAGTGTAATACATTAAGCTAAATAACAATGTAACACAATGCGTCTGGGCTGCCACGTGGCATGTAGCGCTAAACTGATATTGACTCGGTGCAGCAGCTGGCTGGAGGATAATTCTGCGTCAGCGATCATAGTTCAATATGTTCATATGTTGTGAAATCAGTCGAAGGTGTTGCGTGGTGCGAAGTCATTTCGACGTGGCTGCATGTTGTCAGCGAAGTCTTTGATTGATTCGATTATGGCACGTGCCGGGAAAATAAATCACCGCGAATTGGATAGGTTATATTATGATCCGTGGACCTTCCAGTCCATTGCACGGAGACGCGTCATAATAGCCCCCATAAGCGCAGCTGTGGGATCCGGTAAACACAATCATGTGTAGCCTACCTCGCCACCTCGGTGTGCAGATGTACGAAAATGGCGCTATATCAAGTGCGTTTTGGGGGGAACCGTTTCAATATAATTATATGATGTTCTATTTTACGTCATGTAAACCAATTATTAAGCGCGGTAGTGGAGACTGGTCATAACGCTAATATACTACTTACTTATACTGTTTATACTGTTAAATACATCAAGTATATAAATGCACGACTACGTAGATACATGGATACCTATTATACGTACAAAGTCACCGACGTCCGGGGGAATCGACATACAATGTAAGTGTGGCGATTTCCCTGATTCATCAACTCAAAGCTTGTGCTGCATGGTTCCTCCGGATCACCATGGACGATGCTATTAAGTCGTTGTTTCATCATCCGCAAAACAAACAATGCTCTCTTGACATATTAAGCTTACTTCAGGTGTGGTCAATCAAGTAGTAGACATAGAGTGAGAGGCAGTAATCTAGTCGGACTGTGGTCATGGATGTATTATACGAATGGTGTGCAGGAATTCTGTAAAAATAATGCAAAAGATTTCTTGTGTCGGCTAGCCCTCAGCTGTGGGTTGCTGTCTAGCCAAAGATCTTGCTTGCCATTAAGAAATATCTGTTTATCGATCGACCGAGTCACAGTGATGATCAACCGAGCAGAATCACAGAAGCATAAATTATACTTTAGTATACGTCGCTGAAATCGATTATAGGCCTATCGGTGTCCGGACAATTCGTCGCCGGACAATTCGGAGACGGACAATTTGGAGCGGACATTTCGGAGACGGACAATTCGGAGAGGACAATTCGGAACGGACAATTCGGACCCGGACAATTCGGACCCGGACAATTTGGAGCGGACAATTTGGAGCGGACAATTCGGAGTGGACAATTTGAAGACGGACAATTCGGACCGGACAATTCGGGGACGGACAATTCGGACCCGGATCCGGGCAATTCGGACCAAGACAATTCGGAGTGCATATAAAAATCATGAACTCCTAAAAGGCATGATTTGTAGGGTTTCAGATTATTAGTTAAAACGTTTTTATATTTTTTTGTGAGTTAAGTTCGTAGGCCTAGCATTGAGAAATTTTTCAGCTAAGTGATCTCTGACTTTGTATGCCTGTCAGTCTGGTTTCACATTATTAGTTATGTTACTTTCAATAAAAAATTTCATCATTCGCTGATTGTCTTCGATGATCTAGCAGTATCTGGTAGTGATAGGGCTCCTGCTTTAAGCTAGATTTACACCGCTCCTATTCATAGACCAGATTTTTACCGGTCCCAATAATATCATGAGATCATGTTAACACTAATTTATTTATGAGAACAGATGATGTCGATTCATATAAATATTATGAGAACAGATATAACCTATAGTATTGCATTGAAGCCATTTTGGACTTACTTATTGTCATAAATATGAAAGATTCAAAAGGTCAAAACGCAGCATCATATATGCAGTGGCGGCGCCAGGATTTCAGTTTTGGGGGGCTGAAGCCTCGACCGAAATCTCCTGAAAATTTTCCATTTTCGCCGCGAAAATTTCTGACGACTTTTTTTTTTTTTTTAGTCGTCAGCCCAAAATTGTGGATATTTCACTGTACAAAATTTCGGATGGCCCTTTTTTTAGGGGGGCTGAGCCTCCTGTAGGGGGGCTTAGCCCCCAGCTCCCCCCTAGCGCCGCCACTGCATATATGGCTTCCAAAACAAGTTCAAAGTGAGTAGGCTGACGTAGATTACAAATGGATTGGCAGACATACGTATTGACACCGACAGACAAACGGGCAAAGAGACGTACGAATAAACAGACATAAGCTTACACGCAGACTGATAGATAGTGGGGTGCTAAGTTGATCTCGTATTTATTTTGATGTCCAGTAGCCTATCCGGTCAACTTATGTAGGTCTATTTGGGTGATGGAGAGGGTATGAAAATCTGAGTTCCATCACTAATTTTGACTGCTAAGCATTGCCCTCTCCGAATTGTCCGGTCCGAATTGTCCGCTCCAAATTGTCTGGGTCCGAATTGTCCTCACCAAAATTTTCTCCAAATTGTCCGTCTCCGAATTGTCCGCGCCGAATTGTCCGCTCCGAATTGTCCGGATCCGAATTGTCCTCTCCGAATTGTCCGGTCCGAATTGTCCTCTCCGAATTGTCCGGCGACGAATTGTCCGGGAACCGGCCTATCGGTTTTCCCAGATATGACTTCAACGAATTTAGCCTACAAGTTCACGACTGTTAGACGGGCAACATGAATAATGTGCAGGACATCTGTGTGAGATAACTAATCCAGTAGGACTGGATTTATAAGTTAACGCAAACAATATTGAAATAATTATGTTAAGCATGGGTATAGACTATAGACAGTGGTGTAATCAATAAAGTTTATAAGATTTGGGGTTTCTAGGCCTTCTATAGCTGACAGGTGCGAAATAGAATGCTAATATTTTGGACTATTTTAATGAATTCATTTTACCTGTTCTTTCCATTATAGGCGCTGGTCCATATGCCCCCTAAGAATTCGTTTATTCTATCTACGACCAAAACCGACTAATGAAATATGCAGATGACATCTACCTACTACCTTATAATTATAACCATTTTCAATACGTACGAAAGAGAATTTATGCTGCTGTGAATGCTGCCCAATTAGAGTTCACTGATTTGAGCTCGTTCCGTAATTTGTTAGTCACTTAATTTTTTAAAGTAGGCTATTTGTTTCAGTCTCTTTAAAGCACATTTTCACTATTATTGTCCTATGCATTAATGTCAACTTTATAGGAAATTATTGCTTGCATTGCATGTTTTGCTCAAAGCTCTAAGTGTCTTTACCGCTTGCAGGAAGTCGTTAGATCATTGTGGAGATGCCATTAGAAATCTAACGTCCATATTATAGGAGACGTACACGTTTACGTCGCTAATCCAAAAGGTACGTCCCTATCTATAAGTAAGTAATTAATGAAGTAATCTTTATTAGCACGAGACGACCGCTCATCCATTCCATGATCAATAAACATGCAATGGTGAAAAATAGCACGGTGAAACATTAGTAACAGAGAGGTTACTGGCACATTAATCGAACAAAACAAAATAGTTGGCTGAATACAGAAGCAGCATCATTGAATATGGAGGCAGTTTCAAACAAATAGAGACAGGCTTTTTAAAGTAACCGTACATCTGCACAATTATACCTTCACAGTGGCACTCATTTGAAGCGGAGAATTCATCTGAAAATCAGACGAGCAATAGACTATTCCCTCATTAATCGCAGATGCAACACCAAACATCAATTGAACAACGTTTTTCTCAGGGAAGGTCGCTCGACTAGAGCAACACATTTCTGTAGCAAATCAGTTGACACGTCTTTACTACGGAGGGCAGCAGATGTCTTGCAAAACAAACTACCTCGGGTGTCGTAAATCTGTTTAATGGTTCAACCGTTTCCTATAAATTCTGTTGCCCCGTTTGGTCATTCGTCAGCGGTTGGAAGAAGTCATCCGAAGCAGATCTCTAGACGCATTGATCTTCATCTCTCTCTTCTGAAGTCGGTTGTATCTTCGTTGACAACATGAAGTCGCTCTTTTTCATCGCTGCAGTGGCAATCCTCAGCCAAGTCGATCTAGCACAAGCGACTTTTCCTTCGATAATTAATCCTCTTGCTCCAATAACATTTGATCCAGCAGAGACCCTACCTGCAGCCAACATTGCCCTCGACGCGATCACCAGACAAACCGGCTATCCTTGCAGACTCAACTCAGTCGTGAGCGTTATACCGGAGGCATGTATATACGGTCTATTGTACAGTAGTGATTAAATCGCTTTCTCTACATCTGCTATCACTAACAATGCACTATGCGAACTGCATTTTATGCTAGAATAATTTGATTTTTTATTATTTATAAACGACTATAGTGCTATTAGCAAATACTGTCTTCTTTTGATTGGGATTCTTTAGTGTAATATCACCTTGGCCAGCCTGTCAGAAATAGCCTACAATAGGCCTAATTAGAGGCCTTATTAGAATTGTTAGTGTTTTACAAATACTATTCCTATTAATCTTATTAATGCTGTTATTTACATCACAGTTGATGTCATAAGTAGTTAGGAATTTTATCGAGAGCCTTTGAAACACTGAAAAGGCAATTTATGGTTATAAGCAACTTTTTGTCTAAGTCTCATCCAAACCTTCAGAACTCACCGTGACGTGACGTCTTTAGCCTACTTGAAGAAAGTCTCAAATTGTTCTCATTTAACGCGATTCTGTCCATCAAGTGCTAACTTCTCATAGCGGCATAGCCATAATTAACACGAATAAAATAATCTAACGGCGAATATGTTTTCTTTTTGCTTTCTCAGTTTACGGGAACCGATATCGGCCTCAGATTGACACTTGATGTTTCCGTACAGATTCGTGACACTTTGCAGGTAATGCGATTTTGGTGCTTATTTCGTACTCTCGTGTAGAAGTTTGTGAAACGTGTCTAAAGAGCTTAACTGTCTAGACAAGTGACTGATTGATTCATTTTCGATGCTGACAGAAAACTTTTCTGAAGAAATTGACAGGTATAGTTGAACCGGATAATAACCTATACGTCTTCTTCCGACGAGAATAAAATATCTCTAATATGTAGCTTAATGTATCAATTAATATATAAAATGTATAGTAATGTACATATTTTCCGACTTGATGTTTCACAGTCTCATAGAGACGGCGGGATGCTGCACTCTTCAATATGATGCTGAACCCTTGCATGCATTTAGCCATTAAATGGCTGTCATTCGCTTATCAGTGTTATCACCGTATAGTAATAATATTATTTATAAAAGTTTATTCTTTTGGATGACTGATTGGACAGCTTCTTCCATAAACAGACAAATTTTATAACTTTACAATTGACCCCAATGATTATTGAATTTCACGGCTCAAGACGCTCAATGGAAAGCAGTCTTCAGCCCGAGAAGACAAGTTGATCAGGTTTGCAATGAAGTGGGAGAAACCAGAAAAAAATAAGTGAGGCAGGCATGTGGCTCTTTGAAGAGGACTTATCAATGATATTTTGAATTAGATGAAAAAGATGATAGACAAACAATTAAAAAGTGGAATATCCCTATAGCGGCGAGGTTAAGCAGCAGTGCTTGCGAAATCATACCAAGGGCCCCAGTTGGCCAGTTTGTAATCCAGGCGTCTCCATGGGCAGTGGCGTAGCTAGGTTTTGGGGGGGCCCGTGTGCAGAGGTTCCGCATGGGCCCCTGCTTGGCCTTGTAGGACCGATATCTCCGCGTTCTCGCAGTTAAGGTCACCAAAAACTAATCAATGGCGTTTGCTATTATATCCAACACATGCAATAGGCCTACAACTCACAGAATAAACATGAATGCTGCACGAATGAGACAGATGAATTAAAGTGTAATTAAAGTATAACTGCAGTGATTTCACAGTCGAAATTTAAAATCTATCACGTTGCATACCTAGCCACTTATTATTAGTAGGCCTACTAGTAGGCCTAGGCTACTTAAAACAATGTCATGGCATGACAAAGTTTTTCGAGAAATTTGCTCAGCAAAATATGTCAATCATCTATCAATTCTGGTCCATAATTTGCAATATGTACACCACAGTGACGCAATCATCAATTTTCATAGTAACTAAAATAAGTTTAGCAATATTCCTTACAAGTGCAAACATTGGGGCAAATACTGATTCCCTATAACCCTGATTCCCACGTGCTCAATTTGGTGTCTCTCTGATTTTGGGGTAGATGAGAATTGTAGAAAAAAACTGGGATCAGACTATATGATCCACGTGGAGTTTGGTCGTGAAAAGGTGAAAAGAAGACAACTATTTGACCCTAAGAAAGACTATATATAGCAAGGGCTGAACCACCTCAAACTCCCGGCAATTATTTAGAGCTGTACGTAGTATGCCAAAACAAATTTCTGTCCAGGGTAACGGCCTCTGTTGTCATAGACCCCATGGTCAAATCTGGATCCTCCTCATGACCTCCTCTCATCCTGGTTGAGGGAGATATGTCAGCTTGAGGTCACTGCCGTTACCAAATCCAGCAAAGGACCGGAATACACGAGCATGCCTGTGAGGTTTCTGACCGCACCGTTTAATTGCAATACACGAATGTGACAGATACTAGACGGACATACATGCATAATTATTATCACACCTATCCTATAATAGGCCTATAGCCTTGCATAGAAAAGAAAATCAGCGAAATGAAAAATCTAATGCCGGTATGATTCATGTTCTCAACTTATAACTGCATTGGACCTATTCTTTATCATCTTTCACACACACTAACGTCATCTTGCAATTTAACAGTCATGACTCGATACGAAAACATAATTTAAATGGAGTTCAGACTCAGTATAGTTTTGCCCACCAACAAGACGGCAGTTAACAGGAGTTGGTAATGTAACAAAAGTAGCCTAATGCAAGTGTGTTCACAAAAGTTACATCTGACGCAAAATATTTTGAATTACTAATTCGAATATATAAACAATCAATTCAACAATCTGTGTGGGCCCCTGGAGGTCGTGGGCCCGTGTGCTTTGCACACATTGCACACATGGTAGCTACGCCACTGTCCATGGGGAAAGTTCCCCCAAGATATGGCATTTTCCTCCAGAAAAAAACTTAATACAATGATGGTAGCTTGTTGCTGCTCTTTACATTATTGTATTACAGGAGCTGTCATATACTATACCGTGATATTGTTTACTATTATTTACTACTATTTGCTTCTGTAAATATACTTACAATAATAACAATATCTTATAGTGTTTTCACATTGTAATGGTATACAATGGTACAGTGCTGCTCAACATTTCAAGATCGTCTTATATTTATGATTATAATGTTATTATTTGCTATAATATATGATGCTATCATATTACAATGAGTACCGTACAATTTACTATTTATTTTTGTACAAATACAATTTTTAGACAAATAAATGGCTTCTCTACAGTGCTATCTCTAAAATTTTAAACTTTCGAATTTCAAAATATTTTGTTCCTTGATTGCCAAGTAAAACCCAAAATCTCTAAAATTTTAAACTTTCGAATTTCAAAATATTTTGTTCCTTGATTGCCAAGTAAAACCCAATCATTACTACATGGATTCCCATTTTTAGGTAGTTTAGGCGTTTCTGCTTGGTTTGTGTACCATTTGTTACAATTTCTGCTAATTGTGTCCTGCTCAGCAATTCAGGACCGTCTTACGCAACAGGGATAGGTCTACACCGAGTCCAGTGCTACAAAGAGAGCTTAGGCTATATAATTATAGGCCTACTCACGTCTGCAGTTATTCATTAAAGCCTAAGACCTACTAGTCCAGCAGCAGTAGAAGTGAGTGGCTGAACTTGATGCACAAAGAAATTATTATCGTAATCATATTTATTGAAATCTTTGACCGCTCTTTTTATCAGCACTGGTCATAACAGTTATTTTTGCTAAGGTGACATCTCAAAATAGTACCATTAGGCCTATAATGTGAAAACTCATTTTTTTTATTATTGTAAGTATAAGCTTAATACTGAAGTCTTGGGAGCACTGCATAAGGCAGAAATTCAAAAGGCAGAAAATCAAAAGGCAGAAAATCAAGAGGCAGAAAATCAAAAGGCAGAAAAATAATAAGGCAGAAAAGTCAAAAGGCAGAAAATCAAAAGGCAGAAAATGAAAAGGCAGAAAAATCAAAAGGCGGAAACTCATGAAGATGTTGCATAACCAACTCAATATTTATTCCGTAGTGTTAGGCCCTATAACACAAAAAATATAAAGCGCCATTAGCGTTATAAATGTCCTGATTCACCAACTATTTCAAAACATACAAAAATCGGCCTGTAATAGTATAATGTTCGATGTTCGATGGTAAACCGATTAATCAGTTTACTGTTTATGTATTGCAAGTAACTGACCCTGTATTTTGATTGTTGATTTCATACAAATTACTTCAAAGCAGCCGGTTCAAGGCATCCAGGCATCCATTTTACAAAAGTGGGGTGGTGTCCACTGTTTCAATTCTCAATCAATGCCTTCTTATTTTCCGCCTTTTCAGTTTCTGCCTTTTCATTTTCTGCGGTCAGATTATTGTTTGTTTAATGCAAATAACTGCCGTTTGATTTTCTGCCTTTTGATTTTTCTACCTTTTGATTTTTCTGCCTTTTGATTTTTCTGCCTTATTATTTTTCTGCCTTTTGATTTTCTGCCTTTTGATTTTCTGCCTTTTGATTTTCTGCCTTTTGATTTTCTGCCTTTTGTTTTTCTGCCATATGCAGTAGACCCAAATCCTTAGACCACTCTGATTAGCACTGAAAAGTGCAGCAATTTTTAAGACGATAGCTTAAGATCCTACTATTGCAATGTGGAATGCAAAAATCAGGGGACAGCGCACATCCTCATCCCCAAAGCCCTCTCCCTCTCGACGATACGCGCGTCGGCATTCGACGCTCGTCTTTCTAGCTCCCCCCCCCCAGAAACCTCGATCCCAGAGGAGGGGATAGATTAAACACTGCCAATTGACTGAAATAGAATTTTCTAATAGTAAGCATATTGAAGTTGAGCATAATTCAGAACTCCCGAGTTTCATGATCGTATCAATATCATTGAGCGTCATTGTTTTAATTGTTTAGCCACCTCGAAACCAAAGCGATACCCGTTGGAATCACTACAACAGCCTCATAGATTAAATGGAAGCACACCGCAATTATGTTTTTGACTTCATGGGGGCCAGGTAGCGCAATGGATAACACGCTGGCCTAGAGTGCGAGAGGTAGCAGGTTCGAGCCCCCGTTGGGCGGACATGCTTTGTAGGCTGCTATTAGCGCCGTGTAATTGCAAAGCTGTCTGTTCTGTTAGTAGTTAAGATTAATTAAGATTACTGCATAACTTGTAAATGCAAAGCGCAGTGCGTTTGCAGGCGTTGAATTAAAGGGAAAAAATATTATTATCATTATGTCAATTTTAATTCTGCCTTGTAGAGGGTCCAGTGCAGCGCCTTTGTGATCCTTGGACTTCCGCTACATTACGTGAAAGGTATCGGATGTCCACCCATCTTCACCTTCACCGAAGCCCTCGGGATTTTCTAATTCGACAAAACCAGATCGATGTGGCTTTGTTGCATTCTCGCTAACCATTGAACAGTTATATAGGCTTAGCGCTCTTCTTTCTCCTGCGTTCAACAGCATCTGACGCACAAAGTTCACTGTGTAATAATGCAACCAATTCTATCGTTTAGACACTGCATATCCTTTTGAATTTATAGGCCTAAATACTTTTAGACCCTAAACCATAGAATAGATAAATACTTGAATACTTGAAAAATAAATCTTTTGCAAAGATTACTACATGTCCTTTTGGCTGAGTGGCATATTGAACTGGATAACAATCAAACTACAATAGTCATTATCATCTTCAAAACAAAAGACGACGATACGTTGCACTACAAATCAGCACATAACAAGACATAATTACGTCATAACACAGGCAGTTGCAGCAACATTTGCAACGCAAAGCGTAGCCCTAAGCCTGTGCTATTTGAAAATAAATGGTCCCCTTACAACTCGGAACCGGACAATTCGGAGCGGACAATTCGGAGTGGCAAAGAACTGCCTTCATTAATCCAGCTTCTATTATAAGGAACAATATTTTCATCAGTCCAACTTCTACATAGGCAAAAATTTCGTCTTTCTGCTCCAAAGTGTCCGCTCCGAATTGTCCCGCTACGAATTGTCCGGAAATTCAAATAGAGCGCTTTAAATCTCATCATTTTTCACCTGTTTTAAAAATCTGAATGTCCAAGAGTTCTTTCCCTAGCGAGCGAACGAATGACAGCGCCTAAGATGCGCATGTCGGCGCGACCAAGGGGTTAAAACGTTCATTGAAACAATTGATTTTGATGATGATAACGATGGCGACGACGACGATGTTGATGATGATGATGATAATGATGATGATGACTATGACGATCCCGACGACGATGATGATGATGATTACGATGATGGTCACAATGACAATGACGATGACGACGACAATGATGACGATGGTAATGATGATGAGGATGATGGTGATTGCACTGAGTGATGTCCTTTGCTGTACACTTCACCAGGCCAGCCGAGAGGAGGGCAAAGGGGGGGGGGCAAATGCCCAGGGGCCCGGCGACTTTTAGGGGCCCGTAGGGGCCCGGGCTACACTGAAGTCAAAATTTTCATATGCTTATTGCGGATTGCGGACCCAAGCTATAGGCAGCCCATAATCACTTATAACATGATGTGACTTAGACTATGCACAAGTTATGATTTATTGAGTTTTACATAGCCTTATATTACTGTCACAGTACAACAACTGCTTAAGTTTTAAGCAACTTTCCATTACCTTAATTATCAGGTTTTTGCTAACTAACACGCCCACTTCCATCTCAGAATGCTCTTCTGCTAAATTATGCATTATCCGATTTCAATCATAAGTATAAACAAATCAATAGATCTAAATGAAAGGACCAGACAGGAACAGTTTCTCTCTTTCTCTCTCATCTCTTAACTCAATTTCGTCAAAGAAAAATATGGGTAGTTGATATGGGGTCTAGGACTTTACCCCCCGGCCCATTACCCCCCCTGCCATTACTCCCCTGCCATTACCCTCCGCCCATTACCCCCCGTAGGACATTACCCCCTGCCCTTACCCCCCGTCTGCTTACATTTGGAGCCAGTTTATATGCGTTTGTATGTATGTATGCATGCATGTATGTATGTATGTATGTATGTAAGTATGTATGCATGTATGAATGTAAGTATGTATGTATGTATATAAGTATGTATGTAAGAATATATGTATGTCAGTATGTATGTATGTATTGTAAGTTTGTTTATAAGTATATAAGTATGCATGTATATTCGTATGTACATATGCACGCACGTATGTATGTATTTCATGCTTACATACACACGTACATAATCACATACATACCTATACATACATGCATACGTACATACACACGCATACACTCATACATACGACATACATACATACATACATGCATACGTACATACACACGCATACACTCATACATACGACATACATACATACATACATACATACATACATACATACATACATACATACATACATACATACATACATACATACATACATACATACATACATACATACATACATACATACATACATACATACATACATACATATATGCATATATGTCATGCATACAAACGTACATAAACTGGCCCCAAATGTAAGGAGACGGGGGGTAATGGCAGGGGGTAATGTCCTACGGGGGGTAATGGGCGGGGGTAATGGCAGGGGGTAATGGCAGGGGGGTAATGGGCCGGGGGGTAAAGTCCGGATACCGTTGATATGATACTCTTATTTGACTTTTTCAAAGGCAGGTGCTACCTTAATATTGATTGCACTATCTTATGCTTTGACTTCTCAGTTGTTAGTGCTCACAGGTTCCCCAAGACAGCACGCTGGTTGAGCACGGAGCTCTGGTTTTCCGGGGCGATTTGAGCTTTGCATTGATTCTTTGATTTCTGGTGATGTTCCAAGTTTTCTTTTCATCATAAGCTCAATATTTCGTCAGTGTAATTTTCTCGCTGAGTTTTACGCTTATATATAACCTTGAATCACATAGTACATTATGTACAACGCCAGAGTGCCAGCCAATTAATAAACTAATATACTGGACCATATTACTGGTAGGATACCTGTGGGCAAAACTGGTATCCGCTGGGGCAGAACTGGTATACCGCTGGGGCAATACCGCCGGGGCAAAAGTGTCAGTGATGGGACAATAGTGGCACGTAAAGCGGGGGCAAGAGTGGCATACAATGCTACTTTTGCCCCGATTTTGTGCTCATAATTACGAGTATCTATCAACATTATTGCTTTGCCTAATTTCTTAAAACTTTTGGCATTTAAAGGAACACACATTCCTGCATAATACATAATAAAACTTTAACAAGTGCGATCTTAATACTGAAAGTGAGCAACATATTTAGGATACTCACGAGAGTTGCAAATAACGCGAAAAATCGAAAAAATGATATAAAATTTTTACCATTCAACTCTTGGAAACTCTCGGCTTATGAAAACGTAACACTTAATGATAGTTAATGTTCGCACTATATAGGTAAAGGTTTCAGAAAATAAGTACATTATTCGAAAGTAGGGATGCCACTCTTACCCTCCCCTGCCACTTTTGCACCACTTACCCCTAATTTGCCATGAAGGATGGGAAGGAAAAGAAGGAGTTGTGCAGTTCTAAAAATTCCTTAAAAACAGCCCTGTGTAGAAATGAAGCGAGCAAGTAAAAAAATGATTTCAAGTTTCTTCAAACGTCCTAACACTAGGAGGTAAGTGTACAGGCTTGTTCTGTAGCATAATCAAGGTCGCTTATAGGTCTATAGTGCGAATGGCGTTTCAAAATAGCGCGCACGGCGTCCAAAGGACCACATGCAGGTCCCGATAATAATGTGTCATCCTCTGCAGTACGATCCACAGCATGTAGCCTGCTTCAAGATAATATATGATACTCGGAGCAGATTATGTCTGTGGGTGTCGGTCTATAGGTGACAGGTCACCTACATATCGTCAAACGAACGTTCAGTTGCAGGTCTATAATATTATGCATGTTGATTTAAAATTAAGATACATTAATGATTCATTCAGATACACATCAATCTGCTGTCAGCCTCCGCCTGGTTGGCAACCCTTTAGCCCATCAAGTCGAGCGTTAAAAATGCATGAAATAATATTCGTCTTGTTTCGCGCGCGCGCCTGTGTGTGTGTCTCTCTCTCACGCACACACACACACACACACACACACTCTCTCTCTCTCTCTCTCTCTCTCTCTCTCTCTCTCTCTCTCTCTCTCTCTGCCTCTCCGTCTCTGTCTATCTCTGTTTCTTTCTCTGTCTCTCACTCTTTGTCTCTCGCTCTCTGTCTCTCTATCGCTCACTCGCAGTCTATATCTCTTTGATGCCTCTCTAATGTTAGATAATTTTGGATAAAGACATTAATCATGATATAGTGCCCTTCGTTATAGTTTCCTACGGATGCCCATCGGGGACGAGACATACTTTTATTTAGCTGTGGCTATAATTATATCCTAAATGAAGAATTCGATGAGTAGGTCTAAGCGCAGTGTTCAAAAATTGTGCCACTTTCTGGGATCTATAAGGGAAACCTATGTGGCGAGATCGCGGCTTTGGCTTTATGTAGGCTAAGGCTGCCGCTAAGCAATGAAGACAAAAATTGTCCACTCGACAACAGGTTGAACACTTGAACAGCCTGGTCACACATTGATCTGGAAGTCGTGTGTGCTTGCTGGCAGTTCCATGTTTCAATCTGACATCAGAAACTCCACATCGCTGACAACTTTCAAGAAGCATCTAAAAACCGAACTTTTTACACACGTCCATCTTGACTGACTTCCATGCTCCGAGTGCTTCTGAATGTTTGCTACGGTTTTTAGTCAATTGCTTACGACCCCTTGGCACCTAAATCTCTGCATAT
>OX457040.1:15876173-15901173 GCA_949752735.1 Lumbricus terrestris | reverse complement strand
AGTCAACTTTTCAGGCCAGAATAGCTGGTAAAAAATAAAGATATGTCTAAATGGGGGGGCATGGCCGGATTGCCCCCCTGGATCCGCCCCTGCGGAGACGTCATAAGCGCATCTGTGGGATCCGGTAAACACAATCATGTGTACCTCGCCACCTCGGTGTGCAGATGAACGAAAATGGCGCTATATCAAGTGCGTTTTGGGGGTAAAACATTTCAGTATGATGTTCTATCTTACGTCATGTAAACCAATAATTATTAAGCGCGGTATTGGAGGTTGGTCGTAACGCTTATATACTTACGTATACAGGCCTACTTACTTATACTGTTTCTAGAAGTGTTACCCGGCGTTGCCCGGGAAATTTAGGGTTTCAACACTACTCCTCTGCTAAATTTCGGGTTTTCGGTAACCCTCCACCCCACCCCGCTTCCCCAAAAAGCCAAACATGACCCGTCCCTGAGGGGCGGGTGTGTGTGCGCTGACTGTGACCTAATGCAACTATTGCAGGTTGTCTGTTCTGTTAGTATAGTTAATATTTCTGTGATCTGCGTTCTTGTGAATATTATTGTTTCAACTGCATAATTCAACTGCATAATTGTACACTGTAACCGGTTTCGGTTTGTCAACCGGATTGTTGATAAGCGGAAATTATTATTGGGCGCGAATGACGTCATGCGGACTGCCGACTCTTTACTAATGCGGTAGCGTGGCTGATTAATCTGTCTTAAAACGCTAATAACTCGGGTTTTAAAGTGAATTAAGAGCTGAAAATAGTCGCGTTGACCTTAAAGTTTGGGTAATAATCAATTGCCAAAAATTTGTTAAACCGACGCCCAGTCATTTCCGAGCCTTTTCTGGGACGAAGAGTCAAAATGCAAAGGGACAAACTTTCCGCCTTATAATAGTTATAGATACACATCAAGTTTATAAATGCATGACTACATGGATGCATAGATACCTATATACGAACAAAGTTACCGACGTCCGGCAATCGACATAAGTTTGGCGATTTCCCTGATTCATCAACTCAAAGCCTGTGAGAGTTTCTCCCGATCACCACGGACATAGGACTTAAGTCATTCATCACCCGCAAAACAATGCTCTCTTGACATACTTCAGGCGTGGTTAATCAAGTAGTAGACATAGAGCGAGAGGCAGTAATCTAGTCGGACTGTGGTCATGGATGCGAATGGATGAGTGTAGCAGTGGTTTTTTGAGAGAGAGACAGATAGAGGGAGGAGAGAGAGAGAGAGAGAGAGAGAGAGAGAGAGAGAGAGAGAGAGAGGCGAGAGAGAGAGAGAGAGGGAGAGAGAGGGAGAGATAAAGAGAGAGAGGGAGAGAGAGCAGGAGAGAGAGGGAGAGAGCCAGAGAGTGTGAGAGAGACAGAGAGACAGAGAGTGGGAGAGAGAGGGAGAGAGAGAGAAAGAGAGAGTGAGAGACAGACAGATAGAAAGAAAGAGAGTGAGAGATAGTGAGATTGCAAGAGAGAGAGGGAAGGAGATAGGGTGTCTTGCGTGCTTGCAATAAAAATCACTAAAACTAATCAATGACATTTGCTGTCAGGCCTTAACACATGCAATACAACTCACAGAAAATACACGAATGCTGCACGAATGAGACAGATAAATTAAAGTGTTGCAACTGCAGTGATTTCCCTGTCGAATTTAAAATCAATCACGTTGCAGATGGTCCATGATTCGCAATTTGAAAACCAAAAACGAGACAATGATCAATTTTTCATAGTAGGGGAGACTGGGGCAGTAGGGTGTGTCTAAAAATTAAAATGTCGATGTTAATAACGACCAATATATTTTTGTGTTCCACCTTCAGAAATATAGTTACCTGCCAAATTAGATGAAAATGGGAATTGATTTAGGACTTGCTCAAAGCACTGGAAGAATAGCCACTTAGGCGACATTGTGACACATTGTAATTTTCACAGATCCAAGCAAATTTGAACACATAAACATCAGATACATGTATAAGGCAAAATCCAAAGAAATACTGTAAGTTGTCATAGTTTATTCCTCTTAGGACATTTGAAAAATCTGGCTTTACTTGACCATTGCAGAACAAATTGTTTCTCCCCCTTATTTCTGACCAGGACTTTATTGAAGGACTGGATAAAAGTCACCCTGCCAGATCATTCGTCACTCTGAGGTGAGATATGATGACTCAAGTATGGCTTCGTTGTTTCATGTATACATGTAGATGAAATAGCACTTCACGTGAGACTAAGTTGCTGTCACAGAGAGTGACACTTCAAGTAAATGATTCCAAACTGCTTCAGAGTAGGATGGTCGAGATTATCCTCTCTGTGCTCTAGCGTTGCTTATTGGAAAATTGATAACTGAAAACCCACAACTTGATCATGTAAATCGCATATGACATCCAACGCCCTCGGTGAAATGCGCCTGTTTACCTGAACTTTATTCTATTGGTGGAATTCATCTTTGGAAAACGACTATTAGATCTAATAGCTCTTGACTATAGACTTCCAATACTGGAGTCCATGCAGAATCATGCAGTGAAACACTTTTCCAGAGCAATTTCAGATACATGGTATCGATGGCAAGGTTCAAGAGGTCCTTTCCTAATTTCGCTTCCAGATTCATCCATATGCCGCCCTTGCAATTCGTTTTACTCCCCACTGTGTCAAAACACATGGCCAGGATTTTGTCTTCCAATCTCCAGCTTCAGATCTCAGCCAACAGGAATCTGGCATGACAGTAGCTGTCACTGATTGGAGTAAGACGATGGCCAATAGTTTGGTAACATCCTTTTGAAATATACCATTATCGCGATGGCCAATAGTTTCAAGTGAAGAGTAAGGGGAAACTGTGGCTTAGAAAAATCTCTGCTGCAAGATCATCTCTCCCAAATAGAAAAGTACAATTGGTACTCTCTCTTATAGATTGTCATCCAGACTCTGATTCCTTGGTGCAGGCGTAAATTGAGTAGTACCTTGCATCAGTGGCGTAGCCAAGAATTTCTGATGTTTTTTTTTTGGGGGGGGGGGGTTATGGCTTGGCCGGATGCCCTTTCTGACACCAAACCAACAGTGTTACAGTAAATAACAAGGGGATAAAGTAACAAAGAGAATAAAGGAATAAAGTAAGAAAAACAATTGTTACTATAAACAATTGTTTCGTTTTTCTTATTTAAGTGGATAAATATTTTTTTTAAATTTCCTAAGCCAATGGGGGGTTTTAACCCCCGAAACCCCCTTGGCTACGCCACTGCCTTGCATGGGAACCTCTCCTTTGTGAAGACAGCTTCGCATATCCAAAGTAATATCAGTACTGCCTATCAACTAAATCTCAGCTTTTTGTAATAAATTTTGCATTGCGCCTGCTACATGTATATGATACAAGAATGAAAAGCACCACTTCCCGCCATTTGCAACAAATGACCAGTGACAAAGACAACGTCATACCAGTTACGACATGATCATGAATGTTTATTTGTTGGGAACTAGTCACTGAGAAGGGTTCTATAGCATGCAACTCGCATGTATTGAAATAATAGATTGTAATGCTTGCAATGCAACCGAGTTCCTAACTTCAGTCCTCTTGAGCAAGTCCTAAATGTTCAGCTATCGAGATATAATTTCAGATATTCAGTTTACACATGATTTGGCACGATAATTTCACTTGGTCGTTAAAACATCTTTTATTTGAAAATTTCACATGTACCTTAAAAACACCCTACTGGGGCAGGTTGCAACATTTTTCACATTTTCGTGTGTCACATATTTATCTTTAGGGCTATCTGCAAACAGTTTAGCCCATATGAATCCCCTACATCTCAGCATCAAAACAAACTATAGCGATGATCTCAAGCATGTAGCCACAATAACTGACTGAACAGAGGGCTCCAAAATGTTGCAACCAGCCCCGGGCCGGTGTTGGTTGCAACGACCCTCGGGGAAGGTTGCAACAGCATTGAAAGTAGTCTAAATATTCAAATAAGGCCGCGTAGCCCTGGAGCCAACTGAGGCCTGGCTATGCATCTATATTATAAGAATTCATTAATTAAACAAATTCAAAAAGTCAGAGCATAGAGAGCATCAAAAAAGATAGAAAATTTGTTTTTGGTCTAGTAATCGTCATGCGAAAAGTCTGATAAATATTCTCCAGTGGCCTATAACCGATACAGTTGGACAGCATATACTTCTATCTAATTGGGCTAATGATGTTCAGTATTTAATTTAAAATGAAGGATTATTTTAAGGGATCTATAGAATCGATTCAAGTGTGAGAGCTATGGTTGTTCATCCACCAAAAAGATTGTAAACTTGATTTATTATATATGCCCAAGAAATCGTCTCATATAGCCTATACAGTTGAAGAAGCTTGTGTTTGTAATCCATCCGCGAGATTGGCACCGAGATGGTCAATCAGAACATATCTTATAGAAATATGTTTCATGAAGTTAACTCGCACAAGAAACAATGGAGGCACAGAATTGTACACAAACATCCGGATCAAACCTCAAAGTCTCTAATTGTTTTCTTTTACCGGATGTCAACACACCAATCTGCTTTATGCTTCTATTTGTCAGAACTTTTAAAATCCGTTGAACAGTGGTTACAGCGGTTTCATCGAGATTGCAAAATGTAAATATCACTTGCTTGGAAAGTTTAACTGAAGATATTTCATCATGAGTTTATAGCACTTTCATTGAAGCATTCTAAGCTCGAAGTGTTTGGTGCTCACTGATGAATCTTGATTTCGCAACTTAAAATCCCGAAAGCCAGTCCTCAGCAGCAGCAGCAGGCATAGCACACCATTGAAAGGAAGTTGATATTAAAGTTAGTGGCATGTTGGAAATTACAACAAGTTCACTTGCTTCCAAAATAGCCCATTATACATGACACCAACCATCAGCAAATAGTCAGCAATTGATTTTGGTTACCTCAATAAGTAAATTTGGGACTTTGACAGTCCAAAACTAGCACCACTATCAGTGACTTCTTTTTCTATACCGACCATTGCTTCTTTACTACCAGAACCGCAATCAGTTTTCGCTGACAATTTCTCATCATCGTGGATAGTTTAGAGATTAAAAATAGACCAACAAAGGTCAATTGATTAGAGTATGTATACATGGCTTAATATAACTCAATCAGTGTACCAATTTATAGAATGCATATATATCCTGTAATATTTTAATACAATGTGCTCTAACTGCGACGGGTAGGCCAACAATGAAAGCGGCTTATTGAAATAAATGTGTGGGTTGGTTGCAACATGTTGCAACCATCCCCGAAAAAAATGTTGCAACCAACCCCGAAGCAATGCCTAGACCAGCGTTTCCCAAAGTGGGTTCCGCGGAACCCAAGGGTTCCGCGAGGCGATCACAAGGGTTCCGCGAGAAGTTGAGAAAAAATAATTTTTTTAAAGAAATTTTACTGCAATACAGCAGCTTTGAAAATGCACTGGAATTTTTTAACTAGCGTCAGTCGTCTTTTGTGTTTTATCCTCAAATGGCCTTTAAGTGATTATTAGCAATTCGATTACGATGTATAATATAAGCTTAGACATCTCTGCTGAACGTAACGTAGGTCAAAGCTTTAGGCCTAAGTCTAAACAAAGACGCAGTCATCTTTGTTAACTCGACGAAACTAGCGTGAGCACTGAACACCGTTAAACGCAACAGTTTAGAAAGTATCGCCGAGTCAGATCTTGCAGGAGTAGTAACAAATAATGATTTTTATTTCTCGTGTGAAAATTTCCCAAAATTGAGTAACTTCTACGCAAGCTAACTAGGATTCTAAACATCTTTTATTTAATTTGGAAACGTGGAACGCTTTCCAAACTCACACAATTTTTTTAATGGACGATGTTCTTGAGGAAACCATCGTTCAGAAATTGCATATCATTATTATTCACGACCTGAAAGCGAACTTGGTTCAATACTTTCTTTTCATGAATTACGATAATAATAGGATACGAAACCACTCAATGAAGGTGAAAAGCAACCAACTCTTCTAAAGGCGACTACAAACTTCTTAATGACTTCTTAATGAAGCAGAATTCCAATGAACCTTCACATTCTAACCTCGTGTAGGGCATAGGATACTCACAGATCACAAATAACAAATTGTGGTTTTGACAACAGTGCAATTTAGCCTAGTTTGTCATGATATTGTAAGAAAATAGGCCTTCAATAATTTAGTGCATTTAGGTAGGCCTATGTAGGCTTATAATTATTAGTAGACTTTGCTTCCCGTGCACTCTGCATGATTCAATGCGTTTAGTTGAGATTGGGGTTCCGCCAGAGAATATTAGGACGCGAAGGGTTCCGCGGCCCAAAAAGTTTGGGAAACGCTGGCCTAGACAGTGCTATGGAAAAACAATTCGGCGGCGCTGATTGTAAGTAAAATGACTGAATGCATTTCCAAGCTTAATTACTTGTCCAACTTATAAAACCAAACCGAAAAATATTTCTAAAAAACATTCGGCTATATAACGGAAAAAAAACGAAAAATTTACTTTCAATTGCCAAAAATGAATTTGGTTATTTTTCGGTAGTCATTATCAATTGCTTGCTAAGAAATTAGGACACATTGGCCTAAAATGTATTCTTTACAAAATAGCTTGCTTAATTTTGAGTTGCTATTATGTACCGCCAAAATATCGATGGTGTTGCGACCAACACATGTTGCAACCTGCCCCAGTCTCCCCTAGGCTACCTGAAAATAAGTTGAGCACTATTCCATACAAGTGCAAAATATGCGAAAATGCTGATCTGCACGTGTTCAATTTGGTGTCTCCATGATTTTTTGGTGAGAACCGAGTGGAGTTGAGAGCAGTATGCGAAATGATCCACATGGAGTTTGGTTGTGAAAAGGTGAAAAGAAGACTTGACTTGATGTGACTCTAAGAAAGACTAGCCGGGGTTAAACCACCTCAAGCCTATGGCAATTCTCACCCTGTTGAAGATGTCAGGTCACTACCGTTACCATATCCAGCAAATGACCGGGATGCAAGTATGAGGTCTCTAACGTGACAGATAGATGGACATATAATTACCACACCTATCCTAGATAGCATATAGGCCTATGCATGCCTTTACCCTTGGCACAAGAAAGCGAATCAGCGAAATAAAAATCTTATGCCGGTGTCACGAAATAGAGTATCCCGTATTAATTGTATCCCCACAAATAAAAAAGTCGAAAAAACCGCTTCCGCGTGTATTTTTTGTTTGCAAATTAATTTTCATCTGCTTTGTTTTGAACAATGACACTAACAGGTATGTTTATTCCTACTAGATAATTTGTTTTGCCCTGCTTTTAGAGCATTTAAAACATTTTAAACACTTAAGAACACACAGAGTCACTAAATAAATTCGAGTTGCCATTATCTGAGCATTGCTTAGGACACTTCAAACAATTAGAGTCACTTTAAATTTTGATTGCAGCATAAAAAAATTTATTATGCCCATTTTTCAAAAAGGGGGATAGAATGGTTTATCCCCCCGGATAGCATAGACCGGTTAATTCCATCCGGAGTGGATAGATTAATTCATCCCCCCGGATAGCTTTCAGGGGGGATACTCCGTTTCGTGTCACCGGTGTGATTCATTTCATGTTCTTGTTCTTGACTAAAAATTGTAATAAACCTATTCATCATTATTTTTCACCAACTTTATTTCGTCATCTTGCAATTTGACCAACATAAATCGAAACGAAAAGACAAGTTTAAAGGAGTTCAGTATAGTTTTGCCTGCAAACAACACGGCGGTTGACAGGCGTCAGTAAAGTAACGAAGCAATGCGTGTTCACAAAAAACTACATCAACTTTCACAAAATAATGTTAATTATTAATTAGGTCTTAAATTAGAATTCAACAATCTATGTGGGCCCCTGAAGGGCGTGGGCCCATGTGCTTTGCACACACTGCAAACATGGTAGCTACGCCACTGACTGGATTTATAAGTTAACGCAAACAATATTGCAATATGTTAAGGGTATGGGTCGTCGTCGGGTATGGGTCGTCGTCGACGGTTTATATGGGTGACTCCTCATGCTGTAGGCGGTATACGCCTATTGTTCGATCGTTTCATAGTTTATAAGATAATATTAAGGGTATGGGTAGACAGGGTTAATAAATGAAGTTTATAAGATAATATTAAGATTTGGGGTTTGTACTAGCTGACAGGTGCGAAATAGAATGTTAATATTTTGGACTATTTTAATACCTGTTCTTTCCATTATAGGCGCTGGTCCATGTGCGCCCCTAAGATTTCGCTGAATCTATCTACGTGCTACTGATTAGCTTGCCCTTTATAACCCTACATATCCTTCAGTGCTCAGCAGCACCTTTATTTTTATGAGATCTAAAAGTATTTTGGCATTTATCAATGTTGAGAGCAAAGTTATTAGCATGTAAACAATCGGTTGTAAATTTTAGCCCTGAATTAACAGTAGCCTATTCTACACGGAGTCTAGCGAAGCATCGGAATAAAATACACTTGAATCACGATCGAACAATAGGCCTGCCGCCTACAGCATGAGGAGTCACCCATATAAACCAAGCTTGATAGGGGCCCATATCTGGTTAAATCGTCCTTTTTTAGCATTGCACTAGTCCAATGAATCGTCATATTTCATGAAGAGTTTTGGGACATAGGCAGTGTTTAATCTATAGCTCCTGCCTTGTGGAAAATTCCGGTTTCTGAGGGGCGAGAAAAAGTTCCTTTGGCCGGACATTTTGGGCGGACATATTGGACGGCTGAGTGACCTTCATCGGTCAAATTTTCTGACGACCTTTCATTGTCATTCGGTAAAAAAAAGTTTTAAATGGCTGTTGAAAAAGCTGATGACCTTTTTTGTTAAAATCTCAGAAAAATTTACCATACCATTTTCGCTGCAAAAATAACTGATGACCTTTTTAGGCTTTCTTTATCTTTTACCAAAATTTACGTGTTTGTATGAGCACACAATGCTGCGGTCGCGTGACAGAGTATCTCCCCTAAAAGTCACCCTGGAGACTTTTTTCGAAACAGATTCTCCCGGCCGATCTGTCCAAGAGTAAATTCGTCCTCCCGGAGACTATATACTCAAATGAAGTCTCCGGGGGGAAGAGAATAGCCTATTTCCTCCGTCGACGAAATAAAGTCTTTCGGTGTTCGGTGTGAATTGGGCTATAGTTGCAAAAAATTTACAGATGAACAGGTTGTACGGTTAGTTTAAGTTGTTGTTGTTGTTGTTGTTATTATTATTATTATTATTATTAAGTTTCTAAATAAGTTATCAGAATTTTATTCCAACACAGAATTTCAGCCATGGAAGACTCTGTTTTGGGGAAGACTTTATATCACATTATTTAGTATTCACTATTATAATTGTCCTATGCATTAATGCCATCTTTATAGGAAATGATTGCTTACATTATACATGTTTTGCTCAAAGCTCTAATTGTCTTTACCGCTTGCAGGAAGTCGTTAGATCATTGTGGAAATGCCATTAGAAATCTAACGTCCATATCGAAGGCGTACACGTTTGCGTCGCTGATCCAAAAGGTAAGCTTACGTCCCTATCTATAAGCAAGTACACTAATCAATTAGGCCTAAGTAATCTTTATTAGCATGAGACGAACGTTCATCCTTTCCAAGACCAATATTATACATGCAATGGTGAAAAATACCACAGTGACACATTAGTAACAGAGAGGTTAGTGTCATATTAATCGAACAAAACAAAAGAGTGGGCTGAATGCAGACGCAGCATCAGTGAATATGGAAGCAGTTCCGAACAAATAGAGACAGGCTTTTAGAGACATGCATCTGCACAATTATACCTTCACGGTGACACTCATTGGAGGGTAGAATTAATCTGAAAATCAGACGAGAAATTGACTATTCCGTCATTAATCGCACATGCAACTCTAAACATCAATTGAACAACCGCATAACTTTTTCTAATGGAAGGTCGGTCGCTCGACTAGAGTAACACATTTCTGTAACAAATCAGTTGACGTCTTTACTACGGAGGGCAGCAGATGTCTTGCAAGACAAACAACCCGGGGTGTCGTGAATCCGTTTAATGGTTCAACTATCTCCTATAAATTCTGCTGCCCCGTTTGGTCATTCGTCAGCGGTTGTAAGAAGTCATCCGAAGCAGATCTCCAGACGCATTGATCTTCATCACTCTCTTCTGAAGTCGGTTGTATCTTCGTCGACAACATGAAGTTGCTCTTCTTCATCGCTGCAGTGGCAATCCTCAGCCAAGTCGATCTAGCACATGCGACTTTTCCTGCTATAATTAATCCTCTTGCTCCAATAAAAGTTGATCTGGCAGAGACCCTACCTGCTGCCAACATTGCCCTCGACGCGATCACCAGACAAACCGGTTATCCTTGCAGACTCAACTCAGTCTTGAGCGTTCAACCGGAGGCATGTATATAAGGTCTATTGTACAGTAGTGATTAAATCGCTTTCTCTACATCTGCTATCACTAACAATGCACTATGCGAACTGCATTTTATGCTAGAATAATTTGATTTTTTTATTATTTATAAACCACTATAATACTATTAGCAAATACTGTCTTCTTTTGATTGGGATGCTATAGTATATTATCACTTGGCCAGCCAATTAGAAATACAATAATTAGAGGCCTTATTAGAATTGTTAGTGTTCTTACAAATACTATTCCTATTAATCTTATTAATACTGTTCTTTACATTACAGTTGATGTCATAAGTAGTTAGGAATTTTATCCTTTAAAACACTGAAAAGGCAATTTATGGTTATAAGCAACTTTTTGTCTAAGCCTCATCCAAACCTTCAGAACTCACCGTGACGTCTCTTTAGCCTACTTGAAGAAAGTCTCAAATTGTTCTCATTTAACGCGATTCTGTCCATCAAGTGCTAACTCCTCATAGCGGCTTAGCCATAATTAACACGAATAAAATAATCTAACGGCGAATATGTTTTTTTTTGCTTTCTCAGTTAACGGGCACCGATATCGGCCTCAGATTGACACTTGATGTTTCCGTACAGATTGGAGACACTTGGAAGGTATATGCGATTTTGTTTCTTATTTCATACTATCGTATAGCAGTTTGTGAAACGTGTCTAAGGAGCCTAGCTGTCTAGACAAGTGACTGATTGATTCTTTTTCGATGCTGACAGAAAACTTTTCTGAAGAATTTGACAGCCTGACAGGTGTAGTTGAACCGGATAATAGCCTATACGTCTTCTTCCGACGAAAATAAAATATCTATAATATGTATCTTAATGTATCAATTAATATAAAAAAATGTATAATGTATAGGCCTACATACTTTCCGATGTTTCATAGAGACAATGGGACTTGATGCTGCACTCTTCAATATGATGATGAACCCTTGCATGTATTTAGCCATTAAATGGATGTCATTCGCTTAACAATCGCCGTATAGTAATATTTATAAAATTTTATTCTTTTGAATGACTTACTGAACATCTTCTTCCACAGACAAATTTTTATCACTATACTAGATTTGTAACCCGGCGTTGCCCGGGAAATTTAGGGGTTTAAACACTACTCCACTGTGGTACCCAACGTTGACCGCTAAATTTAGGGTTTTCGCCAACCCTCTACCCCACCCCGCTTCCTCAAAAAGCCAAACGTAACCCGCCCCTGCGGGGCGCTACGGAAATTATTACTGGGCTTGTATGACGTCATTCGGGCTGTAGACTCCTTTACTAAAACTCGATACTGCTTACCAAAGCGTGAGCGATGAAATCTGTTTTAAAACGCTTCTGTCTTAAAACGCTAATAACTCGAGTTCTAAAGTGAAATTTAGGGGTTTAAACACTACTCCACTCTGGTATCCATCGTTGACTGCTAAATTTCGGGTTTTCGCCAACCCTCCACCCCATCTCGCTTACCCAAAAAGCCAAACGTAACCCGTCCCTGCGGGGCGCTACGGAAATTATTACTGGGCGGGTATGACGTCACGCGGTGTAGACTCTTGACTAAACCGCTAGCTTGATCAATTATTACTGATGAAATCTGTCTTAAAACGCTAATAACTTTTGTTTTAAACTGAATTAAAACCTGAAAATAGTTGCGCTGACCTTATAATTTGGGTAAGAATCGATTGCAAATTTTTTTTAAACCGACGCTGTTTCATTTCCGAGCCTATTCTGCAGGGGAGAGTCAAAAGCGTGCAAACAAATAAACAAACATATGGAAAGTGTTTCGGAATTATAATATAGATCAGGGGTCTCAAACTCAAGTCATCATGTGGGCCACATTGGGTAATTTACAATGACTGGCGGGCCGCAACATACAAAATAATATGTCATGCACGTGAAACTATTTATATAGAAATTAGCCCATAGTGTATCATTAGGCCCTACAGCATAAATGATAGTGATAATATTATAATCATGCAAAATTTTCATAATTGCAGTAGTAGGCCTAGTGTTTTCAGTGTAACTATTATGTTGTAGTGATACATGCTAGAGCCACAATGACATGAAGTGCATCAAAAGCACATTATTTTAGTAAGAGTTTACGGTATACTAAGGTATTATAATAAGTATAGACTCATAGTATACCGTATTGCACAAGGGTGACTAACGCTACTCGTCTGACTTTTTCAACTACGAGAGCATTAATGTTTGGTCTTGTCTTCTGATATGCGACCAATCGGAGTAGGCCTATAGGTCCTTACAGCTTACACATATTCGCCTGTATTGCACACGTGTGGTTAACGCTACTCGTCTGACATAGTAAGGTGTGCCCTTCTTTGAAATTTATAATTCTTCATTAATGAAAAACTGCTCACATAACTGTGCACTTGTATGTATATAATTATGTACTGCCAAACATTGTCACTATGCGTGCGCGCAGATTTGAGAATTCGTCTTGTGGTAGAAATGTGCGGAATTCCGGAATAACAATTGTACAGTTACTTCGTTGTAATTGTAATTGTAATTGTAATCGTACATTTATATAGCGCCCCTTCAAGATAACTCCTCAGAGGCGCTCCCGACCTGACACCAAACCACAATCAAAGAGAATGGTTTTCAAACGCTTGCGGAAAAGGGGCAAAGAAAGACAAAGAAGTTCATTGCGGAGACTAATAGGTAACTTATTCCAGAAAGACGGACCAACCATAGCAAAGCTTCTATGTAGCACTGTGGAAGATCGAGCCCTAGGGACAACCAGGTCTCCATGCGTAGCAGAGCGAAGGAATCTACGGCCTGGGATGGACAGCACAGGTACACAGAGTTCCATAAGATAGATCGGAGCTTGGCCTGCTAGGCAATTACGCATGAACATTAGAATCTTAAATTCAATACGTTTTTGCATTGGCAACCAGTGCAGTTCTTCCCGTATAAAACTTGATATAGGCCTATGCCCAAACTTTGGTATGCCGCCAATCAGGCGGGCCGCAGCATTAAGGACAGATTGCAACTTATTAATGCGTGAAAGTGTTAAGCCCGCATAGATGGCACTACCATAGTCAACTCTCGTGCATATAAATGCATGCATCAGAGTAGTGGCAGCTTTGGTAGTAAGTGAGCGACGTACCGAGCGAATTTGACGAAGATGGTAGAAGCAAGTGCGACATACATTCCTCACGTGATCAGAAAGGGTCAATTCCTGTAATTCTATAAGCTACTTCTTGTGCAACATGATATCCATGCATTGAAGGTTCACTAACTTCCTCTCAATATTATCTGCTGCTGCAGATTCAATTTCCACAGCAAAAGGAGTAGAAACTAGTTTGAACTCTGGTTCAAATCGCATTAGAACTGCAAATTCAGTTTTTAACCGAATTCTTTCTTTACAAGATCAAAATCCAGGTGGCCGTATTAATCGGGTCCACGGTCCGCATGCGGCCCGCGGGCCGCGTGTTTGAGACCCCTGATATAGATGAAGATTGTTAAGCGAATGACAGAGTAACATACTAGTCCAATAACTCAGTTTTGTCGGCTTCCTTGAGTTTCACCTGGACTCCAACGTGTCTGGCGACATGGCTGTTTGGTGAAGTGAAGGTTGTGAACGATAAGAAATCGAGAACAGGTCCCTGTGTGACAAGAAAATGGCCCGGCACAGCTAGACCGATTGCCAAGAAAAGAAGCTAGCCATGGATAAAGCAGTTGCGGAGACAAGGAGGCTTTTACTAAAAAATATATCGGAAGAATTGCAGGCTGAGTTGTTGTCCAGCGTAGAGGAGAAGTGCAATTTTAGTGGAGTTTAATTTAGATTATATATTATATGGTCTTTACGGTAAACACATGTAGGCCTATGTACATTTTATATATTTATACATTACATATTATAGATATTTTATATTATAATTTATATATCATATATGATATATACTTTATATTGTATTTTATACTTTGTATGTTATATATAGGCCTATTATATTTTAGATAATAATGTTATATATCAAATATTGTATTATGCACTATGTATTATATAATTATCATATGATTATATATAATATATTATGTATTATACACTATATATTATTACATATTATACTTTGTATATTACAAGGGCGGATACAGAAATTTTCGGAGGGGGCCAAAATTTTGGGTGTTGCTGGTGAAAGAAATTTTTGGGGTTGCCGAAAAAACTGATGACTTTTTTTTAGTCGTCAACCAATTTTCCGGGGAAAGATATACCATTTCAACCGCCCAAAAAACTGATGACCTTTTTTTTTAGTCGTCGGCCAATTTTTTTGAAAAAATATTACTTGTTGAAACCAAATGGGGGCCACGTCCCATGCAATTTTTAAATGGGTGGGGCCATGGCCGGATTGGCCCCCTGGATCCGCCCTTGGTATATTATAGGCTATATTATACATTATGTGTCATGTAATATATATTATATATAATATACTATGCATTATGTACTATATATTATATTTTACATATTATATTTTACGTATTATATATTATATGCACGGTGACAGATTTGTAGAACCAAAGTCAGAAAACGAAGAAGCTTGTTTCCTTAATATTCATATGGACGAGATGCTCACGCTTGCCCCCAACTAGTTTTGAGGTTCAAGATGGGTCTGGGGTTTAACAGTTTGCTGTGACCAAGCCAGGTTTCTTAAGTAAAATTGGCACCAATAAATATTGAATTTCACGGCACGATAGAAAGCAGTCTTCAGCCCGAGAAGACAAGTTTATCAGGTTTGCAATAAAGTGGGAGAGAAAAGAAAATAATATTAACAAGTGAGGCAGGCATGTGGCTCTCTGAAAAGGACTTATCAGTGATATTTTGAATTAGATTAAAAGGATGGTAGACAAGCAATTAAAAAGTGGAATATCCCTAGCAGCGAGGTTAAGCAGCAGTGCTTGCGAAATCATTCCAAAGAACCCAGTTGACCAGTTTGTAATCCAGGCGTCTCCAGGGGGAAAGTTCCCCCCAAGCTATGGCATTTTCCTCCAGAAGAAAACTTAATAGGCCTACAATGATGGTAGTTTGTTGCTGCTCTTTACATTATTGTATTACAGGAGCTGTCATAATACTATACCGTGATATTGCTTACTAATATTTACTTCAGTAAATATATACTTACAATAATAACAATATTTTTTGTGTTTTCACATTGTAATGGTATGATGGTACAGTGCTGCTCAACATTTCAAGACCGTCTTATATGATTATAATGTTATTATTTATTTACTATAATAATATATGATGCTATCATATTACAATGAGTACCGTACAATTTTCTATTAATATTTGTACAAATACAATTTTTGGACAACTAAATAGCTTCTCTGCAGTGCTCTTTTTAAAATTTAAAACTTTCAAATTTCAAAATACTTTTTTCCTTGATTACCAAGTAAAACCCGACCATTACTACATGGGTTCCCATTTTTAGGTAGTTTAGTCGTTTGTGCTTGGTTTGTGTACCAGTTGTTACAATTTCTGCTAATTGTGTCCTGCTCAGCAGTTCAGGACCGTTATGCACAACAGGTATATACACCGAGTCCAGTGCTACAAAGAGAGTTCATATAATTATACTCACGTCTGCAGTTATTCATTAAAGGTCTACTAGTCCAGCAGCAGTAGAAGTGAGTGGCTGAACTTGATGCACAAAGAAATTATTATCGTAATCCTATTTATTGAAATCTTTGACCGCTCTTTTTATCAGCACTGATTATAACAGAGTTATTTTGCTATGGCGGCATCTCAAAATAGTACCATTAGGCGCACAATGTGAAAACTCAAGAAATATTGTTATTATTGTAAGTATAAGCTTATTACTGAAGTCTTAGACCGCTCTGATTAGCACTGAAAAGTGCAGCAATTTTTAAGATGCAAAAATCAGGGGACGGTGCACATCCTCACCCCCAAAACCCTCTCCCTCTCGGCGATACGCGCATCGGCAATCGACTCTTGTCTTTCCATCCGCCCGCCCCCAGAAACCTCGATCCCAGATGAGGGGATAGATTAAACACTGCCAATTGACTGAGATAGAATTTTCTAATAGTAAGCATATTGAAGTTGAGCATAATTCAGAACTCCCGAGTTTTATGATCGTATCAATATAATTGAGCGGCATTGTTTTAATTGAAGGGCTTGGAGCAATAACAAGGTATGTCGAAAATCATGAATGTTGGGAAATCGACTTCAAAGATTTACCGCTTCAAACTGCTTTATCTAAGCCATTTGACAACATATCAACAAGCTGTTTTGAGCAATATGTACCTTAAAATAGTCTTTAACGAAATTGTCACATTATACAGAGCGAAATATGAAATTATTATTATTTTTTACACATTTTGCTTCATATCGTGTTATTGCAGCATGAATACTCCGTCATTAGTATAATTTCTGGTGCAATAACAGGTTATGTCGACAAAGTGTTTTCTAGCAGCTGCAATACCACACATATTATGTGGTATAAGTCGACATACCTTGTTATTGCACCAAACTGTCTCTATTACACAGTTCGAGAATCGTGCAATAACATGGTAAGTCACCATAACTGTATTACTGTCGAGATATAAAATATTCAAAAGCAGTGTGACATGACGTTTTAATGACATAACCGTAGAAATTGTATGCAATATCAGATCTTTGTATCGCGGTTCAGACTTTTCATTTTTGCAAAATAGGAGCCATCATCATTTTGTTTCAACATTTCATTGGATTCATCAATAAAAAATTTGATCAACCGAAACTGCATCGGCTTCTCGTAATGATTTTTTAACCTCTAAAGCTGAAAAAGTAAAAATTTATCTTTCAGCAGCACATATTGTGTTGAAATCAACGTTTGCCAACTGTTCATCTTTAATACACTTGGTGCTAGGCTGCTGCGATTGTGAGACTCGCAAATCATTTTTAATACTATAACAATCTTTGTCAAAAAGCGTTGGAATGATAGCACCTACGCTTGGGGAGTGGGTAGTAAAGTTTTTAATACTTCAACCCAGCGCCAGTTAAGTGTGCGAAAATAAGAACAGTAGGCTACTGTTGGTGAAGATAAAATCTACACAAAATTCAGAGGCAATCTGGGATCAATCCGGGACATGAGGCGCAAAGGGTCAATTCTGGAACTGTCTCAGCGAACTCGGGACGATTGTTAGACCCAGGCTTTTTCCCATCTTCAGCGTCTTCGGGTTGATTCGCATCATGGTCGTGTGAAATTAAGACGAGATAATAATAGGAAGAGGTTGATTTGGCATTGACATAATGGCCGACTCATTTCGTTTCATGAGGTAGCCTCAGGGCTGAAAGTGAGCCGTGTCAATTCGGGTCTGCGACCCGGCATCGATTTTCGTGACCTGCCGCTGAACGAGTCAAATATTTAACAGTCACACTGTGACTATACCAATTACGAAATCCTGAAAGAAATTGGTACAGTTTAATGAGTTTATAGAAAATTCGGTGCGATTGACTAAAAAAGGTCGTCAGAAAAGTTTTCAGGTCAAAACAAAAATTCCGTTGTTTTACTCAGACCCGGCAACTTTTTCAAACCACTTTCAGCTCTGGGTAGCCTAGACTGTCGAGCGTAGATTTAAGTCGACGATACACAATGCCAATTGAGTATTAAACGTAGGCCTATTGCCTAAACCATCAAACATAATATCTCAAACTACACCTTACCAACCTCTGTTGTTTTTTAGAGATTGTAAAAAAAATTACGACCTAACGAAGCTAATAGTTTTTCACGATTCATTTTCGCATAGGTTACAACAGTACTGATCTCAATAAAAATGTCGGATTATTATGAAATTAACTGTCACGTGCGCCGTTGTGGTGTACGGTAACACAACATACACTATTCTTGATAGCACGGGCATAGCCCAATTCAAACGAAAGTGGGAGCAATAACAGGTTATGTCAAATAACCTCATTATTGCACCGGCGCTAATATAAAGTTTGCAAGAAAACACGCCAGTGTATGTTGTCATACCCTGATATTGCATTAGAGTTATGGTCGAACTCTGTCGGGTGCGCAATAACATGTTATGTCGACATAACGTTTTTTGAAAAACAGCGCTCAAAACTATTCAGATCTGTACCAAATTCACAGGGTTTATAGATTACCATCTTCCGCTCACGGTGGCATACTGTTTCGCAAGACATAGGTATGTCGACTTACCTTGTTATTGCTCCAAGCCCTTCAATTGTTTAGCCACCTCGAAACCAAGGCGATACCCGTTGGAATCACTACAACAGCCTTATAGAAGTAACTATAGACTGGATTAGATTAAATGGAAGCACACCGCAATCATGTTTGTGACTTCATGTCAATTTTAATTCTGCCTTGTAGAACGTCCAGTGTAGCGCCTTTGTGATGATTGGACTGCTGCATTACGTGAAGGGTATCGGATGTCCACCCATCTTCGCCTTCAAAGAAGCCGCCGGGATTTTCTAATTCGACAAAACCAGATCGATGTGGCTTTGTTGCATTCTCGCTAACCATTGAACAGTTATATAGGCTTAGCGCTCTTCTTTCTCCTGCGTTCAACAGCATCTGACGCACAAAGTTCACTGTGTAATAATGCAACCAATTTTATCGTTTAGATACTGCATATCCTTTTGAATTTATAAATACTTTTAGACTCTAAACCATAGAATAGATAAATACTTGAATTCTTGAAAAATAAATCTTTTGCAAAGATTACTACATGTCCTTTTGGCTGAGTGGCATATTGAACTGGATAACAATCAAACTACAATAGTCATTATCATCTGCAGAACAAAAGACGACGACGATACGTTGCAGTAGAAATCAACACAATCAGATCCTATCGCAACACAGGCAGTTGCAGCAAACGTTGCAACGCAAAGCGTAGCCCCAAGCCTGGTGCTATTTGAAAATAAACGGTCCTCTGACAATTCGGAGCCGGACAATTCGGAGCCGGACAATTCGGAGCCGACAATTTGGAGTGGCAAAGAATTACCTTCATTAATCCAACTTCTATTATAAGCAACAATATTTTCATCAGTCTAACTTCTGCATCTAGGCAAAAATTTCGTCTTTCCGCTCCAAAGTGTCCGCTCCGAATTCTTCGGAAATCCAAATAGAGCGCTTTAAATCTCATAATTTTTCACCTGCATGTTTTAAAAATCTGAATGTCCAAGAGTTCTTTCCCTAGCAAACGAATGACGACGCCTAAGATGCGCATGTCGGCGCGACCATGGGGTTAAAACGTTTATTGAAACGATTGATTATGATGATGATAATGATGACGACGACGATGGTGATGATGATGATAATGATGATGACTATAACGATCCCGACGACGATGATTACGATGATGATCACAATGGCGATGACGATGACAATGATGACGATGGTCATGATGATGAGGATGATGGTGATTGCACTGAATGAAGTCCTTTACTGCTGTACACATCACGAGAATTGTAAGGTGATGAAGTACTTTAGGTGCAGCTTAGCACGTGGGTGAGGTTTAATTAAACGAAGACATTGAGACTTCTTTGATGTTTTCTTCTATTATTATTCATTATGTAGGCTACATTCAACGTATTTACAACAACGACAAATAGAACATTTCCAGAGTTTAGACTTCGTTTCGCCGTTGGTCACACTCTTTTCTCCGAGTTGACTCCAGCCTTCTTCTAAAACTTTTCGACGAGCTGCTTCTTGCGAACTGCCTAACCCTCTTTCGCGTTCCAACCTTCTCGGCGAGTTGCTGTTTGCGAACTGCACTCTGTTCATTCTCTCTTCCCCATTCCTTCGACCTCCACCTGTCAATCAGCCTCCTTCTCACCCCCAGCCACGCTTCTCTCTTCAGCCCCATCGCCATACATGTACCCTGCAGGCTCCTCTTCTCTCTAGCGCACCCTCTGACTGCAGGCGAAGTCACTAAGTTTCCTTGTCTCATTCCTTTAAACATGTTTCCGGTCAATCAAATTAATTGAAAATCATAATAGTTCATGTATTCGCCCACGAACAATGTATGAATAAAGTAGAATTTAAAATATGTCCATTAAATATCGTCGGGCCGTTTTCACTGCCGATAATGATTCAAGCAATTTTTCCTTCAGTTCAAATCAACTAATTGCAATAGTTATCGTGATTGCTCAGAAAAATAATAAGCACAGTATAGAGTAGGCTATACAAACAATCATTTCTTCTGCTGTAGCCATAGGCGCAACCACCCTATGGAACCCACGGGACGCGTCCCCCCAACTTTTGAGTGGTCCCATGAACTTTATTATTATGGTCCCCCAACTTTTAGGACGTGATTCATACTTTTAGGACGTGATTGCACCTATGGCTGTAACCTGTAGTTAACCAACTCGCTGTTAGTCTTTACTTCTTCTTTCTTCTCTTCCATCAGTTTCCTGACAATGAGGTTCTTATGAACTTTATCCACAGTGTTCTGCCCCTGATAGTTTCGCCCACCATGGTCAAGTTCGCTGTTAGTATGATAGCACAAATAGTAAATACTCGCCAGAGTTGTATTCGAATATCGAAGTTCAAGTTGGCACCTATACGTCTACTTCTACAGACCTACTCTCTTTCATATAACCATAACCATAGCCACTGTTGTTATTACCAGTGGCGGCGCTAGGGGGGCTGGGGGAGCTAAGCTCCCCTACAAGAGGCTCAGCCCCCCTAAAAAAGGGTCATCCGAAATTTTTTACAGTGAAATATCCAGGATTTTGGGTCGTCAGAAATTTTGGCGGCGAAAATGGAAAATTTTCATAAGATTTCGGCCGATGACTAAAGAAAAAAGGTCGGCAGAAATTTTGGCGGCGAAAATGGAAAATTTTCACGAGATTTCGGTCGATGACTAAAAAAAGAAGAAAAAAAGGTCGTCAGAAATTTTGGCGGCGAAAATGGAACATTTTCATGAGACTTCGGTCGAGGCTTCAGCCCCCCAAAACTGAAATCCTGGCACCGCCACTGGTTATTACATCAAAGCATCGTACTTTATCCTAAATGCACACTGGAGCTAATAAAATGCGAAGAGTGACAACCCTTAATGGACTGCTGCATGACTCGCAAGTAAAGAGACGCAGCAACAGGTTTGAGAATATATTGATAAGAGAAAATAAGTCTTGACTATTTAACAAAATCCAAAAGGTAATGTCTAAAGGTGATGTAGTGTGTGGTCCGCAAAGGTTTGCCAGTCACTCTGGGACAGAGTAAAGCAGGGAGGTGATCTGCCCGACGTCTCTGACGAGCGTAGACTCGGACCCGACCTGGGCTGATGAACCAAAGTCCTCCGTGCCCACCTTCTCGAGGTGCGGACTATTAGTACCCTTCCTTAGGAAGGCGAACGAACGGGCACGGCAGGCAAAACCAGGGGAAGGCAATGGCAAACCACCCCTGCTAACATGCCAAGAGAATCGTCATGAAATACAGCAATCCAAATAACAGAGAACAATGGAGAATGTATGTCAGGACGATCGCTATAGCTCTACGAGCTGACAGCACAAGGTGACAAGGTGTGAGTGTGTGTGTGTGTGTGTGAGTGTGTGTGTGTGTGTGTGTGCGCGTGTGTGCGTGTGTGCGTGTGTGTGTGTGTGTGTGTGTGTGTGTGTGTGTGTGTGTGTGTGTGTGTATGTGTGTGTGTGTGTGTGCTCATCTCATCAATTGTGCAAAGCAGTAAAAGATCCAACTATGTAGAATGATTCAAAGACTGTACTCAGGAGCTTAGTATACAGAAGTCGGCTTCTATACATGTATATCAAGTGATTTTTAAGTTTCGTTCAAACAAAAAGAAACAGAGAGAATTCTGAATAACTAAGGGTAAGTTATTCCAGGTTCTTGGAAACCGCCCTTTTAATTGAGAACTAACGGAAACTTGCTCTCGTGGATTATCACTCTGTAGTTTGCCGAGGATTTGAATTTATGCATGGATGCATGTATGAGCACTTCTCATGACCCCCTTTAGATTTACACTCGGAGATGCTTCCAGTTATAGCGCGGACACTGAATCTCCACTCCTCCTTCTGAGTATCTGATACATTGACGACCCCAAAAATAATATTGCTAATCATTTTGTGTATTGCTATAATTGAACGATGTTGGTTCAGGAAATAAATTGAATTGAAATTGAAAAAACCCTGACGCATGCAGAAAAACAGAAGGAAATAACGTTTGTAGTGCGCTAATCAGAGGTACTCCCATCCCCAGTGCGAGAGACCAAGGCTCAAGGCTCACCAAACAAGATGATAACGGTGAGTCTATGTAGGCTATATTATTATTATGAACATTTGTTACAGCGTCCTTTCAAGTGCGCGTTTAAAGAGACATTTATAAAGGTATTAGTCGTGGTAATAGTAATAATCATAAATGATAAAAGTAATTATAACAATAATAATAATGTATGAGCATATTATTATTATTATCATCATTATTTTTTTTATTATTGTAGCATCATTTATTATTATAAACATCAAAAAGACGAAGGTAATGAGAATAAATAGAGAAGCAAAAGCGGAAAAGAATATGAAAATATATAGATATTCGTTTAATTCGTGAAAAACGTCCAGGTTGACACACCGCAGCCTGGTTACATGGTGAACATCAAGAGAGACAAACATCATAAAATTAAATTAAAACGTCTTACTAAAAAAGATCATTGTTAATGAGATTGAATGATCTAATGGTTGTAAGCGTTCTTGTAGAGGACTCTGGAAATAAAGTTTATGTTGTCCTTGTGCGGGAGCTGGAAATTATGACGTCGGGGTCGAAGGTTGTAAACCGTACTGGTCATTTGGGGAAATTGGTCGCGAAGGACATGACAACTGTTCCATATGACGGCGCGGAGCAAGCGCTCGTCAGATTCCTCAACCATATCAGCAGCAGAGGGCGAGGCATCAGGTAGAAATCCCATGCGCTGGATTCGGCGCATGAAACGATCCAAGCGCGACCGATCTCCTTCCGTAGTAGACCCCCACCAGGCAGGGGCGGCGTACATGAGGCGGGCAACAGTTGTGGCCTTCGTTACCACGTGTAAGGCGTCAGCAGGCAGGCCATGAGTCCTCAAAACCCTCAGGGCGTAGAGTGAGCGAGAGTATGCCTCAAGCACCTCGTCGACATGCCCCGAAGCTCGTAGATCGCTCCGTAAGGTCACACCCAAGATTTTCATCGCATTGACCCTCTGAACTCCGGAGATCAGATCAGGACTGGATGCGACTGCGAGTAACCAGCATCTCTCGCGACTTGGTTGGGTTCAGCTGCAGGTTGTTTCGTTGCGCCCATTCCGCTATCTGTGCCAGCTCGGCGGTAATTGTAAGTCGCTTTTTGGCTCCAACCAATAAGTAGGTATCATCGGCATACTTGACAATCTTGTTTTCGGTGAGTACTGGTTTCAGGTCTGAGGCTGTCACGACATAGGAGGAAGGTCCCACTCCCGACCCCTGAACCACGCTTGAGTTGATATAAGCAGTTCTGGAGGTGAACCCGGCGAACTTTGTGTTATGTCCTCGTTCCGATAGAAAGTTTATGAGCCAGTTGTATATTGCATCAGGAAGTTCAAGTTTAGATAGTTTTTCAGCGAGAGTGTAGTGCCTAACAGAGTCAAAAGCTTTAGAGAAGTCTAGGGAGACGATCGAAACATAGGGATTGTCCTCAAGAAGGGCGGTGACATGGTGCAAGATGGAGATGAGGGCTGCTGTTGTGGAACCGGTCGGGCGGAACGCGTACTGGTCCTGTAGCTGGGTAGACATCGGCGGAGTGACAAAAACCGGATAGATGAAAGACCGCACGACCTCTCTTTCGACCATTCTGGACAACACCGGTAGAATGGATATAGGTCGGTAATCCGCTGGTACTGATGGTGAGGCAACCTTGGCAATAGGGTGAATTATAGCTGTCTTCCATTGCTCTGGTATGTATGAGTTGGCTAGCGATTGGTTGATAAGTCGCGTGAGGACCACAGATAGAATGGGAGCCGAGAGTCTCAGGAACCATGCAGGAAGTCCGTCGGCTCCTTCAGCTGTATGGTGTAAATGATCCAAGAGGTGAAAGATTCGTTGCTCTGTAAAATAAGGTTGATCCCTCTCAACTGTTTGCTTGAGGAGGGGTTTCAGGTAATGCTGATCGTTTGAGATCGTCGCATAATGACTGTTTAGATCTTCGGCAGTAAGTTCACTAGTCAGCTGTGGGCAGGACTTGCTCTTTGTGACTTCCTTGACCCTTCGCCACAACTCATCCGTTCCACTTTTTGGGTCAATGTTTCTCAAATGCTTTTTGGTGATACGCTCGATTTGCTTCCCCACTCTGCTGGCAATAGCCGATGCCTCCTCCACTCTGCCAGTCCTCATGAGATGATTTTTTCGACGGAGGAGGAGTTTCAAGGAAGGAGTGAGGAAGTACGGGTCAGCGGAGGTCATGGTTATCGTGCGCATTGGGTATATCCGATTCAGCAGCTCATCCACTACCTGGTAGAAATTTTCCCATGCCTTACACGGATCATTGCAGTTAATGACTCCAGTGAAGTCAACATCTGGGAGGGTTCGTAGAAGCGTAGCATGCTGCTGAGGGGTTCTCCTGCGAAACGTGACTCGCTTTGGCTGCTTATTCAGGGC
>OX457040.1:15701173-15873673 GCA_949752735.1 Lumbricus terrestris | reverse complement strand
TCACCTGACGTCGAGAGTAATGTTTAGAGCAGCGGAGCAAGCCGCTGGAAAAAATAGCAAAAAACTTCACGCTACAACGTCATGCACGTGGTGATCACCCGTTGTCTCTCTCATGCAGCAGCCCAGCTCCTGTATACGAAATCCTATCCTGTGCGGCTTATGGAACCAAGTAATTCAATGACCACGGGAATAAATTTACATCAAAACCCGAGCAAGGCACTTTCGCCATTTCAAAAGTCTGTCTAAATGTATGTCCAAATCTGTGTCTATGAGAAAACTGATTTCGAGAAGTGCAGACAGGCGTATTAAAAAAGCCTAGGCTCCACAATTATCATTTATGCACAGATGTAGCTAAGACTCCAATGTCGACCTGAACGTGGTAACGAGATTTAAAGCAAAGAATCATGGTAGTCGAAATTCCAGGATTCTGCAGCGCTCAATAAAGAAAAGTCATTCGCAGATACTTAACCAAAACAATAATTAATCGATAAGCTGGTCAGGTCATCAAGGCCGTAGCTAGGGGATGTTTTGGGTGTTTCAACACCCCCCCCCCTCCTAATGGAAAATGTGAAAAATAATAGAATGCATTCACGAGCACATGACGTAAAAACCATGAAATAAGACCATGAAAACACCCCCTCCTTCCCGAAATGTAAAAAAAGAATTAATTAATTGGTGACTTTTGGAAGATTTCGGCCGGATGACTAAAAAAGGTCATCAGTTTTTCTGGAAGGGAAATTGGTGAAACACCCCCGAAATCAAATCCTGGCTACGACCTTGCAAGTCATAATCGTTGTCAGGTTAACATCCAAGCTCCTCGCAGGAACAATCAGACGGTTGTAGTGGTTGGATTTGTGGAATGTGGCTCAGCTTGGCCAGTATGGTGTGCAAGGGTCATGGAGAAATAACATAGTTGAACATTTGAATGAGCAATAGGCTACATTATAAAGGGCAGTCAATATGGATTGAAGCCGTTCAGAAGCCGTTTTTAGCAAATCTGTTGACGTTTTTGAAGAGGATTACGAGATGCAAATCTAGGTGAGGGGTGATTATAATGGGCAGTCAATATGGATTGATCAGAAGCCGTTTTTAGCAAATCTGTTGACGTTTTTGAGGAGGATTACGATATGCTGAAGATGATGATGATGATATTCGTTTAATTCAATGTATGATAAATCCAGGTGACAAACCGCACCAGGTTAAAGGTCAGAAATGTAAAATAATACACAGAAGTAATAAAAAAGTTTAGTAATAACAATGTAATAAAGTTGCGGCAGCCATGAGCTGGCACCCAATTGACCGTCATGTTGTTGATGTTAAAATAGACAGTACTGTAAATTGATGGTGAATTACTCTCTTTGAATCAGGATTAACCAAAAACAGTTATTAGCAGTAGGCCTATCTGGAATTGAAACCTGAATTACAAAACAGATAAGTTCGTTGAGGCTGTCGTATACAAAGTCAATTTTTCTTGGTTACATTAAATTGAAGAGCTGTGTTGTTGTGTAATAATCTTATGCGACGATCTTAGGCTGCAGTGCACGAGGAGCATTGATCGTGAACTGCAACGCATTGAGTTTATATCATATTAATGTTCGACATTTCAATAGGCTACGCAATATTAACGATCCTCGTCCCACGGTCTTAAGACAATAATGTCTAATAGCACCATGCACCACTGAATTTAGATTACATGTATATTCTACGGAAAACATTATTACATAACGGAAATATCTAGTGACAGATTTAAGCATGTGACTTACAGCAGAGATCTTTGAGGTACCTTCACTGCGTAATTACAAAAGTGTCTGGGTCTTGGCACCATTATGCTTAAGACTCAATTTACCTTCTATCTTTTTTGTCTGAAGGTAAATGTAAGGAAAATTCCTGCGTTTGTGCAGGGACATACTGGTGGCGCTATTCTATAGTTAGACCTATACATGGACAGCTAACGAATTCCGTTTTCATTGACAGATAACTTCATTGAGGCTGGCGTATACAAAGTCAATTTTTCTTGGCTACATTAAATCTCCTTATAAAATTGAACACAGTTTAGAATACAGAATACAGTTTTATACATAGCAAGGTTACAGTAACTGTTGGTTCTGAAGATGTGTGTTCTGTCTTAAGACCTCTGCGATTAAAACCTGAAGCGCTTGATCATCTAGGCCTATTCCTCTTATTGTGCCCCCTTTAAAGCCTCGATATTGTGTCCACTGAGACATCAAACCATTTCACAAGTCTATAACGTTGCACTGAGGACAATAGATCAGTGGTTCCCAACCCGTGGCCCCCGGGCCAAAAGTGGCCCGCCAGGCCTCAAAAAATGGCCCGCCAGGTCAAAAAATGGCCCACATCTCTCAAATAATTTTAAAAAATAGGCCTCTATGAAAAATTGACAATTTTGACACGATAGAACACGTAATTATTTTCTATTACAAATTATATTATTTTGACGCCACTAAATAACATCAAATATTCTATTTTGAATCAATTATAAAAATTTTATATGCTTTTAGTTAATTAAATTTTGGCCTTGTGGCCCCTAATGTTTTTCAACGATGAAAAAGTGGCCCTCGCGTCCACAAACTTAGAAAAAGTGGTCCTTAAGTCAGAAAAGGTTGGGAACCACTGATCTAGATAATATCTTAATGGTCTGATGTTAAACGATGTTACACGAAGTGTCTAGTGAGCTAGATACCTAAATAGTTACATCATTATAAAACAATAATTAACATTGTCGGTTCACAGATTGCGAGAAAACGCTTCAGAATCATGTTCCTAAGGCAGATGTGTTATCCTAGGACCTAGTGGGACATGAGGCACAGGAGGCACTGTACCTAGGGCCTACGAACTTTGTAGTGGCCTACGAAAGTAAAAAATAAGTTATTGAAAAAAGGAAAGTATTCATTGCCCAAAATAGACAAATGAAATACCAGATAAATAATTTTAAATTTTGCACTGAAACAGTTTAAGGTAAGCTGTATTGCACTATTTTAACTTTGCCGTTCTTTACATTAGCACAATCAGATAAAAAAAAAGTCCTTAAATGTAATTTCTCGCATTAGGCACTCACGATTCATGATTTTAAAACGAGTTCACGTGAGTGATATTACGTCAAGGAATAATGTGAATATGTTGAACTCTAAAGTCAATTTGACCGTTGGGGCCCATGAAGTACAGTGGCGGCGCTAGAGGGCTATGGGTGGCTAAGCCCCCTATCAGAGACTAAGCCCCCCTAAAAAAGGCTATCCGGTTTTTTTCATACTACACTGAAACAGTTCCACGATTTTCGACCGGATGACTAAAAAAGTCGTCAGAAATTTTGGGCGGATGGAAATGGGAAATTTCCTCCGGAGGCTTCAGCCCCCCCCCCCCAACCTCCCCAACTGATATCCTGGCTCCGCCACTGATGAAGTACGAATGCAAGAGTGTCTAGAAGCTATAGGATTTACGACGACCTTAACACGATTAGCTTAATTTATAATTTCTATTGAGACACTACAGCCTATTCATCCGACCACACTCATCATAGAATCCAAGCTATACATGTACATTAACTTCGCAGTAGCCTATATACGCTTGTCGCCTACTCTAGAAATTTGAAATCGATAAGGAAATGTCGAATCGATTCTCGTTCGCCTAGTTAGTTTCTTCACATCAATTCACGTCAGATTGCGTCAACTGCCAGCCAACATCCATCGTTAACAGCAGCCAGGGAACTTCCCACGAACCGGCTGCAGGCCACTGAGTTTACCTGACTCATCAGATTGTAACGTAACGTAACTATATGTTAGGCCTGGGCCCGTTAAAAAAACGACCAAATGGAAGGACGGTTCCATCTACTACTTCAGAATAGTAACACTACCGACCATTCATGCTGAAGAAGCGACAGGTTGAATTGTAATGTAGGTCAAAGTGTGGCTTAAAAAAACTACGTGGAACTTAATTGGCGATTATTTATCGCGCCTTATTAAGTGATTTCGTTGAGTGAACTTTCAGCACAACTTATCAGCGAACTGATATGGGATCTGGCAAAGTCGAAGTCAAATGCCCTGACGATTTTTTTTAGAACACTTGGAACATACATGCATGCATATATACATAATACATATACATACATACATACATACATACATACATACATACATACATACATACATACATACATCTTCTTCTTTCCCTTCAGGCTAGGATTATTCCCTCTGGCGAGGGGTCAGCCACTCGGATCCTTCTCCTCCACTTGTCTCTGCTTCCGGTGTCTTCTTTCTTCAATTTGAGCAGCTTCAGGTCTTGTTGTATCACGTCCTCCCATCTTTTCTTCTGTCGCCCCCGACTGCGTCGACCATATACCTCCGCCTGCATGATTCTTTTGACGCAGCTACCCTCCTCTTTTCTCATTACGTGTCCATACCATCGCAGCCTGGTCTCCCGTGCTTTGTCAGTGATGCATGCCACACCGAGCGTCTTCCTGATGTCCTCACTTCGTTTCATGTCTTTCAGTGATATTCCAAGCATCCATCGCAGCATTCTCATCTCTGTTCTTTCCAGCAAACTCTCGTCCCTTTTCGTTAATGCCCAGGCCTCTGCTCCATATAGCATTACTGGCCTTATCATCGTTTTGTAGATTTTTCCCTTCAGGTGAGTCGGCATTTTAAAGTCGCACAACACTCCAGATAGTTCTCTCCACTTCTGCCACGCTACTCTGATTCTGTTCCTGACGTCCTGCTCGCATCCTCCCTGCGCATTCATCGTCGATCCCAGATATTTAAACGTTTCCACCTGCTTCAGTGGTTCTCCCTTGATGCTCTTTATCTCCACTGTCTCCGCTGTTTTTGAGCATACCATGATCTCTGTTTTGTTTATGTTTACCTTGAGGCCCTTGCTCTCCACTGCCGTTTGCCACTCCGTAAAACGTGTCTGCATCCTCTCCTCTGCATCGGCCGCCAGCACAAGATCATCCGCATACAGCATATCCCACGGCACCTCTCTCCTTACATGCTCCGACACAGCATCCATCACAATAATGAACAGTAGAGGACTCAGGCATGATCCCTGGTGCACACCTACTCGTATCTCAAATTTTCCTGTATTTCCCACACTGCTTCTTACCGTTGTTCTTGCTCCTTCATACATCGACCTTACCAGGCGCACCAACACCTCCGGGACTCCTTTCTTCCTTAAGCTCCAGTAAACTACATCTCTTGGCACTCTGTCGAAAGCTTTCTCCATATCCACGAAGGTCCAGTATCTTTTGTTGTTTCCTTCTAATACCTTTTCCTGTACCTGTCTCAGTATAAACACTGCATCATACATACATACATACATACATACATACATTCAATGTCATGCATGCATACACACATACATACATACATACACACATACATACATACACACATACATACATACACACATACATACATACATGTATACATACTATCTTTACCATCATGAGTTTTTTTTACACGGAACGACCTTCCCTCAATCCGTGTTAAGCTTTTAGTTATAGAGTCACCCTCATTCACTCACTGCTTGGAGATTTTCTTCTTCAGGGATGTCACGATGAGGGAGGCATCCACTGAATCACTAGTAGGCCTACTGAAGAGGCGTCGTATAAATTTTCATATACACGATACAACATCATTGACATTTGAGCTGCCGAACAAAGGGAACAACAGCAATACAACAGCTCCTACATGTAAATCAATTTTAGGTCTACATATATGTAATGTAATAAATGGTAGAGTTGTGTTAGGCAGACTAGGTAAGCCTAGGTGCATAATGTGGCCATGTGGGACAGGGAAGGGAAAATAAGGGAGATATTAAGCGAACTCAAAGCCGTCGCTCCATAACTAAAAGTCCGTCACCAGCGACCACTGTCAAAACCGAAATTTCAATTAAGCTAATTCCAGCACAAAACCACAGCATCCAAAAGGAAAACAAGACATTGAAGTTCGTATGGATCAGAAACCCACGACCAATATTTGTTTCACCTAAAACTCTGGGTTTGAACCCTGAACTTATACATGTGTGGTCAACGCGCAGGCAATCAGCAACTATGGCTGACTGCTCATGCATCACCACCTACTCCCCTGGTTTAAAAAAACAAACTTGTAACATATACAGTAGGGTGTCCCACGATTGCACAGGAAAAAATATTTTCTTGAAAATTTAAATGCAGTCCCTCCAAAAAGTTTCCTTATGGTCCTATGATAACACCTGCCAAATGTTATGAAATTTTAAAAATATTTAGAGGGCCCTCAAGCTCATATAATTTGTATAAATTTGTCATAAATTACGCACGACGTCTCCGAGTTAGAAAATTTCGGAGGTCCACACTTTGATCCCACTAGCGTGCTTACATATTGCTTATTCCCATTATATTGCTCTGAAATACTGAAATCCACAAACATGCAACCTTATTGTGTTTGTGAATGAGGTTTTTCAAGCATAAGGACGACAGCTAAGCTCTCGAGCAAACCAATGAAGTAAATCTGTCGTGCACTGGGATTGCAGGCTGCGACTTCTACATGACAATCATCACTGGATTGGTCATGCATAAAGTTAGCAGATTGCCAGTCCTGATTTCTTCTCTAGTTGGTGGAAGTACTAAAATTTTGGTGTGCAAAGTAGACTTCTGGATCAGGACAGGAATCAACGGTAGCAGCTTTGGACCTTTTGATGACGTGGCAGTGCTTTGCATTATTTTGTTATTGGCATATACTTGGACACAACAGCGTTGAATAACTGCATATTAAATAGAGCTTGCACCCTTGCATCATCCATCAGTTGTGACATCTTGTTGACATCACAGAAATCTTTTAAGTCCTGTTGCCTGGTACATTCTTTCTGTCATTGGTAAAGTTTGTCCATCAGTGGTCTGTAATTAAGCTGTTCAAGCCATTTAAAGATGAATGCTCCAATCTGGTTCACCGTCAACCAAACCCTTGACCAATGCTACTAACAAATAATAGGAATTCATTACTGAACAGCTTCAGCGTGGCCATCCTCGAAATAGGACTATGAAGAATTTTCCCAACTCTTGGTATTCATGGTTGGATTGAGCAATTCGGTAGCAGTTCGCAAGCCTGGTGCCCATCACAGAGCGAATTGGATGGGTAAGGCAATAAAGGCCAGCTAAGTGAAGATCTAATTGCTTTATAATATAGTATAAGATGGAAACGAATCGCGTTTACACTGTTGACGACCGTGAATTACTGGGTATTCAACGATTTTCAGATTTGTGGTTGACCTCTACTGTTCGGTCAGTCGTTGTTCTCATGTAGAGTCACTGCTCTCATTGATCCAAACCTGCATAATTCTGACGATGCTGCTCTAGACGACAAGTCTGCAAATGCTGCAACATCATTCTTGGTACCTAAGAAGATATAAGGATAGCAATTCTCTCAGTTGTTTCAGTGATTGTCTCATCCATGTGGCATTAACGGGGTTTATCTCTTGATTCTCTTCCTACAAGTTTTTCACGAACTATACTGCGTTCGATGATATTTTTCTCGATATTTCAGTGAACGAGTGGCGAGATTGCCAATCGTATAAGATCACATGTGATTTTGTTCTTAACTTAGTCTGTGTAACTGACCGTGCTGAACGTGACGCAGCTCTGATACAGAATTTCAGTTCAACAATAAGGAAGAACGAAGATCAGATACAGTTTCTCGTACAAGTTGTCGAAAAACATAGACACATGTTTTCTAACTGCAATCATGACTATCTTGCTGACATATAAAAATGTAGAACGCAGAACTGAAGAACAATTTTGAGGTGTGTGCAGTGATGTAGAATTAGCAGATCAGTATGAGAATAGTGAAAAAATAACGGGTCAGATGCTGATTTATGTGTAGCTGGGGTGCAATTAAGACTTTACTGTGTGGCTATTGGTCCTAGGAAAGAAAATAGGGGTTAAACCCCTCAGTCCCTCAGAATTTCATACCATGAAGCAGATGTAGGTATGGAGGAGCTAAAAACATGCCTTGTAACGTTATCAAGAGTTTGTACTGACTACCCCAATGATTAGTTGTGAGTACACTGATACTGTAAAAGTCAAAAAATCTAGACTTTCTCGATTTTTTTTGCATATTTTGAGCGTTAGACTATGCCCAAAATATCCATTGTATCCAGTAATGTTAGATATCTGTAAATTCTACCATTTAAGAGCTTTCAAATGGTATTAAATTTGTTATAATAGGATCAAGCGTTGGGATCTAAAGGCATTTAGAAGTTGGACACATTAGGCGCAAATTATGCCAATATGGGAAAAATTTGGGTGCCTTGAGGGACCCCTAAATATTTTTGTAGTGTCATAAACATTTTCAGGTGTCATACCGGGACCATATGGAAACTTTTTAGGGGGACTGCATAGAAGATTTCAACAAAAATATTTTCTGGGACACCCTAATATACAGATTAAAATATATACGGTACGTTTGCAATGTATAATGTTTAAGAGTGACATCTGTTCCTCTCTATTCGCATTAGTCACTCCGAGGGCGGGTGGTAAATATTCAAAGCTGTTGCGAGTGTAGTGGAGCGTTTTCATCGGCGAACATAATATTATTGGGTAAATGCGGAGATTCGTCAGCGCAGGTCCCTTTAATCTTCATCTGTCGCCCGTGTAACACATTGTTACTTAGGCCTACGTCACATGTTATTACTGCATCAGGCGATGTACGTCAGAGTGGTTCGCCCCAAAATCCGTGTGCACTAATCGGCGTAGATAGGCTACTTCGGCTGTAGGCTATAGCCTAGGTAGGCCCACAGCTGGCTCCCTCCCAGATGCATAGGCGCAACCACCCTATGGGACCCACGGGATGCATCCCTCCCAACTTCTGAGAGGCTTGGGACGGTCCCCCCCCCCCCAAATTTCGACGAGAGGTTCGGGACGGTTCCTCCCAACTTTTGCCACCGTCTGCTGCTAATAGCCGTTTCAATATAGATTAGCATAATTATTAAGAACGTAGCTTCTCAGCATTAAGGCTGAATCAAGAGCGTTTTCATCCTTCATGTACATCTTATCCCGGCAATTTTGGCGTTTCACAGATCGCATTCGCACGTGAAATTGTTGCTCAGTGTGAATCACGGAAACGGATCTTTCGCAATATTAAGTGACTCTTGAGTCTTGACTTGCTTTCAGTAGGCCTATTTTCGTGGTCTGAATGTTTTTGTCTTTCAAATGCAAAATACCAGTCATTTGCAGTCAAATGTGCCAGAAATTATCATTATAGCCTATGTGTACATAAGGATTCATTTTATTGGGTTTTGCTCAATTGCTAATTTTATTGTTACTGTTTTGCTACTGTGATAACATAATTATATCTACACCGTGGGCGTAGACTTATCGGGACAGCGGGGTCCCCTCCAAAGTTTGTGGGGGACGGAGGTGCTTATGTCCTCTCTCAATATTTTATAAATATTTTATAAATATCATCATAAAATTCTGCAGTTATATCCGCTGTTTAGAGGTGTACATAGTGAGTAATTCTGTAAAGATGAGCTTAAAATGCTGCCATAACAATATGAAGATTTAAAAATTAAACAATGGCGATTATTTCTTTTATTGAAGTCCTAAGCCACGTGTATGGGCAATGGAATTATGAAAAATTATTTTGAGATGACGGCTTCAGAAATCTGAAAACTTTAAAACAATAGGAGCCTACAGCCTTTGAAGTCTTGAAGCACAGCTATCAACGCTGAAATTATTGAGCAATTTTGTTAAAATGACAGCCTAACATTCTACGATTACAAGTTTAGAAGTTTAAAAATTTAACAATGGGTAGGGGACATTCATTGAAGTCTTAAGGCATGCCTTTCAGAAATGAAATTACGAGATATTTTGTTGAGATGACAGCTTACGAATGTCACAAAATTGTACAGCCTAAAAATTTGAAGAAAAAATTGGAGGAGACGCTTTTAAGTCTCAAACCACGACTATCAATACTGAATTGATGAGCAATTTCGTAAAATGACAGCCTAGAATACTGCCATTGCAGCGTGGAAATTCAAAAAATTTCGAGATTGGGAGGGGCACACCCAGAGCCGGATCAAGAAATGTGGGGACCATGCTCGGGAAATTTTTTGCGGATCTTCAGCCGAAAATTCGGATGAATTTTTCTAAGTCATTATATACCGATTATTTCTTTTCAAAAATTTGATGACCTTTTTTGAGTAGTTTGCAGGGCCGTAGCAACAAAGAGCGTGGCCCCCTCCAAACATATGTCCTGGGCGGCGGGGCCCTTTACAATGCAGAAACTGGAATAGGGTATTTATTTCATGCAATATACAGAGTTTGTATTGTATAGACCTACAGTGTACATGCAGACCCTATTCCATATTTACTTCACGGTTTTATCAGTAAAACTGACATGGCATGTGCAATAGCGTGAATAAATGTCAGATACCTAGTAATACCTTAACTTTTTGCCACTTTTAGGGGCCCCCTTTCCGTGCAGGGCCCCCTTCGGTCGGAGGGTACGGAGGGCGGTCGCTACGCCTCTGGTAGTTTGGTTGAAATGTGCTAAAAACTAAAATTTTCATAAATAATTTTTCCCGCATGTTTGAGGGTCTCCTAAAGTGTGGGGGTCTCTGTTCGGCCGACCATGTTAAACATGCCTTAATCCGGTCCTGGGCAGTGTGGGCACACCCCTCCCAAAACCTCTCCCTTCTCGGCTCTTCGCCCCTCGCCGATCGTCCTTCGGTCGCTCGTACGTTCCCCTCCCAAGGCCAGCACTAAGTCTTCGCCTATGGTCTACAGTCTACAGGAGCTTACCACGCTCCCCCATACCCTCTAAACGTTAGGGGCTTCTTGCTTTCGGCAATCGCGGCTTCGCCCGATTCGCGCTTGCTATTATTACTCCTACTCAGAATTTCCATTAGGTCCCCCAACTTTTATGATGTGGTTGCGCCTATGCCCGGATGCACATAATATGCATCACAACTGTAACGATCAATATCCAACGACGTTCAGCCTCATCAGCTCTGACGGGAATTCGTTCAAAACAGAATCTATCGAAAACAAAAATACCGTATATCATATGCTCGTGTATAATTATATATGTGCCTATATAGTATATATGTAATATATATAATATATGCATATATGGATTTTATAAACAAAATGACTGAATATAGGTCCTACAACTAACCTCCATGCGACATATGCGCATAATTACCAACAACAGAGTGCGCCGAAGCGAATAATAATTATTATCTCCAGCCAAAGTCTGTAGACTACTGCTGAAGTGTTTTAAATCTGTTATTGTACGCTCAAACGACGTTATATTGGCGCATTATTTGATTACCATCCGGGCATTATTATCTCAGTTTATCTGCATAATTATGGCTGTTTTGGTGCATGGTTATATTGAATTGAAACTGAACAAATTTGAATGTGCTTGGATAATGACTCACACTTGTTTTAAAACGCGCCCCCTTATCGCGGCAATATCGCCATCACTATCACCATCATCATCATCATCATCATCACCATCATCATCATCATCATCACCATCATCACCATCATCACCATCATCACCATCATCACCATCATCACCATCATCACCATCATCACCATCATCATCATCATCACCATCATCATCACCATCATCACCATCATCATCATCATCATCATCATCATCATCATCACCATCATCATCATCATCATCATCATCATCATCATCATCATTTTCTTCTTCTTCATCATCATCGTCATCATCATCATCATCATCATCATCATCATCATCATCATCATCATCATCATCAACATCATCACTGCTGTTTTCCGCCCGAGGTAAATATGACCCTCAGGCTCTAATGAACAGTGCGTAGTGCTTTGGCGTTTTGGAGTTAGTGGTCGTCCTTTCAGTCAATATTGCGTAACAGTACCTTGAAATGCAACAGCTTTAAAATTCTGCATGCATATTTAAAGACGCAAAAACAAGCGTGCTGTCTCGTGCGGTTCTTCAGAAACAATGGTCATATAAACCGACCAAGTTCTGACAAGAACTCCCGACCCTGGGCGTTGATGGGACCAAGGGTTTCAAGTGCCACTTAAACAAAATCATCGGTAGTGGGGGTTCGCCGTTTCAGCATACTTACAATGCAGCAGTCTTTCTAGTGGCTGCCATCTCTGCTGCTGCTGCCCTAGGCGTGAAGAAAGTAAGGTGCATATATGATTTTGCGCACGTGTGCACCCGGGTGGAATCCCAAATCATATATGTTTTCCCAAATCTTATGTTTTCCTCTTGACCTGGGTATCAACACAGCTCCAGGCTTTTTCATGGCTTCTTCGAAACAAGCCGACTAAAAAAATTTTTAAAGCGTCCGAGGTAAAAAATATCCCTTAGGCTAAAAGCCAAACTAAAACCAGATGTGTTGTCACGTCTAGAGTAGGCCTACACTGGCCTCGTTCCTGGAGTGTTGTGTGTGTTGTGTAAAGATGTCCCTAAAAGCAACGGCGGTAAAAAGCTGATTGTTACTATTATCAAATAAATTTTTAATGCGCCAATGTCACAGCGAAATGTGAATCTGAGGCGTGTGTAGGCTATATTCAGCCGCCAGAGGAAACAGTTACAAATCCATGTGCTTAAAAGCCAAGAATAAATAATGAGTCTTGAGCCGCTTTTTGAAGGAGTGAAGCGAAATTGAGCTAAGAAGAAAGAGCGGAAGTCATTTCGACGATTCCAAAACACTGCAAAACACTGTTTTTAAGCTTCTCTGCAAATTATGGTTCCGCTGAAAGTAGTTCCAACATTGATATAGACAGCCTGTTACCATTAATAGGGGATGAAGTACTAAGTATAGTTAGGCTATACTATACAGTAGCGGCGCCAGGATTTTAGTTTTGGGGGGCTGAATCTTCGCGGAGGAAATTTTCCATTGTCGTCCGCCAAAATTTCTGACGACCTTTTTTCAGTCATCCGGTCGAAATCTCAAGGATATTTCCCATTTTCACCCGCCAAACTTCTGACGGCCTTTTTTCAAATCACGGAAATATTTCAGTTTTGTATGTAAAAAAAACCGGATGGCTTTTTTAAAGGGCTTAGCCCCCGGGTTGCCTTTAATAGGGAGCTTAGCCCCCGCGTTGCCCGCCCCTAGCGCCGCCACTGCAACTATAAAAGCGCTGTTGCCATCGGTTGGAGTGAAGCTGTGGTGTTTGAAAAGTATAAAGTGGTATTGGCATTGTCATTAATAAGAGAGAAGTCAATAATCATAGCTCTTCATAAATAGCAGCCATAGCGATCTTAAGCAAAAGATGCAGCGTGAAAACCGACAGCTTTAAAGCAGTCATCAGTCTCATCACTGGTTCTCAACCAAAACGCCACCCACTCTAACAGCTGCTCCGCCACCTGCTGTCCTCTGTATAGTAACCGGACTACGACCTCCTTCGGTCTATACTCTTTTCGACAACCCATCCGACTAGACATAGCGCCCGTGAAATAGACTGGTACCCTATGCTTGACTTTCGAGTGGAACTTTGGAAAATGTGAAGATGACGATTACGATTACGATTACTTAGGCCCTATCTCTAGCCCATATTATAGGCCTAAGTTAGTAAGTATAACCTTAACTCCGGTTCGAACGACTTCCCTCTTTACAGCGGTGCCCTGCAGTTGAGTCCTCGTAATATTTAATCCCCTTTGTAGTTCTACGCAGCAGTTTTTGTCGGAAAACCAGGGTTGGAGCTGAGACTGCTGAAAAACCTACGCATTATGCAAGGATTTGTAAGTACCCATGGCACGCACTTACGCGTGTATTTTCATTTATGCATGTTCGTGTGTTTGTAGGCCTATCTGTGCTTGTGCGTGTTGGGACAGCGTGAAAAGATCTATTAAAATTTTGCTCGTTTTATTTTTATTCATATTGCTGATAGATTCGCTTTGACCTCTTAATAGGCTATCGTTATTATTGATCGGTTCGTTAATTAATAGCACAAGTGCACGCTATGCAAGTAGGGCGAGCCGGTGGTTTGATTTTAACGATATTTTCCGATCGCTTGACAGTTCGGAAGTTAGTATTCAGCATTAGCCTATAATAATGCTAGGTTTTTGCCTACCGGTACCATCAAATAATCAGGGCTTTTTTTAACGTGCAGTTGTACACAAAATGTGCAGTTGTAGAAGCACTTCTGTACAGTTAAAACTAGCAAAAAGGCCATATTGTCCTCCGATTGGAAGTAATTTACCATGAATGATGGGAAAGGAAAGAAGGAGTTGTGCACTGTGCAGTTCTAAAAATTTCTTTAAAACAGCCCTGCAAATTATAGATATCCATGACATCATTTTGTCGATTCTTATAATCGAACCTTTGACGGAAAGATGCATAAACAATGACATTGTGTCTCAACGCGTTGTCTGATTCCCGATGTGTTTGTAGGCTATCTTTACAGATGCTTTACATTCCGAAAAAAGAAATTCGTCAAATTCTCCTTCACTCCTTGCCGATCGCTCCGCTGGAGCCCCACGTACGAGAACATTATTGAAATGGGCAAATAAATGCCGTCAGAAACAGATGCTGTCAAAGGCGGACACACTTCTGAAAACCCATCAAAGTTTACTGCGCAGCGAGAGGCGGACGATCGATACGAAAGACACTACTGCAAAATAAGACGACATGCAGGCAATCGTCAGAGAAATATAAAGAACGTGGTGTCCACGCTCATCTGAGGAACGTGGTAGAGGTTCGTATAAAGAACGTGGTAGAGGATCACCTAAAGATCGTGGTAATCGTTCAGCATTTCTTCACAGCTACCGAGAATCCGAGATCAACCGTAGAGACTTCCTAGTATAGTCCCAACAAGATGCTCTTCCTATCCTTGATAGTCGCATTCGCTTGCGGCACAGCTCTGATAGACGCGGGCGACCCGCTCCCCATTGATGATACATCCATCGTCAAACCTGCAGCAGAGAAGGTGGTAACATATATCAATGAAAATACGGGCAATACTGGCGTGCTCAAATCTGTGGACACCGCCGAACTTGAGGTACGTTTGAGCAAGAAATAAATTTGAGGTAGTAGATAGAGTAGACTACTACTCTGGATGGGTAGGCCCTATCATTTTTCATTCAAACGCATTTTGCTCAGTATACAATCCCGCCCTCCTTGAAGATAAATGAAGATGCAATAGTAAGTGACTGTGTATAATTACATAGACAGTTTTAGACACTGAAAAACCTATGCATGATGATGTTGCCTAAAATGCATCATTCTCTCTGGGTCGATTGCGCTTGGAGCGCCTCTGAAAGGTTCTTGCTGACAGAGGCGTTATTAATAATCTTCTGGTACGCGGGACTCCATGGCAGCGGAGTGATCGGCAAGGAGTGGAGAAGAGTTTTGTTGAGAGAGGCGCTTTTAATGGTCAGATACAGTAGGCTATACAATGCAATGCATATAATAATTATGTACGAACATGCATAGATGCGCGCAAGTGTGCAGGTGCTTACAAATTCCTGCAGACTCATCGTTACCTTGAATCGCCGGGCCTTCTACCCTCTCGCCAATCGGGTTTCCGGACTTTCCATTCAGCTGAAACAGCTCTGCTCTCCGTGTTGCTAGATGACTTCTATGCAGTGCCGGTGACACGAAACGGAGTATCCCCCCTGAAAGCTATCCGGGGGGATGAATTAATCTATTCCTCCGGATGGAATTAACCGGTTTATACTATCTGGGGGGATAAACCATTCTATCCATTTTTTTGAAAAATGCGCATAATAAAAATATTTATGCTGTAATCAAAATTTAAAGTGACTCTAATTGTTTTAAGTGTCCTAGGCAATGCTCAGATAAAGGCAACTCGAATTTATTTAGTGACTCTGAGTATTCTTAAGTGTTTTAAATGTTTTAAGTGCTCTAAAAACAGGGCAAAACAAATTATCTAGTAGGAATAAACATACCTGTTAGTGTCAGTGTTCGAAACAAAGCAGATGAAAAATAATTAGCCCAAAAAAATACACGCGGAAGCGGTTTTTTCGACGTTTTTAAATTTGGGGGGATACAATTAATATGGGGGATACTCTATTTCGTGACACCGGCGCTATGGTACCTGAGGCCCTTCCGAAAGAAAAACTTGAGGCCCTCCCATACCTTGAGCTGTAATCTCAGCAAAATTTCTCATCATATAAGTGCTGAAAGACATGGTGTAAGACTTCAATAAATGTCCCATCCCAATTTTTAATTTTTTTGAATTTCCATGCTGTAATGGTAGAAATTTTAAGCTGTCATTTTTACAAAAATAGCTCTTTTTATTGCTGTTAGTCGTGGCTTAGGACTTCAGAGTGTCCCTCTCCGTTGTTTAAATATGTCCGATTTGCCAACTGTAATGGTAGCATTTATAGGTTGTCAAAATTGATCATTATTGATGGGCAGTGGATGATACTTATGAAATATTTCTGAAATATTGGGGATACAATGATTCCGTCCCAACCACAAATTGTGGGGCCGTGCCCCTGTCCACACCCCAAGTCTCCTCTTTGGTTGAAGGATAATGCTCTATTGGTTTGAGTAATATAATTTTGTATGCTTTGCGTTAAAACATAATTCGGTGCGTGGTTTCAGGATTGAACAGTCATGAAAGGTATAATTACCAGCTACAATTGAGGCCCCTTGCACAATTGAGATCAGACACACACCAAGGACATATGGGACACAACACAGGCTTTAATGTTTGGGTCTCACGCAGGTTTTATTTTGAGGCCTCATCCAATTAGCAATTAGAATAAGTTACAATTTATAAGTGTTGTGTTTGAGAAAGTGGACGAAATTGCCTGAGTTAGTTTAAATGGCTTTATACTTACGCCCAAAATCAGTATGGTATTTGCATTAGGTCTGCTATGGCAGTGCCATATGGTTAGTTGAGACATGCATCAGAACGGATCTGCACAGTCACAAAATTAATAGGCATAATGACCAGCAAAATTTGGGGGCCCCTTTCAAACTCTAATGGCTTTATACTTACGCCCAAAACCAGTACGATATTTGCATTAGGTCTGCAAGGGCAGTGTCATATGGTTAGTTGAGGCATGCACCAGAGTGACCAGACCGGATCTGTACAGTCACATATAGGCATAATGACCAGCTAAATTTGGGAGGCCCCTTTCAAACTCTAATGGTTATATACTTAGGCCCAAAACCAGTATGATATTTGCATTAGGTCTGCTATGGCAGTGCCATATGGTTAGCTGAGGCATGCACCCGACCGGATCTGTACAGTCACAAATAGGCATAATGACCAGCTAAATTTGGGGCCCCTTTCAAACTCGGGCCCCCCCAATTGGGGGGTACGGGGGGTGCTAGCGCCGGCACTGCTTCTATGCAGCCATTGATTAGGTTCAGGTTTCCCTTCTTGAACCCTTCGACGAGTCAGCAGCCTTCGACATTGGTCGTCTTTCGTTCCATCGCCTTGAATCCTGTTATGGTATTAGAGGTGACCTCTCCTTTGGCTTCAATCTTATTTTGTCTGGTCGCACCCAAATGGTTATAGACTTTTTACCTGTTCTCTTGTCGATTCTTATAATCGAACCTTTGACAGACAGATACATCTGATATATATATTATTATATATATTTTTTATTTTTTATATTTTATATTTTTACGGTTTTTCTGCTATAGGCTATTATGCATTATCCTACTTGTATAGCGTGCATTTGTGCTATTAATTAATGAACCGTTCAATAATAACAATAGCCTATAAAGAGGTAAACAAAATTGGCCCTGTCTCTGACATTGCCTCCCGTCAAGCTTTACGCTCTTTGGCCAATAGGGAGCTGCTGGTCCCTCGAGTCCGCTCTGCTACCAGACAGCGTCGAGCCTTCTCGGTTGTTGGCCCCTCCACATGGCTCCCGCTTGCACTATACGCTAACTACATGTACCTAGGAATAATTTGCCTGCTTTCTACCAGTTGCTCAAGACCTATCTTTCTAGCTGTGGCTGGACTGGGAGCGCCTCTGAGTCGGCTTCTTGAAGGGGCGCTATATAAATTTTTGGAATGAATGAATGAATGAATTTGTTCTCTACGGTTATCGCATTGGGAGCGGTAGACCCCCCCCACTACTAAATGGCCACGGCTGTGAGCGGCGCTATAGATGTTACTATTATTACATTACATGAAATAATTGAATGTCTTTTTAGACCATTGATCCGACAAACGCGAAAATTTCGCTGGTCATAACCGTTGCATACAACGTTGGAGGCGAACCTAAAGTAAGTAACCAATGGTCATAATATCACGGCGGGTTAAGGCAAGCGTGCAACAGAAATAGGGTGGCGTGATCAGGCCACCCTATTTCGGTTGCACGCTTGCCTTAAACATTGTGTACATGGTCATTTTTATTCCTTCCAGCAATGACCAGCATTTCAAAAGACATTAGCTAAGCTACTTGTGGGCACTATAATATGCGGGTCCCTTTGTCAGAACATCGACCCTAATGGGCTTCATCCCTCCCGGACATAATTTATCCCCCGGACAAAAGCCCCCGGACAAAAGCCCCCGGACAAATCCCCGATTTTGTGTAGGACATTATTCCCCTCACTCCTCCGGACAAAATCTCCCCTCTGGGCAATTAGTCTGTTTCTTCATGTAGTTTATAATTAAAGCTTAATTGCCCTGGTTTTGATAGCTGTGTCAACTTATTAATGCCGTCACCGATAAGACTGAGGTTACTAGACTTAGTACTAGTAGTGTGAAGTTCGCCCCCCCCTCTGGCCGTGGTGCGCCTGGTCTGGCACCACTGGGAGGGATATCCCCATGCGTCCGTTGCCCCGTCTCTCCCCAGTCTGCCGTTCCACCGCCCGACCCAGAAAAGGGGGGTTGGCCCCCAGTTGAACTTCGTTGTAGTTCCAGAGGTGGCCCGCGGGGGTGCTAAGTCCTGCAGTTTGGTGTACCACCCCTGGACCTACGGTCAGGGCCCTACTACTCTCCTCTCCCTACTCATTGACAAGGTGCCACCGAGCTTTGGCGCGGAAGGACATATCGTCCTACGACTGTTTTCTTTCACAGCTTGGGTCCGTTTAACCTCCTCCTCCTTTGTCCTCGTCCTCCTAAATGTCCTCGCCTTCTTCCCCTAACTTCCGCTACAGTCACTCTCATCTCAGCCCGTATATAGTCTATATATATACGTATATAGTCACCTAGTTTAGTACAGTCTCACACTGGTCTCTTCCGTCTCTCCAGTCGTTCTACAGTCATTTCCGTCGTTAACTAACTCAGTCACTAAATACAGAATTATCCAGACACAGTATTTGAATAGCGTTTCCGCTATGTATCTTAAACACAATTTCACAATAATAACACAAATCATAATACGGCGCTAGAACAATAGCAAAGAATAAAACACACACTCACTCATTCATTCATACAGCTCAACTAAGGCAACCGCTTATAAAGGGGAGAATTTCATGTACGGGTTTTTCCCCAATATATAAACATTGACTTGCTATAGCCCACGTAGCATACCCTCGCATCGTTCGGTTTCAGTTCCTTCGCAATCCAGTTCCTTTCGTCCTCTTTGTCGAGTCCAGCCATTCGTCCTATCCTCCGAATAGACGCGTGCTTACTCGATCCTCCAACAGTTCCAGTTAGGCCTGAGCAATCCTCATCCTCGCAGCTCGTCCGATGCCTTCGTCGTAAAGAAGAGCACAGTCTTACGTAACTCGCTCCATCACCATCACAGACGATTCCGATCCGTTTGATCCCAAAATAATCTGCTTCACTTCACTCGTGGAACGTCGCCTCACGGAAATCCTCTAATCTCTAAATACACAAATCACAATCCTCGTGGAATGTCGCCTCACGGAAATCCTCTAAATTCTCGTCCTCACTGGACCTCTAAATCCTCTGTTTCCAGTAACGCTTCCGATCCTGATCCGTTTTGATCCAAGGTCGACGTCGTCACTGCTTCTTTAACTTCGCGGCAACTTCCTCTCACGAAATCCGCGAAATCCTCATCGTCGTGGAACGCTCATCCACGAAATCCTCTGCTCCTCCGGAACGTCTCTACGCATCTCGAAAACATCGTCCTCACTCTGCGGAATTACTCGTCGCATAATCTTCACGTAACTTCACTTCTTCTTGAACGCCTCCGTAATCTTTAACGCCTCCACGAAACTCCAGTTCCAATAATCTTTAACGCCGTCCTGGTCCATCGATCGCCAGGGCGCGGCGGGCCGCAATTCACATCCTCTCTGCCACCGAGTTCAACGTAAAAGGCCTCGATTGTTCGTCTTCACTCCCTTTTATACACTTCCAGATTCGCATCAGCAGAAACGGCTATTTCTGCCTGTTCGCTCTCTTTGTCCGTCTGCCTCCTTCCAAAATGAGTGCCGCGGTCCCTGTCTGTATGCCACGCCATCCACTGGCAAAGACACGGAAAGAAGTAGGACAAAGTTTTCCCTCCGTCAGCGTGGGCTAGATTATCAGGCCTGAATTCTGCAACTGTCAGCGTGGTCTAGATAATCAGTCTACGTTCTCCCACCTATTACCCCACACACATACATCCTTCATACATTCATACCTACACATAGTTAACTACAATTACTATTAAAAAGGCGCTATATCAAGTGCAATCTTATAGAGCCGCACAGTAGCCTACTTCAGTTTTCATCTGAATGGCTTCAGATGAAAACTAAAGGCTTGTTAGCGTCCTTTAGTTATTCATTTCTAACACAAGGATTTGTTAGTGTCAGTTAGGTACACAATTACGACGTTTTAAATTTTTAATGCCTCTTGCGACTTGGGTTAGAGACTTGCAAATGCTCTTATCATGCAATGAACATTCCCAAGAACTACATCTGTCAGGAACATTTGACGACTTGCGTAATAAATTAATAATATATTCTTAAGAGTATATTTCGACCTATTGTCTTAATGCCTATATGCTAATATATAGGCTTACCCTAACATATTTTTTAGATTTTTTATGCAGAATTTTCATGTATAATATACAAATACAAGCCTTAACTATATTCTAACAATTCTCAACTGTAATGTCTAAATGTGGGCTATGGATGTTCACCTCAACACAGGGATATTATATTTGTTGCATCATTTTTAGGTGATAGCATCATAGACCGGGGGATAATGTCTTATACCGGGGGGGGGGATAATGTCCGAGGTCTTTTGTCAGGGGAATAATATCCTATACCGGGGGGGGGGAATAATGTCCGAGGTCTTTTGTCAGAAGGATAATGTCCTATATACCGGCCGGGGTGAATAATGTACGAGGTCTTTTGTCAAGGGCATAATGTCAGGGAGGGATAATGTCCAGGGGATAATGTCCGTTTCACTTTTTTGAGTGGGCGGATGCATCGGTTTGCTTGATGGAGCTGACTGCGACAGTAATTAGAGTGAGGCTCTAAAAAAACTATCATAGAATAGGCAAGGGCCAAACCAAGGAGTCGATCATTGTTATTATCAACAATTCGTTGGGGGAGAGGTATTGCCGACCGTCGCGGTGACCAGTCAAAATGGCCCCGTCAAAACAGCCCCGTCATTAAAGTTCCGTCATAATCGCCCATCGACAAAACAGCTCTGTAAAAATCGGTCCCCGACAAAATGGCCCCGTCAAAACAGCCCCGTCATTACAGTATTACAGTTCCGTCATAATCGCCCAAAGACAAATTAGCCCCGTCATAATCACCCACCGACAAAACAGCTCCGTAAAAATCGGTCCCCGACAAAATGGTCCCGTCGAAATAACCCCCTCAAAGCAACCCGTGAAAACAGTTCCGACGCCACCGACAACTCGGTTCCAGAATGGCTCAAATGTTTAGTGTTAGTAGCAACGCAGTGAACAGCGGGTTTGGAAAACAAATTGGCCTAGTATGAAAAGTTTAAAATGTTTTCATCGCAAAAATGTGAACAAGACTATAGGCTACTACGGAATTTCTACGTTAAAGCGTTCTTGTACGACAACTGAAGGACTCTATTCCTTCAGATAATCATTTGATCTTCGCTATCGATGTTGCCATTTGAACCTCTGAATCGATTTCCAATTAGGCCTAACCACTTTGAAGGATAGGTTAGATCAATTTTATTCTGTACCAATTTGTTTGACATCACATCTTTAAGAAAATCGTGTTCTGGCGCGACGTTGTCGGTAGGCCTACTATTCTCATGGTCTGCTTTGACGGGGCTATTTCAACGGGGCTATTTTGTCGCTGAGCGATTTTGACGGGACTGTTTTGTCGGTGGACGATTATGACGGGGCTGTTTTTTCAGGGCAAAACAAATTGTCTAGTAGAAATAAACACCTGTTAGTGTCATTGTTCAAAATAAAGCAGATGAAAATTAATTTGCCCAAAAATATACACGCGGAAGCGGGTTTTTCGACTTTTTCTAATTTGGGGGGATACAATTAATACGAGGGATACTCTATATCGTGACAACGGCATGCAAAACCCGTTCGAGGCATTCCATCCACTACTGGTTCAGTACCTTGCTCTTAAGTGCTGTAATACGCCGGGTAAATTTCTGTCCAGGGTAACGGCCTCTGTTGTCATAGACCCTGGTCAAATCGGTTAATGCGAGCTGCGGTAATCAATATTTAATCGGGTGGTAATCCTCGGGCTACGAAGGGCCCACGGGGTGGTTGCCATCCCCCTAGGTTTTCCTAAATAATAATTGTTTCGTTTGGAATAAATTTTTGACATTTTAGGTAGCTGTAGAGGGTTCATTTGCACACATTTTGAGGTAAAATTTGTGATGATAGCCGGAGGGTTAGCAAAGAATTGGATAAGAGTGACGCCAACTATAGTGGTGAGATCCGACTAGTGAAGATATCGTGATCGACGGTATATCAGATGCCACTATGAAATCAAATTAGGCCAGAAGATTGACCTGAGGATATCAGAAAGCTGTTTTCCGAATAATGAATGAGCAAACCAAACTAACCCTAACTCCAACCCTAACCTTGAGCAGGGTGTGCCAGTGCATTTATATTTTGAGCTACATAGCCCCATGATATCAGAAAGCTGTGTAATGTAGACAAGGAGTGGCAAGGAAAAGAAAAATATAATAAAGTAAGGTAAACCTAAAGCCAGCGAGCTCGACCGTTGTCGTTCCATAACCTTCTGAGCCCCAGTGTCTGAAAAATATGGACATGTTTCAATCTGTCCAATTATTGCAAAAAGTTGTGATTCAGCTTAAGTCCCAATGTCTATGTGGTTTGACAAAGATTGGCATATATAAAATTATAATAGTATATCACGATCGAAATCCTTTAATTTATTTATTTTCATGGTGCAAGATTGCATCTTTGAATACAAGGTTTTGCTAGAGAAAACGGACAGGTAATAAATAATGACCTAATGCCACTCCTTGTCTACAAGCTTGCTTCTGCGTATTGTAGGTAGTGAGCTGGGAGACAATGATTATTTAATACTTTTTGTCATTATTTTTAAGAATGAAACCAGTGGCGGCGCCAGGATTTCAGTTTTGGGGGGCTGAAGCCTCGCGGCGAAAATTCACATTACCATCCGTCAAAATTTCTGACGACTTTTTTCTATAGCCATCGGCAGAAATCGCATAGAAATGTTTCATTTTCGCCGCCAAAGTTTCTGACGACCTTCTTTTTTTAGTCATCGACCGAAAATCGTGGAAATTTCAATGTAAAAAATTCGGATGGCTTTTTTAGGGGGGGGCTGAGCCTCTTGCAGGGGGCTTAGCCCCCAGCCCCCTAGCGCCGCCACTGAATGAAACGTTTCCGTTGGCCTAAAGTTCATACTTACATACATGCTAGGTTGCATGCACACATGTATGCATACATCGGGTTACATATACATGCATACAGCATACCTACTCACAATCTCATGCATATATAATTTATGCATAGATCTACATACATCTTCTTTCGATTCAGGAGAGAATTATTCCCTCTGGCGAGGGGTCAGCCACTCGGATCCTTCTCCTCAACTCGCCTCTGTTTTCAGTGTGACGATGACATGACATGCATGCATGCACGCATACACAAACAAATACGCAAATGCATGCTTACATCAATGCATACAAACACACATGTACGCGTGTATAGGCAGAGCACGCGTCATTCTGTGCTATATTTGTGTTTTTCAGGAGTCGAAGTGCTCTCCAGAGCTCGATTTCTTACCAGAGAAACTTGACTACAAAGTTAAGAAGACCAAATGTGATGATCCGAAGTTGAATAAAGAAGACGAGAGTTAGATCTACATTTCAGTCGTATACAATGGACTTGCAAAAGCGTCAGCGCATGCAGTCGATATAATTGTATATGCCAGATGTACGGATTGCTATACATTTCATTTCCAAGAAGTGCTATATAAATAAAAATATATATACCTAAAGTTACACTTTAAAGCTAAAACTGTACTTGCCATCGTCATACATTCTAACCGCTTCACATATTTATCCGCTAGAAACGACTATATTTTTCAATTATTGCCTATATTTATTATCTGCATAGATTTTGCATATTTAGTAGTCGCTAAACAGGTGTCGGTAGGGAAAACATCAGAATTCTATGACAATGTTGGATTATGCTGCTTACAGGACACAACATATTTGAGTTGGTGCTTAACTGCTTATAATTATGTGCTTATCAAGTGTTATAGAACTTATAGAAGTGTCCAGTATTTCAAAAGTTGCTGTTCTAAACGTTTGTCAAAACTATAGCGATTTTTCTAGGTGCTAATATTGTGAATCTTAAAATTGGGCAAATTTTTATAAATCGAACCAATTCAAATCAGGGTTCTCTATCGGCCTTTTCCACACGGTGTCATTTATTTAGGTTCAATTTATTGGGGGGGGGGCGGGGACTTGACAGAGTTGGGGTTAGCCTTCTGGACTGTCAATCGAGGGGCTGCAGGGCTCAATCCCCGCCAGGGTATAAATTTCGTCGAGATTTCTGTTCCACTTTCTCCCCATAGTCACCCGGGCTGTAATGAATACACTGACTGTACAGTGTACAGTGCACAGTGCACAGTGTAAGTGCACACTGCCCGTGTTAGGAAGAGACGAAATGAAGAATTGAAGTCGCAAACTCTTGAAACTTATTTTTGCCTTGATGTTATATAGCTGTTATATATATATATTATATATACAGTATATGTTAGGACTGATGTATACCCCGCTTCTTCAGCAGAGACAGACAGAGACAGACAGACAGACAGGCAGACAGACAGGCAGACAGAGACACGACAGAGAAAGCCAGCAGAGTCAGATTTGTATATTTATATAGTCTATAACTCTATATATATTCAATATATATTTCAATATTTTGTATCGATGCATTGATGTCGTTTTGATTATTTCTTTGCATTCTCGAGTTGATCTCTATGAATAAACAACCTTTAATTGAATAATTGAATTGAATATTTCAAGTAAACAGGCCACATAAAGTAGCCTAACCTTCACCTGTTCCAAGACCTCTTGCGAACCGATTTAGAAGCGTGGTTTTTAGGTCGAAGAAAATTTTGTGTTCTATTCATTATTTATAATTTCCATAGCGCGAAAATTTATTGAAAGAGGCAGCAAGTGGTGATGGTGCGTCAACAACAAGCCCACTTTATGGGGGCATGTGTTAGAAATCCCCAGAAATGACATCCCCACCCATAAAAATTTGACAAAACGATGGTACGCTTTAGTTGAAAAGTACAGTAATTTGCTAAGATAGCAGCCTGATATGCTACCATGCAATGTGGAAATAAAATATTTCAGGGGAGGGGCGTCCCTTTCCCAAACCCATCCTATCTCGATGCTATACGCGCCTCGACGATCGTCCGCCGGACGCTCAGGACTTTTTTTAACGTGCAGTTGTACACAAAATGTGCAGTTCTAAATGGATTTGTGCAGTTGTAGTATATGTAGAAGCACTTCGGTGCAGTTAAAACTAGTTGGAAAAGGCCATTTTCCTCCGATTGAGAGTAATTTAACATGGAGGATGGGAAAGAAAAGAAGGGTTTGTGCAGTTTTAAAAATTTCTTAAAAACAGCCCTGCATGCATTTGACTCCCCCCTCAGAATCCTGGATTCACACCAACCCCAGAGGAGGGGCATGGATTATACACTGGCCTAGACAACTGGAATTCATAAAATTAAATTCTTTCATTTTGACAATTCTGCGCTGGTGCACGTGAATGAATATTGAATAATTGGGTTCTTTATTTCATATGACGTTATGGTCATTAAATTGACCAGCAGCAGCAGCAGCAGCAGCGGAGGAAAGCAGGGTTGTATATTTAAAGGACTCGACGAGTTTTAATGGAAATTAAATTGGCGTATTTCTGATTGATTGTGTTTGCCAAATGAGCATTAAGTTAGATGGTGGACGCCTTGCAGGTGGCCATTATTGTTAAATTTGGACTCTTTTGTCACTACTAACCTATATCGTGCAATCCTACTGCGAACATGTCAGTTTGAATTGATAAATACACATTACAATTAATATCATTATTGCGTCATCAACGTCGTCGTCGTCATCATCATCATCATCATCATCACCGCCATCATTATCATCATTGTCATTGCAAGCGCTGGATAAAGCTTTGCATGTTGAAGTTGACGCTATAATGGACTATCAACTGGTGCCATAGCTTGAAGTAAAGAAATTCAAAGTAGAGTGAATACTGAAAGTATACACGAATTTTTACACATTAAAGTTTTAATAATAAGTTGAAAACAACATAGTGACATTTGGCATATAAAAACAAGATTTACAAGAAACAATTATTTACATTTTAATTTTTTCATATAATTATCTACAAGTTTTATCATAACAATGACAGCGATGTGTACAAACCTAGATATTACCATAATCTATTTCATTACAAACCTAGATATTACCATAACCTATTCATTGCAAACCTAGATATTACCCATAACCTATTTAACCGCAAACCTAGATATTATCTAACCTATTTCATCCATCGATATTAAATATAGATATCGATGATTTCATCACAAACCTAGATATTGCCATAACCTATTTAATTGCAAACCTAGATATTATCTAACCTATTTCATTGCAAGCCTAGATATATAACCAGAAACTATTCCATTGCATACCTGGATATTACCATAACATATTTAATGGCAAACCTAGATATTACGATAACCTATTTCATTGAAAACATGTATATTCCCATAACCTATTTCATTGCAAACCTAGATATTACCTAACGTATTTCATTGCAAACATATATATTCCCAAAAACTATTTCATTGCAAACATATATATTACCGGTACCATAACCTATTTCAATGCAAACATATATATGTATATATATATTACCAAAACCTATTTCATTGCATACACCGTTGAAAGAAGCAATCATCTCTTGGGCAATAATATAATAACGAAGAACATAACAGCACTTGGACTAACACTAACTAAGGGAAACAATGGACTTGACAATTGACCGAGGACAATGGAGTTCATTTATTCGTACCCAACGCCACCAAATTACTTGGGTCGGGAACACTGATGACGTCTGATCAATATTATCCTTCAGCGACAAAATAATTTCTCAATATCTTGGTTTCAACATTAAATTTTTCAAATCAGCGGAGCAAAATTATTAACTTCAAGTTTAAGCAGTAGGCCTATATATACAGCTGCATTTAGAGTTTAGACACCGATGCAACAACTCCGCCACTGGTTGCACTCTGCTAGTGCCAGTCCCAAGCCTGGATAAAGGAGGAGGTCGTCGCTAATGGTCTTTGTTACCACACAGTGACGTTAAACTGCAAATACCACCATCACTCTGACGCAACCGTCTCATTCAAAGCGAGCAGAGGCACGGAACACTGCGTACACACATATTCCAGAATCTAGATGCACGCGTGTTTATAAATCAATGAAATCTGAATCATCGATGTCTTCTGCAATGATTCCAGTTTCTTTTCATGGCATCTAATCATGTATTCAACTATTATCTTGATCACATTGCACACCGTGTAATTACTTTGGGAGCAATGAATTTGATATGATTTGATTTCGAATGCCCCTCCTATCCGTCCATGGAAAGTTGCCGTTGATATGTAGCCTAAAGGTCTGCTGATTGCCAACCATCTTCATCTTAGGTTTAATTAAAACAAAAGCGCTACAAAACGACGCTAAATATAAACGTCTGCATAATAATTTGTTGCAAATCCAAGCGACGCATCGGATTCATTATATCCATTGAGCGGCCTCGAGCGGAAATCGAGAATAATTATTATTCAGTTTCAATCAACTGAGTAAAAGCCAGCGCAACTTAACGTAGCAGGGATATACTGCGACCCACAAACATAAATATTACACATTCACCACACTCAAACATTAGTTACATAAAACATTAGGCTAAAGAACATTAGGCCTATAATTTAGGCCTATACATGTCAACTTTTAACAACATCGAAACAATACAGATCTTCAGTTCAGTTGTTTTAAATTTACACTTTAGACTGATATATGCCAATTATATGCATTTGTGTAGTCAATCTGATTTGAGGATGATGAATTTGACAGAGAATATCAGCGCATCATAGTTCTTCGTTACAGTTCTCGAGGCGCAATTATTACGCCGTCATTTTCGGCTGAAGTCTTCTTGAAAGTCTGAAACATTAAATTCAAGTTTCAATTTAATTAATTTTTAAATGTGACTAGCATTTAAAAATTCTCATCTGCTTAATTGACGCCAACTCACTTTCCATGAGCTCCAAACATTATGCAGTCTATGGCATATTGTTTATGGTACTGCCGAAAATTTTAAGAAAGTAGGCCTATTGGCATGCCAGTTTAGCGTATGTAGATAGTGTAGTGTGCCATAGTGTAGTAATACTGTAGTATATTACAATTACAGTTAACGTAGTGCATCATTGGCATAGTCCCAACTACGACACACTGTGGTGTAGAAGGCTGTATTGTATTGCACTGTAACCACACTGCAGATTGTAGGACTACTCTGGTGTAATAGGTCATCCCATTGTATGTATGCATGAGCAACTGTCATAGCGCCCCTTTCAAGATTGCTACTCAGAGGCGCCGCAGACTGCAGGGATGACACTAAGTCGGAATTACACACCGAAGCGCATGAGCAATGGCGAGTGAAGGATTTGTTCAGGGTTCCTATACGCGGTGGTTTAAGATGGATTCGAGTCTGCAACTTTCCTACACTACGGCGGCCCACAAATTGGGTGATTCGCAGAACATGTAGTGTGGTGAAGCCTAGTGCAGTGTAGCATATTGTATAGCTTAGGGGAAGTCGTTGGAAAGCCAGTCCCATGTAATGTAGTGTTCTCAAGAATCGCAATGCAGAAGTAGTGCACTCTAAGCGCGATGCAGCGTGGTGTAGCCTATTCGAAACGAAGCACGGTGTATTGCGGAGCATGTCATGTGTTAGCGCATTGCCGTGCAGCCCTATCCTAACGTATAGTTTAGTGTACAATTAATTAACAATGTGCAGTGCAGTGGACTGTTGTATATGCTAACTCGATTGACATCGTTGATAACTTACTTCACGTGTGGCAATTTGTCTGCTGTGTCTTCGCTTGGCGTAGAATGTCCTCCTACGCGTTCTCGTAGAATCCCTCGTTGTTCGCTCCAAGTTCTTGCTCATACGCATTGCCGTTGTCTGGCTGGAGATTCTGCTGTTCAGGAGGCGCCGCTGGACGTGGCTGGCTCTTTCGCGACTTCTGCATTGGTCCGAGAATCGTGCGTTTTCGATAGCCCCTCTGGATTAAAGGCTGCACAGTTGGAACGGAAACACACGGCCGGTTAAACAATGGTCAATCGAATAGATAACAATATGTTGCTAATACGCTGGTCTCTCACAGAAGAGGGTTTAGGAGGGGAATGGTAAATCTATGGCAAGAGCTTCCCGCTACCATCCCTAAGGTCCACTCAACCTTCCTTTCGGCAGAAGGCGTTGGCAAATTCAGTAGTATGAGAAAGGCGCCTTGCATGGCTACCGACAGTCAAATTCGACTCCTGTAATGTAATAGCTTGTGATCATCTGTACGTACTATGGAATATATCTCACATACTGATTTGTGTTAGTTTTAAATAAAACATCATCAGCTATAGACTTCTTTCAATTTATGACAACTGTTGTATTGAACAATTACGATAACGCAGCTGTCACCAGTCTAATTTTACTAGTTACCAATCTCAAAGCACTTCATCTCTACTGTTGTATTATGGATCGCCAAACTTCTTTGCGAGACATATTGACATATTTGGATATCAGCGTTGCTCTTTCGTAGGCTACTAAACGTGAAAACAAAGTTTCGACTCCAAAACAATTCTTGACATCATAAAACAAATCACCTGCAATTGGGAAACCACAGAATAGCAGATATTGAATAGATTGAATAGATGAACGAGCGAACGAAAGACAGAGAAACAGAGACACTGACCGGCGTAGGTGTGGCGCCATTCGCTTCGCCCATTTCAATGTCTTTTGGATCGATTGCATCTGCTGCTCCATCCTGATGGGCTCTGGCAACGTTGTAACGACTTCTCCTCAGGTTCAGATTGACTTCTCCGGCGTTCGACTTCGTCTCGCCCAGCATCACAGTTCGTCTCCTGAAACTCATTCCCATCCTGCTCTTTCTTCCCCCATTCTCCGTCGGACCTGTCACAAAACCCATTATACATTTGTTGAAGTCTAAGGTCACTCTTATCAGCACTGAAAATGAACAGCTATTTTGTTAAGATGACAGTTTAAAATGCAACGATTGCAAAATGTAGATTCAAAAATTTTCTGATGAGGAGGGGCACATCTCTTCCCCACAATCCTCCCCTCCCCTCTCGGCGTTACGTGTTTTTAAGGTATGGTACATGTAGGCCTATGTGTTTCTAAGGTATGATACATGTATGTGTTTTTAAGGTATGATACATGTATATGTTTTAAGGTTTGATACACGTCTGTGTTTTTAAGGTATGATATAGAGAGGAGTTAAACAATTACAGCGAGAGACACTTAAGTAGGCAGAAAATATTAGAGAGAAATGTAATCGCATATTTATATAGCGGCTGTGTTATGGCTTCGACCCTGAGGGTGAGATCCTTCACCACCGCTACTCCACGTTTATATTGCGACCGAGCCACCCGCAGTAAAGATCCGAGAAATTAATCTCCGACCGACCGGGAATCGAACCCGGGCCGCCGGCGCGGCGAGCGGGCTACCAACCCACTCGACCACCGAGAGAGACAGTAACCGAGAAACAGAGACAGAGAGAGAAAGAGGGACAGAAACAGAGGTGAAGGGAGAGACGGGTTGGTCCGAAAGGGGCATCATTGAAGATGTTCAAAATCATGGGGGAAAAGCAGAGAAACAATCTTCTTACTTATATAGAATTCTTCCAAGTCTTGCATGACGTCGACTGCGAAGAATTCGGACACAAGTTCCGGTTGTAGGACGTCAAGGATGAAGGTGACGATGCCAATGGCACAGCAGATCAAACCTACGAAATTAGAAATTCATTGTAGACGCATGCGCAGTTGTTGATTTACCATTTATATGCAAACACAACTCAACTTAAACAAGCATACACATGTATATACAATTGTACATGCGATAGATGCTCACAAAGTCATACGTATACATGCATAGGCTACGTATAATTTTGAGATGAATCACACGACAGTCATACTGCGCTTGATCTCAATGTTTCGCTAGCAAGGTTAGGCCAGAGTTAGACAATACATGGTGAGTACAGGTGATATAGATCTCACAGGCTATTGTGCGCGTTGAATATTTAGCAACTGTGAGGTACATGAACGCAGTTTCTATGTGTTAATTCCTCTTACCCATCGACATGCACATCCAGAAGCTCCATCCCCAGTGGAAAACGAGATTTTTATCTGGAAATGGAATTTCCAGTTGATTTGAGTTTCGATGAGAGGCGTAGATGATGTTGGCTATCAACAAAGATCCGCCCGTCATCAGCGAACAATAGGCGCCATATCGGATGACCATTTTGAACAGAATCAATGTCAGTATCCACAACGGTAAAGCCGTCCTAAAATTACGCATGAAAACCATTTATAATGTAAACTCAAAACATGTTACCGTTTCGTTTAGTCTACAGTGAAAAACTAGGCTACCGGGTATCTCTTCTCCAAGGCATAACATCTCTGACTGATTGTGCATGCTTATGTTTGTCGAGGCGCTTTTGTAACGACATGTGCTATGTTACGGCGCTATAGAAATTGTCATCATCAATTCTATTATTATTATTAACTTTTTTTAATCGACGTGTCTATTATCCCAAAGGTTTCGGATAGCCTATTAATAGGCAATTTTTACTCTGTAATGACCGTTCTTATCAAGATCATGGAGAGCAAAAGTTCTATGAAATGCAACAGTATTGAAACGCTGAATTATGATTGGCAGGCGCTGAAACAAGAAACTTATTATTATTATTATCATTGTTATTATTATTATCATCATCATCATCATCATCATCATCATCATCATCATCATCATCATCGTCGTCGTCGTTGTCGTTGTCGTCGTCATCATCATCATCATCATCGTCATCGTCATCGTCATCATCATCATCATCATCATCATCATCATCATCATCATCATCATCATCATCATCATCATCATCATCATCATCATCATCATCATCAGGCCTATCATTAATATTTGTGATATATTGCTGCTTCTAAGCTTGCATGTAGAATTTTGCAGCATGTAGCAGTTTGTTTGCCCACATATGTAACATTTCGTTCGCTAAAGTCACCATATAGGTCAGCATTCTGCTTGCCAAGTACCGTAGCATTTTCAATTTGAGCTTACATATTGCATTCGTGCATGTGTCTTCATAATATTATGTTTTGACTGCTAATGGAATAAAATTTATCTTGAGTAAAATTCAATTGCTTTTTAACAAAATATCGAATCCCGATCTTTGCCGCAGTATGCTACATTTAAAGTAATCTATAACTATTAATTAATTTTATTAGAAGACTGTGAGTATGGCAGGTTGCTAGAGTAGGGCAACCAAGAGCAAACGGCCATGAAAAGCGATTGAATACAGTCCAGCTGCGATAATTTGTTTAATGCAAACCTACTTAAAATCTAGCAGCAAGAATAATTAGGCCTATGTTAAGTCTCGACAAGAAACTTATTGACACCGCTGAGCTGCAGAACTTTAGGCCTACATATGAAACGAGTTATAGGCCTAAGCTAAGGCGAGTAAGCCTACCGGAAGTAACATTTATAAAAAATTGAAATTCCAAATCGCTTTTTCTGGATCTGTTTCTTGAACCAAATTATAGGTAAGATCATTATTGTGCACTCAGTGGATGTTTAAAATTATGCTGTCAAGCTCGGCCAAACTGTAAAAGTCATAATTTACACTCAAGCTGCGTAGGCCTATATACGTAGGCTAATTATGTTCTACACTTCAGTAAGACTTTATGTTTAAGAAATTGGAGCTTGTACTGTTCGTTACAGAGCTGAACCTACCAGACCATGATGTGAGTGAAATATCCGGCGTTTCGATAGAACCGACCCCAGCGCAGACCCTCTGAGTCCGGGGTGAAGTACTCGGCTATCCAGAGAATAGGGTAGGGTGATCCTTTGCGTTGGTGGCCCCGAAACTCCTGATTGAATCTCCCAGCTGAAAGGACAAAAGCAAACTGCTCTTAAAAATAGTCTTAATTGATGTGCTGCTAATATTTTTGAGCGGTTAGAAGGCAATATAACTGGTCGTTTTTCCATCGCCGTTTAGATATTTCATAACTTATGCACTTTAAAATCGACATAAATGTTATAGTAGTCCTACTATTACTCCAAAGCAAGATTCAATCTCTAGTGGTAAGCTTTGATTTTGTTGAGATTGTGGTTACAGAAAGTAGTCCATAGCCTATATATATATGTATGTAGGTCAGTTCACATGGATTGACGTCACCAGATGAACTATAGGCTTTTGATGGTCAACGTTGCCACATTTGAAAATCAAAGGAGAAAAAGCCAGCCCAGCCAGCGGAACAAAACGCTGCCCCTTTAGGGCCAACCCGTTGACATCCGTGAACTCTCCAAACACTTTGTACTATGAACTCTTGCTATCGCGATCAGTAAAGCAACTTGATCTGGAAGCGATTCCAGTGTTTCCATACCCGTTGGTCCGAAGCCGGCTCGTCCCTGTACCCATCCGTGATTGTCCCAAGACAATCGTTCGTTGTAGTCGATTGTTTCGTTGACTTTATGCTCACCAAACGTCTGGACCCGAGGAATGCCTAGCAAATCAATCAAACAATCAATCAAACAATCAATCAATTGTTTTGTAAGCAAACATTTTTACAGTTATATAGATTGCAAGTCACATTTTCACAGAGGAATGCCTGGCAAATCATTATTCATCAAGGATATACATGTGAAGCAACAGTAGGCAATACGGTCACTACTGTACAGCCGTCAATTTAATTTATGGCCTCCTTGCAGATAATCGTAATCGTAAAATCGAAATTTCTAAAGCGCCACTCGAAAGCCAAGCGCAGGGCACCAGCTTATTCACGAGCGCTGTCAGGTGGGTCTTTTCCATTTATAGCTTAAGCTTCTGCATGTATGAACGAAACCTCTGTTCAGTGGCGGCATCCGCTAAACAATTTTAGGAGGTCACATCAGGGTCGTGGAAGTCATACAACAGGTTGAAGACATAAAATCTTATAATGATAATTATTAACAATTCCAACGAATTCTGCAGGTCATGATTATTATGGCAGTAGGCAGATCAAATGTCCAGCTGCGAGTCTGCGACCTATATCATGGCGATGTCACTGCACGGCTCTCCTCTTCCGAATCGAGCACACACGGTCATGAGAAAGAGCATCGGTGCACGGAGAGGATCATTCGAACCACTAGCAAGACTTGCCAAGGTTAAAGGTTCTCACACAGTCACATACCAGAGGCTGGATTCCGTACTCTCCACGTTATAGACCTAACTCAGATTTTAGCGTTAAGCCCATAATATCATGTTTCCAACGGATAGCATCCTGGATTTTGGTTTCGTTGACGAAAGCAGATAAAATTCTACCTGACTTCTTCAATAGATGACTATAATCATTTACTTCAGTTTAGACAACATCGATTTCGATGTTTCATGCCTCATGCGCTATGGTGACGACGCCAGTGGCGGATCCAGAACGTTTCGAAGGGGGGCCAAAATTTTCGGTCTTGGGCAAATTTCATCTTTTTTTGTCGTTTGTCCGATTCTCACGGAAAACAGACCATATCATCATCCGCTTAGTTATCATAGACTACTTTTGTAGAGGGTATGCCGAACTGATGGGGAGCCACGTCCACTTTCCACGCCAAAATGGCTGGTGAAAAATAAATAATTTTCTAAATGGGGGCCATGGCCGGATTGGCCTCCCTGGATCCGCCCCTGAACGACGCCATGAGAAATCATCGAAGTGGAGTGAAAAATGGAGGAGCGGCGGAAACGAAAAGGAAGAAGACAGGTGATGCTGGTGGATTGGAAGAACTGGGTCAACAGCAAGAGAAGTGACGGTGAAGGTTGTTTGAACCTGCATGGGAAGCAGGAACCATAGGCAGAAGCGTGAAATGAAATAAACTCTATTGAACAGAACTTAAGTATTTGATCAAATGCCATTGCGAATCAAATAATTTATCAAATCAAATAATTTTATTGGTCCGTATGTAACAACAACAAGCACATCAAGTCAGGTACAAAAGTTACACAAAGCATCTCCAGTATCACCAAGTTGTTAGACACTATTCAATCCAATAACTTAATTAGGTAACATAAATTATTCAAACATATAGCCAAGACTGGGATAATCTCAAAGGAGTAGGCTAGGTAAGGATTGCTTAAACCTAGTGGTTCTAAGGTTAAGTGATACCAGTGTGGACAAATATCCCTAGACCTGGAATGCGAGGTTATAAAAAAGCAGTATGGAGTAATGGAGTATAGGAAGTAAAAAAATTGCACATAGACTTATGTTGATTAAGAAGAACAACCTAAGCAGAAGAAGAAAGCGAAGTCTTACCTTTGAGGGTGATGTTGACGCTCCTTAGACCGATGTGAACTCCGATGCTGGCGTTGATCTCGTACGGGATTCCTGCTCGGTAGGCGGTCGTCGTATGATCGATCGAAGCAGACTCCCAGTCCTGACCGAAGTTGCTGACTACAATCGAATTATAGAAACGTTTCATCACATGGAACAAATCATTTGACACTGTTGACCTATAACACTTAAGCATATATCCTGTACATTTTATGAGGGTATACAGACCTACAGGCCTACACAGAAGGCAGTTTAACTTTGTAGGCATGGATCGACCAATACATTTGACTCTATAATTGACCTCCATAAATTTTCAGCACTTAAGTTCATCCTTTACTTTTATAAGGGTATATAGAAGACAGTTTTATGCATAGAATTAGCCAACACTTTTGATTCTCCTGGCCTACCTGGTATTGCTGCGCTTTAAGTTGCCATTATACACGCCAAGCCCACGTTTTATGAACGTCTGCATAATATGGCACAATTTGGACATAACTATAGGATGGGAGAACACACTTGGATCTTACACAATAAATGCGCTATCTTAACACACAGGTGTACGCATGCGTCAAATATCTTATCAGTATATCTTATTGTGATAAAAATTATCTCAATGGTGCTGTAGACATGACTGCACAAATAATTATCCATGTTTGATGGCTATAATATAGTTATCAAACATGGATAATTATTGGTTAATTATATATATATATACTGTAGGTGCCATGTTATTATTATTGTTATTATTATTTTTTAGACTGCTGCCTAAAGGGAAATCAATCTACACACATAATAATGTGCATTAACAATCATACGTGCATGCTCATTGCTCATAATACTAACATACATAATTATGGACACACACATGATACATTCACAGACAACATTCACAGACATTATATGAACAGGCACAAGGCACATACATCAATAAATACATGTCATAAAACTAACCTATATAGCCTATTGTACAATGTAAACATTATGCATTCAAAGGACCATAGATATGCAGATATACAGGCCTATAAAAATGCACGTCTGCATGCATAGGGCCTACATGAGAAATTACTATTGCAGGTCGTGTCTGCAACTATTATTATGAACATATTCTATACTTACTCATGATCATTCCAAGGATGCCGATGCCAACGATGATGCGAATGAAAGCTGAGACTCCCTGAAAGAAAGAACAATAATTAATTACATATGAAAATAATCAGCTCAGGCATTCAACTGTGATAAGAATAAAGATACTATACCAGAAGACAGACAGACAGACAGACGGGCAGGCAGACAGATGAATAAAGAGTAAACGGAATGGCTGACGTGATCGTGTAGAGGGTCGGATAATGATTATAAAATGACTGTTTTTAACGTCACTGCAGGATTGTCTCTAACTTTTGGGCAAGACGTCGAGAAGTTGCACCATCAATTTCTATGTGGTGAAGGGTGAATGGTGATGCTGGTGAGTTCTCTGACACCGAAGCAGAAGGGTCTTTGGCTTTATTTTCTGTGTAAGCCTTGCAATGTGAATCTCAATGTCTATCAATCGATTGATTGATTGATTGACTAACCGATTGATTAATTTAGCCTATTCATTCGTTCATTTTTTGATTGACTGATTGATTGATTGATTGATTGATTGATTGACTCGTTCATTCATCAATTCATTGATTCATTGATTGCTTCATTGATTCATTGATTCATTGATTGGTAAGGTGGTGATAGAATATGAACTCAAAGGCCAAGACTTAAATCCAAACCGCCATCGCCCAGAATAATGTAAACCCGTTAACTCTTCAAAATGGTCCTTAATTCTCATTTTAAAGTCTTCGTGTTCGCAACTGTACTATCGACAATCTGGAGATGAAGCACCGACACGAAACTATGGTGTTGATCGAACCATGACTTGCAAGTGCGTGCGTCTGACTCGACAAGACAATGTATGTAGGTCTTGGCGTGACCCTCTTACAATGTAGATGACGCAAACCTGCCAACTCACTGCTTCGTGCCCTGTTGGCATTTGGAATAATTTATGCTCACCTACCATTTTCGTGAGCTCTGTCTCATACTTGATTTCTTAGCTGCTAAAGTCTGCCATACAGTTCACTATTTGAATCTAACCTTATAACTAAATAAATTATGATTCGTTTATTATTGTTGTTGTTGTTGTTATTATTATTATTATTATTATTATTATTATTATTATTATTATTATTATTACGCCTATTAGTATTTCTACTTTTCCCATTATGTAGGATCTCTCAGAAACTTCAATATTAACTACTGCTATAAAAACAGTACGGAATGGTCCTATTCGCCTATTTCGTGGCAGGCGAAGTTCCCCTGAACGTCACTGCCTTAAACCTTTGTTTTGTTATCTCTATTGCTAATATTAGGCCTACCGTACTACTATTATTATATCAGTAGGCTACCGTAGATATTGCACTCGATCAATGGTGATCCGACAAGTTTCCGGTCGCTTGTCCGAATCTTTAGAATTCGTTGCCCACGACAGTTCGCATTCTTAATTCGTTGACGTCATTCAGTTCCAAGTTTATTAATTACTCATTTCTTTCCACTTAGATCTACAAGTTGTGTATAACCCACCTTAACTGCCTATTTACCGGATTTCAACCCGGCTTCTCTAATGGACTGTAACTTTTATTGCGATTTTTAGTCGAGAAGACCGTCTATATATAGGGTCTACTTGTCCGCATAATATTATGGTAGGCCTAACCTGCAGATCTATTGAAGTATTTAGTTTCAATTTTTAGATTAGATGCATTCTTCAGGTGCTAAAGTACCGGTACATGCATAGTCTCATACATGTACATACATTCATGCTTGCATAATATTGCAATGTATGCGTACATTTGCATATAAAATTATGTATATATGTCATACATACATATATTCATGTACAATTTACATGAATGTATTGCATACATGCATGCGCACAGAAAAAGTGTCACCACGGTAGCTCTAGCCAAACTGGTGTCACGCTTAGCAAGACATTAGGACCTAGCCTACTTGAAGGAAGTAGATACAGACCTAAACTTATACAAGGCATTCTTTTATTATGTCAAAATGCGCAGCAGTTAGGCCCTATAATGTGCTTCGGAAATGAGAAGCAATAAAACCAGTCTAAATATAAATATAGGCCTAGATCAAGGACTTGTCGTAGATCATGCTGTTGTGAACAAGTCTCGGCACAGCGGGTTATGCAGGCGTATCATATATGCATATTTATAATGATTATAATTATGAGAAGCTATATAATGCATTTAAAGAGTCAGCCAGGCATAGGTGACGGTAAATAAGTCTCTTATATTAAGATCAGGAAGACCGAAGGCCCGTTTATATAATTAATAGGCCGTTCCTAGACTCTGATACATGAGTGGGCTTGCATATTTTATTATATCGACCATAAATAAATAACCTCCTCCTCGTTGAATCTTTGCATTAGGCTAAAAATTTATTAAGAGGTCGTTAATTAAAATGCACCGCATTCCAACATTTTCACTGACATGCATATTTGCTATTAGCTTTTATAGTAGGCTACATAATTTATAGTGGCCATATATATATATATAATATATATATATATATCAAGATTTTAAGAAGCATTGTTTTTCTATCGAAGTGGTTCTTCCGTTCATCAACTGATCTTTAAGGGCGTTATAAAAGTTTCAACTCTGACTCCCATTAGTGTTTGATGAAGTTTTTGCCCCGTACAAAAATATCATTAATTTATTTGCAACCCAGAAACCGAAACAGGCGATTTGACCAGAGTACTCTCCAACAAAATTTCGCTCAACCACCATTAGCATAGTCATATTAACATCTGGTTAAATTATAATATTATCATCATTGTCGCCATGTTCATCATTGTGATTGTAGTAATGTAGTCCAAACAATCAGGCACCAGTCATCAACCTAATGTCCTAATCATTGGCTCTATGCATTGTACATGCGAGAGTAACATTGGGTACCGTATTCAGCATAATTGTCGGTAACATCTTAATCATCATCATAGTAATAACGTCGTCGTCGTCCGCATCATCATCATCGTCATCATTATCATTCAGCATCAATATCGACGTCACTATATCTTCATCATAACCATAGGCTACATGTCGTTATTATCGTCATAATATTATTATCATCATTATTATTTTTATGCCCCGGGGTATATAGGATCCCGCAGGGACTTCACTGTTAACTACTGCTATAAAAACATTCCGGAATGGCCCTATTAGCCTATTATTACTTTTATTATCATCACTATCATTATTATTGTTTTTATTATCATCATCATCATCATCATCATCATCATCATCATCATCATCATCATCATCATCATCATCATCATCAGTGCTGTAATTATTAGGCCTATTATTGTTATTATTATCATCATCATCATCGTCGTCGTCATTATCATTAACATTATTATTAATATTACATTGCATTACATTACATTATTATTGTTATGCATCATCATTATTACCGTGACGATTCTCAATCCCGGCAGAAGAATGAGAAGTGAGAAAGCCAGGATGACGGTTGCGTAGATCCATCCACCCTCCAAGATGTCGGCTGTAACGGGTCGTTTATCGGAAGGGTAGAGGGTAGGACCCCCTCCGACCCTGAACAGATCATAGAGACCCTTCTGCACTCGGATGGGGTAGTCGCTCGGATCACCCTCTCCGTTTGTGCTCACCATCGTCGCTGATAAAAGAAAGAACAAATTTAATAGTCTCGTATATCTATTGGCGTGTGAGATCTAGCCATTTCTAGATAAGTCGGAGACTGTAGCAAAGTCAGCGATACAGAGCCAGACAATTGTAGCCACTTAATATTATAATCATGCGTATGTAATTCGCTTCGCCCCACTTTTACCCTATATATAGAGGTAACATTTTTGTGCCAGAACTTTACACGAGTCGCGCTAAACTTCTGGGGGGTGTAACGAATAAAAAGACAGAAAGGTGGAATATCCCTCCGAGTATACGAAATGTATTACTGGAAAGTGTTGTAGGGATTAATCAATAATGAATCAATAGGCAGATCAATAGGAAATCAATATATAGGACCAATCGATAATAAATCAATATGTCTTGTCTTGTCTTTAACCTTCCTCGATTCGAGGGTTGGTCGCTTCATGGACACGCCTTCGCCACTTTTTCCTGTCCTCCGTCTCCTTCAGTATCCTCTCGAATGGTAGTTCCATCCACGCGATGATATTAGCGATCCATCCCATCCTCGGTCTTCCCCTTGCCCTTACTCCCGATATCGCACCCTGTATTATTTCCTTTTCCATACAGCCCCCCTGTTTTCTCATCAAATGACCGAAGTAAATGAGTTTCCTTCTTTTTATCGTGTTCAATAAGGTTCTTTCTGTTCCCGTTTTCTCCAATACACATTCGTTTGTTCTTTTTACTTTCCATTGTAGGCCTACTCTCAAGATCGTCCTTGGGCATTTCATTTCAAAAGCATTATTCTGTCTTCTTCTCTATTTCTGATCGTCAATATATAAATCAATAATTAATCAAAATAGAATTCAGTAATGAATCGATACGTAAATCAACAATAAATTAAATAAATGAATATAATATAACTCAATAATATATGAATAAGTGGTGCGTGATATCCTTAAAGAGCAAAAAGGCCATACAATTGTTTGTCCAAAATGAGATTCGCCGAGAGTTTCCTTGTCAGAAAAGCCAGTATTCCCTACTTTTCTCGTAAAAAGCTTTCTGAATGAGCCACCTTCAAATCCGTATACCGACACTCTTGTATGTACTATGACATTAATTTTAGCAAATACAGCAGCGGACTAATACATTAGAAAAAATAGAAAAGAGAAACTCAGTTACCTGTTTTTTTTTATCTTGTTAAACGAAAGACCAAAGCGACGTTAAACTCCTCGTTCAAATCTTTTCTCTTGTTTTGCCGTTTTCACCGTCTAATAATATCTTTTTATGATGCGACGACACCTTTTCTTCAGTTACTAAAACTTCCGCTTCGGTTCACGACACTCAATTCAGCGATAACTCTGTGAAAACGGTTAACTCCCGAAAGGTATAGGCTACGCATAGGCTCTATGCAGTATTAGTATTGCTGCAGCGCGTCTTGATCGCTTCGAGTGTCTATGAAGTATGACGGCTGAGCAGCTCTTGAAATAGTCTGCCACTCTCGTTGGACGTGAGCCGTTGGGAAATCCCGTGTGGCGGAAGTAGAGCGTGAGTAAAGAGTGAAACGGAAGGCAGGCCTAAATTGGCTTAGGCGAGGCCTACGCCAAGACTAACAAACTGCACGAGCACGTCTACTATCATGACAATAATAGCCTATACCTGCACACTGACACCATTGTACCAGTTATAATTATTGTAGTGCATAGTACCACCATCCCATTACTATACTGCTACTGCTACTGCTATTACTACTACTACTATTGTTACTACTACCACTACTACTGCTGCTGCTGCTGCTGCTGCTGCTGCTGCTGCTGCTGCTGCTACTACTACTACTACTACTACTACTACTACTACTACTACTACTACTACTACTACTACTACTATTACTACTACTACTACTACTACTACTACTACTACTACTACTACTACTACTACTACTACTACTACTACTACTACTACTACTACTACTACTACTACTACTACTACTACTACTACTACTACTACTACTACTACTACTACTACTACTACTACTACTACTACTACTACTACTACTAGCCTACTGCAGCTGTTTCTGCGGCTGCTACTGCTGCTACTACATCAATATTAATAAATATTTGATTTAAACTCACTCAATATTATGAGTGTCATTATATTATATTTATTTGTTTCAGATGACACGACGAACATAACTGTATTTTTATACTATGCAATGCTATAATTATGATGTCATGAAATGTGTTTTTATACTATGCAATGCTATAATTATGATGTCATGAAATGTGTTTTTATACTATGCAATGCTATAATTATGATGTCATTAAATGTGTTTTTATTCTATGCAATGCTATAATTATGATGTCATGAAATGTGTTTTTAATACTATATGCAATGCTATAATTATGATGTCATGAAATGTATTTTTATACTATGCAATGCTATAATTATGATGTCATGAAATGTGTTTTTAATACTATATGCAATGCTATAATTATGATGTCATGAAATGTGTTTTTATACTATGCAATGCTATAATTATGATGTCATTAAATGTGTTTTTATTCTATGCAATGCTATAATTATGATGTCATTAAATGTGTTTTTATTCTATGCAATGCTATAATTATGATGTCATGAAATGTGTTTTTATACTATGCAATGCTATAATTATGATGTCATGAAATGTGTTTTTATTCTATGCAATGCTATAATTATGATGTCATGAAATGTGTTTTTAATACTATATGCAATGCTATAATTATGATGTCATGAAATGTATTTTTATACTATGCAATGCTATAATTATGATGTCATGAAATGTGTTTTTAATACTATATGCAATGCTATAATTATGATGTCATGAAATGTGTTTTTATTCTATGCAATGCTATAATTATGATGTCATGAAATGTGTTTTTAATACTATATGCAATGCTATAATTATGATGTCATGAAATGTGTTTTTAATACTATATGCAATGCTATAATTATGATGTCATGAAATGTGTTTTTAATACTATATGCAATGCTATAATTATGATGTCATGAAATGTGTTTTTATTCTATGCAATGCTATAATTATGATGTCATGAAATGTGTTTTTAATACTATATGCAATGCTATAATTATGATGTCATGAAATGTGTTTTTAATACTATATGCAATGCTATAATTATGATGTCATGAAATGTATTTTTATACTATGCAATGCTATAATTATGATGTCATGAAATGTGTTTTTAATACTATATGCAATGCTATAATTATGATGTCATGAAATGTGTTTTTATTCTATGCAATGCTATAATTATGATGTCATGAAATGTGTTTTTATTCTATGCAATGCTATAATTATGATGTCATGAAATGTGTTTTTAATACTATATGCAATGCTATAATTATGATGTCATGAAATGTATTTTTATACTATGCAATGCTATAATTATGATGTCATGAAATGTGTTTTTAATACTATATGCAATGCTATAATTATGATGTCATGAAATGTGTTTTTATACTATGCAATGCTATAATTATGATGTCATGAAATGTGTTTTTATACTATATATGCAATGCTATAATTGTAATGTCATGAAATGTGTTTTTAATACTATATGCAATGCTATAATTGTAATGTCATGAAATGTGTTTTTATTCTATGCAATGCTATAATTATGATGTCATGAAATGTGTTTTTAATACTATATGCAATGCTATAATTATGATGTCATGAAATGTGTTTTTATTCTATGCAATGCTATAATTGTAATGTCATGAAATGTGTTTTTAATACTATATGCAATGCTATAATTATGATGTCATGAAATGTGTTTTTATTCTATGCAATGCTATAATTGTAATGTCATGAAATGTGTTTTTATTCTATGCAATGCTATAATTATGATGTCATGAAATGTGTTTTTATACTATAGCAATGCTATAATTATTATGTCATGAAATGTATTTTTATACTATAGCAATGCTATAATTATGATGTCATGAAATGTGAAGCCACTTGACTCTGTGCCGTGAGATTCTTGAATTCATGGACTTGAATTCCTCGTCTAGTCTTATGTCATGACTCATGTAATGTCATGTTATCGAGCATGGGTTTACAGAGCCACCGTGACGGCAATTCTTGCGTCTATTGAAACAATTTCTGATTCTAAGATCATTCAGGAGGACCAGACAAACTTTTTCATTATTTTAAATGCTGATTTTGCTTGTACCATGCATGCATCAACAGTTCCTCCCTACGATACAGTAATTCGCTTCAAAAGCTCAAGATACACGTAGCTTGTTAAACGCTATCTCTAATAGCCTTGAGACATTAGTTCATAGGATTTTAAACGCATTGGAGATTTCCTGCAATAATCAAATTACTGTGTAAGTATAGTTTTAATTAAGTTGAAATAATTATGTGATGTTGACTCCACTTTTAAAAACAATGATTTCTACTCGGGCAAAACCTCCCATTAATCAGCAACATCCTGGTTTCTGCTAACAGGTGCATAATTTTGACCATAATTATATGACACATAGGCCTACATCTAGCCTACAGCCTTCAGGTGCATATATACACGCATAAATTCTCTATGTACATGCACGCTTTCGTTGCATTGTACAATGCCATGGCACCTTTAGCATGCTTGGGTGATTCATACGGGAAAGCGGAGGGATATTCACTGTGTGCATTCAACTGCACACGAACAAGGAAGTAAGAGAGAGAGAGAGAGAGAGAGAGAGAGAGAGAGAGAGAGAGAGAGAGAGAGAGACAGACAGACAGACAGACAGACAGACAGACAGACAGACAGACAGACAGACAGACAGAGACGACAGAGACATATAGGAGGGCAGATGCGAAGAGAGACAGAGACAGAACTGACACATTCCAATGCACAATGTTGCATAGATTGGGCTTTCACAAAGCGAACGATAAAATATTACGTGGCTATGCAATGTTCCAAATAAAGTAGGCTACGTAGCTTACTCATGAAGGTGGGCAAACCAGTCACGCCTGGGTGTTAGCTGTGTGTATAGCAACAGAACAATGACAAACGTGTGAGCGAACTATATCTAAGTCTATAGAATTTCCTATGCCTTTCTCTAGCATTAGTCTTTTAGTACTCCTTAGCGTCAATATTGGTGTTAGTGCTAGTATTAGTATTAGTATTATTATTAGTAATTGTAATTGTTATTGTAATCGTACATTTATTTAGCGCCCTTCAAGAGAACTCCTCAGAGGCGCTCAAATAGTAATAGTATTAATATTAGTATCAGTATTAGTATCAGTATTAGTATTAGTATTAATATTGGTATTAGTATTGGTATTAGTATTGGTATTAGTATTGGTATTAGTGTCAGTGTTAGTATTAGTAATAGTATTAGTAATAGTATTAGTATTGGTAACGGTAGTGGTATTGATATTAGATTGGAATTAGGCTAAGTGTTAGTGTTGGCATTGGTACTGATATTGTTAGTGGAACTGGCACTGAAACAGGCACTGGTATAGTACCAGTCTTAGTATCAGTTTAAGTATTAGTATTAGTGGTGGTAGTGGTGGTAGTAGTATAGTAGTTGGAAGTGATGGGGGAGCATACGCAATGGAATTGGTGGAAATAGCAGAAGCAACGACAATACTTTCAGGTGTTCGACGACATCTTTGACTTCCATGGTCGCTTGCTCAAAGATTTCGATCTAAGATCTTTCTCTAAGCAGGATTTTTTGCTTTCTTACTATCTTTGTTCTGTAGCTTTTTCCGTCGTCTTTGTTCAATTGCCTATAGCTGCCTCACTGGTCACGGCTGAAGTTTTCAAAATACACGTTTCAGTCACATAATAATGTGACTGACATTTCTTTGTGCTCAATAGACTACTGAATAGATTTATAGGCGCGTGGGCATCGATGTTTACTCGCTGCAGTTAAAATAAGCTTGCCAATGCAGGGGTGCAGAACAGAACAATGTGCAAGGTTTATGGGTATCGAAAAGAATTGCAGTCACAGGCCGACTACTAGGCCCCTACATGTATACATGACGTAGATCCGCAGGGTTGAGAGATAAAAATTTGAAGCTATACATTTCGACAGCCGACACTTTTATTATGACCGGCTCTCAGTTTCCTTTTCTGCCAGAAACTATACTTTCTACCGCCTGACTTTCTTCCGCAATGACCTGTGTCGGGAGCACCCCTGTGTCGAAATATATTAGTGGCGCTATACAAATTCTGCTCGTTCGATTGACTGCGTGATGGACCTGCGTACCATTTGCATAGACTATAGGCCCTAATTATACAGAAGACAACAACGCTCTTGAAACTGAGTCTCAGGGCATCAATCAATTGATCAGAATTTATATAGCGAGCCTTTAAGAAACTACTCAGAGTCAGAGGCACTCCCGGCCGAGATCAAGCGATAAAAACAGTCTTAAACAGTTTGTGAAATTGAGACTAGCTTAGGAGGTGTCGCATAGCCAGGTCGTTGGACCAACCACAGAGAACGAACGCCTCTGCATTGTTGGAGAGTGAATGAAAGAAACCAAATCCAACAAGTCGCCATGGACAGCAGAGCGCAGTGCACGGCGGCGCATGCAAGCAGAAAGGGGAGGTAAAGCTAACGCAGATAACATGGTGCCCAGCTTGATAAGCATCGACACACCAAAATGCAATCCTGAATGAGATGCGCTATGGAAAGGGAAGCCAGTGCAAGACCTATCGGCACCGATTAACGCAAATTTCATCGATCAATACATTGAAAATAACCATGGTAGAAGCCAGTGGCGTGGACAAGAGGGGTTTCGGGGGTTAAAACCCTCCATTGGCCTAAGAAAAAGGTTTTTTAAAAGGTTATTTATCCACTTAAATAAGAGAAACAAAACAATTACTTGTAGTAGCAACTGTTTTTCTTACTTTATTCCCTTTGTTACTTTATTCCCTTTTTATTTACTGTTATACTGTTGGGTTGGTTTCAGAAAGGGCATCCGGCCAGGCAAAAAAAATTATAAATTGATACGCCACTGGTAGAAGGTTGCTGTAGAATAACGTACACGTTTACATTTTAGGAAGTAGGCCTAGGTCTATGTGAAATATAAGATGGCATTCCTAGATCGCCGTCAAACCATAATTATTGTAGGCATGTGAATTAAGAATACCATTTGCTACGCCGCAGGGTAGCCTATAATACTTGCTTTGTGTTTTCTTGTGCGTCGTCCATTGGCGTACTCTGGATGAGCTGGCGGGTTTAGGACAGGTACAAAGACCTTGAAATGCAACAGAGTGTGGCAATTTCTTAGAAAGAAATCGTCCCGCATGAGCGACAAGTTTCAATAATTCAACTGTCACAATTCCCAGCACAAGTTTCATACATTGATAAAATAATGGATTCAGTCGCTTACCTTGCAATGGCTCCGTCCCCGTTTAAGGGCTGATGTCTTCCTGTCTGTCTCTGTATGTGTCCCTCTTCGTTGCCGTATGTCTTTCTGTCTGTCTCTCTGTCTCTGTATTTTGCTCTTCCTTTCTGTGTATGTCTTTCTGTCTGTCTCTTTGTGTTTTTCTATAGGCGTCTACCAACTACCAACACCATGCCGGTCAATTATTATGCATTAACCGGTTCTACCCGAGGATCTACAAATTCTACATCCTCAATGATTAAGTGAGCAACTGACTTCGCGATCAGGGGCCAAATTTATGAATAGGGTGTTTTTAATCTTAGTCGCTGACTGAATCTGGCTAGTTGGCAACTATCCTTTGGCAACGGATAAATCGGTATTCACCACGACGTCTTAGCCGTCCAAGACACAACTAGCACTTGTCGATCTATGAGGGTCGTGCAAGTCTCGTCGTCGTGTCTAAGTGTCGACAGGCGGTCAAAACAAAAGGTCAAAACAAAGGGTTAAGACAAAGGGTCAAAACAAAAGGGTCAAAAAAGGGTCAAAGCAAAGAGCCAAAACAAAGGGTCAAAGCCTGGGGAGCATCTGCTATTCGTCCACTTCAACGAAGTTTCAGACGTCAAAGAGTGTCTTGGAGGCACCATAGTTAATTCCGCTGGCTGCAGGACAAGGACCATTTATGCTTTTCGTTTTCGCCGTTATAAAATGCCACTGATGCTTGACATGATACAATTAGAACGCATATAAAATACCGCCCGAGGAATCTTTTCGTGGGCGATACAACCGGATTAGGAGTTTAGGTCTGTATCATTGTTTATTGACGTAGGCCCACGCGGGCGACCACATGTCAATATATCTCTTACGCATGCGACAGCCTTTCCTCCTCCACATGTTGAACAGATCCACGGCCCTGCATCGCGACATTGCAACAGATTGAGGTAAAGATAAATATCCATTCGACCGTAGCCTATATGACGGGTCACTTGCCGGTGTTGCGTGACAGAGTCTCCTCCTAAAATTCTCCCCGGAGACTCTATTTCGAAACAGATTCTCCCCCCAGAGGATCTGGTTCAGAAGAAATTCCCACCCCACCGTCTGGAAATTATTTGCGGTAAAACACAAATTATTTATTTGAATTTAAATTATTTGCGAAAAAGTATAAATTATTTATTTGAATGGATTGATGGAAATAATCCTTGCTTAAATTGAGGTTGGATTGATGAAAATAGTCCTTTCTTAATTGAAGCTCCATGACGAGAAATTTTTTAATAACCTATAGGCTTACTAAGTTTAAATGCATTTTACTAATGGGCGCAATTGTAGCATATAGTTACAGCACCGCTGGGATGTCTGGAACACTCATGTAGGCTACCCATGGATCTAATGAAGAAATAGGCCTATAGGCAATGGCATGATACGCCTAACTATTAATTAGATCCATGGGTAGGCTAAAGTCTAGGTTGCGCTTTAATGACATAAGTGGCCCGACATCGCGTGATAGGTCTACTAGGCTAATAAGTAATAACTATGCTACAATTACGGTACGCCCATTAGAATACAACATCTAAGCTCACTTCATAAGATTCTCATTATTACTTGAAATTTATGTCCAATTCCACTAATGGACACAAAGTCATTTATTTAAGAAAATATAGGCCTACACTTGAAGTCCGGAAACATAGGGTAGCAATTTTTAGTAGCCAAGGGGAGACTTTGTATCGTAGAGGGGGAGATTCTATTTCGATGGGGGATATTTTGTTCCCGTATACAGAGCCTCGCCCCCGAGGCTCTGTATCAGCAAGGAGACTCTGTTTCGGGGGAGACTTTATTTTGTGACACCGGCCGTGGGGGAAATCTACACCTATTTTAAAGCGAGGCCTACTACCTCTTGGGTTTCAAGAAATTTTTTCGTACTTAGGTACTAAACATACTAATGGTACACAGTATAGTGAAACTGAGAAATTCACATTTAGATACCTTTATGAATGTTTAGCGATTTTTAGTAGTGGAGACTTTGTATCGTAGAGGGAGAGATTCTATTTTGATGGGGGATATACTTTGTTTCCATACAGAGTCTATAGCCCCGGAGACTCTGTATCAGCAAGGGGGAGACTGTTTCGGAGGGAAACAGAGTGGCCAGACATCCTAGCGGTTCATGATTTCCTATTCTGTATTTTCAAGCTTTTGCTAAAAAAATTAACCATGGCCATTGTGATCTGCCCCTTGTGATCTGCCCCTTCTGCTAAAACATCTGCGGGTGCACATGGTGTGTGGGGGCGACATCCATGTCCACAACCCCACACCCAATCAGGGTTGTATGAAGCGAAGAACATAACAGTTCACTTTTAGAAACGCTTTCCGATAACCCATACGAACTTGCTTCATGGTATCAGATCCCTTCAAAATGCACTCTTTCCATATTACTGGTTATAAGCTACTCGTTGTAAACAGACCTTTGAGCTCTCACGCAGACACGGGTGATCCCTGAGTGTTTCGGCAGAGCACGTCAACCCTGCAGTTGCTTCTACATAATTAGGCCTATAGGTGGCGAGGTTCGTCGCCTACCACTATTTTATTAAAAAGTATTCATTGTATTCAAGCAACAATAACTGATTGCAAATGAAGCAAATCGTGCACCGTACCAGTGTCGGCGCTAGGATGGATGGGGGCTAAGCCCCCTTCTATAAAAGGCTAACCACCCCCCCCCCAAAAAAAGGCCATCCAGATTTTTTTACAAGCAAAACTGAAATAACTTAAATATTTCCACGATTTTCGATCGGATGACAAAAAAAGGTCGTCAGAAATTTTGGCGGATGAAAAATGGAAAATTTCCTCCGAGGCTTCAGCCCCCCCAAACTGAAATCCTAGCGCCGCCACTGTATCGTACGTGTCCATGTATAACGCAGGTCAGCGCGTAGCCTGTCCCATGCATGCGTCTCTCCGCGTCAGGAAGCCGGTTCGCACTTCACATAGCCTACCACTCTTCTGTCTATTCCAGAGATTTAGATCTCGGCCCATGCAGCGCGGTCCTTACACATGCAGGGATCTCAACAGCCTGACCAGAAGCTGCATTAAGAATTGGATTCCCAGTCACTTTCAGTAGAAGATAGGACTTCGTTAAATTGCTAAATGTTTTGGATGCATAAAAATTGGAAACGGTAGCCTATACTGCAATATACTGCATCATCTCACTTGATAAATATTTATTGAGAAATGAAAAAAAACGGTGGCTATAGAAAGACGCGCAAATTAATAATTACATCAACGTCTGTATATTTGTGCATAGCCTAAGCCAGTGGTTCCCAATCTTTTTTTTATTCTAGGGCCACTTTTTTAAAGTTCGAAGACACGAGGACCACTTTTTCTTAGTTGAAGGACATTAGGGGGCCACAAAACTAAAATTTAATTAACTAAAAGCATGTAAATTTGTTATAATTGAGTCAAAATTGAATGTTTGCTGTTATTATAGGCGTCAAAATAAAATAATTTGTAATAGAAAATAATTTTTTTATATCCTGTGCAAATTGTCAATTTTTCATGTATATTTTTTATTCTTTGCGAGATGCATAGGCGGAGACCTGGGCGGAGATTGGGGGGACGGAAAGATTTTGATGGACGAATGACTGAGTGTCGCAGAGAAATTTCCATCTTTTCCGGACAAAATTTCTGACGACCGGCGAAATCTCGAAAAAATTTCTATGTTCGCCGCCAAAAAGTTGATGACTTTTTTTTAGTCTTGGCGCCCAACGATTGGGGGGGGGGGGCAAATGCATGGGCCGTCCCCCCAACACCTCCGTTGGGGGGACCGTCCCAGTGCCGGCGCTAGGGTATCTGAGGCCCCCCCAAAAAAAACCTTGAGGCCCCCTAAACCTTAAGCTGTCATCTTAAAATTCTCATAATTTAAGAGCTGATATATAGACATGGTTTAATACTTCAATAAATGTCCCCTCTCAATTGTTACAATTTGTGAAATTTCCACACTGTAGGCCTGCAGGTAGAGTTTTAAGCTTCCGTCGTGACAATAGTGCTCCATTCTTTTCAATGCTGTTATTCATGGTTTAGGACTTCAGAGTGTCGACACCTCCTAAATGCTACAAAAAATTTGGAATTTGTTCACTGTAGCTGTTGCATTTGAAGCTGTCATCCGAACAAAATTGTTCATAATTTTAGTGCTCACAGACATGTTTTAAGACTTCAATAAATGTCCCCCCTCCTTTGTTTCATTTTTCGATTTCCACGCTTTAGCCTAATGGTCGTATTTTAAACTGTCATCTTAACAGAATCGATAATCATGGATAGACAGTGGATAACACTGAAGATATTTACAATATTTATGAAATATTTTTAAAATATTGGGAGAATATAAAGAATCCGTCCCCACCACAAATTGTGGGGTCTATGCCTCTGCTCCTCCTAAGTCTCCGCCCTTGGTTGAAGGACAATAATATTGCTGTATTGGTTTGCGTAATATTATTTGGTATGTTTTGTGTCAATATATAATTTGGAGCGTATACTTTCAAGAATGAACAGTCTTTAAAGGTATAATTACCGCCTAAATCTAGAGGCCCCTTACAAACTTGAGACCATACACGTCCCAATGACATCTGGGGCCCTACACAGGCTTTATTTGGGGCCTCACCCTGGTTTTATTTTGAGGCCTCACTCTATTAGTTTTTAGAATAAGTTACAGGCTAAACGCTGTGTCTGAGAAAGTAGACTCAACTGGTCTGATTAGTTTAAATGGCTAGCCTCTTCTTACGCCAAAAATCAGTATGATATCTGTAGTAGGTCTGCTATATGGCAGTGTCATGGTATGTTGAGGCATGTAAGAGACCGGACCGGGGGCCCCAAGTGAAAACGCCAGTGTAAGAAATATACAGTCACAAATAGGTATATTGAACAGCTAAATTTGGAGGCCCCTTTCAAACTTGAGGCCCCCAACCGGGGGGCGCGGGGGGTGCTAACGCCGGCACTGGACCGTCCCTCTGTCCCCCTAGGTCTCCGCCCATGGAGAGATGACGGTCATTTTTTAAGCCTGGCGGGCCACTTTTGGCCCGCGGGCCACGGGTTGGGAACCACTGGCCTAAGCTTAGGCCTATGTTATATGTAGGCCTATATAGACCAAGCAGTATGCATCATATCGTTTCGATAGGACTGACAAAACAAATTGTTAATAAAATTGTACAGTACAACACAAACTGAAATATTCTCTAACAACAAGTCTAATGACAACTGCAACCGCGCTATATAAAGTGTAGCGGGTTTACTGCCCTTGATTAAGGTAAAATTGCAGAGCAGGTCTACGACACACAAGCTTGACCCAATCGTGTTGTTTAAGTTTTAAAGATGTCGAAATAGAATAAACATGCAATCCACAGCAGAATGCATTGTATATACGAAAGGGCAGAACTGTAATAATCCCATCATAATCTAATCAATCTATGTGCTGTAAACATTAGGGAGGGAGGGAGGGTAGGGTAACCGGATTAAGCCATTTTGCGTAGGACTTGTACGGGGGTCTCGACAAAATGTAAGCACAAAAAAGTCTAATTATGACGCCCACGTACATTAGCAGATAATAATTTTTTTATACAATTCTGCATCATCCGTTGGCATTTGATTATCCAACATTATATTAGGCCTATTAAATTCTGTTAAGTTCTAAGCAGTGTACTATAACAAATTTTAACCAGCAAACATTACGTTTAAAAATAATAAATAGTAGCCTACGGTAAAATGCGTGTTTTGTAGATGACCATAGCCATGGACGGAGTTTATCAAGGGCTATAGGGGAGCTAAGCCCCCCCCCAAGAAGACCCAGATTAATTTTTTTGACCGTGCAAATGGTATCTTTTCTCAGGCTTAGCCCCCCCCCCCCAAAAGAAGGCGTAGACTCAAAAATTTGTTTGAGGAAAATGGTTCTGTTCACGGACGCGACACTTCCGAATTACTTAAAAAGGGTCATCAACTTTTTTGGCCGGAAAAATTAGTATTTTTCGGCGAACTTTCAGCCCGAGGACTAAAAGTCATCAACTTTTTTGGGCCGAGAAAATATTTGTCGGCGCCGCTCGTTCTGGACCAAGTCTCAACCCCAACAAATTTAGCCCCTCCAAGAACGGAAACCAAACTCCGCCCATGATTTTAGCTAAGTAACTTACCAGGTATGTGGGCAGGCCATAGGCGCAACCACCCTATGGGACCCACGGCACGCGTCCCCCAACTTTTGAGTGGTCCCCTAACTTTATTATTATGGTCCCCCAACTTTTAGGACGTGATTCATTTGGTCCCCCCCCAACTTTTAGGACGTGATTGCACCTATGGGGCAGGCCTAGTCGATAAGCTTATAATTATTTATGTACACATAGGGGAGGGTCTGCAAAATGTACGAGCTGCCTGCAACAGGTGGGTAGCGTGAGAATCCGATTTTCTGCGTAGCCAGCATAATATATAATTATGGATGAAGCTTCAAATGTGAACGATATCTCCACTGTAGTATATGTGTGGCCTACTGCATGCAAGTCAATTCAACGAACAAACTATTCTACTACGCCGTAAGGCACAAAATAATAATACACAAGCTACATTCAAATAAAACAACTGATCGTTCTGTTAAGATCTAGAGTAGCACAACTATAGTTATAAGTCAAGACAAATAGGTCTATATTATAATAATCCATTAGGCGTAGGCGTATACGAAGGTAAAAAGCCGCTACAAAAAGGGGAAATTAACGTAAGGTTAATGACGATCATAGATGAGAATCTGTTAGCTCGGTTCTTCGTGTTTGAAGGACTTTACCATAGGGGGACTCCTCCATTAATCTTTCATCCAAACCGTGTTCGTTTTCGACAAACTGCTTGATCAAATTGACTTTTTGATCGTTTAGATTGGCGCAGGGCGTTATAATTAATTTTTCCCACGAAATGAAATGAATCAATGATTGTTTTAATATTCTACTAAGACGATTTCACGTCCTGAAAGGCACATTGGCTCTAAAAACATCAATCTTTTACGGGAATTGAATAAACAGAAAAGCAATTAAAATATATAGTGAAGTCCAAAATTTAAATTTCCATCCAACAGTTCTTCAAATCCAATGAAAATGTACAGGCCTAGTTAAGTTATTTTCATATTTTCATTTTAGTCGTGAATTTGAAGCAGGGGTGGATCCAGGAGGGCAATCCGGCCATGCCCCCACCCCATATAGAAATTTCTCTACTTTTGACCAGCTATTCTGGCTTGCAAAGTTGACGTGCCCTCCCCCCAATGAATAAAATGGTATCTTTTCTTGGGAATAAAAAAGGTCATCAGATTTTTCGGCGACCAAGACGAAAATTTTTTCCAGTCCCAAGACCGAAAATTTTGGCCCCGCCCCTTCAATTTTTTTTATCTGCCTTTGATTTCAAGTGTTATGGATGTAGTTGGAACGAAGAATCATCACTGAATCTGCACGAGCATTAAGGATATCTGCGAAACAAGCACAGTAAAAGCCGTGTCACGATCGTAATCTCATCCGTTGTAAGAAATTCAACAAATTCAGAACTACCAGCTTTATCACTAATACGGTCAGAGTCTCAGAGATACTACTGATTTTTCTTGTCGTCATTATAGACATCGTCGGTGTAATATCCTGCTTCACCATCATTGCCATCATCATCGTCATCGCCACCGCCACCGCCACCACCACCACCACCACCATCATCATCATCACCTCCATCACCATAAACCATCAACATTACCATCATCATTTTCATCATTATTTTCATCATCATCATCGTCATCGTCGTCATCGTCATAATCACCTTCAACATCATCATCATCATCATCATCGTCGTTGTCGTCGTCGTCATCATCATCATCATCATCATCATCATCATCATCATCATCATCATCATCATCAACAACAACAACATCGCCGCCACCACCGTCCTCGTCTTCGTCATCGCCATCATCGTCATCATCATCAGCAGCAGCAACAACAACAACAACAGTGACATTAGTTTACAGGTCGACCACAGCACATGTAATGGTAATCTTAATGTCGACCAGACTATAGATAGGCTAGCCTTAAGGTCGACCACAGTACTATAGGTCGAACTGATGCCAAAACTGAGAACTGGGTTAGTGGTAATCACTAACGCTAACGGTAGCACTTATTCTAATGCTATCACAAAATCAATTATAGCCTACATGTATCAACACTCACACTATGATACTAATATTAGTACAAATAGCAATACACGAGCAATATCCATATAGCAATATTAATGATAAGTTTGAGTTGTGGGCGTATTGCTGGGGTTCCCATGGTTCAAAATCCAAAAATGAATAATTTCAGAAATTTTTAAAACTACTTTTGTGTATTTTGCGGCCATTTCCATCGGAAATTCCCAAATTGAAAACCCGACAGATTTTCATGCTACGAAAGTGGTTTGGATTGAATTAAATACCTATACAATGCGAAGGCATTGTACACCAATAGGTACAATAACAATATAGGCCTAATTCCTAAAATTACTACCAATATCAATAGTACCTTCAGTTCCAGACTACTAATACTACTGACTTAATATACCGAATGCATCAAAATCTGTAAACTCTGTGAATGAATAAATGAATGAATGAACAAAAGGATGAATGAATGAATGAAATAACGAAAGAAAGAATGAATGAATAAATAAATGAAACAATAAATGAATGAATGAATGAATGAATGAATGAATGAATATATGAAATAATGAATTGATGAATTAATTAACGTGTGAATGAATGAATGAGTGCGTTCTTACATTGCATGATGTACTTACTACTGCTTCTTCGGTGCGTTTTCGTAGTCCTCACCGTCATCGCTGGTCACACGTGAGATCGGAGGTGGTACCGGAGGACGCACCCTGCGGGTTATCTGCTTTGCCCCAAACACCGACTTCTTTCTGTATGTTCTCTGCACACGTAATAATAATAATATCAGACATGAATAATATAATTAGAAGTTCGTTTAGAGACAACGTCTTCTACACAGGTGCTATATGAATACACTCATAGGCACGTATACGAGCACACAGCCATGCATGCTCAAGCATTCATGCAATACAAACACACCTTAGATGATAAATATAGGCATAAACACACATACATACATGATGTTTTCATACATAAATGAGCACCAATGGCAGAAGAGACTTGTTGATGAGAGACGCTTGATGATCGTCCATACCTACTTCCCGTGTTTAATCTAGTCCTCTGTTTGGGGCCGGGGAGTTCATGTTTTGGGCTGGGTTGAGGGGGCAAATGGCCGTTTTCGGCGGACGGTAACGGCTGAGGCAGTCACCGGCGACACACACCCCTTCGTCCGGTCGATTTCTTCTGACGACGTTTTTAAAAAGTCTTTCTCTTAAAATTTCCCAGAAACATAATAAATCCTATACTTTTAAATCTAATGACTTTTCCCCTTTTAGCCTTTAGCTTAAATTTACATCCATACCAGTAAACAAGAACTGTCAAATTTTTCGGGAGGGGGAATTGCGTATATAATTTTCTGGGAGGAAAATATTATCGATGTACTTGTGAGCAACAGTTCTAGATTTTTCCAGGGGATGTCATTCCTAGAGGGGACTTTCCGCCCCAGAGTTGCCTATAGATTAATCACAGCTCACTTCGGCAATCGCACTGCGCTCTGGATTCTCCAGCTCCACTGCTTCAATGTTGTAGCGAGAGCTGCCTGCTGTTGGTTCCTCCGGAATCGTCTCCACAACTCTTCTATTCGTTCGCTGTAGATTCTTTATCTCGTTTGGATCTGTGAACATTTCACATTCAAACATATATAAATGTTATCTACACTCTTTTCCTTATTTCACTTATTGCTTTCAAATAATTAATTGTACACAAGATAAGTCTTGAAGACAGATCATTAATAAAGGCAAATTCATTCAATGTCCAGTCCCAGGTGCTGGAACAGTCTTCCTCCCGTCCTGCGAGTGGCTGACTCAGTTGACTCCTTCAAATCTGGATTTAAGACTCATTTATTTCTCAAGGCCTATCCTGCTGTTAGTTTAGTAACTTTAGTATGTGAGGCGCCCTTGCAACGGCATGGTTGTGTTACGGGGCCATAGAAATTGTCATTGCCATTATGATTATGATTATTATTATGATTATTATTATTATTATTATTATTATTATTATTATTATTATTATTATTATTATTATTATTATTATTATTATTAACATGACTGAACAGAACAAGGGAACATGACTGAACGGAACATGACAGAACAGAACATGACAGAATAGAACATGACAGAATGGAACATGACAGAATAGAACATGACAGAACGGAACATGACAGAACGGAGCATGACAGAACGGAACATGACAGAACGGAACATGACAGAAAATAACGGTGGAAGAAACGGAACATAACAAAACGGAATATGTCTAAACGGAACATGAATGAACGGAAAGTGACTAAAAAAGGAACATGAACATAGTTCAATATAAAATAGAAAGAAAACAAGAGACGGAACAAAATTAAACAGACGAAGATATCAATAGAGAGACTAGGGTGTGCTGCTGGCCTGCTGCTGCAGGGTTCGTTAAACTGACCGAGATAAACCTCATCGAGATCTTGAGTGACGTCAACGTGAAAGAAGGAGTTAAGTGATTTCGAAGCGAATTCATCGAGCAAGACGACAATGATCCCGAGAACAACGCACAGGATGCCTTCAACACACAAAACAACAATAACAAAAATATATGGGTAGTCTCTCGTTCATTTGTTCATTTGTTCATTAATTCGTTCGTTCGTTCATTAATTCATTCGTTCGTTCATTCGTTCATTCTTTCATTAATTCATTCGTTCATTCGTTCGTTCATTCATTCATTCATTCATTTACTTATTCCCTTATTCACTTATTCACTCATTCATTCATTCATTCGTTCATTCTTTCATTCATTCATTCATTCTTTCATTCATTCATTCATTCATTCATTCATTCATTCATTCATTCACTTATTCCCTTATTCACTCATTCATTCATTCATTCATTCGTTCATTCTTTCATTCATTCATTCATTCGTTCATTCGTTCGTTCATTCATTCATTCATTCACTTGTTCCCTTATTCACTTATTCACTCATTCATTCATTCATTCATTCGTTCATTCAATCATTCGCTCATTCGTTCGTTCGTTCATTCATTCATTCATTCACTTATTCCCTTATTCACTCATTCATTCATTCATTCGTTCATTCGTTCATTCTTTCATTCATTCACTCATTCGTTCATCCATCCATCCATTCATTCATTCATCCATTCATTCATTCGCTCCACCATCGTCAATCAACCTGTCAATCATTCATTCGTCTGTGTCAATTTGTTTATGGGTTTATTCTGTCGTTCATTTGTTTTACACTTCTTGTATTTATCTCTCATTTCTGATTGTTCTCTGGTTCCTTTTACTTCTTCCATCTGCGTCTGTGTTCTTATCTCCTGTCGCCTCCTAACCTCAGTTCTCCACCGTCTCCGTACAGTTCGACTCCATCTTTCACTCTCTACTTCCCTCCTCCTCCTCTATCTCACTCGTGTTATATTTCCTCTTAACGTATAGCAAAACAGTCATGCACAGTATAAGATAAATGGTCAGAAACTTGCATACATGTAAACACAGGCAAGTGAATATACAAGAGGACACAGGGCTTTCTAAAGGAATTTTAGAACAAAACCTTTTCCTTTCCATCCTCTATGGTCATTAACTCCCAATCGTAGGACAACGACTTTTTAAAAACTATTTTTAACTGTACAGAAGTGCTTCTACAACTGTACAAATCTATTTAGAACCGTTGCACATTTTGTTAATTAATTAATTAATTCATTCATTCATTCATTAATTCATTCATTCATTCATTCTCATAATTAAATTTTTTTAACTGCACGATAGAAAAACCTGCGAAGGCAGACACACATTATAATAGTTTGCTACCAGTGTGACTGTGGCATCAAGGTAATAATGCCTAAAAAACGACAAGCATCGTGGGAGTGAAAGAGACTGACATAGAATGATATCAGGAAGGATCAATGAGGTTAACGTATAGGCCCCTATACCTGTGGCGAGACATAGCCAGAAGCACCATCCCCAGTGAAAGTGCATATGGCCGTCTTCGAAGGGTATGCTCAACTGGTTTGGGTTGCGATAGGTGGCGTAGATGATGTTTGCGACCAGCATCGACACCCCCGTCATCACCGACACGTACCCTCCGTAGCGCAGAACCATATTGAAAAGAATCAAAGCCAGAATCCAAAGCGCGAAAGCCGTCCTATCAAAAGATAACACTGCCATTTTGAAAATAATTAACTTGAACTTAACCCTCAGGCTACCAAGCTTTTTTGTAACAATGACTACCAAGGGGGTGGTGGTTACCACCCCCCGGATTTTGGGTTTGGTTTGAGATATTATAATTTGCAATACACCAATGGATAGAGCATTCATTTCTGCACAAAATGATATATTAAGGTTTTAAAATATATGAATCTACCTCGAAATTATACAATTTTTACATGGGGACCCTTTGATTCCAAAAACGTGTGCCTATGCATGAACAGAATGTTAGATTCTGTGTGTTTTGAACATGTGTATTAATAATTATATATGTATATTTGTATGTATATATGTATGTGTGTATGTATTATGTATATATGTATGTATGTATGTTTGTTTGTATGTGCACTTGTTATAGCGCCCCTTCAAGCTCTCTCTACTCAGAGGCGCTCCCGAATGCAGAGCGGACACTGCATCGGAGTTTCACGCCGAAGCGCTGAGCAATTGTGAGTGAAGGACTTGCCCAAGGTCCTTACGCGGCGAGGTGGATTCGAACCTCGAACCTTCCGGCTTCAAGGCAACGACGCCACCACTATACCACCGCGCCCCACATGTATGTATGTATGTATGTATGTATGTATGTATGTATGCATGTATGTTTGTATGTATGTATGTATGTATGCATGTATGTATGTTGTATGCATGTATGTATGTATGTATGCATGTATGTATGTTTGTTAATATATATACATATATATAAATATGTATATATGAATATATGTACGAAGGCATGTGTGCATGCATGGAAATATGTAATTATGCATGTATGTATATTTGTATACATGTATGTATGCATGTATGCATGTATGTATGCATGTATGCATATATGTATGCATGTATGTATGGATGCATGTATGCATATATGCATGCATGTTTGTATGTATGAATGTATGTACGAGGGCCTGCATGTGAGCATGCACGTATGTTATTAGGTATATATGTATATATGTATGTATATATGTATTATTATTATTAAATAAATTTGTAACGCACGCAAGGTCACACCGAAATGTGAATCTGAGGCGCGGATATGTATATATGTATGTACGTATGTATGTATGTATGTATGCATGTATGTATGTATGTATGCATGTATGTATGCATGTATGAATACCTACATACATACATACATACATGTACATAGGTGCATATTGAATACATATCTAAAAAGATAGCTAAAAGTGTTGGTATCTTGACCCGTATTGCTCACATGCTACCACCTCGAATTAGACTTAACTTAAATTACTCTATTATCCATCCATATCTTTCATATTGCAATATTGTTTGGGCTTCTAACTACTCTTCTCGACTAACAAGACTAACCTCACTTCAAAACAGAGTTGCTAAAATTATTATGGGTCTCTCTCGCCGTTCTCATTCACATCTCCTTTTATCTAAATTAAGAATACTTGCCATCGATCAGATAAGAATCATGCAAACGTCTGAACTTATGTTCAAACATATGCATAATCTTTTGCCTCATGCCTTTGCTGATTTCTTTACTCTAACCTCTGCCTTAGTTCCCTATAACTTGAGATCCTCACTTAATTACAGAAGGATTATCACTAGAACTAATACCCGCTTGTTCTCAATTAAAAGTGCGGGTCCTAGGACCTGGAATAACTTACCCTTGTCTATTCAGAATTCCCTCTGCTTCACCTTGTTTAAACGTAAACTAAAAAGTCATTTACTTTATGTATATGTATATGACCATTTATATAGCGCCTTAACAAGAATCTCACGAAGGCGCTTATCGTAGCTACCCAACAGATCTAAACAGATGCGATTTAAGAGATTTAGAAAATGTTTCCTGAGATGCATTCGGTGCAATGTTACGAATTGTTAATGGAAGACAGTTCCAGTATGAAGGGCCAATGCATGAGAATGCACGGCGAGCCCGCATCGATGTACGAGAGCGAGGAACCATCAGGTCCCCACGAGTAGAAGAGCGCAAGGATCGACGACCTGGCTGGCTGGAGACGGGAACGTAGAGCTCCCTGATGTACGCTGGGGCAGAACAGACCATGGATGCTCGTCCCATAATAATGATCTTGAATGTGATCCTATCTTCAACAGGAAGCCAATGCAATGTATCTCGCATATAGATGGAAATATGCGAGAATTTTGGTAGATTGGCGACGACTCGAGCAGCACAGCTGATGCTGTCTCCTGATAAATCTACCGATCACCATCTATGTTACTATTTATATTCTTTTATTTTTAAAGACTTTTCTAAATTGACTCACTCAACATCACCTTCTAACGTTTTCCCAGGATGCAGTTAACTAGTTAAGATAATAATTAATCTTTATACCTGGTACTTTATAATTTGCATAACCTGTTGCTGTTTATTTGAACTTGTATTTGGGAAAACCTGCCAGTGGGACAATAGTCCCTTAGAGGTTCTCTCCTTTTGCTTTCTGTTTGTTTCTATATCCTTTTTCATGTAATAAAGATGTTTTGTCAAGTGTCACGTTAAGCAATAAAAACTGTGGTTATGGTTATGGTTATTCATCGTCAATATCTGCTTCAGCTAATATAATATAAGTTCATTAGTTGCTAGCAAACGTTTACACAGAAATATGGATTCACATTGTAAAACCCAACTTTTTCACACATTGTAATTTATTTTGAGCACTTCCGGTCATCAAAAGTCAAATTAGTTGGTGTGCAAAAATAGCCCTGCATGCCCTCTACAAAATGGCATAATTTATTTCTCTTCAAAAATAAATTATGAATATGTTATAATAGAAAAAACATGAAATTGTTACGAAAATAAAACCTATTTTTATATATTTTAATTTATTTTGAGCACTTCCGGTTGTCACGAGACAACTCAATGAGCATGGAAATGTAGCCCCACATTTCCTCTATAGAGTGGTATAATTTGTGACGCTTCATATTAAATGACGGATAAGATATAGCCGATAATCTAGGGGGGGGGGTATCCACCCCCTGGTACCTCTGGTATATCCGGTATAACTTTTGAACGGTATGGGGTGTCATCACAAATTTTACCTCAAAATGTGTGCAAATGAACCCTCTACACTTCTACAGCTACCTAAAATGTCACAATTTTATTCCAAAGGAAACAAGTAATATTTTGGAAAAACCTAGGGGGGTGGCAAACCCCCCCTTGGTAGCCCGAGTGTTAATAGCAGTTCAGCATTTTTTAATGCAAAAGATTAACTTAAAAGTTACTGGATCTAACTTAAATTGAAGTAGCTGGTGTGTCCTCTAACCTCCAGCTCTTTCTATGTGTTTCATTTTATTTTTGCTCCATTCAAGAGCAAAGGTTGATTCCCATAAAAATATGGACTTGATTGAAAATTATTGGTAGGTCCACACTTTAAACCTATAGAAGTTAAAATAGGCCTATCTGTCAAATTCTGCACAAACCATTCTTGTTTCAATTTGTTCCACCCAGAAAAAGGTCTTCGTGTTAAATTTTTACCTGGATAATTAGAACCTCTTATAACACATTGAGCTTGCCAAAACAGTTTCAATCACTTCTTTTTGTGCTCCATTTTACTCTGTTAAGAGGAAAAGATCTTAGCTATTACTTAATGAAACAAAATAAACCAGAAAAAGTTAAAATATCTAATCAGATCCATTCTCTCCAACTGGTTTGTTCAAAGTGTCTGTTTTTGTTGTCTCATTGTTGTTGTTTAGCCTGTCTAGTCTGTCCCACTTTATGCTGTCATATACACTCACTGTGGAGGGTTGATAAGTTCCCCAGTACACCAGACCCAATAAAAATACCCACTTACCTGCTCATGCGATCCAATCCACATCGACCCATTCATCGGACCACCCAAGCGCCCCCACAATCCGCCCCCCCCCCCATTCATAACATTCATCCGTTCATCTACCCTCAGAGTCGAATGTCTCACCAGAGCATGATGTGCGCGTAGTATCCGGCCTGGAGGTAGTGCCTTCCCCATCGGATGCCTTCTCCGTCTATCGTAAAATACTCGGCTATCCAGAGAACTGGATAGGGAGATCCTTTCCTCTGGTGCTCGCGAAATTCCTGGTTGAATTTGCCCGCTTAAAGAAGCCATAAAAATCATAAAAATCTCCGAATTAACTAATAAAAATTAATAAACGGAATGAAAGGATGAAGATAATGAGACATAAAGTCATGTCATCACCAATGCAACAGGGCGCCATATAAGTCCGTATAATTATAGGTACTCTTACTGACTGACTGATTGACTGACTGACTAAATGAATGAATGAACGAATAAATGAATGAACCTACTGACTGACTGACTGACTGACTGACTGACTGATTGACTGACTAAATGAATGAATGAATGAATAAATGAATGAACCTACTGACTGACTGATTGACTGACTAAATGAATGAATGAACAAATAAATGAATGAACCTACTGACTGACTGACTGACTGACTGACTGACTGACTAACTGACTGACCAAATGAATGAATGAACGAATAAATGAATGAACCTACTGACTGACTGACTAACTGACTGACTAAATGAATGAATGAACAAATAAATGAATGAACCTACTGACTGACTGACTGACTGACTGACTGACTGACTAAATGAATGAATGAATGAACGAATAAATGAATGAACCTACTGACTGACTGACTAACTAACTGACTGACTGACTGACTGACTAAATGACTGACTGACTAAATGAATGAATGAATGAATAAATAAATGAATGAATGAATAAATGAATGAATAAATGAATGATTGAATGAATGAATAAATGAATGATTGAATGAATGAATGAATGAATGAATGAATGAATAAATAAATGAATGAATGAATAAATGAATGAATAAATGAATGATTGAATGAATGAATAAATGAATGATTGAATGAATGAATGTGCGAACAATCGAATGAAAGAATGAATGAATGATTGATCGATTTAATGAATGAATGAATGAATGAATGAATGAACGAATGAATCAATCAATGAGCTAAGCTTTATCGAACAGTGCTATGCCCATCACATACCTTACCATAGTGCAGCTGCTTATTTTATCTTGCCTTACATTACCCTTAATACTCTACCTCATATACAAAGTTGCATGTTTGATTGTCTATTACTGCTACTACAGCCTCATATCTAACGGAAAACCGAGCAACACAATTACAAGATTAAAACTGTACCATTATAAAAGATTGTAATAGCTTAGTGCATACCGTTGCTATTGGCAACACTCATTTAGCGCCTCTGTATACTGTCAAAGCCTCAATCGATACGGATGAGTAATAAAAGACTGGTTCATGGCTCCATGGAGTAACCGTTTTAGTGGAGGCTCGAACCCATACTCTCCATGTTGCAAGAGAGCGCTCTGACCAATCGGCTACCATGTCCAATTGTCCATGCAGTAGATACTTCGGTCCAGTGTTTAATCCAGGCATCTCTATGGGGTATGGAAGCTTCCCAAAAATTACATTTTCCCACTCAGAAAAGGCTGACAGAATGATTCTAGTTTTTAGTCGCTGTTTATGTTACTGCATGATCTGTTGTATACTATACCTCGATAATAAATATTTATTGCATATGGTTACAATGTCGTTATTTACTATTATAATATAATATTATGATACAATCATATAATAATCTGTACAATTTACTGTCTATATTTATACTAATACTATTTTGGGCAAACTAACATGACAGAAATTATCCCCCCCCAAAAAAAATTGTCAGATTAAACACTGCATCGGTCAGAGGGGAACTTATCCGACTGACCGTTTGGTCCAAAACCAGCTCTTCCGATCAACCATCCCTCGTTGTCCCAGGACAGCCGTTCGTTGTAGTCGATCTCTTCCTTCACGCGACCATGATCGAGCACCTGAACGGTTGGATTGCCTTCGAAAAAGACAGAAAGACTTAGCAAGGTTCAGAGTCAAATGACGAGTAACGCAGATTAAGGCTATAGGTATAGTGGCAAATCACGATATATAACAGAAAATCAAACAGTTTACATTGATTTACAGCTGAAATAGCATTACATAACAGCTTAAATAGCATCGCATAGCATCTTAAATAACCTAGCATCAGGGCTTAAAGTGTGCCTGGACGGTCATGGACGGCGTCGATGCACTTGTGTTAAAATCTGAGCGCAGTCCAGCCACTTATTGGCGAGCACAGACTGAAAAGGTAAGGGGCGTCCAGGCACTTCTTTTAGAGAGGTAAGGGGCGTCCAGGAACTTATTTTTCCACACTTTAGGCCCTGCCTAGCATCACCTAACAGCTTAAATGGCGTAGTATAACGAGGATTTTAGGTGATTCAGGAGGCGCAGGACTATAATATAGTTTGGGCTAGAACCAATGCAAATTCACCTTGAGCTCTTAGAAGCCTATTTTCCCTTAGCTTCCTCCTTGAAACCGTGGACAGTGCCCACTGAGAGTCTGAGACAGTATTGTCATACGAGTCAAGCCAAGAGTCTATAACCCTTGCTCTGAAGAATTCCGTCCCAAACGTTCCATTTGGCTTTGCAAATAATTTTACTTGGATCATCGAGTTGTCTTGTTTGGTGCCAATTCCAATAATTAATCGCTCCCACTTTACGGATACTCTTCCAGTGACAATGTTATTCGCATCGATTAGATCTCCTCTGCTCCTCCTTCTTCTTCTCTTCCTCCTCTTCCTCTTCCTTCTCCTCCTCCTCCTCCTCCTCCTCCTCCTATCCTATGTTGTATATCGACACCTGTTCAACTTTTCTTCATCTCTCAACTCCTTGTAGCTTCTTTGCACGTTTTCGAGTTTTTTAATGTCCTGTTTCGGTTATGAATTCCATGCCAGGATGCAGTATTCGAAATGTGACCTAACAATTGCTTCGTGCAGCCTCAGTATTGTAGTCTCAGTATTGTAGCCTCAGTATTGTAGTCTCAGTATTGTATCCTCGTCTCTGCTAATTATTGCCTTGATTATCATCCTTTTCACGAGTCATCTCCCTGTTCTTTTATAAATTCCTCTTTTTCAATTATTTTACGCATATAGTCTTGCATAACAACCCATGTCCCGCCGAATGAATGTTCAATGTTGAACTTTCCTTTCCGATCCCAGTTTACTTTATCCTGCCCTACCCACAACGGGCCAACCGATACCATCTGAATAGTCTACAAGTATACATAGCGAGAGACGAACTCTATAAGTATATATATATATAAGTTTATTCATCCAGCCAATATTTTATTTTCCTGTTCTTCTTGCATCCTATCTTAATTAAGTAAATTCAAGCATTTCGACAGCAGAGACAATGACAGACGAAGACAATGACAGACGAAGACAATGACAGACGAAGACAATGACAGACGAAGACAATGACAGACAGAGAACAACAGCAACAACCAGACAATTAAAACACACCTCGACAGACAGGGTTAGGCTATAGTGTGTGATGCTTACCTTTGAGGGTGATGTTGACGCATCGTAGGCCGATCTTAAGGCCAACGGTGGCGTTTATATCACCGCTAAGACCGGCTCTATACTGTGTCTTTGTCACTAGGTGAGACACTTCCCATTCCTGACCGAAGTTACACACTTCACCCCAAAGAAAACACACAGAACGACAACAATAAATTATAGCTTATCTCATGACATTGTGTCCATTTAATTTATTTACGCGCATAAATCCAATAAATCCAGTGGTGTAGTCCTAAAAAATGAAGTAGGGGACGCCTGGAAATTGAAGTGGCGGGACGCCTGGAAAATCGAAGTAGAAACTGTAGCAAAAAGTGCAATCTTGCAAGAATTTTGCAAAAAGTGGGGACGGCGTCCCCGTCCCACTACACCACTGAATCAATCTGAATTTTAGATTCACAGCAAATAGACACAAAAGATTTGTCCGAGTTTCCGACAAGGAAGTAGACGAGTTGTATCACATATCCAATGCTCTACCGCTGGGGTCTGGAGCACTACTGAATCTGTGAGCGGCGCTTTAAAAATGTTCAATCGCAATTACAAAATACAAGACTGATGTAAAATTAAAAGAAATTAAACCAAATTTAGCAGGACATTGTAGCCCTTCAATCTGCTGTGGATTTTCAATCCATTGTCTGCTTGAATGTTTCCACATTGGACAGCTATGGAGTTGAAACCTGTAAGTCGCTGTAACTGTGTGCTTTAATTCCTGGAACCAACTGAGCCTGCATATACCAAGTGAATACAAAGGTGTGTTTCCATTTGTGTTTTTTTTTATCAGCGTCAGCTGAATTGATTGCATACTTACAGAGAGTTTTTAAATCAGTGATCAGCTGAATTGATTGCATACTTACAGAGAGTTTTTAAATCAGTGATCAGCTGAATTGATTGCATACTTACAGAGAGTTTTTAAATCAGTGATCAGCTGAATTGATTGCATACTTACAGAGAGTTTTTAAATCAGTGATCAGCTGAATTGATTGCATACTTACAGAGAGTTTTTAAATCAGTGATCAGCTGAATTGATTGCATACTTACAGAGAGTTTTTAAATCAGTGATCAGCTGAATTGATTGCATACTTACAGAGAGTCGACGCGAGGATGAAGAGTGCAAAAAATATTCGCACGAAGGCTGTAACTCGCTAAAGAAATGATAACAAACGAGATCACATGAAAATGGGGCTGCATGATAAATGCTTCGGGTCTTTATCATTTGCTCTTCGTAAACAGTGGCGGCACCACGATTTAAGTTGGGGGAGGGCTGAATCCTCGCGCAGGAAATTATTTTCATTTTCATCCGCCAAAATTTCTGACGACCTTATTTTCTGACGACCTTTTTTTAGTCATTCAGCCGAAATCTCATGAAATGCGCCATTTTCGTCCGCCAAAACTTCAGTTTTACATGTAACAAAACCGGATGGTCTTGTTTAGGGGGCCTCAGCCCCCCGGATGTCCTTGTTTAGGGGACTTAGCCCCCCTAGTCCCCCCTGTCGCCGCCACTGTTCGTAAATCCATTCCTGTCTAATTCATGCTACTGCCAACTGCTGTAACCTACTTAAGTCGGCTTCAAAACACCAAGCTAAAAGCAAAGCATTTCAAAGCATATAAAACCACATTAAATTATTGGCGCTTTCCAATCAAAATTAATGTCGGCCATTTATTTGCGCAATTATATTCGTTCGCTGTGTATTGAGGGCCTACGGGCAGTAATGCCCGCTGCTGTCCAATTAGCAATTGCCTTTTATAATGGCCTCCATCTATCAATTTTATGAACGTTCTGTTCTTGAAGTTTATTTTATTAGTCTATTTATTTAACCCACTGCAATACATAATTGTACACGTGACTCCAGTATACACAAACAATTGGACTATTACAATAAAGAGTGAGCCTGGAAGGGAAAAAAGATCCAGGGAGCGCACCGCGTTCTCCTTCAGTAATATTCAAAATATCTGGCTAATACTTTGTCCTCACTCAGCTCCCTACCACCGTCCACTTCGTTCATTCAACAGACTCTTGGTTCCTCGCTCTAGAACTGCTCTGGCTCAGTCTCAGTCATTTGCGTCAATTGGTCCTTCTCTTTGGAATGCGCTTTCTCCTTCTGTTCACTGTAGACTTCTATCTATCGCTGTCTCTTCTTCTTATCTGTTATTAAAACCTGCTTCTTCTCGCAGGGCCTTGCGCACTGGGATCGCTTCTAAGCGGTTCACTCTAATACAATACAGTATTTAAAAGATGTCAATTTGACCAGTTGACCGTAATTTACATCAAGCAGCCAATAGTGATTAACAATCAGAACTTTCTGTTCCAGGTTCCTAATGACACAGTATGAAAATTGCAGAAAAATAACAGAGGGTTCAGACTTTCAATCAATCAATCAATCGTAATTTATATAGCGCCCCTTCAAGGTACCTACTCAGAAGCGCTCCCGGCCGAGATCAAGCGAAAAAACAGTCCTCAACAGTTTGCGAAAATGAGAAGAGCTTGGGAGGTGTCGCATAGTCAAGGGAAGTCCATTCCAGGTTGTTGGACCAACCACAGAGAATGAACGCCTCTGCATTGTTGCAGAGCGAGTGAAAGGAACCATTAAGTCACCATGGACAGCAGAGCGCAGTGCACGGCGGCCTATGCAAGTGGAAAGAGGGAGGCAAAGCTCACACAGATAAGAGGGTGCCCAGCCTGATAAACATCGCCACACCAAAGATGCAATCCTAAATGAGATGCGCTTCGGGAAAGGAAGCCTTTAGGCCTACTCCACGCAACGACGACTCCACGTGGAGTTTGGGTGTGCAGAGAAGACTTTACAGTGAAGTATAGTAAGAAAGACTAGGGGAGCTGAACTTCCGGCCACAACCCGCAGGCAATTCTCACCCTGATAATTATTACAGGTAATAATTGTTTCTGTGGCTGCCTATATCAGTATATATATACCTCAGACTTCCTGAATCCCGGTAGGATAATGAGGAATGAGAAAGCGATGATGACGGCCGCGTAGATGAGTCCTATCTCCAGGACGTCTGCCGTGACCGCTGTCTGCAGCGTACCGTAGAGCGTTGGGAACGGAACGTGGCGCCACCCATCGTACCATCCCTTCGCTCGGTAGATCCAATAGTCATCGTCCTTAGACATCTCTTCAGTATCTGATGAAAGACAGAGGCAATGATGGCAACAATAAGAGATGGAGAATTGATGGATAGGTGGGTGGATGGATGGGTGGCTGGATGAACGGATGAATGGATCGATCATGAATGGATGGCTGGATGAATGGATGGCTGGATGAACGGATGAATAGATGGATCACAAATGGATGGCTGGATGAACGGATGAATGGATGGATCATGAATGGATTGCTGGATGAATGGATGGCTGGATGAATGGCTGGATGAATGGATGGCTGGATGAACGGATGAATAGATGGATCACAAATGGATGGCTGGATGAACGGATGAATGGATGGATCATGAATGGATTGCTGGATGAATGGATGGCTGGATGAATGGATGGCTGGATGAATGGATGGCTGGATGAACGGATGAACGGATGAATACGGATGAATGGATGGATCATGAATGGCTGGCTGGATGAATGGATGGCTGGATGAACGGATGATAGGATGCATCATGATGGAAGGCTGGATGAACGGATGGCTGGATGAACGGATGGCTGGATGAACGGATGGATCATGAATGGATGGCTGTATGAACGGATGAATGGATGGATCATGAATGGATGGCTGGATGAATGGATGGCTGGATGAAAGGATGAATGGATGGATCATGAATGGATGGCTGGATGAATGGATGGCTGGATGAACGGATGAATGGATCATGAATGGATGGCTGGATGAATGGATGGCTGGATGAACGGATGAATGGATGGATCATGAATGGATGGCAGGATGAACGGATGAATGGATGGATCATGAATGGATGGCTGGATGAATGGATGGCTGGATGAACGGATGAATGGATGGATCATGAATGGATGGCTGAATGAACGGATGAATGGATGGATCATGAATGGATGACTGGATGGATGGCTGGATGAACGGATGGATTATGAATGGATGGCTGGATGAATGGATGGTTGGATGAACGGATGGATCATGAATGGATGGCTGGATGAATGGATGGCTGGATGAACGGATGAATGGATGGATCATGAATGGATGGCTGGATGAATGGATGGCTGGATGAACGGATGAATGGATGGATCATGAATGGATGACTGGATGGATGGCTGGATGAACGGATGGATTATGAATGGATAGCTGGATGAATGGATGGTTGGATGAACGGATGGATCATGAATGGATGGCTGGATGAATGGATGGCTGGATGAACGGATGAATGGATGGATCATGAATGGATGGCTGGATGAACGGACGAATGGATGGATCATGAATGGATGGCTGGATGAACGGATGGATTATGAATGGATGGCTGGATGAGCGGATGAATAGATGGATCATGACTGGATAGCTGGATGAATGGATGGCTATGAACGGATGAATGGATGGATCATGAATGGATGGCTGGATGAATGGATGGCTGGATGAATAGATGGATCATGAACGGATGGCTGGATGAATGGATGGCTGGATGAATTGATGGATCATGAATGGATGGCTGGATGAATGGATGGCTGGATGAGCGGATGAATGGATGGATCATGAATGGATGGCCGGATGAACGGATGGCTGGATGAACGGACGAATGGATGGATCATGAATGGATGGCTGGATGAACGGATGGATTATGAATGGATGGCTGGATGAGCGGATGAATAGATGGATCATGACTGGATAGCTGGATGAATGGATGGCTATGAACGGATGAATGGATGGATCATGAATGGATGGCTGGATGAATGGATGGCTGGATGAATAGATGGATCATGAACGGATGGCTGGATGAATGGATGGCTGGATGAATTGATGGATCATGAATGGATGGCTGGATGAATGGATGGCTGGATGAGCGGATGAATGGATGGATCATGAATGGATGGCTGGATGAATGGATGGCTGGATGAACGGATGAATGGATGGATCATGAATGGATGGCTGGATGAATGGATGGCTGGATGAACGGATGAATGGATGGATCATGAATGGATGGCTGGATGGATGGCTGGATGAACGGATGGATTATGAATGGATGGCTGGATGAATGGATGGCTGGATGAACGGATGGATTATGAATGGATGGCTGGATGAATGGATGGCTGGATGAACGGATGGATTATGAATGGATGGCTGGATGAATGGATGGCTGGATGAACGGATGGATTATGAATGGATGGCTGGATGAATGGATGGCTGGATGAACGGATGGATCATGAATGGATGGCTGGATGAATGGATGGCTGGATGAATGGATGGATTATGAATGGATGGCTGGATGAATGGATGGCTGGATGAACGGATGGATCATGAATGGATGGCTGGATGAATGGATGGCTGGATGGATGAGCGGATGAATGGATGGATCGTGAATGGATGCCTTGATGCCTGGATGGCTGGATGAACGGATGAATGGGTGGCTGGATGAATGGGTGAATGGATGGATGAATGGGTGGACGGGTGCTTGGGTAGGTGGATGGGGGAATTGATGGCGGGTGGATGGACGGATAAATCCTCGTCTGTTGACCACCATCTCTATGCAGACGACACCCAACTCTTCATATCCTTTTCCCCAGGCTCTTTCTCCACCTCCATTGCTGAACTTCTCAATGTGGTCAATCTGATCTCTCAATGGATGTCGTCCAACCTCCTCTGCCTCAACCCCTCCAAAACAGAGTTCATTATTCTAGGCCTTCCTGACCAGTGACCAAATCAAGAAAATCCCTGACCCTTCAATACACCTATCGACTAACTCTTCATCTCTTACCTTCGCCTCTGATGTTCCGGTCCGCAATCTTGGTGTAATGTTTGATTCACACCTCTCCTTCTCTAACCACATCTCTAATCTATCGCGTTCCTGCTTCATGCACATCCGGGACCTCCGACGCATCCGACCTATGCTTGATTTCAAAACTGCCTCCACCATTGCTACGTCCATCGTCCACTCAAAGCTTGACTATTGCAATTCCCTGTTCTTAAACCTTGATTCCACACAACTTAAGCGCCTCCAACTCATACAAAATTCTCTTGCTAGAGCCGTCACCAGAACACCCAGACATCATCACATCACCCCCATCCTCAAGTCTCTTCACTGGTTGAAAATCCCAGAGCGAATTCACTTCAAAGTTCTCTCCTTAACATACAACTCCTTACAATGCTCCCAGCCCAGATATCTTCGCGAACTGTTCACCATCCAGCCTACCCGTTCTACCCGATCATCCGCCTGCCTTACACTCTCTCGACCGCCGGTCACAAGTCATCTCAAGTTCTCCAACCGAGCAATATCCAACTCAGCACCACGCCTTTGGAATGATCTGCCTGCTGAGTTCCGATCCTTTTCAGTTCCTCCTCCGTCATTACTAATCACACACCATCACCTTCCTCAGGCTCCTCTATCCATCACACCTCGGGCCTTTCACTCGAAACTAAAGACACTCCTTTTCAAGAACTCTTACCCTGTTTCATCTGATCCCCCATCCTCAAATTCCCGGCTCAGACGACACCCAGGGGTTATTTTAACGTGCAGCTGGACACAAAGTGTGTAGTTGGGAAAGAGATTTGTGCAGTTGAAAATCAGATCTTGTGCAGTTACTTTTTGCCTAATTGCGTGAACCGACGAGAAGTTAGTGGTAAAAAGTTGGACACAAACATGATAGTAACAGCCCAAAGAGAGCATCTTTGAGGCGGTTTATTGGGGTGATATTTATGTTCAGGAAAAGAGAAGGCCTGTTGAAATTTGGCGTGAACTACAATAGATATGGTGATTACATGCAGTTTTGAAGTCAAGCATTAGACCGATACGGCGAAGGTCACCCGTGTGCATGAAGTAAGAGCGGGGAAAATGGGTGATGTAATCGAAGACAAGGTTCTGCTAAAAATCACACATAGGGTGCAGACAGAAGAATTTGCAGTAGGCTAAATGTATGGGCGGATGCAGATTCAAGACCTGCTGTAGGTTGATATCCTGATAAAGTTGTAAGGGCCAGGGTTAGCCTATCCTTCATACCATAATGACAACTTCTTGGCCATCGTAGTCTACTTTCTCCTGCTTTTGCCGCTTACTCTGACAAGCTGAAGCAGGAAGGGACGTAGACTGCCAGACGCATAAAGCAAAACAATTGATTTTGATCTTTAATATGAATTTTTATAAAGTCGGAAAATCTTAATATTCAAACAACTAAATCTCCAGTCGAAGGCCAAGCGCAAAGCACCAGCTTATTAACGAGCGCTCACCAAAAGCTGCTTCAGCTTTTGGCGAAAAATCCCTGTACATGTACACTGGTCAAGGACTTCCTTATGTCCAATCTCAAAATACGTCATTTATGTGCAGTTGAGAAAATTCCTTAAAATAACCCCTGACGACACCCACCTTAGTAGCTGTTCCACCCCTCTGATCCTACGGTACCTCGACCCGGACCACCATGGACTACTCTTACGGACAACCCTTTTGACTCAACGCATTTGATCCTGATCTATGGTAACTCGACCCGGACCACCACGGACTACTCTCACGGACAACCCTTCTAACGCAACGCAGCGCTCGTGAATAAGCCGGTGCCCCGCGCTTGGCTTTCCAGTGGCGCTTTAGAAATTAGGAGATTACGATTAAAGAGCTCGGGGTGGTTAATTGTGTATCACTATAATACATGACATTGGCAAGCTCTTAGCATCTTATGGCGTGCTACACCAGCTGTATGCAGATGACACTCAGGCATACCTGCACTGCCCTCCACTCGCAGCATTGAGGCCGCTCGCATCATGCAACAAGCAATGGGGGCCCTCACAGATTGAATGTCGTCAAACCGACTCCGCCTCAACGAACAAAAAAACCCAATTCATTTGGTTGGGTACTAGGCAACACACGGGCTAAGCTCGACCTGAGCGTTCTCTCTTCTCAATTCCCATCTATGACTTTTCTTCGGTGGTGCGTGACCTTGGAGTGCTCCTCACCCTTGCATCTCATATAGATCAGGTGTGCCGCAACTGCTACTACCAACTGCGGCAGCTCAGGGTCATTGCTCGCTCACTGACTTCTAAAGCTGCAGCTTCTCTGTCCATGCATTTGTGCTGAGCCGCCTCGACTACTGCGCCTCAATCTTTGCTCATCTCCCACGGGTTCGGATTGAGAGGGTCCACCGGGCTGCCGCACGACTTATTGGGGGGTTCACCAAGTACGACCGCGTATCCCAATATATGCGTGAGGTCTTGCACTGGCTTCCTTTCCCTCAGCGCATCTCATTTAGGATTGCATCTCTTATCTGTGTGAGCTTTGCCTTCCTCTTTCCACTTGCATAGGCCGCCGCGCACTGCGCTCTGCTGTCCATGGCGACTTAATGGTTCCTTTCACTCGCTCTGCAGCAATGCATAGGCATTCGTTCTCTGCGGTTGGTCCAGCAACCTAGAATGGACTTCCCTTGACTATAGGCTAGAGAATTCACGTAAGTTTTATCACTTGTATATAACTCTTTCAATTTTTCTCAGGAGGTGCAGTGGCAGGATTAGAGGTGAGCACACGCTACACTTCTCACCCGGACCACCATGGGCTATACTCTTACAGACAATCCTTTTGACTCAACGCAGCGCTCGTGAATAAGCTGGTGCCCCGCGCTTGGCTCTCGAGTAGCGCTTTAGAAATTTAGAGATTACGATTACGCTACGGTTGCCTGGGCCTGTCTGCCGGTCTCATTTTTTCCGTACACTAAACACAAATAATTAGTTGAGAGGTGAGTATAAGCTGCATGTATTCCCATTACCCGCATGTGTACCCTCGAATACATGTAGGCTAGTACAGCCCCAAGGGCGGATCCAGGGGGGGGCCAATCCGGCCATGGCCCCCCCATTTCAAAAATTTCTTTTTTTTGACCAGCTATTTTGCTCGGAAAGTAGACGTGGCCCCCCAAAAAGTAGTTCCATGGGACTTTGGCCCCCCCTTCGAAAATTTCTGTATCCGCCCTTGTACAGCCCTGATGATTCTTTCAAAGTTTCAATATTTCTGATTGTTCATACCGAGTCATCTGTTCGTATAGTGGCACCGACCAATCTTAAATATTATAGTTCGAACTCTTGGGGCAGGATTTTGATCGCTTTGCTACAGATCAGAGGAGGAGTTTCTATTAAAGTTGCGCTGTATAAATTTGCGATTAGGATTATCATGCAGACGTTGTAAATATCTCTTACTCGATTAGGCGATAGATGCAGAGGTCATCAATCAATCAATCGTAATTTATATAGCGCCCCTTCAAGGTACCTACTCAGAGGCGCTCCCGACCGAGATCAAGCGAAAATACCCAGTCTTCAACAGTTTGTGAAATTGAGAACAGCTTGGGAGGTGTCGAATAGTTCATTCATTCATTCATTCATTCACTCATTCATTCATTTCGGACATTTATAATCTGTCAATTATACTCACAGCTTCATGCACGATAGGTCTATAGAAAAATAATTAGACATTATTTTGTGTTCTCGATCGAGTGATTTACCTTTTCGTATCCGCGCCTAATTGATCTTCCTTCTGAATCTTATTCTATCACACTTTCTCACTGTTCCAGAGGGAGAGCTTGTCTTCCAAACACTAGAAGAGATTTCGATGAGTTAGAAACAAAATAGAACTACAATTATTTCATTTCTACTCTACGTGAAATGTCCGACGAGCTAGCCAATCTGTCTCCATCCGTCTCAGCGTGTGTACGTTTGCCCGTATCACTCTCTGTGTCTCTCTGTAACCTTTCATGTCTGTGCATATCCGCATCTGCCTATGTCTCTGCTTGTGTTCGTACCTGCCTGTGTTTCTGTCTCTCTGCCTGCTCGTATCTTTGGATTGACAAGGAAGAAGACAGCCAAATTATCGTTGTATCCGGCATCTACTCTATTAACCTATGTGTATGTGGCGGATGAACACAGTTCGTCAAAATCGTCAGGCTGTTAGCTCGAAGGCCGAACCCCCGAGTTAGGTTGCGGCTACTGCAGGATCTTGTGACATTCGTACAAGCTGGTTAGGAGGACAATTTTTTCTAATTCGCTGTAGGGCACGCCCATATCATCAGCAATCACCAATCAAATGTAGAGATGGCAGGGAATACAGCCCTGCCAGGTTATTACAGCGTAAAGGATGTTCTCTGTTCATATAATTATGAGTAGACCTACATATGTATAGACTATAGTTGTCTTGATGTTTGATGTTTTTGATGTCTCTTTGATGTCTTGTTTGTATGTGCACTTGTTATAGCGCCCCTTCAAGCTCTCTACTCAGAGGCGCTCCCGAATGCAGAGCGGACACTGCATCGGAGTTTCACGCCGAAGCGCTGAGCAATTGTGAGTGAAGGACTTGCCCAAGGTCCTTACGCGGCGAGGTGGATTCGAACCTCGAACCTTCAGGCTTCAAGGCAACGACGCCACCACTACACCACCGCGCCCCACAATATCTAAGTCTCGTTCTCAGTCTTAGTCTTGGTGTCAGGTTCATTCATTCATTCATTCATTCATTCATTCATTCATTCATTTCAGACATTTATATGGCGCCTCTTCAACAGTATCCACTCAGAAGCGTTCAAGTTATGCCACTTTCATGCTTAGGCGCCCGCAGAAATTTTTGCAGGGGGCAACATTTTTAAGATGGCCACAGTTAAATTTCTTAGTCGCAAGAGCTTAAAAATTGCAAAGCACAGCACGGGTATTTTTCAAAGAGGTTTCTTAATGCATATTTCTCAGTTTCATTTTGTGTAGGCCTATCATTTTCAATATGAATAGTTTTCTTAGTGCAAAGAAATTTATTAAAAATTAAGGTAGAATGCTAAAAAGTAGGTTTTTGAAGGGGTGCTATATAATGAATGAATGAATAAATGAAGGAAAATAGGTATCAGTTTTAAAGGGGCAAGTGCTCCATCAAGTTACTTCTATATTTTATTCGTAATTTCTAAACTTCTAAAGTGTCACTCCAAAGTCAATTTTAGGGCACCCGCTTATTCAGAAGCGATGCATCGAATCAGCAGGCTGTTCAAAGGGTAGTCAAGAAAGAGGTCCGAGTCCGGCAGCCAGAGGGTCAGATGTTAATGCAGGTGTCATTTAGGAAGGTGAAGGATCCAGAGGATCAGAAGAATGGGGTATCAATTATTCTTTTGGACAGACGAGACGTTGGTTTGGGAGAAAATCTTGAGGCATGATAACCAGAGCCAATTATTCAAGTTTCTCCTCAGCTTGACCTAATTAAATTCTGTACTGGCAGCTTGCAAAATGGACAAAATGCAGCCTGACTTAAAACAGCCTTGATTCCATATATAACGCTGGTGAATATGTAGATCTGTCTGACTTAATTTCAATGGGCTGTTTATAAATTTCAAATTATTACATTATTGTAATTTATCGGAAATTAATTTTTGTGCAGTTGTGAAAAATTGCATTACTCTACAGCGAGATTCCAGTCAAGTAGGCCATAAGCAATAGGAATAGCCTACTATTTGCATGGGCACTCGCGGGAGGGTTAAAAGTCATTGTTACCGTTTTCAGCAAGACCTTGAAAAAATGCAAGGCAGAAAACGAAGAGCCTCTATATTTCTAGAGAGAATTCAATACTTCGATTTATGACTTTCACTGAGGTGTATCATTCGTAACAATAGTATTTTAATGGGAAGAAATTTCTTAAACCCCAAAAGTAGTAGTTTAAAAAAGTGTCAATTTTCCAGGGGGGCAAGTGCCCCCCTTGCCCCTATGTGCGGGCGCCCATGCTTCCATGGGCCCCGAAGATATAGCCAATATTTGCAAGAGGGGGCCAGAACCCAATGGTCATTGTTAAATTTCTTAACAATTAAGAGCTCGAAAATTGGAAATTAAGAACATGGGTGAGGCCTATGTACTTTTCATGGAGGTTTCTGAATGTAAATCTCTCACTTTAACTTCAGGTATCAATTAAAAATTAGGCCTATTGGTGCTATAAAGTGGAGAAATTTGTTTTAAAAGAGTAACAGTTAAAATACTGTAGGTGCAAATTTTTCAGGCGAGGGGCAAGTACGTGCCATCTCTTGCCCCCTGTTTCAGTTCTTGACTTTTGGAAACTGTCTTAAAGCGAACGTCTCTCTTCAACAAACGGCCTCAACAACAACAACAACAACAACAACAACAACAACAGCAACAACAACAACAACAGCAGCAGCAGCAGCTAAACTAACAGAATTATAATGATCTTAGTAAAATGCAAAAAGCAATATAAACAATAATAATCAAAATAGTATTAAATTATTAAATTGATGATAATAATAATAATACTTTACAATAATAGCGACAATAGCAATAATGATGATAATGATGATGTTGATATTGATGGCAGTTCGTGGTGGCGTCAGAAATTTTAGCAGTAACCATACAAGTAACCATGGCAGAAGGCGATTAATGGCGAGCGTGGTAACGCAAGCTTATAAATTATTATGGTGGTCACGATCTGACACGAACTAGCTAATCTCAGAAAAATTCACACTAGCCCATACATGCACACTCCACATACGTCAATTAACTGGAAACTCAACAATGTAAACATAATTATAAATGTAAGTGGTAATAAATTATAGCAAACAATACTGAAGAAACAACAAGAAAATATAATTTACGATGATCATGCCAATCTTCGCCATGCAGCCAACTAGAATGGTTTAACTGCATGCCCAGAGACCACCGCGTGGAGGTGTTGGCAATAGGTCTCCGTAGTCCGGTCATTTCAGCGCTCAGGCAGAAGAATTTCATCACAATTTCAATTGGTATTTACCCACCGAAAGTCCAATTTTAGAATATTCTTAATTTCATAAACTATCTGCTTTTGTTTGGATCATCGATGGGAAAGCAAGACAAACAAATTCGGATTAATGCAAATACAAAAAAAAACTAATTCCAGACAATGGAATGTGTGGCTATAGTCTGTAGAGAGCGGTAGAAAGCTCGAGTATGTCACAAACAAACCAGCCAGAGACGGAGCGTTTAAGAGCATGAAAAAGATCAGGGCTGTGCATGTGTGCTAGAGAAAAATGGCGGACAAGAGAGTGATGTCGACAGTGAATCAGAAGCAGAGGCAGAAATTTTAAGATTCGGAACATTCAGAACAAAATACATGGGCTATAGAGCAACAGGAATAGAGACATACAGACAGACATACAGAGACAGACAGAGAAAGAGAGAGAGAGAGATGGGGGGAAATTCAGAGAGCTAGTAAAAAGGCTTAGGGTCAGTGAAATGCAGAGATTGGTTGATTTGATAGTGCAAGAATGATGAAAAAGGCAAGAACTTAGGTTAAGAAGTTGAATGAACATGAAACATCAGGTATTTAAGAGCTTTTGAGAGTGAGAGAGAGAGAAAGAGAGAGAGAGAGACAGACAGACAGACAAAGAGACAGACAGACAGAGAGAGAGAAAGAGAGAGAGACAGACAGACAGACAAAGAGACAGACAGAGAGAGAGAGAGCAAGAGACAGAGACAGACAGACAGACAGACAAAGAGACAGAGAGACAGACAGGGAAAGAGAGAGCATAGTCGACATAAAGGCCTGTGCGAGTATGAGAAATATCCACAGGCTTACAGAGCGAGCGAGATAGAGATTGGGATTGTATAAAACGGAGATTTAGAGTCGACCAATTCCTCATTGCTTAAAACGTGCAATAGCCCAATCAAAGAATCCTGCCGAAAACGAAAACACAAACTGCCTGAGTCAAATTGCCATGACCGAACTACCCAAATGATTCTTAGTTGCTTTAGCCTGAAGCTAAGCAAAGCAGAGTAAATGTGATGCATTTGGACCATCACAATTCTCAAACAAAACAACAACAGACAACAGTTATCACATCATTAACATGCTCAAGAATACGAATAAACAATAAGCAGACAGACATAAAGACAGACACAGACAGAGGGAGAAGTAAATAGGCAGAGATACAGACTGTAAAGGATGGCAAGAGAACCTGATAAGCAGACAGACAGACACTCAGCCACATACAATGAGAAAACAGAATAAAAAAAATTAGAAAGAGCAACAGTCATAAACATACAGTGAGATAAAGAGAAAAGCAGAAAGATCTACAAAAAAACAAAGTCAGTGAGAGATGCAAATAAGTAGTCACACCTAAATCAGAGACAGTGTGAGAAACAGATAGACAGAAAAAAATATACAAATAGACAGAGAGAGTGAGAGAAAGAGATGAGAAAGACCTACAGTCAGACACAGACAGTGAGAGATAGAGATACACAGAAAGACAAACAGACAAGTCAGTGTGAGAAACAGATTAGTAGAAAGGTCAACAGTGAGACAGAGAGAGTGTGAGAAACAGATAATTGCAAAGATCTACAGTCAGACAGAGAGTGTGAGAAACAGATAATTAGAAAGATCTACAGTCAGACAGAGAGTGTGACAAACAGATAAGTAGAAAGATCAACAGTCAGACAGAGAGAGGGTGTGAAATAGATAAGTAGAAAGGTCAACAGTGAGACAGAGAGAGTGTGAGAAACAGATTAGTAGAAAGGTCAACATTCAGACAGAGAGAGTGTGAGAAACAGATAAGTAGAAAGATCTATAGTCAGACAGAGAGAGTGTGAGGAACAGATAAGTAGAAAGATCTACAGTCAGACAGAGAGAGTGTGAGAAACAGATACGTAGAAAGGTCAACATTCAGACAGAGAGAGTGTGAGAAACAGATAAGTAGAAAGGTCTACAGTCAGACAGAGATAGTGTGAGAAATAGATAAGTAGAATGATCTACAGTCAGACAGAGAGTGTAACAGAGAGTGTAGAAAGGTCAACAGTCAGACAGAGAGTGTGAGAAACAGATAAGTAGAAATGTCTACAGTCAGACAGAGAGAGTGTGAGAAACAGATAAGTAGAAATGTCTACAGTCAGACAGAGAGAGTGTGAGAAACAGATAAGTAGAAAGATCTACAGTCAGACAGAGAGAGTGTGAGAAACAGATAAGTAGAAAAGTCTACAAACAGACAAGTCAATGTGAGAAACAGATAAGTAGAAAGATCTACAGTCAGACAGAGAGAGTGTGAGAAACAGATAAGTAGAAAAGTCTACAAACAGACAAGTCAATGTGAGAAACAGATAAGTAGAAATATCTACAGTCACACAGTGAGAGGGTGAGAAATAGATAAGTAGAAAGATCTACAGTCAGACAGAGAGAGTGTGAGAAACAGATAAGTAGAAAAGTCTACAGTGAGATAGAGAGAGGGTGAGAAACAGATAAGTAGAAACGTCTACAGTCAGACAGAGAGTGGGTGAGAAATAGATAAGTAGAAAGATCTACAGTCAGACAGAGAGAGTGTGAGGAACAGATAAGTTGAAAGGTCTACAGTCAGACAGTGAGAGGGTGAGAAATAGATAAGTAGAAAGATCTACAGTCAGACAGACAGAGTGTGAGAAACAGATAATTGGAAAGATCTACAGTCAGACAGACAGAATGTCAGAAACAGATAATTGGAAAGATCTACTGTCAGACAGAGAGTGTGAGAAACAGATAAGTAGAAAGATCTACAGTCAGACAGAGAGAGTGTGAGAAACAGATAAGTAGAAAGATCTACAAACAGACAAGTCAGTGTGAGAAACATATAAGTAGAAGGGTCTACAGTCAGATAGAGAGAGGGAGAGAAGTAGATAAGTAGAAAGATCTACAGTCAGACAGAGAGAGTGTGAGAAACAGGTAAGTAGAAAGATCTACAGTCAGACAGACAGAGTGTGAGAAACAGATAAGTAGAAAGATCTACAGTCAGACAGAGAGAGTGTGAGAAACAGGTAAGTAGAAAGATCTACAGTCAGACAGAGAGAGTGTGAGGAACAGATAAGTTGAAAGGTCTACAGTCAGACAAAGAGAGGGTGTGAAATAGATAAGTAGAAAGGTCTACAAACAGACAAGTCAGTGTGAGAAACAAATAAGTATAAAGGTCTACCGTCACACATAGAGAGTGTGAGAAATAGTTAAGTAAAAATATCAACAGTCAGACAGAGAGTGTGAGAAACAGATAAGTAGAAAGATCTACAGTCAGACAGAGAGAGTGTGAGAAACAGATAAGTAGAAAGATCTACAGTCAGACAGAGAGAGTGTGAGAAACAGACAAGTAGAAAGATCTACAGTCAGACAGAGAGAGTGTGAGAAACAGATAAGTAGAAAGATCTACAGTCAGACAGAGAGGGTGAGAAACAGATAAGTAGAAAGGTCAACAGTCAGATAGAGAGAGTGTGAGAAACAGATAAATAGAAAGGTCTACAGTCAGACAGAGATAGTGTGAGAAACAGATAAATAGAAAGATCTACAGTCAGACAGAGAGAGTGTGAGAAACAGATAAGTAAAAAGATCTACAGTCAGACAGAGAGAGTGTGAGAAATAGATAAGTAGAAAGATCTACAGTCCGACAGAGAGAGTGTGAGGAACAGATAAGTAGAAAGGTCTACAGTCAGACAGAGAGAGTGTGAGAAACAGATAAGTAGAAAGGTCTACAGTCAGATAGAGAGAGGGTGAGAAATAGATAAGTAAAAAGATCTACAGTCAGACAGTGAGAGGGTGAGAAATAGATAAGTAGAAAGATCTACAGTCAGACAGAGAGTGTAACAGAGAGTGTAGAAAGGTCTAAAGTCAGATAGAGAGAGGGTGAGAAATAGATAAGTAGAAAGGTCTACAGTCAGACAGAGAGTGTGAGAAACAGATAAGTAGAAATGTGTATACAGTCAGACAGAGAGAGTGTGAGAAACAGATAAGTAGAAATGTCTACAGTCAGACAGAGAGAGTGTGAGAAACAGATAAGTAGAAAGATCTACAGTCAGACAGAGAGAGTGTGAGAAACAGATAAGTAGAAAGGTCTACAGTCAGACAGAGAGAGTGTGAGAAACAGATAATTGCAAAGATCTACAGTCAGACAGAGAGTGTGAGAAACAGATAATTAGAAAGATCTACAGTCAGACAGAGAGTGTGACAAACAGATAAGTAGAAAGATCAACAGTCAGACAGAGAGAGGGTGTGAAATAGATAAGTAGAAAGGTCAACAGTGAGACAGAGAGAGTGTGAGAAGCAGATTAGTAGAAAGGTCAACATTCAGACAGAGAGAGTGTGAGAAACAGATAAGTAGAAAGATCTATAGTCAGACAGAGAGAGTGTGAGAAACAGATAAGTAGAAAGATCTACAGTCAGACAGAGAGAGTGTGAGAAACAGATAAGTAGAAAAGTCTACAAACAGACAAGTCAATGTGAGAAACAGATAAGTAGAAAGATCTACAGTCAGACAGAGAGAGTGTGAGAAACAGATAAGTAGAAGTCTACAAACAGACAAGTCAATGTGAGAAACAGATAAGTAGAAATATCTACAGTCACACAGTGAGAGGGTGAGAAATAGATAAGTAGAAAGATCTACAGTTAGACAGAGAGAGAGTGTGAAAAACAGATAAGTAGAAAAGTCTACAGTGAGATAGAGAGAGGGTGAGAAACAGATAAGTAAAAAGGTCTACAGTCAGACAGAGAGTGGGTGAGAAATAGATAAGTAGAAAGATCTACAGTCAGACAGAGAGAGTGTGAGGAACAGATAAGTTGAAAGGTCTACAGTCAGACAGACAGAGTGTCAGAAACAGATAATTGGAAAGATCTACTGTCAGACAGAGAATGTGAGAAACAGATAAGTAGAAAGATCTACAGTCAGACAGAGAGAGTGTGAGAAACAGATAAGTAGAAAGATCTACAAACAGACAAGTCAGTGTGAGAAACAAATAAGTAGAAGGGTCTACAGTCAGATAGAGAGAGAGAGAGAAGTAGATAAGTAGAAAGATCTACAGTCAGACAGAGAGAGTGTGAGAAACAGGTAAGTAGAAAGATCTACAGTAAGACAGACAGAGTGTGAGAAACAGATAAGTAGAAAGATCTACAGTCAGACAGAGAGAGTGTGAGAAACAGGTAAGTAGAAAGATCTACAGTCAGACAGAGAGAGTGTGAGGAACAGATAAGTTGAAAGGTCTACAGTCAGACAAAGAGAGGGTGTGAAATAGATAAGTAGAAAGGTCTACAAACAGACAAGTCAGTGTGAGAAACAAATAAGTATAAAGGTCTACCGTCACACATAGAGAGTGTGAGAAATAGTTAAGTAAAAATATCAACAGTCAGACAGAGAGTGTGAGAAACAGATAAGTAGAAAGATCTACAGTCAGACAGAGAGAGTGTGAGAAACAGATAAGTAGAATGATCTAGAGTCAGACAGAGAGAGTGTGAGAAACAGATAAGTAGAAAGATCTACAGTCAGACAGAGAGAGTGTGAGAAACAGATAAGTAGAAAGATCTACAGTCAGACAGAGAGTGTGAGAAACAGATAAGTAGAAAGGTCAACAGTCAGATAGAGAGAGTGTGAGAAACAGATAAATAGAAAGGTCTACAGTCAGAAAGAGATAGTGTGAGAAACAGATAAATAGAAAGATCTACAGTCAGACAGAGAGAGTGTGAGAAACAGATAAGTAAAAAGATCTACAGTCAGATAGAGATAGGGAGAGAAATAGATAAGTAGAAAGATCTACAGTCAGACAGAGAGTGTAACAGAGAGTGTAGAAAGGTCTAAAGTCAGACAGAGAGAGTGTGAGAAAAAGATAAGTAGAAAGATCTACAGTCAGGCAGAGAGAGTGTGAGAAACAGATAAGTAGAAAGGTCTACAATCAGATAGAGAGAGTGTGAGAAACAGATAAGTAGAAAGATCTACAGTCAGACAGAGAGAGTGTGAGGAACAGATAAGTAGAAAGATCTACAGTCAGACAGAGAGAGTGTGAGAAACAGATACGTAGAAAGGTCAACATTCAGACAGAGAGAGTGTGAGAAACAGATAAGTAGAAAGGTCTACAGTCAGACAGAGATAGTGTGAGAAATAGATAAGTAGAATGATCTACAGTCAGACAGAGAGTGTAACAGAGAGTGTAGAAAGGTCAACAGTCAGACAGAGAGTGTGAGAAACAGATAAGTAGAAATGTCTACAGTCAGACAGAGAGAGTGTGAGAAACAGATAAGTAGAAATGTCTACAGTCAGACAGAGAGAGTGTGAGAAACAGATAAGTAGAAAGATCTACAGTCAGACAGAGAGAGTGTGAGAAACAGATAAGTAAAAAGGTCTACAGTCAGATAGAGATAGGGAGAGAAATAGATAAGTAGAAAGATCTACAGTCAGACAGAGAGTGTAACAGAGAGCGTAGAAAGATCTAAAGTCAGACAGAGAGAGTGCGAGAAACAAATAAGTAGAAAGATCTACAGTCAGACAGAGAGTGTGAGAAACAGATAAGTAGAAAGATCTACAGTCAGACAGAGAGTGTGAGAAACAGATAAGTAGAAAGATCTACAGTCAGACAGAGAGTGTGAGAAACAGATAAGTAGAAAGGTCAACAGTCAGATAGAGAGAGGGTGAGAAATAGATAAGTAAAAAGATCTACAGTCAGACAGTGAGAGGGTGAGAAATAAATAAGTAGAAAGATCTACAGTCAGACAGAGAGTGTAACAGAGAGTGTAGAAAGGTCTAAAGTCAGACAGAGAGTGTGAGAAAAAGATAAGTAGAAAGATCTACAGTCAGACAGAGAGAGTGTGAGAAACAGATAAGTAGAAAGGTCTACAGTCAGACAGAGAGAGGGAGAGAAATAGATAAGTAGAAAGAACTACAGTCAGACAGAGAGAGTGTGAGAAACAGATAAGTAGAAGGGTCTACAGTCAGATAGAGGGAGGGTGTGAAATAGATAAGTAGAAAGATCTACAGTCAGACAGAGAGTGTGAGAAACAGATAAGTAGAAGGGTCTACAGTCAGATAAAGAGAGGGAGAGAAACAGATAAGTAGAAGGGTCTACAGTCAGATAAAGAGAGGGAGAGAAATAGATAAGTAGAAAGATCTACAGTCAGACAGAGAGTGTGAGAAACAGATAAGTAGAAGGGTCTACAGTCAGATAAAGAGAGGGAGAGAAATAGATAAGTAGAAAGATCTACAGTCAGATAGAGAGAGGGAGAGAAATAGATAAGTAGAAAGATCTACAGTCAGACAGTGAGAGGGTGAGAAATAGATAAGTAGAAGGGTCTACAGTCAGACAGAGAGAGTGTGAGAAACAGATAAGTAGAAAGATCTAGAGTCAGACAGAGAGAGTGCGAGAAACAGATTAGTATGAACATCAACATTCAGATGCAGACAGTGAGAGAAACAGATAATCACACAGACCTACAGTCCTACAGTTAGCAACAGACAGTGACAGAGACAGAACTACAGACAGACACAAGCAATCATAGAAACACAAAAGCAGACAGACAAACAGTCAGACACAATCAGTGAGAAAAACAGATAAGTAAACAAACCTACAGTGAGACACAGACTGTGAGAGACACAGACTGTGAGAAGCACAGATAAGCAAAGAGCTACAGTCAGACAGAGATAGAGAGTGTGAGAAACAGGAGACAGACCTGCAATCAGACATAGACAATGAGAGATGGATATACACAGAAAGACAAACAGTGAGACACAGTCAGTGAGAGAAACAGATATGCAGACAGGTCTACAATCAGACACAGACAGTGAGAGACAAAGAATGAAACAGACATACAACATAGAGTGTGTGAAAAAAAGACAAGCAGACAAACCTAAAGTCAGCGAAAGTCAGTGAGAAAAACAGATGAGTAAACAGAAATACAATCAGACAAAGAAATTGAGACAAACAGATAAGTAGATTGATCTGCAGTCTGACACAAACAGTGTGAGAAATAGACTTGTAAGCAGACAGATCTACACTCTGTCACAGACAGTGAGAAAAACAGAAAGCAGACAGACCAACAGTCAGATACAGATAGTGAGAAAAACAGATGAGACAGACGAATAGTCAGACCCAGAGTGTGAGAGTAACAGAAAAGCAGTCAGATCTACAGTTAGACAAGGACATTGAGAGTAACAGGAAAGCAGTTAGATCTACAGTTAGACAAGGACAGTGAGATAAACAGAAAAGCAGTCAGATCAACAGTCAGAGAAGAACAGTGAGAGAAACAGAAAACTAGTCATATTAACAGTCAGACACAGACAGTGAGAGAAACAGAAAAGCAGTCAGATCAACAGTCGGACAAGGACAGTGAGAGAAACAGAAAAGCAGTCAGATCAACAGGAAGACAAGGACAGTGAGAGAAACAGAAAAGGAGTAAGATCTATAGTTAGACAAGGACAGTGAGAGAAAGAGGAAAGTAGTCAGATCTACAGTTAGACAAGGAGAGTGAGAGAAACAGAAAAGCAGTCAGATCAACAGTCAGAGAAGAACAGTGAGAGAAACAGAAAACTAGTCATATCAACATTCAGACACAGACAGTGAGAGAAACAGAAAAGCAGTCAGATCAACAGTCGGACAAAGACAGTGAGAAAAACAGAAAAGAAGTCAGATCTACAGTTAGAAAAGGACAGTGAGAGAAACAGAAAAGGAGTAAGATCTATAGTTAGACAAGGACAGTGAGAGAAAGAGGAAAGTAGTCAGATCTACAGTTAGACAAGGAGAGTGAGAGGAACAGACAAGCAGTCAGATCAACAGTCAGAGAAGAACAGTGAGAGAAACAGAAAACTAGTCATATCAACAGTCAGACACAGACAGTGAGAGAAACAGAAAAGCAGTCAGATCAACAGTCAGAGAAGGAAAGTAAGAGAAACAGAAAAGCAGTCAGACCTAAAGACACAAACACAGCTGGCTGGCTGGCTGAATGACTAGCTGGCTGGCTGGCTGTGAGAGAAAGGGAGTAAGAGTGAGATCAGTGATAGAAAGAGTAAGTACAGAGACCTACAATACGAGATAGTGAGACAAACAGATAAGAAGACAGACCTACAGTCAGACAGACAGTCACAGAAACAGATAAGCAGAGGGACGGGATCTGGCTGGCTGGTTGGTTGGCTGGTAGGCTGGCTGGTTGGCTGGTAGGTTGGCTGGCTGGTTGGCTGGCAGGCTGGTTGGCTGGCTGGTTGGCTGGCTGGTAGGCTGGCTGGTTGGCAGGCTGGCTGGCTGGTTGGTTGGCTGGCTGGCTGGCTGGATGGTTGGCTGGACAAAAAAAGAAAAAAAAGAAAAGAAAATAGAAGACATACCTACAGTCAGAGATAGTGAGAGACATAGATAAGCGGAAAGACCCACAGTTAGACACAGACAGTGAGAAGGACAGATAAGCAGACAGACCGAAACAGGCAGTGAGAGAAACACAGACAAGCAGACACACAAACTGTGAAACACAGACAGTGAGACACACAGAGATAATGATTTGCAGGCAGACCTACAGTCAGACACAGTCAGTGAGAGAAAGAGGTAAGTAGAGAGACGCAAATTAGGAGATAGTGAGTTAAACAGATAAGTAAACAGACCTACTGTCAGACAGACAGTCATAGAAACAGATAAGCAGAGGGACCGAACCTGGCTGGCTGGCTGGTTGGCTGGTAGGCTGGCTGGCTAGCTGGCCAGCTGGCTGGCCGGCTGGTTGGCCGGCTGGTTGGCTGGCAGGCTGGTTGGCTGGCTGGTAGGCTGGCTGGCTAGTTGGCTGGCTGGCCAGCCGGCTGGTTGGCCGGCTGGTTGGCTGGCAGGCTAGTTGGCTGGCTGGTTGGCTGGCTAGTTGGCTGGCTGGCTGGTTGGCCGGCTGGTTGCCTGGTTGGCTGGCTGGCTAGTTGGCTGGCTGGCTGGCCAGCCGGTTGGCCGGCTGGTTGGCTAGCTGGCCAGCTGGCTGGCCGGCTGGCCGGCAGGCCGGTTGGATGGCTGGTTGGCTGGCTAGTTGGCTGGCTGGTTGGCCGGCTGGTTGGCCGGCTGGCAGGCTGGTTGGCCGGCTGGTTGGCTGGCAGGCTGGTAGGCTGGCTGGCTGGCTGGCCAGCCGGCTGGTTGGCCGGCTGGTTGGCAGGCTGGTAGGCTGGCTGGTTGGCTGGCTGGCTAGTTAGTTGGCTGGCTGGCTGGCCAGCCGGCTGGTTGGCCGGCTGGTTGGCTGGCTGGTTAGTTGGCTGGCTAGTTGGCTGGCTGGCTGGCCAGCCGGCTGGTTGGCCGGCTGGTTGGCTGGCAGGCTGGCTAGTTGGCTGGCCAGCTGGCTGGTTGGCCGGCTGGTTGGCTGGCAGGCTGGTTGGCTGGCTGGTTGGCTGGCAGGCTGGATGGCTGGCCAGCCGGCTGGTTGGCCGGCTGGTTGGCCGGCTGGTTGGCTGGCAGGCTGGCTGGCCAGCCGGCTGGTTGGTTGGTTGGCCGGTTGGTTGGCCGGCTGGCTGGTAGGCTGGCTGGTAGGCTGGCTGGCTGGCCAGCCGGCTGGTTGGCCGGCTGGTAGGCTGGCTGGCTAGTTGGCTGGCTGGCTAGCTAGTTGGCTGGTTGGCTGGCCAGCTGGCTGGTTGGCCGGCTAGTTTGCCGGCTGGCAGGCTGGTTGGCTGGCCGGCTGGCAGGCTGGCTGGCCAGCCGGCTGGTTGGCCGGCTGGTTGGCCGGCTGGTTGGCTGGCAGGCTGGTTGGCCGGCTGGTTGGCCGGCTGGCTGGTTGGCTGGCTAAGACAGTCACAGAAACAGATAAGCAGAGGGACCATCATAAATAATGAGAAAGCAGATAATCATACAGACCAACAGTCGGACACAGGCAGTCCGATAGAAACAGTCCCTGTGCCTATCCGTGTTGCTGTCACCCTTATCATAGGTCTGTCTGTCTATCTGTATTGGCTTCCTGTTAAGTAATATTGGACAAGATTCCAAACTGGCCTTTTTTTACCTCCAAATCGCTCTTTCCAAGCATACCGCATTACCTCTGCTAACTGCTCACATTCCTCATTGCCTGCGATCATACAAGTATGGATCCTTTAGCTGAGACCAAATGCAGAACAGTTTGGGGCTTGCAAATATTCTATGCCTCTGCATCCAGGAATGGAATTGGCCTTTGCACTCGTGCCGTAACTCAAATTCGTTTCCTTCCTCCAAAAAGCGGCTCAAAACTCACTATTTTTCCAAGCACATGCATGGATCTGTCTCTTAGTACAATTTACAACTCAAAACTCACATTTCGGTGTAACCTTTAGCATGCGTAACAAATTTATTTCATAATATCTGTTACTCTCAACCTCTCTGACTATTTTGATATCCTTACGAATGTGTTCCAATAAGACAGATGAACAGCTGTCGTTCTGTCATTCGCCAGGTGTCAGAAGTTGTTCGAGGCGCCGCCATAACCGTATCATCTGTTCATTGATGTCGATTTTCAGAAAAGCTCTGTTATCATTATCAGAAACTGCAAGGATCCTTCGAGAAAATGATTTTCCCGAAGGATCCTTGCAGCTTCTGATAATAATAACAGAGCTTTTTAAAGAAACTTTTGTAACTGCACAACCAGCAATGTTTAATCTAGTGCCCTTTGTCCTTTGACCTGAAAATTTCTGACAATGTTTTAAAGTCACTCTCCATAAATTTTCCAACAAGGAAACAAGTTCAATTCTTTAAAATCTGATTACCTTTTCTAAGTCTTTCTCCCTGAACTTACCTAAACACACACAATGTAGACTTTCAGCATATTTAATTTTTTTTACTGTACATCCCCTTCATTCCATTCCGGCCCTCCACGGTAAATTACCCCCCAACCCCCACATCACCCCGATCAGATGACAGTGACCTTTTTTACTTTTTTCACTGCACATTTTGATTGACGTCAGGGCACACTTTAATCACCGAGGATCATAGATTAAGGTCACGATTGTCAAACATATTTTGGGAGTCATTGTTACCACGAAGCAAGTTATATAAAAGGTATCTCCTGTAACTGCAAACTGCACTCCAAGTGCAAAAGCTTAAAAAGAAAAGTGGTGCTATCAAGCCCGTAGCCAGGATTTTTTTCAGGGGTATTTACTCGACCTTGAGCAAGTCTACAAGCAACTGAATCAACTGACTAAGGGTTTGCAGAAGCGTCGTGCGTGCACATAGCACTCAAGCATAGCATTTAAGGTTCTGGAGGGGAAATACATTACACACTGTAGTTCTTACATAATGCACATGTAAATGCATTACTTCATTTCTACATTATTTCATTTCAGGGGTGTTCAAACATCAGTTAATGGCCAAATCATTAAAATAATCAAATGCTCACCTACTCCTGCTTCCATTCAACTGTCCTCTCTCGAGTCAAAGGAAGTCATTCAGTCATCTTCCTGTGAAACTCACAAATAGAACATGTAAATTACAATCAGAATTCAAGAGAACCAGCAATAAATTTTAAAAATTGATCAAATTTAAAGTAAATGTTTAAAAAAAAGAATAATTATATATCTATGTGCAACAGAAGTCACAGGGTTTTTCAATAGCTTTCTCAAATGCTAAAATATAAATATAAAGCTTTCATTAAAAATACAACTAAATAATATACATTGTTTTGCTATAGTAGTCACTGAATTTCAGTATCTTACTAAAAAAAATTAAAGATCAACTTCATAATTTAAATTAATGACTTAAATTTTAAAAAGAACAAAATTTAAGTTGTAACCTAGCCTAATCGAAAAATAAAGTAAAAAATAAAATGCTTAGATTTGCAAATAAACGCCTAAATTTAACAAATACACAACATAAATAAATTAAAGGCTATCACGGTGCTATAATAAAAGTCAAAGTGAATAAAAGTTACTGAGTTTCGTAGTAAAAAAAATGCAAACCACTTCAAGATCTGTAGGACACAAATCGTTAAATCGATCTGTAAATTGTAAATCTATTAAACAATGCACTATATAAATTTGCAATGAATTAATGACAAACGGAGCCCTGCTGAAGACCAGATGACGTCATTCATATTTCGGTGCCTAGGAATCGATTTTTAGCAGCTCGAACTCTCGAGTTGAAGGAAGTCATTCAGTCATCATCCTGTGAAAGTCACAAATAGAACATGTAAATTGCAATTAGAATTCAAGAGAACCAGCAATAAAAATTTTAAAGTGATCAAATTGAAAGTAAATGTTTAAAAAAACAATTATAATATGTGCAACAGAAGTCACAGGGTTTTTCAATAGCTTTCTCAAATGCTAAAATATAAATATAAAGCTTTCATTAAAAATACAACTAAATAATATACATTCTTTGCTATAGTAGTCACCGAATTTCAGTATCTTACCCAACAAATTTTTAAACATCAACTTCGAAATTTAAATTAATGACTTAAATTTTAAAAAATAACAAAATTTAAGTTACCATGTCTTGATAGCCTAATCGAAAAGTAAAAATAAAATAAAACCCTTAGATTTAACAAATACACGCTTAAATTTAACAAATACACAACATAAATAAATTAAAGGCTACCACGGTGCTATAATAAAAGTCAAAGTGAATATAAGTTAGAGTTTCGTAGTTTAAAAATGCGGTAACAATAACCAAAATGCAAACCACTTCGAGATCTGTAGGACACAAATCGTTAATTCGATCTGTAAATTGGAATTTTCGATAAAATTTGGTATGTTTGTTTATTCAACCATCTGGTTTACAGACCGCATAACCGGATACAGTACAGGCCCTACAATAATAATTATTATGCGGTTATCTTAATTAAAATTCGATCTTTTGTAATTATTTTGTGTTGCCCTAATACATTTCGATGAAGAATCGGAAGAAACAGCATTTGGCACAGCAGAAATCAGAAGAACTTCGACGAAAAACGGTAAATTTCTGAAAAAATTAAGAAAATGTTGAAATACGTCTCTTCTTCTCCCGAGAGTTCGAGCTGCTAAAAATCGATTCCTAGGCAACGAAATATGAATGACGTCATCTGGTCCAAGGCTCCGTTTATTATTAATTCATTGCAAATTTATGTAGCGCATTGTTTTAAGGAACCTAACTTTGAGTCGCGCGTTATTTATAGTCTGCAGCCTACATTAACTTAAGTCGAGATGGAAGGTCTGCCTATATAATTATAGGCCTAAGTCTGACTGTAATTTTTTATAGGCATTATATAAAAACTTAGTCTGCAAGCGTAATTAAAGTGCAAAAGATCCAAATGACCGTGTTCTTCGGTCTACAGCTCGGCTAATAATTGGGCGAATCCCTAAAATAATGTGCCTCTGCTTCCTCTTAGGCTACATGCAATGAGTCCAGCAGCATGACGCACTGCGCTGGATGAGCAGCATGACACTCGATCTACGCTGGCCCTATCCATGGAGGTCTCAAACACATGGAGTGTTAGCTCTTACCAGCCCTCTGCAGCTGGGGGCTGACTGCAGCATTGATAAAACTCCAGAGCAAGGCTTGTTTGTGAGTTATTTACCCACAGCATTATAACTTTTATATAAAGTATAACTGTATAAGTAAGCCTGACAAACATGCATGTATTAATAAGAAACATAATTATGTTTATATAACGCCTGTCAGAGTGTTAATGTTCATAAAACAACAGCATTATGGAGAATAAATATACTCAAACCCTACTTCAGTGTGCCTGCATAGACTCATAATAGTAAGCAGAGAAGAAAATAGAAGTGAGGTAAATTGTAGTCATGATCAGGAAGAATGACTACTTGGTCATATGGCAAGGTGCAGTCATGATCAGGAGGAATGATTACTTGGTCATATGACAGGTTGTAGTCATGATCAGGAGGAATGATTACTTGGTCATATGACAGGTTGTAGTCATGATCAGGAGGAATGATTACTTGGTCATAATGGCAGAAATGACTGCATCCATCAATCCAACCGTCCGTCCATTAAGTCTGACTGTCCATGAATCCATCCATCCATTTATCCATCCATCCATCCATCCATTCACCCACCCGTCCATTAAGTCTGATTGTCCATCAATCCTTCCATCCATCCACCCATCTATCCATTCATTCGTCCATCCATTAAGTCTGACTGTCTGTCCATCCATTCATCCATCCATCCATTCATTCGCCCTCCCATCAATCCCTCCACCCATTTATCCATCCATCCATTCATCTATCCATTTATCCATCCATGCACCCACCCATCCATCCATCCATCCATTCATTCGCCCTTCCATCAATTCCTCCACCCATTTATCCATCCATCCATTCATCTATCCATTTATCCATCCATGCACCCAACCATCCATCCATTCATCCACCCACCCATCCATCCATCCATCTATCTATCCATCCATTCATCCATCTGTTGCTGCATATGAGGCTTCAAGAGTGTCAAACTGCCTTCTGTCCTCTTCTAATCTGCTTGCTGAAGTTGCTTTAGTTGTTGGACATGGTTCGCAAGGAGTAGTTGACAAGTATGCAGGAGCATTTTGAAAAACTGATGGAACAGCATCCTTCTTCAAACTTCTTTGCTATAGTAGTCTTTCTCCTGTCTGTTTGTTTCTTATCTCATCTTGATTCTTGACTGTATTCTACAAAATCACTGTCTCTGAAATGTAAGGAGCAGAGACCCGAATAACTTGCTGGTTGAAAGTCCTTTCCTGGATTTGCTTGTATCCACTTTACACAGAGTTCCTTGTATTTGTAGGATAACGATGCATAGTGATAGTCCGGACCTCAGATTTGCCCCTTTCAGAATTGTACGCACTTGTGCATCCAAATGCAGAACATTTCCTTCCCATTGTGTCTCAGATAAATCCAAACTTTGAAATTAATTGAAAACAATTGATGATAAATATTTTGTCCCTTATGCCTAACACAACGTTCTTAAAATATCTACCTAAAGCATTAAAACCGTAATTATAACTAACGTAAATATCAAACTCACAAGAAAACTACTTCTAGTCAATTACTATGAATTTAACTGCAAATTCTGCATTCAATGATAAAACTCCATATAGTTATCCGTTGTGTAGTCTAGCACGTTCTAATGAAGACTGGGTCAGTCGGCCGATGATTCACTATACATTAAGGTTCTGCCAGCCCCCAGCTGCGTGGCTGCAGGCAGATAGACGGCTACCCTAACTGTCCAGTAGATTTCGGAGTCCACGCCCTATCTCACACTCACAGCGCATCGAATATTTATACCACGATCATTATATAAAAAATTTACAAGCTTACTTAAAGACTAACTAATTGAACTTTTAACTTGAATTATTCATTATCTCTTATGTTAACATTTCTGCGTTATTGTCAGATTGTCTTTTCTCATTAAAACGAATATATATATATATATATATATATAATTATATATATATAATTTTATATATATATATATATATATATATACAGAATTGCTTCACTTGTTTGGCGTTGTCTCCTTGGCTGTGCCCTATCTGTCAATGTGAATTTTAGGCCTACTGTCCAATAATTTTATATCTATAGGTTCTGGCTCGCAGAACCCTTCGCTCTGCCTCTAATCGCTCTAGCGGGAAGCTAGCTGTAGTTCCCGCGTGTTATAGAATAACTATTAAAAACAATAGGCTAAATAGGCCTAATTAGCGACGCACAGATCTCGAGGTTGTATCCAGAGTTACTGTTTATAACGACACTGTCCAGCTTAAATATCTTGAATCTTAAATAGCTTGAATGATCGGTGTCGCCCTCTTCATTTCTCCACGCTTGAGACTGGCACTGCCAGAGTACGAGCAGTGACGGAGTTCGTGTCCAGAGTCCATAATGTAGAATATATCTTACACGCTCAAGAGTCAAGACTGATCCGTTCGTTCGAACGAATATATTGATGACGATATTAAGAACTGTAGACCTAAGTAAGTAAGTAAGTATATATATTACTGTTATTACATGAAATTATATAATATCATAGGCCTAAAGTATTCTTATTGTAGGCCTAGACGTCTTCCTCATTAAGTTGTCCACCTGTGGGAATATTCGCTCATGCACGTGGTCTTGGACGGTCTGGTTTGCTTGTTACATGCTTAACGATACTGTCATATCAATCAATAAATCAACAATCAACCAATCACAATTTATGTAGCGCACCTTCAAGGTAGGTCTACCTACTCAGAGGCGGTTCCTGCCGAGATCAAGTGAAAAAATCTTCAACAGTTTGTGAAATTGAGCTTGGGAGGTGTCGCATAGGCCTATTCAAGAGAAACCCAATCATAGGCGGAATTTGGTTTACGTTCTTGGGGGGAGGGGATAATCTGGGCTTTGTTGGGGGCGGACATTTAATCCAGAACGAGCGGCGCCGGCAAAATTACTTCGGGGCCGTTCGGGCAAAAATGTGATGACCTTTTTTAGTCATTCGATTGAAGTTTCGTGAAAACTGCTATTTTCCCTGAAAAATTTATGAGTCTGGACCTTCTTGGTGGGAGGAAGGTTAAGCATGTGAAAAGATACTATATTCACGGTTAAAAAGCTGAATCTGGGCCTTCTTGGGGCTTACCCCCAACCAGCCTCTGACAAATTCCGCCCGTGTGCCCATTCCAGGTTTATGGACCAACCACAGAGAACGAACGCATCTGCATTGTGGCAGGGCGGGTGAAAGGAACCACGGCCCGCACGCTCTCTTTCACAAAGTACCGTACAGACGCGCGGTCATCGACCTTACCGATGTGGCCAAGCGAGCCAGTTACAAAACCCACCGTGCTGGCGACGCTTGATGTAACAAGCGACTCATGGCTAGCCTAGGCCTATAGCTATAAGGCTTAACACGCGTGATGTAGGCCATGCTGAAACCATTACAGACTTAATAGTCATCTGTAGCCAAAGCTACAAAACATTATTTGCCAGTTCACAAATGAGTAGGCAGAGTGATCTATCAAACTTGTTTTTCATAATTTATTCATATGCATATGGCCTAGCCTACACAATTCCAATTATGACATAGGCTAATACTTTATTGAACGTGCTGTAAGAATCTTGCAGAATGAATGAACGAAATGCTGACACACACATACGTGTAGGCCCATAAGAGTATCACGCTTCCTAGTTCTGGCTCAGGACTCAGAGATTATACACATCATTAGGCCTATTTTTTATTGATTAGGTAAAAAAAATATAGCGTTTGTGAATATTGACGTGACCCTGCATTGTACACATGAGTGTCGAACTGAATTCCAAAAGTCTGTGCGGATAAAATAATTTTTATGTTTTCAAACTGATCTTACCAACGAACTTAATATTACGGATCTTATGCCCGTTCCATAAGTTCCTAATTAGGCCACATTACGTTGTTCGGGCACTGTTGGGCAAAATTGTGCTGCACCCACTACACAAGATGGCCGCCTTGTCTTAAATGGGTCAGTCCTGTTGTGGATTTTTGTTTACATAAATAATGATATTATTCTTTTTATTGAAGTGCACGTGAATAAGCTTCTTCGAACAAATCTCATGCACTGTGTTAAAAGCAGACTATGACATTAACATAACATTAACACTTGCAACAGAATCTAAAACCCTAGGCAGTCGGCCAATGCAAGTCATCCTGCAACGCCCTTTGTGTCTATGCAGGTGCCTGCAAAATGCCGCATTGCGGAGAATTACCCGGATGTCGATCAATAGCTTGCTTTCGCTACGAAACGCTAGCCGATAGCCATTTTGCATTGAGTCAAGTAATTTCTGAGCATAGCGTTACCGCCGAGCGTTACGTAGCGCTGCGATAAGCTAGGTTACCCGTATGTTGCTTGCGTGTCTAGAGGACAAATGAAGGTCGTTATATGGCGGAGTTAGAAGTGGTCGAAATAACGTTAAATTCGAAATTTTGATTAAAAATCCCGAAAGAACCGACCAAATATGACGAACCGGTGCGGTATGAAGACGACTTTTGAAGCATCCGATGGGGTTGTATGGTGGGACAGTCGAAAGGCAGAAATTTGGACGAATTTTGGTAAGATGAGAGTGCTAAGCATTTTGATAAAATGTCTGAAATTATGATGCTCTAATCTACGTTCGAATTTCGACGATTTACTTGTCATTCGCAGTTTAAATGCACCTTTTCACCTCCCTCGCTAAGTATGACTCTTATAAAATTTTCTGGTGATATCATAAGCTGAAAATCACAATTTTATTGTTAAATTTTGATTGCTGGTTTTCTTGGCGAATTTGGAACCCATTTGGAGGCTTTTGTCTGATTAGAGTAAGGGTATCCCTAACAGACTGAGCTGGGCATGGTTTGCCTTGAAGCTATGCTAGGGGCAGATTTTGCAGAAATACCCTATTTATTGCTGTATTTGATTTTGTTACGTGTAAAATTGTGTTACAGGTGTTGGCAGCTTGGTAGAGGGGGTGGTACATGACACATTCAAAGTCACTGAGGGGAGGCAGAAATCCCATGTGTTCAGTTGGCAGACGGTAATTTTCAAGGGTTGACACCACAGTAATGTTACCCGAAAAATCCGTGCTGTAAATCCGGGGATGGAACTTTGAGGGTAGGAAGCGGGTAACGAGGAAAGTCCAAATGACAGCCTATAGTGTAGAAAAGTACCCGGGGCTTTCAGCATAAGGCGTACAGCAGAGATAAGTGTCAAAATGATTGAACTAGTAATGTATAGAAAAAGGGGTAAGTTGAGCATTGGGGTAGATGCCGCTTTTCCCCCCGAGTTTATGCTATGTAGAAAACCCATTTCATGTCACAGTTTACCTAGAGTATGGGTGTGCTATTGGTTCTCTAATTGTGGGCTGCTGGGGAATGGTCAATTCTATATTCCCATTAATATTAGCACTGTAATGTAATTTTCACTGCTCGTTTGGATTTGATACGTCGCGAATCAGACTGGCCAGATAACTTTTCATCCTTAACACTGTGCTTCCCAACTTGTGAGATATCATGTGAAATCTATTATATCTTCCCCACGTATTTCTCGTTATGCTGATGATTAACGATGTTTTGTAATTTAGTGAATGTTGCACTTTTGCAGACTTCTCGGAAACGATGCATTTTATGATAGAACAAGTGGACTGTATATGACTGTAATGTAAACGAGACGCATGTAGTTTTTGTCATTTTCCTTTCCCCCATTTTTTTTACAAGCACTGGGAGGGAGGCAAATTTTTGCATAAATGCTTTTGATGATTGCACTCTAAGAGTTAGTGTATGGTTTGCACAGTATTAAATTAAGAGAAAATAAATAAATTACATAATTATATAATTATATACATATATTAAAATTAAAAATCTATACATATATATATATCTTTATATATAATTATATATATGAAATGATATTTATGTATATAATGATTGTAATGCGGGAGATGAATAATTGGACTAGTTTGCACACTGCCAATGAGCTGCGTTGGCTTCCCAGTCGCTTTTGTTAAACTCTTGCCATTAAAGTTGTCTGGTAATGATATGACCAGAAGTGTCTGAGCTGTATGAAAACTTAGTAGTATTATATCTCGGAGATAAACTTGATAATTTGGTGTAGAGTGCAGAAATTTTAGGTGTAATATTTTAACATATGTTTATTAGCACAGTAAAAATCACAAGCTATTATTATTCGTCGATAAGTAAGTAAGTAAGTAAGTATATTCTTTAATATAACCATCTGCAAAACACTTTGGTGAGCAAGTATCACATATAAAATTCATGCAAGACATCAGAAACTATTAAGATTAAACAAAGTAATTAGTATGTAAAACAGCATTCTAGTATTGTGTAATTTGGTTGAGTCGGATGATTTGAAACAGGTGAGAATATCATAGCTGCATATATTAATACTCCAGACATGATAAGAAAATGAGACCTGCGTTCAGTGGGGTCATTCAATACTTAGTAATAGTGATATAATACCAAGTTATAATGCAGCTCATAATGGATTGCTCCTTTATGAGACAACTTTGATGAAGAGGGTGTACTAAAACCACTGGGGATCAATGCAGCTCATTGGTAGTGTACAAACATGCCCGATTATTCATACAATAATGATATGTATATAGATTCCTTTATATATATATAATAAATGTATATATAAATATTTGAGATATATAGGTATGGTTATTTTAATATATTATATATATATATAATATATATATATATTTAATCACTGATTACTTAGTCATTTTCTTTAAATGGATGATTGCCATTTTAGGCATTGTAGTATTTAAAAAATTATATCAATGATTAAACTTCCATATTTTAATGTTGATAGTTTAATTAGGTAAAAACAATATTGATGTGTTTCTTGTAAGGAGACCTCGGACCAAGCCACTGTTTTGGCATGACCCTAATGAAAATTGTGAATTTAAAAAATTAAAGTTGCACATGTATTATGGTTCTGCACCTTAGGGTCCATCCATATGTTACTTATGCAATAAATTACATTGAACTGTATTTTTGTACCCTCTCCCTTTGTTGCACCGCATACATTTTGTGCACGCCTCCCCTATGCATTCATACAACTAAACTTCTCTGACCCCTCCCTTTTTAACAAAAGTTATGTGTTATAGATGATTTTACGTAATTAGCTAGTCAACTCAGTTGAAACTTTCAAAACTCGACTCAAGACATATCTTTTTTCTAAGGCGTACATCTAACAGATTGTGTTTGTGTTTGTAGAGGCGCCCTTGTAACAACATGTGCTGTGTTACGGCGCCATAGAAATTGTCGTCATTATTATTATTATTATCTATCAGGCATTTGTATATGTTAACCCATTCCCGCCTGAATTTTTTTGGGGGATATCTAGGAAATTGATGGTACTTATGTTAGCATAACAATACTGCAACAATGGTCACACTTAAGCATAATAAAGTATATGTTTTCTGAATCACCAAACTTAGGGCAATTAAATGCATATTTCATTGTGAAGAACTTTTAATTTATATAGCGCCCTTATAATGCCATGGCACAAAACAGTCGCTGATGAACATTTTACAAAGCATTTGAAGGCCAACAGTCCAATATTGGCAATAAGTAAGCATGCTAAAATCATATATTTTCTGAGCCAGTAGTCTTCTGGTTATATCATTCAGATTTCATATTGTGAACAATAATTAATTTATATAGTGGTCTTATAATGTCAAATGTTAAAAAATCACCAATAAAGATATCAACAATGAAATTGAAGGACATCTATTCAACAAAACTTTACAAGAAGGCATAATAAAGTACAGGTATATATTTTCTGAATCAGCAGACTTCTGGCTATGAAATCCATATTTCACTGTGAAGAACTATTCATTTATATAGCGGCCTTAGGATACCAAAGGCAAAACAGGCACCAATAAACATTGGCACTGCATTTGAAAACAACAAGTGGTTCAACAACATGGTCACAAATATGCATAATAAAGCACATCTTTTTTGAATCGATAGACTTCTGGCTATGAAATCCAAATTTCATGTGGACAAAAGTTCCATTCTAATAAAGGACAAAACGAGTAGGGTGCCACCTATAAGGACTTCGTACGGCATCATCATGCGGAGGGTTAACACACTTTGCAGTGAAGTCAGCAATCAAGTCAAGTCGGCTAACAAGATTGTCTGAATGTCCTACTGTTCCAGTAAAGGCAATATCCTTATTTGAAAAAGCCTTTTGCCAGTTCCATTCTTCATTTGTCAAAGAGTTGCTGTCGGTTAGATTAGTAATTCCCCCCCCCCCCCCGACTTCATCACTTGAACGCTGACCTTTGCGAACACGACTTTGACCTTGATCAAAGCCATCACCTGGACAATGACCACACCATTGACCATAACTGCTTGTTTATCTTATGCTGCTGGTTGTGATAGCATCATCAACCGTTGCAGATGCTGCATAGAAATGCAAAATTTATAGTGAAATAGATAGGATCAATCTAGAAGAGAATAATTTGAACATTGCCATTTGCCAATCAGCTGACCAATGGACACACAAAGTTATTCCATGCAACCATTTTCAGTATAAAATTTTAGCTTGAATTGATTATCAGCATGCATCAATTTGCTTTCAATTAGCATATTTACACATTTCCTACATCACATCTATAAAAAAATTACAAGAAAGAAACAAATAAAAATATTGGCCTTTACTTACCTCTCCGACTTATGCACTATTTAGCACTGCGGAGTCCGAACAACAAGACTTGGTATCAAATCGAAACTATTTTACATCCCAAACACTGTTCCACCAGCGATCTTCAAATATCAGATGAATTCATTGTCACTAGATGAAAAATTGTCAAAACGCATCATTACACACCTAAAAATTTCTGAACCCGGGACAACTTTATGCCTCGCTTCAAATTTGTTTTTTTACTGCAGAATATAAATTTTTGTCAACAAACAAAACTGTTTGAAATCAGAAATTTTTCGGTCACAACACATGCTATTTTTTATATATGCTAGATGCATACTTATAGATAGATCCTAGTCTGTTTCAATGCCTCCCATTTCGTGTCGCGTGTGACCCGTTCTGGTGGGAACAGGTTAATACTGACAACTACTATTTATTTTGTTGGCACGTGGCCAAGTGCTTAGGATAACATCATTTGGAATTATAAATTTGGAAAACATACACGGGCTTAATTTTCATTAATAAATTTTTGGGATGAGATCAATTAAGTTAATACTTTTTATATGGACTTTAACATAATTGTAATTAAATGCCATTAGATCACTTTAAATTTATTTTGCGTACACATATTTTGTCATGACCCCTCCCCTCGCAATATGCACTCAGCATCGCAATACGCACCTCCCCTCGCGATACGCACCTGAACCCAAAAATCACCTAAATCTGATCTCCTCGCTTCATACTTTATATATATATATTTATTTATATATTATACTAGCTTGGGTACCCGGCGTTGCCCAGGAATTTTAGGATTCGGGCCGTTCCCCGCCTGTCTCTCCCTCCATCTCATCATCCCTCCCACCTCCCTCCCTTTCTCCCTCCCTCACTCCCCATGACACCCACCATACTCCGACCTCCACCGGTACGCCACCCGTGAAATTTTGGTTTTCAGGAAGATTTTCTTTCCACACCACTCCCCACCCACCTCCACCCAACCACACTCCGACCTCCACTAATACGCCACCCGTGAAATCCAGACTGGCAAAAGCGCTGGCCTTAAACACCTCTAAAACGGTGTCAACCGCTGCTTTTATGCGTATATGGGACCCGAAAGAAAAGTGCTGTAATATGCCAATCTGTGAGCGCAACAACCACTGTTGTCATAGCACCCACCCTGGCCTCCATGGTGGCAGAGATTTGCCGACACGCCTAAAACCTTCCCCGTGTCGACCCCAACCCCCCTGCAAAGGCTTGGGGTCGATTGCTTCAAAACTGTGGTCGTGCATTGCTAACAAGCAAGACCACAAACACAACTTACGAAAAAATATATAAGATATATATATATATATGGCATATTATATGTATATGTATATATATATATATGGACAGCTCCGTTAGAGTTGGTGCGATGTAGGATGAAGACCACCCTTCTTGGCAACTGCCTTTGCAACAACTAGCAACTTCTTTCAATCACTTCTTGCAATCTAAACTTAAGGTCTATCTTAAGGTCTTTGCCATCTTCATTGCATTGTTGCTCCATCCAAACAATTTTTGTCTTTGTCCCTTTTTTATTTTTTCTAGTGAGCCAATTGCTCATTAGGGTGGTTGCAAAGGAGACTGGTTCCAAGGAGAGCGATTGCCAAAGGAGTCTGGCTGCTAAGGATGATGATTGCTATGGAGGCTTGTTGCTAATGAAGGCGGTTGCTAAGGAGGCTGGTTGCTAAAAAAGGTGGTTGCTAAGGAGGCTTGTTGATAAAGTGGCAGGTTGCAAGCACTGCTGTAGAGAGTCTGGTCGCTATGGACGACAGTTGCTAAGGAAGTTCTGTGATTAAAGGTGGTTGCTAAGGAGACCTGTTGCTAAATAGGCCAGTTCCAGAAAAATTGATGCTAAGTAGATAGGTTGCTAAGGAGGCAGTTGCTAGGGAGAGAGGTTGCTAAGGCAGCTGCTCTCCGGGAAGAAATGTGATGGAGCCAACTGGTTGCTATGGACGACAATTGCTAAGGAAGGCAGTCACTAAGGGGACCTTTTGCTTTGAAGGCTGGTTTCTAAGATGATCATTACCGAGGATACTGGTTGCTAAAGAAGTTGTTGCAGAGGAGTCTTCTGCTAAGGAATATGCAGCACAGGCCTTTTTTTAGGTTTGTTGCTATATAGAAACTGGTTCCTATGGAAGGTGCTTGCTAAGGAATCAGGCTTCTTAGAAGACTGGTTGCTAAGGACTATGGTTGCTAAGAAAGATGGTTGCTAATGAGAAGATTTACCATAGGCTGTTTGCTGAGGAGCACTTATGAGTGGCTGCAAAATAGGTTCAGACCAGGGCTGTACTCAAGGGTATACCAGGGTATATGGTGTATACTCACCTCTGGGAAAAAATGACAGCGTGTACTCACCTAAAAAAATCAGGGTACACGCGGGAATATACAGCGTATACCTACCTCAGTAAGATCAAGTGGGTACACGCAGGCAAAAATCGCGATTTTCTGGCGGCAGCGTGTACTGACCTCAAAAGTTCTGAGTACAGCCCTGGTTTAGACGGTACTTGAGTCTGATTGCTATGGTTGGTTGCTAACCTTGGAGGTTGTTTGCTAAAGAACTGGTTGCTAAATTAACTCCCTGCAAAAGAGAATGAATCTTGCTTTGAAACTGGGCGCTAGAGTCTGGGAGGCTGCTGACTGAGACTGGTGGATATTAAGGTTGGTTGCTAAGGAGGATAGTTGCTGAGAAGGTTGAATGCCTTAGAACAGCGGTTCTCAACCTGTGGGTCGCGACCCCCACGGGGGTCGCCTGACGATTTGCCAGGGGTCGCCTGAACCCTTCAGAAATTTGCAAAGGATGTACAGTTGTACACATTATAGCGATTTCAGCATTATCTACTATATTACTATAGCAACTTCAAATAATTCTTTTAGCTGGCTTATACTTTTGATATGAACCATTATAGCTTGCAGCAGTTAATTTTTGTCATTCTTATTTTGAAATGTAAATTCCGCTTTTACCATTCTTCTAAATTCTAAAAGATAGAACAATATTCGGTTTGCTCATCGAATCTATGCTGTCCGCTAGTCAGGCCAATACATTGGCGGAGACTTTTGAAACATGTGCACTATTATAACTCCCGAAATTTGATGTGGAGACTGAGCTGCTGCAGTATCTCCCCAATATTTCAGAAATATTTCATATATATCATCATTAATTTCTACCTTGTTATCCGGCCGTTGTTTATCCATTATAAACAATTTTTGTAAGATGTCAGCATAAAATGCTATCATTATTGTGTGCAAATTACAAATTTAAACAATATGAGGATGAAATATTTATGGAAATCTTAAACCGCGTTCTTGAGCACCGACATAATGAGTAAAAGCGCAAGTAAAAATAATTTAGACAATGGGGAAGCCTGGTAAGGACATTTATTGAAGTCTTAAGCCATATGCCTATCAGCACTGAAATTATATGAGGTGTTTTTTGACAACACAGCTTTAAATGCGAGTTGCAACCATTGCAGAGTGGATATAAAAATAGTAATAATGGGAGGGACACCTTTGAAGTTTTGAACCACGACTAACAGTAAATAAATTTTGCTAAAGTGACAGCCTAAAAATACCACCATTGCAGTGTGAAAATTCAAAAACTTTTGGCAATGGGGACACATCTCCTTCTCATAAAGAACACAAATAGCCTAACGCTTACAAAATTGATAGCCTCCCAAAACGAATCGGCTAGGCTAAAAGAGTGTAAAGAAAAGAAGAACTAATGACGATTTTTCAGAGTAGCCTACTGAGTTAAGAAAAGAAGAACTAATGACCAGTTTTCAGAGTAGCCAATTGTTTAACAGATGTAGCCTATAGCATGAACAGAGAAACTACAACGTTTTATTTGTAATAACATTTTGTCGATTGAATCGATGAAATCCAACAAATAAACTGAGGCGCCATTCAGATACTAAACATCGTAACTATGCTGGAAAGCATGGCCCGTTTCTTTTTTTAAACAGCTGATGACGCCATGAAGGTACGCTTGAGATGGGTGGGGGAATTCCAGCAACAAGGCATGGCAGTAGTTGAAGTGTCACAAACTAAATAGACGTATGAAACTTCAACTTCAAACTGCCGAATATGTAGCACTCATGTTACGTAGAATCGCCAATAAGAGCCAGGAAACCTCACACAATTGCAAAAAGCAGTTTCGAATAATGAAGTGAAAATGCTTGACAATGGACAATGGTGAAAAATAATAAATGCAGTGACAAAGTTAGAAACGCGATCAATTTTATTGTTGGGGGTCGTGACAACTTTCGAAATCTTACCAGGGGGTCGCCGCACTAAAAAGGTTGAGAACCGCTGCCTTAGAAGTTAGTTGCTACATAGGTGGCTTGCTAAGGAGGCTCAGACTGGTTTATATGGAGGCTTCCTTGTGTGATGGATGCAAGATAATGGTGCATGTTGCTAATCTGTGAAGTAACGTAAAGTAACCCTGGCGATAACCGTGGGAAAATCCTGGTCTTGTTGTTTGCTTTTAAGTCCATGTCCATCCCACATTTGTAAAAACTGACCATGGGATGTTTAGCCATTTAATTGCTGTAATGAACGTTGCATTTGTTGGCATAATAAGAAGCTAGTTTCCAAACGTTATCTACTTTAAGTAAATGCAAGTATGATGTTGCAGTTCTGCACCTCTGGCACGAAAAGGCTGAAACATGTGTAAATACAAAAGTGCAGCAATTTTTTTGCAAAACATCTGTGTCGCTCTGTGTAAAGCTATGACTCTTTTGTGTTACTCGAAGCACGCCATTATGTTTTTGTCCTAAACTGTTTCACGTGTAATAGACCCTTTGTGTTGTGAATGTAATTAACATTCACGTCTTTATAAAGCAGATCTTCATTTGTGCTCATTATCAGAGAAGTGATTTTGTAAACATGAACACGGAGCAGTCTGTGTGTGTATCGACCTCTTGGCAAGCAGTGGCTTTACCTCAAGTGTTTTCACTTTAAGGGCTGATGATTGAAGGGGAAAGCTTTAAATTGAAGTCTTGCTGGCTTAAAAAAGTTGATCCAAAGTCCAAACATGATAATTCGGAAGGCATTGGATTTGTATTTTTTATTTTAACTCCACATTTTGCATATTGGAAAATGCTAGCCTTATTAGTGGTGATTAAAAACTAGGGTCCCAGGTAACCATAATCTGCAGTCACAGGCTACTTGATTTTGTTATTTGCATGTGAGATTGTGGCCAGTCTTGCTGTCGAATCATTCCAATGATGTTTTTGTACAGTTGTCATCCTGTGCTTATAAATTAGACAAAAAACTAAAAGTACTGGGAGAAAAATCTTGGTCATGGCATGAATTGATGTTCGATTTGCATTGATTCTTCAACCCTGCAGACACTGAACTAATTTGCCACTACAAGACACATTTAGAATTGTACATTTAAGCTTTGCACTTGTTTAACTTTTTAGTTTTTTATGTTTTTACTAGAAATGACAACATCAGCTGTAGCTGGCATGGAAGAAGATCAAGACAAATTCTCTTGTTTCCGTGACATTCCAGTTAAGCAACACTTGTTGGGACGCCTTGGTATCACCTGATGAAAAACAGACTGCTGTATCCGGTTGAAAGATTAAAATTTGTCCAGAACCTGACCTGATCCATCGGTGGTTTCCAATGTTGCAGCATCGGTTCCACAGGCAAGAAAGGAAGATGGTGACAGGCATTGCAGATCAGAATATATTCTCATAATTCTGACTGCGGCAAGTCGAAGTCGTCGAGATGACAGAGTGATCAATGTTACATTCGAGTTGTCGTAAGCTGCGGGACAGTTGTCTTCGTCGTAAGAGCAAGTGATTGGCGCCGTAACACTTCTCATCATTAGTGCGACAGTCGTTAGGATTACTCTTCATACGTTTTTAGTGAGAGCAAGTCACTGGTGCGACAATACTAGATGAGACAGATGTTTCTGCTTTACACGTTGAAGAAGGTGATTGTTGGAATAACAAGTACTGTGGACAGAGCAGCTCCCTTGAACGCCTTTGATGGAACCAGAATTCACCTGCCTTGCTTCGTCATACGAGCCGACTGGACAAATCTGCTATCGCAACAGTTTTAGAAGGTGAGTGATTATTTTATGCTCTCTTTCCTTTGCTTGCAAGCCAGTTTTCACTGTATTTTGTAAGTAAGTTATAGCTGAGCATCTAATTTTGTAATTGGATAAATTTAACATTTGAAGTTTTTTCTTAAGTTTGAAAGCACCTGAATTATATATTTAAATAGCGACAAGTGGTTTTGAGAAGTGTTTGTGAATTGCGCCAGAATGGCTCAGTTTCATTATAGTGCATTTGTTTTCTCTTTAAATGTTATTAACAATTATGTTAGAAAGGATTTTTCAGTGTCATAAATTGTAGTTGAAAGCGATTATAATTTGCGGGTAAAACATGGTTGATAAACTACTGTTGAAAATCATGAGTTGGAGGCTAAAATCGTGCGGGATAGTGGGAGAAATTCATGAGATAGGTTAAAACAGCATCAATATAAATCGAAGTGAAGGAAAAGTGTAATCAGATGGAAATGAGAGAGACATATGAGGGACCAGATGATGAAACTTTTAAATGTGTAATAGGACGTAGAGAAACAGCGTTTTCTTAATGACAGCAAGATAACAGCTTTATTCTTGTTAAGCAATATCACAACTTCATTGATCCAAAGTGCATTTAAAGTACACTAAATAAAGGATTCCCTGGGGTGCTCAATACTACAGTGGTTAGCGCGCTGGACTGTGGACCGAGAGGTCGGGAGGGGGGTTCAATTCCCCGCCGGGGCAGAAATTTGTATCGAGATTTCTGTTCCACATGCACCCCCTAGCCGACTCAGCTATGACGAGTACACTTACGGTCAGTGGATAATGAGACGGTGAGGGAGAGGATTGGCCACCGCCCTCATATGCTGAGGCCTTGAAAATGAAGTCACTAACACGTCATCCCCATTGGTGAACCTCTGGGCTAGCTAGAAGGGATCTCACTATTATTAAAGGAATCCCTGCAGCAATGGTGTCGTTTGTTACAAGGTGCTATGCTCTACAGTTGTTGCTATGTTTTCGTCACCAGCTATGTTTGTGCAGATGGTCTTTCCTCCACTGCTGCCACCCATGAATTGCTCTCCATTTGTAATGAGATATGCATGCAACGCTTTCCATTTGTATGACCGTAGACAAAGTGTATGGTAGACAAAGTGCCTAGAGCTGAATGGTTCACCATACTAGATAGTAGATACGCTTTATAAATGTTTGAATCATCATCAGTTCCTGTCTTCCTGACACCAGCCATTTGGTGGCGATAGGTACGAATCAGTGACTTCCATTGTCCTATATCCTTTGTCAAGTCCATTGCTTTCCTTAATGTCAGCCCAAGTGCTGTTATGTCCTCATTTATATTTTAATGTAGCTGTATGCAATTCATGGATGAAAAGAGTGAAATAAAGACCAACTTCACAACAGAATGTGCCAGAGAAACATTTCAGAAACAAAAGAGCATACAGCATCCTGCTACAAATCATGCCGTTGCTGCAGGGATTCCTTTAATATCGTATTTTAAATCCACTTTGAATCAACTAAGTGTGATAAATATTCTTTAAATATCCACTACGTCTAATTTGTTTGTTATATTCGGTTCTAATCTAATGTGTATTTGTTGGCTATGTTACAGAAACCGTGGTGATTGACGGGCATTTCTTGTAAGATGATCAAGGGCCATCAGTCCATCCATTTGTCGTCATCAGAAGCTGTCGACAACGAAGTCGTGCGGGGGGGGGGAAAGAGGGAAAGACGTACTTCAGAGCCGGTTCCTGTTAAAAGTCATTCCAGTGAAAATTCAGTTCTGATGGATGATGTAGTCTTAGGTGCTTGCAATCTGGGTATTTTTTCCTTGTGTCTAGATGTGTGGTTGTGTTTCATCACTTTCATGGTATAGTAACTGACTAAATTAATAAATAAATATATATATTTCTTCTATATTTTATGCAAGGGGTTTCTCACACAATCATTTAGCACTAACTGAACCGATTTGGTTTCCCAGTTGCTTTCAGTATGCACTTGTTGAAGTGTTGTTCACCATGTGCAGTCATTTATATGTCAATACTTACATGCAAGTGCTTGCAATCTGGGTATGTTCTCACAATCTAGTTGGGTGAGTGTATCATAGTATGGTTACACATATGAGTCGCTCACCAACTTAACTTAGTACACAGAAACAGGTACTAACACAGGGGCGGACTGGGGGGGGCAATCCGGCCATGGCACACCGTTTAGTAATTTCTTTATTTTTGACCAGTTATTCTGGCTCGGGAAACTGATGTGCCCCCCCATGAGTAGTTCTGTAGGCCCCTCCCCACGCCCCATGAGGTCCGTATACGAGGTCTGTAAGGTCATCAACTATTTTCGCGGATAAAATGGTATCTTTTCTTAGAAATTCGAGACAAATGACTAAAAAAAAGTCATCAGATTTTTCGGCTACAAAGACGAAAATTTGTCCTTGTCCCATGACCAAAAATTTTGGCCCCCTTCGAAAATTTCTGTATCTGCGCTCTTAAGTTCTGTAATACGCCGAGCAAATTTCTGTCCATGGTAACGGCCTCTGTTGTCATAGACCCTGGTCAAATCGGATCCATCCGCCGTTGTGTTATCATATATATATTGTCTGTATACACGTCCTATTCATTTTGTCTTGTTCATTACACAATTGATTGAAGTCTAGATTTTCCAGTTGCTTCAACTTTCTTGTGCTTTTGAAGTGAGTTCATTAATTGGTGCAATTTACGGATATCATTCCCAGGGCATGTACTGACTTAGCGCCATGCTATATCTGTTGTTGGCCTTATGTTTGTAGTTTACTCAGGTGCATTTTATCACAGCCTTAAAACTCCTTTTCAGCCATGGTTGGGTTGGGAGTGAAGAGGTGCTAAGAAATCTCTGTAATGTAATGAAATTAGACGAGGTTTATATGCTTTTGTTATGCATATGTATGGATCGCTTGTGTATGCTTTTATGCATAATGTGCAGTTTACCCATAGATATGGGTGTTTGCGCGCATGTGTTTGTAATTTGTGTGCGTATAAAAACAGATAGCTCATAGATGTCACAGAAGTAGTTAAGAGCATAATATACTGGTAGTTTTAAAGAAAATAAGCAACTAATGGCTTTTATCACGTATGATCTATGGTGAGGCAATTATCTAAGAAGCTTTAGTTCCAAATAGTGACACTTGTTATTATTTGAGTCCATTGTTTTAGCGTAACTTTAACAGTTTGGCTGATTTCTTGTGAGACTAGAAGATGTTTTTCATAGCAGAGGTTTATTAAAAGCTGTCTGCCAATAGTCACTGGCACTATTTATAGTAGACAGGTGTTCATGAACAATGTGAATTTTCATTTTAGTCTGGTAATGTTCAATGCTTTTTCAAGGAAATGCTTGAAAATGATTTTAAAAAATATGTACCCCAATTGATCTGAAGCTGTGCATTTAAGAGGCTTGCTGGATTTAATGGCATTTGATTGTCATAAATGCGGTCACTGAATTACTAGGATTTAAATATCTGTTAAATTGCAATGATTCCCATATTGTGAGTTGACGAGCTTTGCCATGTGGCGAACTGCATATAACTTTATATTCATTAAGGGTGCCAATTGCGAGGCATGTTCAACTCCATAGTGCATAAAAGAATGCCAAGTGAATATAGCCGAGGTGTCAAAATTTAAGAAAATTTTTGCCTGTGCAGGTATCTGAGGCCATATTGGTACCTGACTGCCATCACTGCTTCATACGATAAATAATGTAACAGACTATGGCTATGAAATAGTATGCAAACTAGTTGCTTAGTAGTTATAGCCAACAGATGTGTATTTAGTTCGTTTTAAAGAAACTAAACAGCTACTCTCTTTTATCGCCTCTGATTTATGATAAGTCAATTCTGTAAGCGGCTTTGGTTCCAAATGGTGTCACTTGTTATGATTTGAGCCTATCTTTTTTGTGTAACTTAACAGTATAGCTGCTTTCTTGTCAGATGAGAAAATATTTTGCATAGCGAGGTTTATTAAAAGTTGTCTGCCAGCAGTCACTGGTACCACAATAGGCGTTCATGGACAATATGAATTTTCAAATTAGTCCGTTAGGATTAAATGCTTCTTGAAGGAATGCTTTATGATGATTAAAAATGCTGCATGCCAAAATCATTTCAGAATTTATATAGTGCTTCTTCAAGAGTATCTACTTGAAAGCGCTCTCGACCCAACCACAAATTATGTGGAGTTTTGCATTTAAAAGACTTGCTGGATATAATGGCATTTGGTTGTCATAAATACGGTTGTTAAATGACTAGAATTTAAATATCTGTTTTCCTTAGAAATTCTTTATTGCGAATTGACAAGCTTTACCATGTGGCAAGCTGCATATAACTTTATATTCATTTAGAGAGCCCATCATGAGGCATGTTCATTGTTCAACTACAAGGTGCATAAGAGGATGCCAAGTGAATATAGCTGAAGTGTTAAAATTCAAGATTAATTTTTGACTGCATGTGTCTAAAGTCTATTTCACAGATGTGTCTGACTGCTCATCACTACTTGAAAATGAATAAATTATTAAATAGTTGCTAACTGAATAGACTATGAAATTGTATGTGGACTCAATGATTACCGCAGTTGTTATTGCTAGCAGGTGTGTGATTTCTGAACTGGAACTTGTCACTATGTTGTTTCATCAAAGTAATTCTTCAGTGTTGCAATGGCAAATTTCTGTGTTAGCATAGACGCACGTGTTTATTAGTGAATCACCATTATTCCCTGTTCTGTAAGATTTTGTTGATACAGAGTAATTTTTAGCAGCTAAACTTCCCATAGCTGCTAGATTAGTATTGCAGACATGATGCAGGGACCAGACCCACATTTAGTAGTATCACTATGATGAATTATTATGCCCCCACACCCCTACTGCAGCTGGTCTAACAAGATACTGGTGATTGGACATTGGCTTGAGCTGGAACTTGGCTGATGTATGATGGGCAGAGGTCATGACTAATGTATGCTGACATGGTCAGCATCTGGCTCTTCACATGTGAAAGTGATGTCCAGAAGCCACTGGGTATTGGATATTGCATTCTTGACCTGTATAAAACTTTTCACGCATGCATGTACCTAGACCTCCAGCTGCTGGTGGATAACCCCGGTGTATTGTAGATGCACCTGAAATTTCTGTATTTGATTAAGTACCCAGCTGCCGATGATTTAGTACACAATGTTTGGAGATACTTCTGTTCCATTTGCACCATATAGCAAACCCTACATGATGGTCTGGCTGAATGAATAATACTTCCAACGTCAATGGGTATAATGTGGAGCAGAGCTTTTGTAACAAAATACTGATTGCTAGACAGCATATTGATTATATAGCTGCATACCTTGCAACAGTTATAGATAAAAAGTTGATTTTCTTTTGCAAATGTTACACTGTTAGTTTTGTCTAATTTTTTATTTTTGAATTGTGCTGCTTTGCCTGTTAATAGTTGGTTTAAAAAAATTTTATTACACAGAATTTTGTAATGTGTGTGTTCTGGAAATTATTTTCTAATTATGTATGCAATTAAGACATATGAAAATCATGCGAAGGCATAATGAAAATCTATGTGATTCATGGATTTTTGCATGATAATAGTTTTAGAAAGATCTAATTTAATCCTTCATGTGACTTTTATGTGTTGCGTGTTGAAAATGATTTTAAAGTGCAAGATGTTACTGTTGAAGGCCAGTTATGTTATAGTGGATCGTAGTCGTCGTAATATCCAAATTTCTAAAGCGCTACTTGAAAACCAAGCACGGGGCACCAGCTTATTCACGAGCACTCCATCGAGTAAAAAGGGTTGTCCGTAAGAGTAGTCCAAAGGTAGTCCAGGTCGAGTTACCAAAGGATGTAGTGTGATGTAACAGGCTTGTTAGTTTGCTCAGAAAGTTGAGAGATTGGAAATGAGAAACTGTATAAATGTTTATGCTTGTTGAATGCTCTGTGCAAATAGGTATGCCATATGTGTGGCATTTTTCATAGCAGTGCCTTACAGAAACTCCTCGGTAGAATCCCAGATTGACCAACTGCATCAATCAACACTTAAGGAAATGGAATAAATTTGCTAAGAAGTGCTTACAGGCTGTGCTGCGATTGAGCCGATTTTGGGGCTACAGCAAATTTCATGTGTTGTCACATAATAATTTTAAATTTGTTTTGTATATATGCCCTCTTTTGTTTTGCTCCTATGCAAAATTGTGGAAATTAAGCTTGGTAATCGCTTATGATTGTTTATTTGAAGCACAGCAATTTTTAAGTTTATGCAGTGTGACACGAGTAGAGTTTCTTATTCTCATTTTGAACAACTTACGTGTTAATGCCCTGTCTGTTGTGGTTGATATTGTTTTAAGCCAGTTTACCACCTGACATTGAACTTTGCTACGATGAATACAAACAATAAATTGATGTCAGCTCTATGAACAATGAGCTTAGAATAATTTACATTGTGCAAGTGTTTGTTTAGTTGTTCATTGAATATTAATTAAATTATGCAGTTCATGTACATTTTAGCTTTGTGTTTGATGTATGATATTTACATGTTTTTAGCAGCAGGGCTTTTAGGACAGCTTCAGAGGTTGAGACAGTGTCTGCATCTGGAATGGTCTACTAATGTTGTCATGACTACAGAGCTGTGTGGTTCCGTTTTTAAGTTTTTCAGACAGACATGTTTGTGCATGGTTGCGAATGGAATTAATCTCACTGAGAAACATCTGCACAAACATGTTGATGAATCAACACTGTGCATGTTGTGTGGCCTGCCATTTTGTTAGGACCTTGATGGATTGGCATGACGTTTCTTGCCTGCATTCTACGTGAAATATCGTCCGTTCTGATGGAGAAGTTTGTTGGCTTTCCTCCCCTCCTGTGATTGGGTTTTTGTCAACAGCTGCTGTTGAGGACCATTTGCTGCTGTTCTTCTTTTTCTTATGAGCCAACTTAGTGATGTTTCCCCTATAGTTGTGCCGATTTCCTATTCTTGAGCTTGCTGAGGGCATTTGGTGGTTATCTCTGGTGCACATTAGTGCCTGATCTTCCTTTTATGATGTAGAGTGGATCTGCTTGAATTGGTGAAGGGGTGACTTTGTTCCTTTATGCAAATTGATTGCCATACCTGCTTTAGCAAGTCACGATGTAGTGGTTACAGCCTTCAAGGGAAAATGTTCAACTGAACAATCACTGTGTTCTCACGATCTTTTCTCACATGGCTTTAAGACTGCTTTTCACTAAATGCCTCCGTGCTCTTTGATGACACTTGTTCATTATTTTCTGTACTTTGAGCAATTTTCATTGATGACTTTGATATGTCTTGCTCCAGTTTATCACCACTATGAACTGAACATATCTTGGTGCTTCTTGTCTGTGGCCTTCACTATGTTATTTTGTTATTTTGATTTCTCTTATAACCTTAATTTGCTGGCTTTAATATCCCACAATGCATCCACACGACCTCATGAACTTGTTATCAACTGTTGTGACTTCTTTAATTTTTATGACTTTAGTTTTCATTGTTGCGGCTATTTTCCATAATGGTTTTTATAACTGTTAATGCAAATCCTTACCCAATGAACTTGCTATGACATCTCTGTTGCAGCTTCTTCCTCATGGTATCCATTATTGAGCACCTTGCCGATGGTATTCCTTTGATATCTCTGGCAGCAGCTATTTTCATTTATGCCTTTGATTGCCCCATCTTTCATTTGGTTTATTTTCTCATCTCAATGTACCAGGTTGCAGTTTGCCAACGTGTTTTCTTGCGCAATAAACTAAATTACCACCAGTTTTATGCATGGCTTTGCAGCTCGTGCTGCAACCCTTTACACCATGAACATTGTGTCCTGTTGTTGAAAATTCGTTCAGTTTGCCCTTGGTAGTGCAACTATTTTTCCTCATGACTTTCATATCCCCTGTTAACAATCCTCGCCTCCAAACTATATATTATTATCATTATTAATATTATAAACATTTTTTACTCATGACCTTGACATCTCCGACTGTTACCCATTGCTTTCATAGACTTAAATATCTGTTGAAGCCACCATGATCTTCTATTGGTTGGATTTCTGCAGTATTTGACACTATGAACCAGAAATGACTTGTTGCACCTATTTCTGGTGAGCATTTTATATGCCTTGGTTCTGCTATTTCCATTGTAGCTTGCTATGATTTTGGTGCAGGCGATTGCTATGTATACCTGACATCCATTGAGCAACTTTTTAAATTTTATTTCTTTTGTTACGGCAAATTTTTTTCATTTATGACTTATATTTCACCATTTTATTCATGGCAACCGTTAACCACAATGCACATTTTTCGTTACAGAATTTCCCATATGGGTTTGATATCCATCTCATGGTGCCATCATGGCTTTGATATCCCTTTCCAGTTCTATGCATCTACTGGATATCTCTTGTAGCCACTTTCACTGTGTCTTTGATATTCTTTCAGCAAACGATTCCTGGCTTTGATATCGAAAATGATTCCTGGCTTTGATATCTTTTTACTGACCCTGTACGACAGCTTAGGTGTTTCTTATTGCATCCCGTGTACATATATATGGCTTTGATATCATGGTGCAACTGTTGATATCTCTTGGTAAAAACCTCTTCATTCTTGGCATTAGGTCCTTTTGGTGCAATCCCTTTCCATCATGACTTGAACATCTCCTATTGCCACCCATTTCCTGTATGGCATTGATATCCATCTTTATAAATCATTTCCTGTTTGATTTGATATATCTTATTTTATGCCATGTCACTGAAAATGAATTGAATTGAATTGGGTGTTTATTCCCTGTTGAACCCATTGTTATTCGTATCCTCAGTATCCTTGTTGCTGCCCTTTAACCATGCAGTTTGGATATCTCTTGTTCCAATGCCTTTTCCCATATGGCAACTACGTTTCTGTGTGACCTATATATGATCTTCAAGACATTTCTGTTGTGGTAGATTTGCTACACCCATCTTGTTTACATCATTTGTGGCCCTTGCTGCAACCCCTTTTCTCTTTGGCTTTCATCAATCTTTTTCACTATCTTGTGTTCTAACCCATTGAATGAGGTCTTCTAATTTCTTGTTTTTCAAGTGGCAGCAGTTTTTCATTATTATATGTATCATTGATCTTTATGTGTAGTATTTTTAGACTTGTGACCTTTACCTTCTCTTGTAATTGCATGAAAATTTATGTTAATGTATGTGACTTGATGGCCATGTTCCATAGGGGTGATGGCATAGTTTGCTATTCAAATTTCTACCAAAAAGCAGATTTTTTCATGTTTTTTCCATTTATCTCCAAGAAATTTTGACAAATCTAAGTGATAACTGGACATTTTCAGAGAAATTGAGGAAGAGTTCGAGTTAAATGCAATTTTGATAGAGAAATTTGTGTTCTAAGACCTAAAATTAGTAATAGACCGATATAGATGAGTTCCTATTGGCTGTGCGGCTTACGCCGGGAGTGCGAGGCGGTCGGCCACCGTGTGGAGACGTCGTCATCCACTGAAGCAGTTCTACAATGGCGGCGGCCTTCTGCGTGACACAGAGGGCGTAGCGTTTTGCGCAGTTTTACGTCTGTAAGAAGGAACAATTTGTTGACATTAATACGAGAAACGAACATCGAAGCTGTCTTAAAGAAGATTTAAGCGTCAAAAGGTCTGGAATTTTTACTAAAATGTGTTCTTTTCGAGCGCTTTCGACACCGACCTAAATGCTTCTAATGCTGCGTGTCTCAAAATGGCGGATGCCAAGCACAAAGGCCTTCGTAGGAAATTGACGTTTGATGATAAATCCGAAAATATACCACCCTATCGATTCGATTTGCAGAAAGCGATCTGTTTTTATCGATACGCGTGGAATAGAAAGCATATTTGTCCGCGGAAAAGAAATTTCTTTGTTAGAGCGATAAAATGGTGCGAAATAGACCCTGCGACCGATGCGTTACCATAGTGGCTCGGTTTTTCCACGAATGTTGTGGTCTATTTTAATTAATTATCGTTTTCATTGACGATACGTACTGCCGCGAAATCACCGAAGCGGAAATTTTCTAAAAATTAGTCGTTGATTTTTGAAAATTTGTGAAAACGTGCAACTTTTATGGATAAATGCCTTTAGTTTATTATAGCCCTAGTAAACAAATTTCGGTTAATTATATTAAGCCATTTTATATAACCACCTAACATTTGGCACCTGCTTTTACGTCATTTGCAGAGAAATAATTTATACCTATTTTGGATATAATTTGTTGTCAACAACAAAGCCAGCTTTGGTTTTTGGAATATGGTAGGCATCTGTTAACAGTGCCTGCACCCAACTTCAATCAAAAATTTGGGGGTTTAATTGAAGCTGATCAGAAGTTTAGTTTATAGAATTTGTACAATCATACATTGATCCCTTGCTGGGCTTTGTTTGAAAATTTTCTGTGTGGTACCCATTTTGGCAATTTATGGTCAAACTTTGCATCTTGCTGTGTTGTGCGACCCGGCTTTGCATGAACTGGTAAAAATTGAGTGTGGATTCTGCAATTGGATTGCTCTTTTGATTACTTGGCTGCTATACTGCAAGGCATACTTGGTAATACTCAGAAACCATCCGCCTCTTCTGGTTATGCCTGCCTCTATTTGATTAATTAAGACAATTTTTCTACATCCTTATGAAAGACTTGTTCCTTTTTGTAATAAAGACATTGCCTATTTTGCAGCTCATTTTCCTCTGTAGGAGACCGATAGAATTTATAGTATTTAGCCCATTCTCATTTAAAGTACAATAATATCGTGAAAGGTGTAAAACCTTTGCTAAATAGAAATGATATCCTAGTAAGATTGCGACTTTGTAGTCTGACGTTCAACGTTACCATAGCCTACAAACAGATTATTATTATTTATATGTCATTCAGTGAGTTTATAGACAACACACTTAAGGCTATAATAAAAAAATTAACTCGATCATGAACAACTTAAAATATTTGATTATCAAAATGATCATTTAGCAGATAGTAACTTGTCATATCAGGTTCAATTCTCTTTATAATAAAGTATAGAATTCACAATGTCGTAGATAAGTTGCTTTGCGATGAAGAAAGGATTCAGAACTTTCCATACTAGGAAGTAGTTTTAGAATATCATTTCACTAGGTTTCTGTTAAATTAGTACGTGAAATCATATGCATATCAGGAGTAACTATCAATGCCTTATGCATTGCAGCGTTCCATCCACATTAGAGCTATATCAAATCGTGTACAGATCTGGAGTAAACCAATCACCAGAAATCAAAAGACTCTGCCTCTGTTTTAGCTATCAACTGAAGTAATGCAGTTCCAATCACTATTAGAATAAACAACCAAAACCCATATGTAAGCCTATAATTTTCTTCTTCAACCGGCACCATGCAACCTGCATTCATTAACATTAAAATTGCCTTGCAGCACCGTCGCTTCATTAATTGCAGAAGCTTTATTCACTAACGTGACATGACCATTTCCCAATATATTATTATATGAACATTGGACAGATCAGCAAATCTTCTCAAAAACTGATGGGTAGAGACAGGTTCATATTTAGGAATGAGGTGATCTGCTGAATGAAAAACTATCAAGGCAGGGCTCTATTAGCCCAAGTGGCAGAAATATGTGTACCAAACTGCAGTGATCAATTCTACTATTAACAAATGCATGGGAACCCCATATAGCAGAGGTTTGATAGTAACATTACGAGAGGAGAGCAAGATGTTGAAACAACTTTGAGTAGCAACTATGAGTGACCGAATTAATATGCTATGAGAAATTGAACTCTTGATCCAAAGTGACTTCCAGATCTTGCACTGTGAGAAAGAACGAGATATCAGAGGAAAAATCACCGCTAGTAAGTGCTGGTCAATGGATGCCAACATTTTGTTTGTGAGTGCAGAAATGGATGAACCAAGTTTTAGAGTGGTTTGGTAACAAACGATGTGATGCCATTCATGATGAAAAAATCTATGGCAAGGGACATTAAAGACACGGAGGCCACTGCATCAACGGCAAAGCAGTGAGCATCGGCTTGCACATCATCAGTGTAGAGTTGACGCAGGAGACCACATGTGGACAACAAGGAAATACGGGAATACCCACGGCATATAAAGTGTACAGTAAAGGGCCTAACACTGCCATGTGGTACAACAGAAGGGCTTTGACCTAACGGGTCCTTGAGGCATCTACAACCACACAGTCAGTGCTCCCAGGCAGACAGAAGCAAAGTCATTAAAAAGGAGCACCTGCCAAACCAAAAGAAGTAGAGAGACGTTGGGCCTACCTTAAAAGTGGCACTAACATCAAACAAGCTAAAAGAGTGACCTGACCACGGTCTATGGTGCCACATAAATCTGAGGTACACAAGCCAACAGAGTCTCGAAAGAATTATTTCTCCGGAAACCCGATTGCGGAGATTAGCGTAATTCGTGCATGTCTTAATATGAAATTTGATTTGGTTTGCAACAATGCATTCTAATATTTTAGACAGTAACATAACATTGGCAATTGATCTGTAGTTGACTGGATCGCTTGGGTCACTGTCTTGCTTCTGAGGAGGAAGCAGGATTGACTGTTTTGTGTTTCCCGGATAGACTGGCTGCAGAGCGTAGTGAAGAAGTGCAGAAAGTCGTCTATAAGTTCTTGAACGAGAAATGTGGGAACAGGATTCGGCTCACATGTTTTCAACACAGATGCTAGAATTAGTTCCCGCAACTCTAGTCCAGTAATGTTATGTTCTCGTTTATATTATCTATCCAGTGTAGCCTTGGTTTTGCATTTGCAATTGTTCCTCTTTCCTTAGAATCTCGCTTGCAGTGCATTGTGTGAAATTCAGTCAGCTGGCAGATATTCTTTCATCAAAGTACAAGCATTGTTTTAATGCTAGCCCTAGACTTTGGAAACCCTTGCTTTATACTCATCCTTTTTGCAGAGTGTTCTGGCATGAGATTTAATTGTTGTGGTTGCTCCTCAGACCCTTTGCCTTCCCATAAGTGATTTTCCCGTTCTGACAAAACTGATCTTGGATTACGATTTGTCTTTGAGTTTCACGTAGAGTTCACCACTCAACGATGTCACTTGCATTTGACGTTAGATGCATTAGGTTCATATAGAACTGTCAATACCAAGGCTGAAGTAGTTGCCAACACATTTACCATAACGCTGTGCCACAGTTTGTATCCTAGAGACGGGTCTTACTTACAAGTCTTGTACAGAACGCTTTGTATTTAAATAAATTGCAAGTTGAAGCTTCATCCTGCAGTCAATCAGTACTATGATATAACAGCAATTCGTAAGCCTTGCAGTGTCATTATAACACTGCACGGCTTATGAATGTCTTTTATGCTTCCCATATTATAACTGAGATTGCTTTACTTTGTAAATTTTATAGCTTTTTGGAATCAAATGCTAGTGATAAAATAGTTAACCTGCAGCAGTAGTTAACGAACAAACAACTTACCTGTTAATAATAATAATAACAATGACGATTTCAATGGCACTGTAGCTCAGCCATGCTGTTACAAGGGCACCTCACATACTATGCTAACAGCAGGATAGGCCTTACAAAATGAACAAGTCTTGAATCCTGAATTGAAGGAGTCGATTCAGTCAGCTGATCGCAGGGGTAGTAGTAATAATAAGACGATTTATATAGCGCCGAAGGAAAGGGCGCTGAGGCCTAAGGAAAGGGCGTAAGACTGTTCCAGCATCTGGGGCCGACTACCGAGAAAGCAGTCACCAAAGCATGATCTCATGCGCCGTAGGCGAAGATCGCTTTTGTCGATCGATATGAGTCGTAACACAGAAGTGAAGGATTGCGTCCCGATACAGTAATCACACAGATACTCAGGCATGGCTCCATGGAGAGACTTGTAAACAGTTAAACATATCTTAAATTTAATCATATAGATTGATGTGCAAGCCCAATACTGAACCCTCCTGCTTTATCCTGGCTTGGGACAGTCCCAGGCAACCCCAAGAATTATAAATGCCAATAAAACACGATATCAAGCCCTTGTGGAAGTTGTGATGTATGATACGGCAAATATTAAAACATCGGAGGATGTCAGGAGAACAAAGCGATTGAGGAGTTCCACCAAGGTTTGGAAATTATGTAAATTGATGCTCAATTAAACCTTCAACTTGATTAGGGAGCATAGGCGTACGATATATTCAGATATAAAAAAAATTATTCATTATTATATTAAAAATTAATGCTAAATATTATTAAACTCATTTATGATGTGCAACTATGCAGGGAGGTCATAGAGGACTGAATTGCAGTAATCCGTTCTAGAGATGGCCAGGCTCATGCTGGTGTTCAGAGACCATTTTCATTTAGACTTTTCTTGACTTGCTGTATGCGTCTAAGATGGAAGAAACAGGATTTAGTTATGGACAATATATGATTTTTCACAGAAAGGGTGTTATCGAGGAGAACACCAAGGATTCTGAGAACATTAACTGGCTCAATGGCGTAGTCTGGACTAAAGTTAAGGACAGTGCGGAGTGTGCCTGAGATAGATGTTGGATGGCATGAGAACCAGATGAATTTACCAGAAACCAGGACGCCCTCACAATTTGTTAGACCTATCAATAGTGTTATTGTGAGGTGCGGGGGTGTGGGCATATGTTCAGTGCCTGGGAACCAGAATGTTGTGGATTTGAATTCACCTCAAGCCGCCGGGTAGGGACCCTGAGCAAATTCTTCACTTCCGATTGCTCATGCGATTTAGCATTAAACTTCGATGCAGTGTCCGAGCTGTAGTCGGGAGCGCCTCTAAGTAGAACTTGATGTGGAGGCTTTAACAAATGCTCATACGTTCAATGCCAAACATACATATAGAGTCATAGTTTCTGCTACTTTGCCCTATATGCCGATAAATAGACGTCAATTGTAGAAGATAACGTGGCCGCATATGTTCTTTTACAGTTGTATTTTATTTCAATATAAATAAAATATTACTCTATGTTGCCAACACGTATCATACTTGAAGAATTAGTCATATTGAAATGTGAAATTTCAGAAGATTGGAAAATTGTGGAAATGTCCAAAAATATCCAAGCACCATCCAGTCCATGAGTGGTCTTCTCATGTTACATCAACTGCCGTAGTGTGGTTCAAAGGATGAGGGATTTTTCTGTTGGATTGCATAGTCAGTTTCTACAACCTCCATCCAGTTAACTCTGAGAAGAGAATAATACGGTGAAGTACACAGACAACACCTGCCTGCTGGTTAGGACTTTCAGGCACAATACAGTCCATGAGGGGCTGGAGTGGGTGTCATCTCAGTTACTCATCTGGGGTATCCAAGAACAATCTGCTAAAAAGCTTATTATACGAAGAAGTTTCGAGAGATGCTTAGTGTTCGCCTCCACTGCCATTTTACGATGTAGTTGAGAGTGGCCCCAGGAAAATTGTTTGGAGTCAACTCAACGTTTTTCTGAAAACCTTTGTGCTCTAGCTCTGAGACTGAGGCTACCACATCTAAGAGGTTCTGGATGCCTGTTTGAGGTCCCTCCCTGAGAGTGCTCAGGGAGGATGGTCATGCTGACGTTGCACTGTGCCAAGTGGCAGTAGCAAAAACGGTTGCTCTAGGCACAGCTGAAGATCACTTAATGTTGTCTGTCATCTGGAGTGAATCCCGTGTGTTCAGGGCTGTACTGGTAAATTTGGAGGGGAGTATACGCTGACCGGGAGAAAAACCGACTTTTTCAGGCCCACAATTTCTGACGGCTGTCATCCACCCAAACATTTCCACATTTTTCTGTCCAAAAAATCTGATGACCTTTTTTTAGTCATTCGCTCCGGATTTCGTGAAAACTACACGTAAATATCCTTTGCCTTTTTCATGCGTATACCTACATGCTCTTTGTGAGGAGAGTATACACTGTATACCCGCGTATACCCTGGTTTTCCGCGGTGAATATACGATGCCATTTTTTCCTGGAGGTAAGCATACGCCGTATGTCCGCGTAGCGGCGCATATACCTTTGATTACAGCCCTGCGTGTGTTCCATTGTCTTCCCACCTACCATCAAGCGTAAACTAGACACAAGCTTTGCCCAAGACCACATGACTTTCTGTTGCCAGCTAAAGATGACAGTGGTTATAATTATCCTGGAGGTTTTATACAAGTGCATTCCGTGCCCCTACCTTCTGTTTATTTTCCTATTTACTTCATGATCAACAATCTATGCAAAGTCAGTTTCATGTATGTTGTTTCGGTGTGTTCGTCCATTTGATTGAATAATAAATGAATATATCTACCCACCTTTAATCCGAATGTTGCTTTGGTGACTCTGTCAGTAAAGCATTCAATCTATGCCTCATCATTGTAGTTGTTGGATTTATTTTCAGTTGTAGGTATTTTGTTGTTGTGGGAGAATTGAGATGACGAAGGATAAAGACAGTCCTGATCCGGGTGATGACAGCGCAGCGGACTCAGACGCTCACAGTGAAGCTGCTGTCAGGTAATCGTGCATTTGTTGCTCATCGTTTTTTGCTCTGCTTGAATATGTCGAGACAGACCATTGACCTCTTATATATAACTAAACAGAGCTTACTGTGTTGAGCTGCTCAGTGACTTTGAAGCAGCTGAGAAAGAGCAGGAAACAAGGGTATATGGAGGAAGATGTGGACTGTGGAGCAATGTAAACAAACCACGTCATTGTCTCCAGCAACCATTCCTTCGTATCTGCAATTTTTCTATGATTCGTAAACCTTCTCCTAAGAGACTTCTGCAGAAGTCACACTATCCAAACAATCTGTAAGCCTTCTCCCAAGAGACTTCTGCAGAAGTCACATGATCCCACCGGCCTGTAACAGTCTCACCTCCTTCATGTGCACTCTCGAACAAGAGTTTTGTGGAAGATTTGAATTGTGGCATCGAGTCGGAAGCCATTGATATCATGATCTATATATGAAAGATGGGCCGTCACTTTTTTCTTTTCTCTAGATATTCACAAGGTTCCGGGAATCGTGCAAGGAACAAAATGTAGTTTGGCAATGGATGGGATTTCAGCCACATTGGGTGATCCAGATCCAAAATGTTCCAGTAACTCAAGGGCTTTGTTATTACATCTTATCGAAACTATATATTTATAAAGTGCCTTATAGTTTGACCTCGAGTCATAATATATAAGATTAAGGTCTTCCAAAGAGCTTTGTATTAGTTATAGTATTACAATACTTTACAGGCTGAAGGCTGCACACAATCAGAAATTCCACCTTGAAGGCAACTCAAGAAATTTATCATGTCATATTTTTGCAGATTTTTCACATTATTCATGTTGCTCATGACACAGAGGCGACGTGAAGATGTAAATACGTTGAAGTTTTAATGAGAAAATCAATATAATCTGTTTCAGCAATATAGACTAAAGTGCTTTATACGCTGTTGATCTTACTCCCAAGGTTGTTCATCACTGTGGCTCTGTCACTCAATTGACAGATGTTATTTTATTATCGTAAACAAGATCGCAGGTTGGCAAAAACCCACGATTTGACTTGAATTAGATTGTATTGTTTCTGTAAATTTGCAGCCTGGAATAAGTGGAGAGATTTGATGGGGGTGCTGTGTGACCGAAAGATCTCTGTCCAGCTCAGGGCAAGGTGTATAAGACAATGATAAGACCGGTGCTGATTTATGGAGCAGAGGCATGGGTGTTGAAGAGGAGGGAAAAGGAGAGGTTGGAGAGGACGGAGATGAAAATGCTGCGGTGGATACTGGGGGTGTCACTGCGGGACAGAAAAAGAAATGAAGACATTTTAATTAGAAATGGATGAATAAATAAATAATAAATAAATCTTACACTCCTTCTGTTTCTGATCAAACATTCCTTGATTTTTTCAGTGAACATGGCAACGACGCTGTCAGTTCTGCGTCTGGCCAGGACCAGCACAGTTTGAGCGAGGAGAGCCACAATGACAGTCACGAGAGCCACAATAGTTCTGGCAGTGCCACCGAAAATCACCACAGCGCTACGTCTGAGGAATCGGAGGCGGAGAAAGGCGACGCTCCGGGAAAGAAGACCGTCCTTAGCGTCGCGAATACATTTAGCGATGACTCAAACGGCGGAGATGATGACGACGACGACTCCAAAGACGTCACAAAGTCGAGAACAGCAGCCATCCGAGATATTATTCGGGTTAGCGGGGATTTTACATATGAGTCTGCTTTCAGTTGACGCTTTGTTTATCGTATGTATTGAACTAATTTTATTTTAACTCTGCCGTGATGGTGATACATCCTGCCAGAAGCTATCAAATGCTATTATAATTTTGTATGTATTTATATCTATATGCCAGTATTTGTATGTTTGTACACAGTCATGTTTGTTAAAAAGTGAATATACGTAGTTAATCTCACCCTTGTTGATATAATCAGATTTTTTTTTTAAAGTTGAATAAAATGCTTCAGTTATAGTATGGGCAGGAAGCAGGTACAGAAAGGACTAGGTTCTGCATAGTTGCAGTTCCTGCAAATGGAGCCCAGAACACCTGCACCTTCTCTGCATAGGGGCAGCAAAAGATCTCTCAGGTAGTCTGGGATAGGCATTGCCGTGTATTGATTGAATTTTGTGCATTAATCGAACATGTGTTGCCATGGTTTTACTGCTGTAGTCTTGCAGGTGGTGAAGCAGTGCCAAACATTGTTCCGCACGCAAGATTTATTGTTTTCATCAAACGCAATAATTGATGTTTTATTTCTTTGCAGAGTTCTTCTTCATCGTTATCTATAAAAAAGGTCAATATTTTATTTTCACAATTTCAGTGAATTTTCCTTCAGATAAACTATCGCTAATATTATGGCTGTACTGAACATTCACTTCATATTCGCTTCGGAGTCGAATAGCCGACCAATAGTAGCGGTTGTGCAGAATACGAATAGTGGTCACGCGACATAGATCTGTTTCTTCATATGTGACTGCTATAGAGAGTGGACTGAAGAAACGACCTCATTAATGGAATCTATGTTGGGGTTGCAACCAGGCATTGCCTGCTGCCAGGACCACAGTATCAGTAGTCTCATTCGTTTTGTGCAGTGACTGAATGTTGTCAATAGACATATTTTGTACACAATTCGTATTCAGCCAATTAGTTGATTCAGTTATTATTTTTTTGCCGAATAGCGGTATAATCACGTATTCGGTACAGCCTCGCTAAAATATGGATTGGATGGATGGATCCAGATTTGACCAGGGCCTATGACAACAGAGGCCGTTGCCCTGGACATAAATTTGTTTTGGCATATTAAGCTTATCAGCAACAGCGATTTTCTGTTAATTATTTTTGAAGTACGATGGTATTGCATTGCTGTTAAGTTTTGCAATTGCTACTCGTTGTGTAGTCTGAATTGAATGTTTGGATATATGCCAACCAGTCGTTGATGTTTGTGTTGTTGGCTTCAGTTGGCTGCCGAACAACCGGATCTGTACGGCATTCGTCGATCTGGACGACAGCGCAAAGAGATCACACGACTTAACATCGGAGATGTTAGTTTTTGCCAAATACGATTTCTGTTTCGTTAGAGATCTTCTTGATGACTGAATGTGACATTTTGATTCACTAACTGAACAACTGATTTCTTAATCTGTTTACCAGTTGACATGATGGTTCTGATTACTTATGCTGTTGCATTTAAAAAAGTTGTTATAGTGTATTTGTTATTGTGCTCTTCGCCTGGTGCCTAGAGGTCACACCACTATGTTTCTTTCTCACTTAAAAACTGCCTTATTTAGCCATTGTTGGACTGGGAGCACTTCTGAGTAGATTACCTTGAAGGTGCGCTATATAAAAGGTCAATAATAATTATAATAGAGAAGAATGGCATTGTTTGATTCTTGGACCTGGGAAAGGGCGGAACACTGGAGGAGATGATGTGTCCTATGTTCTTAAGCCGTATTAAATGTGGAACTGCTTAATTTTACAGAAGCAGAAAAATAACAGATTGAGAAACAAGAGAAACAGGTGAATTATCGCTCTTTCTTATTGTCTCATCATTGTCTTAGTTTCATTGTCTGATGTCATAGGCAATAATTTTTATTTGAGATTGCTGCCTTGGATATTTATATTCTTATTGAGATTTATCTCGTTGCTGAACCAAAGAAACATGTTTTATGAGTGCAATGATATAAATGTCATTTGATAATTTCATATTCTAATAATTTATTTCGTTGTTTGGTTCCATGCTTGTGTGAAGTTGTGTGTGGTTCCACCAACGCCGACTCTTTCAGTTTCAGCTTGCTGTGCATTGTTCTGCTAACAGATGTAATTATTAATGTTAATGACATTTAACAGCATATTATACTGCAGTGGTTCCCAACCTCTTTTTTACTTTAGGGTCACTTCTTCTAAGTTGGAGGACATGAGGGCCACTTTTAATTAGTTGAAGGACATTGGGGGCCACAAGGCTAAAATTTTATTAATTAGAAGCGTAGAAAACTTATAATTGAATCAAAAGGGAATGTCTGATGTTATTTATAGACGTCAAAATAAAATAATTAGTAATAAAATAATTATGTATTCTATCCTGTCCACATTTATTTTGTATATAATTTTTTGTATTCTTTGAGATATGAGGACCATTTTTTAGACTTGGCAGGCCAAGGGTTGGGAACCACTGTATTATAGTCTAGCGCTGAGTAGATATCTTGATGTACTATAAAAATTCTCAGAATATATAAGAAGAATAAGTAAAAATTGATAAAATGTACTTATGTTGGTTGCAATGCTACTGGTTGAAGAATTCTAATTAGGATCTGTAGTTTATTTGTGCAGAGAATCTTGCCAGTGACATTTAACTTCTTACTTAAGACTTGTATGTATTTGCAGACCAATCAGAGTTTAGTTCTTTTAATACTAATGATGCAACTGAATATTAATTAGGAGTGTTGGTTTGTTTTTTCTCAGAGGAGATTCTGACCAATCAGAGTCTGCCTCAGATTCAGACGTTTCCTATGATGAAGGGCGAACTTCCAGGCGCAGAGTTACAAGGTCGGTCTAGCGGAACTTCAGCGAGAGTAGTCGTCACTAATCATTTGTTCAACGCTGATTTCAAGCAGAATCATATTAATCATGTTCCACAAATCAAGCGGTTGTGATAAATGGTAACTGATGTATGGAAGTCTTGCTCCCAACATGAGTTTTGGCTGAGTGGTGACGTGCTGGCACAACGAACAAACGGACATGGGTTCATTACCCGCTAGCCTGCATGTTGCATTGTTGCTGCTTGATGACAACTGTCATTTCAGAGATTGCTGGTGTTGCCCTCCTTCTTTTTCCAGGCTTGGAACTGGCATGGCCATAGTATGAACAGTGGCCAAGTCACCCGCTAGTCTGGAGGTAATGGTGATTTTATATGGCAGTGGGATGGATTGCTGCCGTTAAGAAATTTACTCTTGCTCAACATCTTGTCGAAGTGTCCATACTGTTTTGTGTAATCATACTGTGGTTTGTCAGTTTGAAATAATAAATTATTATTATTATTATGGAACCAATTTAAAATGTCCAAACAGTACTTGGGCTATAAAAAATATGTCATTGAGTGATTGAGGAATAATCTTTGGGATGATGATTTCGCAGGGCAAGGACAGGCAGAAGAGGTCGAAGCAGCCAGAGGACGAAAGAGAACCTCTCTGACGAGGAAACCGCAAGTGAGAGCGAAAGTGAAGTTGAAACAAAGAGGGGAAAGATTGCTTATCAGAAGTCAGGCAAAAAAGGTGGCAGGTAAACATAAGATCTTATAATTGCTATTTGTAGCCATTGTGTTTGTTGATGCTGGCTTAAACTTAGAAGGCCGATAATTAATTTACAGTTATACAAATGTCCTGATCCACTTTATTTTAATAGTTTCTATTGGGCTATATATAGTATATATATATATCTATATATATCTATTTATATATATATCCATTTCTGTTAAATTGCATTACACTATGACATAGTATATATATATATCATAGAAAGTAAGTAAAAAATCCTTCAATTGACCACATTTTGGTAAAACCTTGCCATGGTATTCAAAGTAATCTAAATTAGCCAGCATTGTATGTTGGAAAGTATATATACTAAGCGAGAGTTACCATGGTTTCTTATGATTTTTGCAGTGGGGAAAAGTAAGTGAGTAAGTAAGTAAGTAAGTATATTCTTTATTCATCCAATTGCATGACCACACTTGATTGATATGAAATTGAGTATTGCAAAGTATTCCTGTTGTAAACATTTCCTCATCAAGTTGTCCGCCCATAGGTATTCATCTTCAATATCTGTTTAAGCTAATATAAGTTCATTAGCTGCTGGCAATTTGGTCATAAAGTCTGGGACGCGTGGAATGGGGAGTGTTCTTAAAGGACGGAGAAGCGGATTCAGAACATGTCCTTCAGGACAGCCATGAAAAGCGCCAGTAGGATGTTCTTAATGGAAGCAATCTGTTTTTATGCACATTCGTGTACGAATACATGCTTTTATGTGTATTTTTTCAATCCTACGGCATACATGCATAATTCTATATACATGCATATACTCATGCATACATCCTTAAGATCTTGCCTTTGTTCATTCATTCATTCATTATTCATTCATTCATTCATTATGAGGAATTATATAGCTCCCCTCAAAGTGACTAATCACAAGCACTTCCTACCCACCTCCACTATGGCTAAAAAGGAAATTAATTTTTTTTTACATATGTTAAATTCCGCTTGTTTGTTTTTAAAGTACTTGCTTGTATTTATTAACATTGTATCAGTTGTTTAAGGTTACTTAGCTGCTACGTCTTTTTCGCTTATAATAATTTTTGCGTGAGAGGGACATCTCTGCATTTTATTTTTAACTTTAAATTGTAGGGGTTTGAAGCAGAGAGCTTCAAAGCGTGGTCTGAAGGAGAAGATCAGGTCGGTCTTTATTAAAAGTTTCTCTTTAAGCAGCATTGATAGCTAGTCGATATGCCTTCATCTTTCTCATTTGTGACACCAGGACTCGAAACCTGTCACTGGCTGCTTCCTAGATATTGCGCTTGAAGCTGATCTAGGTGAGAGGGATCACGAACGTGGAATATTATTCAAATCGGCAAATGGCTATTAATTCACAATAGTTTGCGAAGCAGTAAACCGATTTTGATGTCGTTTGCGTTATTTGATTCACGACAGATTCCTTAATTGCCAAGCAAAATTGCAGAATAATCCATTAGTGTTTTCTTAGGACTTCGATGACACGAATATTCAGAGACTTTTTATTCGAGTTTCTCATTCGAAACTAATGAAAGAATCAAATGAGAGTGACTTCAAGTTAAAAATGATATTTCTTTATATTCTATAAAAGTATTTTGAAGCAGAGTCATTGTAGCATATGAACAAATTAAAAAGGTCATAAACTGACACGTATCCGGTTTTGATGATGATGATGATGATGAATTGATGATGATGATGATGATGATGACGACGATGATGATGATGATGAATTGATGATGATGATGATGATGATGATGATGACGACGATGATGATGATAATGTCGATTGTTGGCATTGTTGATGATGTTATTTATATGGCTTTGTTAGCTATAAAGAGGAATCTGATGACGTGACCGAGTCCGATGATCTGCTGGAGATTGAGACGCCAGAGGTCGACCAGGAGAAGGAGACGGCGGAGACAATCGAGAAGGTCATAAAAAGACGAGCTGGAAGAAAAGGAGGTAAAGTCTTGTTATTGTTTGTTCTGTGTGATCATGATTTTCCATGGGGTGCAGTTTTTCTGTCTCACAATTCGCCCTCAAAGATTGCTTCCCAATTGTTCGCATTTCGAAAATGCTACCCCTACTTATTTAATGTAAAGTGAAGCTATATATCTGTCTAATAAGGCATTAGAAAAAGTTATGAATTGTGAAAATATCTCAGAGTTTATTATACATAGGTCAGGTTGAAATTTTGGGAAAAGCCAGCGTCATGCATTGTCGGGCGCAAGTTACGTCCAGATTAACTATGTTGCTTGCCATGCTTTCTCCATGCATGCCATGGAAGGCCAATGGCTATGTCGAGAATAGTTATGTCGGGTGTAGGCTCTAAGCCTGTATTAGCTTATACCTGACTTTGTTCATTGTACGAATTGTAAGCTAGGATTGTAAGCTTTCCAGTCCTAATGTGATTTTGACCTGGCATTACAGAATATATTTTTTGCATGCAATCTGTAATAATATTACCTGTAAATAACTACTTCATGATTCTTTAATTTTATGATTCAGTGGATTATTTATGCATAATTACTTAGTTAAAAACTGCTGGGATTTGCTTATTTGTGATGTTTCATCCTTAATTATGTTGACTTTTATGTTAGCTTACGTTTTGGAATGTTGCTATATGCTCAGCCGTGTAGTGATCTGTAGCAGCACTGAGGCTACAGCAATGAACAAACAGTTGTCTGGCTCTGAAAACATGCTATATACAATTATACATTATGCAATTGTGTGTTTGTTTAGCAACGGGTAGCAAGACAACGATGTACAACGTCGACAAAGACGGCGACCCTAACAGTGACCTTGATCCGAAGAAGGAAGAGACGGAGCTGCAGTACTTCGTCAAGTGGAAGAACTGGTCACACCTTCACAACACGTGGGAGAGCGAGGTCGGCCTGCGCGAGCAGAAGGTCAACGGACTCAAGAAACTGGAGAACTTCATAAAAAAGGAGGAGGAGCTCGACAGATGGTGAGATTGTCTATTGGCGATCTTGCAAATAGATTTGTGAGGCTATATAATTAGACGCTATAGATATAAATGTTGACTTGTCATATAGATCTAGTCAGGGGCCGGATTAACAAATGTGGTGGCTCTTTTCAGTAAAAATGTGTGGGGTCCAGCCCACCGAATCACAACAAAAGTATACATGTTTCAAGTTCTTAATTAGACAAGTAGACCAGACAATCACAGCTCTTATTAGGATTTTAGGCCGAGTTTAAGGTGATTATTGCTGATAATAATGTAAACTCCAATAAGGGCTCACAAATACATGTGCAAAATTTGGCTTGTCTAAATCTGTAGTTTCGAATAATTTGGCCAGAGATATTTTGATCATTTTTGCTACCAGGCTTAAAAATGACGTTGATGAGAATATTCCTATAGCGTGTGTGGGGACCCCTAGGGCGTGGGGCTATGTTCGGCCGAAAATGTTGAACATGCCTTAATCCGCCTCTGCACATAGCTACTTGTTTATTCACTTTGTCTTCCAGGAGAAGTTATGCAAGCATTGAAGATCTTGAATACTTTGACTGTCAGCAAGACATGATTGAGGATCTCTACATTCAGTACTGTCAGGTTGATAGAATAATTGGTTAGTCGTCTATTACTGTATTTGTTTCATTGCTTTTCAATTAAATGATTTTCAGGCAATGATTTGCAATCAACGTGTAAGACTTTGAATTTGATTTGTTAAGTGGTGAATAGTTCAGCGAAGTTACCACAGTTCCTGTAATTATAGTAGCTTACATCGTGTAAGAGATTCTGCTGTCCAAAGTGAAAATCAGTGAACAGAGAATTTTTAGTTTTGGTTTTACAGAGCTGCCTGTGAAAAGATCAGATAGTACGAATGGTGCCAAGAAACTAATTCATCGTAATTTTATTTTCTATTCCTGTCATTCTATGAATTCGGTTGTCGTCTAATAAGTACTATAAATGGTTCGTTACAAGTTAATAGTTTGCAATTGAATGAAATAGCAATTTGGTTATTTTAGTGCATTATGCACCAAAGCCTGGCTCCGAGAACTTTGACTACCTGGTAAAGTGGCAGGGCATGCCATACTCGGAGTGCACTCACGAGGACAGTGAGCTCATCAACAAGAGGTTTCCGCTTGCTGTGGATGAGTACAACACGAGACAGAAGTCTTCCTTGGCGCCAAACAAATACTGCAAGGTCTGTTGAGACCTGAGTACAAGTCCTAATGTTGATTTCTGTGAAGTTTTTTATGCCATGTAAAGTTCTGAAATTACCTTATTGCAATGAGTTGCAGGTGGATGCTGGTTATCTACAAACATATTCAGAAATTTGTATTTCGAGTCTATGCAACATTTGGGAAGGCTCATCTCTTTTTTGTTAGGCATTTCATTTTGGAGATTTTTATAGCCTCCTTCATTCCTTCATATTTACCTACTCAGGAGCACTGCTGACCCACGTGCAGGTGAAGAGTCTTGATGTTACAGTAGAACGTGGATTTTCAGATAGCAGGGCCAGCCATAAAGAGGCACGACACTGCGTAATATTAGTCTGTGACCAAGGGTCAAATAGCTCCATCTGCCTAGGAGTTATTGGGAGAACCACAGTGCTGAGTATATACTCAGTGTGGAGCAGCAGAGCTCCTGTAAATAGTTAGGATCCACCCTCTCCCACCCTAAAAAGCAACATCGAATCAAGGCACATATCTGATTAGTGATCCACTGTGGAAAATTGCAGGACGACATTCTGCATATACATTTGTGTGATTAGGTTAACTCTTTCTAGTCGAACTTGTTAAAAACTTTGATGTCAAGATAATTAATTTCAGAGCCACTAAGGTTCTCCAAGTGTCCACATTGGCTTCAGTTGTTCATTTTTCTTGCTTTAGGCTCTGAAAACGCGACCGAAATTCGTGCCTTTAAAGTCGCAGCCAGACTGCATTGGAGCAAGCGACGAAAAGTTGCTGCTTCGTGACTACCAGTTGGAGGGACTGAATTGGCTGCTTAACTCGTGGTGCAAGTAAGTCCATCATTATTTAAGGCTCAGGAGTCAGGATGGCGGATGATGTCAGATTCAGAGATGATATGATGGTTTGCCACTCATTAACTATTTCTTGTGAGTACAATGGTAGACCGTGGCACTTGATAATGACGTTAGGTTATGCTAAGTGTCAGCCTAAGAAGGTCTTTGAAAATGGAAAGCCAGAGCAATCATTCCACTGTATATGCCTGAAACAGTTCTTATAGCAATGTGTGGTGAAATTATTGTTTGATTTAAGCTATAATCACAATATGCTTAGACACTGCTTACATGCAGCTGTTGATGGATATTCTGAGAGCAGTTTCGGCAACTGCTATCATGTCATATAGGTACTAAGAAGGGGAAGGGAGAGGAGAGGACGTGGGAAAGACAGAAATGGGGAGATGCGTGAGATTTCATATCAGACGTTTTGCTTAACCGATATACGATGTTTTGCATGGGCTAGGCTATTTTGAAACATTGCTGTCTGATTTTGCTATTTTAAGCCGTTAACACAATTTCTGTGATGCATTATTGACAGAGAGAATGGTGTCATATTGGCCGACGAAATGGGTCTCGGCAAAACTATCCAGACGATCTCGTTCCTGGCGGTGCTGATGAATTTGCATCACGTCTACGGTCCGTTCCTGTTGGTTGTTCCACTGTCGACGATCGTTACTTGGCAGATGGAGTTCCAGCTGTGGGCTCCACAGATCAACGTCATCGTTTACATCGGTGACATCAACAGCCGCAATATGGTAGGGCCTTGACTCCTTGAGTTTCCCGCAGCCTGACGTGTTATTGGGTTCTGCTGTGGTTGGCACGTCCTTGTTGAGCTAGTTGCCTTGCATCCTGTCGCATAAACTATTTTAAAATATTGTTACTATTATTATTACCCAGCGGTACTTCCAGCCCAACACTGGTCGAAGAACAGAGCAGTCTTTAATCATCACCCCCCTTTAAAGATGTGCTACAAGACATAACATTATCATATATGAGATTCTGGTGTCCGAAATGAAAATAATTAAAGTGAAAATTTTGAACATGGCTTTTGTAGAGTGCTCATATCGTTCTGTTAATTGGATGTGTAATTGTATTATCCCTTTCTGATCTAATAACTTTTATCTCGAAGTTCTAATTTAATTAGTTCATCAGTAAGTGAAATTGCATAAAAAATTTACTCTGTGGCCAGAGTTTTTTACGTGTTTTTTTTGACTGAACTGAGCAGGAGTTGACATTTGTGAAGCTTTTGCTTAGGATGTGGTTTGTTTCCTGTGAACAGATCAGAGAGTACGAATGGTGTCATCCGGGAAATAAGAAACTAAAATTCAACGTCATTTTGACAACTTACGAGATTCTCCTCAAGGACAAGGTTAGTTCGCTGACTTTATTTTTTTAATTAATTCTTCCTAAATTAAACCTTTCGGTTAGATTAAGATTTTTTCGTTTGATTTTTTAATTATAAGTACATAATGTTTTGCCATATATTGTTTTTAATTATAATTTTATTATAGTTTCTCTCACTTTAAACAATTAATACGAGCACACATAGCAAAATCCAATATCTAGTCTTACAGAAATTAATTGTTGTTTAGTCATTTTTTGGTGTTACGTTTGTTCTTATTGTTCTTCCAGCAGAAATTGTTTACCTCCCAACATCTTTCAGAGATTATCTTGCACTTAAGGCCCCTCTCTAGCAGGACTTTTCTTTCATTCAGGGGTACCCATTGTCTATATGCATGCACAACATTTATTATTAATGATCAGTTGCTCCTAACGCGTTTCTTGTTTTCTGCTGTTTAAAATTGTCTCGTGTACGATTATTTGGTGACTATAAAACAATAAAAAAAGTAAAATATTGTTTGATGGTTGATTGGCTGATTGATTGTTTGGTTGATTGATTAATTGATTTTTATGATTTTTTTTATTCGATTGACTGCTATATTAGCTGATCGATTAATTGGTTGAGTTTTTGATTGATTGTTTGATTGAATGATTGATTGGTTGTCTGTTCCCAGGCATTCCTGGGTGCGACCAGTTGGGCTGTTCTGGGAATCGACGAGGCCCATCGACTGAAGAATGACGATTCTCTACTTTATAAATCGCTGATTAACTTCGATACAAATCACCGAATATTCATAACTGGAACCCCGCTGCAGAACTCACTGAAGGAACTCTGGTCTCTGCTTCACTTCATCATGCCAAACAAGTAAGATAATAAAAAAATTGTGTATCTGTATTGAGCACATGAATTTAACAGGCTTGGATGCAGTGGCTAAATTCTAACTAACCTATGATCATTTGCTGCTATTTAATATTTCTATATGAAGTGGTGTGTCTGAAATGTGGAATTGTAACGTAGTTTACTAACACCTTTTTCCATTAGGTGTCTTGATAAATTTATTCGTACATACATGCATTGAGCATGACAAAGTTTGAGCAATGTAATTTTCCTGACTATTTTTTGTGTATTTGCTTGTGTATAACATTGTAAAGAATGTTATTTTCTTTGACATTGCCAAGTAAATATATATGTGCCTTTCTGATGCATTTTAACCCTTTAACGGCAAGTGTTTACTAAGATATGTGGGAAAGCAATGCAGCTTGTTGTTAAGGATCAAAGCCACTTTATATGGATTACATTTCACTTATATTCTTATAATCATCCTTTTTGAAGGTGTGTAAAAACCGGTTGGCCACACACATGCAAACAGTCAGTCAGATATCAGTCATGTGTGCCTGAAGTGTTCAGATTGAATGTCTAAATGCATGCACGCTCAAACATTTGCATATGCACATACATATAACGTGAGTTTTCCGTTCCAGGTTTTCCAGTTGGGAAGAGTTCGAAAGAAAGCATCAGTCTGCGGATAAGACTGGGTTCCGTCATCTCCACCAGGAGTTGGAGCCGTTCCTTCTGCGGAGAGTCAAGAAGGACGTGGAAAAGTCTCTTCCGGCCAAGACGGAACAGATCCTGCGTGTGGAAATGTCGAAGATCCAGAAGCAATACTACCGGTCAGTATTATGATGGATCCGCTACTGCGGAATATAATCGCATATTTTATGCAGACAATCGAAAGTTGATAATTATTTTGCGAATTTTAGCTGGTTTAATTGTTAAGAAAACGGTTAGCTTTCAAGACTGAGTTGGCTGGACATTCCTCCAGGTTGATGTGAAGAATATTGTTTCACAACTGTTAATAATTATCATGCTTTAAAATTTTTATATCTAGTGATATATATGCAAGTGTTGCTAATTGTTAAAATATACATCTGAAAACTTGTAGTTGTTATCTGACATTAATAGAGCGCCACTTCCAGAATAAACTCATTAGTGGTACAATGATTGTGTTGGGTTGATCAGCTTTTCCTCATCAAGGACTACACATAGGGCTGTACAGAATAGGTGATTATTATCACTATTCGGTCGAATACGAATAGTGTACAGAATACGTCTGCAACAACATTCAAAATTTCAGATGTAAACAAAAGTTTCAGTTCATTGAATACATAGAGTAAAAGTAGACAGAACACTACCTGTAATACCAAATATCTATTTGGCCAACTATTCGGACCCAAAGTGAATACGAAGCAAATGTTCGGTACAGCCCTGGTTCCTTAAACACCTAGAAAGTATTCTGTTAGGAGCACTGCGAGATTTTTCAGCTCATTGCTTTATGTTCGTTACTTGACAGTTGGATTCTGACAAAGAATTATAAGGCATTGACGAAAGGTTTGAAGGGCAACATGTCCGGCTTTATAAATCTTATGATGGAACTGAAGAAGTGCTGCAACCACGCGTTCCTCGTTCGACCGCCAGAGACGGAAGATGGACCCATGGACCGCTTTGAGGTAATGATTGTGGGGCGCGTTCCTGTAGTGGTGGCATCGTTGCCTTGAGGCTGGGGGGTTAGAATCCACCTCAAGTCGCCATGTAGGGACCTTGAGCAAGTTCTTCACTCGCAATTGCTTGGGCGCTTCAGCGTGAAACTCCGATGCAGTGTCTGCGCTGTAGTCAGGAGTGCCTCTGAGTAGAAAGCTTGAAGTGGCACTATAGAAATGGAGAAATAATTTTAAAATAAAAAATAAATTTCACTTCAGAGCATCATCAACAAGGGTCTTTCTAAAGCAATGCTTTTATAAGCACATACAAAGTGTAATTTCCGTTATCTAAGGCTCCTGTCTGCTTCATCTCTTTGTTTTCGACTCGAAACTGATCTCAGTTTTTCATGAATTCATAACCTCACTCTTCTGATTCCCACTTTCCAATCCTCGACCTAAATGATTTCTGTCTTAACAGCTATCCACTCTGTGGCAATTTGACCGATTAGTCTTTTTGTCTACCCTATCGACAACTCTTCTGACTCAGCACAGCACTTGTTAATAAAGCTGGTCTCCTGCACTTGGCTTTTGAGGGTACTTTAGTAGTTTGGTGCTTGCGATTATGAAATTGTTGTTTTTCAGCCGATTTTGTAAAATATCTTATCTTGATTGACGACGATCTTTTCAAGGTTGAATATCCTTTTAGAGACACTACACCTGTCTGTCTATCTATGGAGATAGATATGTACCTGTTGTGTACACTGTACAGTGATAGTTCTGATTACTGGTTCTCTGTCTGCCTTATGTACTCGCCATTGCTTGGGCGCTTCGGCATGAAACTCCAATACAGGGTCCACGCTGTAGTCGGGAGCGCCTCTGAATAGAGAGCGTGAAGGGGCGCTATAGAAATGGATAAATAAATAAACAAAATAAAATAAATAAATCTGATTAGGCAGAGCTGTTCTTGACCTCTTTTATGTGCTTCAAGTTTGACGAAGAAGTTCTTTGGCTTTGTGGGTTCGTGTTTAATTTGCTTGCAATAGTTGTTTGTGTTGATCCGGGTGGTTATGAATGTGTTTTTAATGTGTTTTGAATATGTTTTGAATATGTTTTGAATATGTTTTGTTCGCTTTAGCTTCTCGTGAAGAGCAGCGGGAAGCTGATTCTGCTCGATAAGCTTCTGATGCGACTGAAGGAGGCTGGCCATCGTGTTCTCATCTTCTCGCAGATGGTCCGGCTGCTGGACATTCTTAGCGAGTACCTCCAGCTGAGACATTTCCAGTATCAGGTTTGTGCCGTGCATGCTCTTCGTTTTCATTTCTACTCTAAATGATTATTTGATTATTCAAGAATTAGGGAACGGTAAATTACTTATTTGTGAGTTATGTGGATCGGTTGATGTACTTATTAATTTATCTGATTATGCGTTATTTCAGTGTTGATCCATTCTTTGAAGTTTTATTTCTTCTGCTTTGGCATTTATTTTACTTATGTTGTTTGTTTTGTCTGTGCATTTGTCACAGAGACTCGATGGTACAATCCGAGGTGATGTTCGTAAGCAGGCAATGGATCATTTCAATGCTGAGGGCTCACAGGTAAATTTATGTAATTAATCAGACATTTGTTAGGTTTATTGAAATTGATGTCGGGACATATTCGATTGTTCAGCTCTGTTATAAATGCAGTATGTGGGTCATGTACCCATGTTTTGCGTAAGTATTCTTGGATTGACTCTGATGCAGACCATTTTGCTCTGTCCACCCCCCTCCCACCAGGGAATCAAATTGACTACCAATATTTATCTGCATCTCGAATTCCTTTTCTTCCTTCGAGAAATACCTCAAAACTCGCTGCTTCTCATTGGCCTTCAAGCATCTGTTAAAGCATTGTATATTTGTTGCTTTGCAATGGTTAAAAATGTTTGCAATAGTAATAATTTATTCATTCATTTTATGGACTTGCATGATCTGTGTCCAGTCAAGAGACATAATCAGATGTGCCCGCTCCCGGGCTTGCCACAGCAAAGGAAAAAACTTGATAGATTTATGAAACAAAGTTTGATTTGTCAGATGTAATAAATGCAGCGTTGAAGGAGGGAGGTAATTCCAGATGGTGGTGGTGGTATTTGCAGTTTAATGTCACTGTGTGGTAATAAAGATCATTAGTGACGCCCTCCTCCTTTATCCAGGCTTGGGGCTGGCACTGGCAGAGTGCAACCAGTGGCGGAGTTATTCCAGATGGAATAATTATAATACTGCATGATTACTCATCGCAGTTTCTCACCTGTACCAGTGTCCAGAATGAAGGTTATTGCACCAGCGTTGGTTACAGAATATTACAGCAAGACGCTTGACTTTACAGCTCTTCAGAGTCCAGTGCAACGTAAATCTTGAGCGAGTAATTTGTATTGGGTGATTCTGTTTTGTTTCGTGATAGATATGCTTGTTGATTTTTTCCGTTTTGAAAGGATTTCTGTTTCCTGCTGTCGACGAGGGCTGGTGGTCTGGGTGTCAACCTGGCCACCGCTGACACGGTCATCATCTTTGACAGCGATTGGAACCCGCAGAATGATCTGCAAGCAATGGCGCGTGCTCACAGAATCGGACAGAAGAACCAAGTATGTACTTCACGTGAATGTTGACGAACGCATACTAGTCTCTTCTCAATGTTTTCTCGCTTTTCTTGAATGCAACTAAGAATCTAGTTCTTCTAACTTGATGAGTTAAAATAACTGGGGCAGAGAGGTGGTTCAATGGTAATGTGCTGGAACAAAGATAAGAGGGATGCGGGTTCAATACCCTCTAGACGGCCTTCGACTCCTAGTGATATAATGAGCGGTTGATTAGATGGGCAATGCTGCCACACAGTTTTATTTAACTTCTGTTGACCTTGTCATCCATCGTCCATTGCTTCTAATTGTCATGTAGTCTTCCTGTGTCTTGTCAGTTTGAATTTATAAACAATTATTATTATTTGAAATGGTGCTGTATAATTTTGGTGTTTCAGTACGTTACTTTTTTGCATTTTACAGTGGTTTATAAAAACTTTATGTTTTGTGTAGAATGAATTTTACGGGTTCATATTAATGCAATCTGCAGTTGACTTGTTTAAATTTTGAGTCAACATTTATTTTCTTTTAGGTGACCATTTATTTTTTCTCATCATACTGTTGTCTATGTGATTTCGCCACAATGGATGGTTATGGGTTTAACTTTATCCGTGCATAATTTGCTTATGTACCTAATTAATTAATTAATTGTTATGTATGTTTTTTCATTTGTTTAGGTGAGCGTTTATCGTCTAGTCACCAAAAACAGCGTCGAGGAAGACATTGTGGAGCGTGCGAAGAAGAAAATGGTGCTTGACCATTTGGTCATCCAGAGGATGGACACGAGTGGACGGACTGTACTGGATGGAACGGGATTTAACAATCCAGGCAGGTTAGTTGGAGCAGTTCAGGTTCTTACAGATGAAATGCAGTGATGTAGGAAGTGAAATCTGCTATATGGTTTTCCGTTTGATAGACTGCATATTGTGATTATGTTATCTTATTAGCTGGTTCTCTTGTGTGAAGTTGCACGGTAATTTATTACCGGAAGTAGGTTCGTTCCTTTGGAATTAAAAAAATACTTCAGAAAAAGTAGTGTCCTGGGGCGGAATTTATGATCGTGTCTTATATCCTAGTCGCTGACCAAATCTGGCAAGTTGGCTGCTAGCGGATAAATCGGTATTCACCGCGACCTCTTAGTTGTCTAACTTGCGACTGATGCTAATCGACCTCTGACTCGTGTCGTGTAAGTCTCTAGTCGGTGTCTTAAAGACAAAACTTGGTTAGCGGGACATTTGGGATTCGTCCACTTCGACGCGGTTTAAACCATCAAAGAGTTTTTCAGAGGCACTATGTTTAATTCCGCTGGTTGAAGGTCGATAAACTGATTTATGCTTTTCGTTTTCGCCATCACAGAATGCCTTTAATGTGTGACAAAACACATTTTAGATCGCATATAATGCATTGCCTGAGACATCTTCCGCGGGCGATGCAACGTCTTTGTTTATTTCCATGTGCGGGCAGCCCATTTAATTATACAATGTCTATCATTCTTCGTCTTTCAGTTCCACAAATCCGTTTAACAAGGAAGAACTGACCGCGATCCTCAAGTTCGGAGCGGAGGAACTCTTCAAGGAATCGGATGAGGAGGAAGGTGAGATCCAGGTGAGATGGACGACCGACCTTCTTGCAATATCATCGTGTCTGCATTCTTACAGATTGTCTGTTGGAAATGGTTACTGACCAGAACAATGCACAGTTTGTTCTTGTGATGGCCGTGATTTGTTAGCCGCATTGAAACAGTCTGCGACGCACAATGATCTCTTCGAAGGTTGAGTTGGCCTTAGGTCCATCTTCCTTCTCTGGCGGTCGAACGAGGAACGCGTCGTCGTTGCACCTTTTCTTCAGATTTATAAAGCCGGACATGTTTTCATAAATCATAATAATGGGGTCCGGTAGCGCATTGGTTAACATGCTGGCATGGAGAGCGAGTGGTACCGAGTTCAAGCCCCCGTTGGGCGGACATGCTTTGTAGGCTGCTATAGCTGTGTGTATTACAAGCTGTCTGTTCTATTGGTGGATAAGTTTGATGTTAATTAAGATTACTCCATAACTTGTAAAGCGCAGTGCGTTTGCAGACGTTTTTAATTAAAGAAAAACTATTATTTATTATTATTATAAATCGGCAGTCATGCCATTTGCCTTACTTACGGAATCTTTCTCAACATGCCTGAAAATGTGTCAGCACTTGTGTCACTCTTACAGTGTCATTTTACTCTCTACTCTGTCCTTTGCCCTGATAGATATATCGTATTGTATTATATCTTATCGTATCGTACCTAAAAATGTATATAGTGCCTCTCGCATCGTAAAATTTGAGCACAGAAGCCCTGGGGAAAGAGAAACATCTTGAGTGAGCGAGAGGGTGCGGGAAAGAGACCAGACCAGAATGTAGCCCATAGGGGATGGCCATTCCGTGTGAAGTGACCTAGCCCAGCAGATGCCTGACTTTGTGGTGAACAGAGAGGTTTACGCATATAGTTATTAGTCAGGCATGCGTATATATATATATATTATTCTGTAGCCAGAAAGATATTTATGTTCTGTTACTTCATTTTTCATTGCCTTTGGTAAATGTGACTTGCTTGCACTTTTCTGCACTGTGCACATTTGAAATGACTCATCTTTGTTCTTGACTACCTGTTAAACCATTGATTTCTTGGTTTTATAATCTGATTCTTTTGCAAACAGGTGGCTGGGCAGCCATTCCAGTATTTGCTGTCCGTAGCCAAACTGTTTAGGCGACCAGAATGTTCTAAGCTGCCTCTGCAATTAAGTGGCATTGAAATACGCTTTGCAATGCATAATGGGCTACAGACACCATCCGCATAAGATATGAAATAGAAATATTTGGAGTTGTCTTCTTTTTAAATATGTTTAAATGGGGCCGGCCAGCCTCTGTTCATTCCTTCGTTCAAGAAAACTACTCCCAGCTGGAGCAACAGAAAAAGACTGGAGATTTATTAGCCAAATGATGCACTTATCTGTTGTTCACTTAATTGGTGTTGACTGTAGTCTTGCCGTTGGACTGTGTTATCATCTGGTGTTCCTTGTTGATTCAGGTCGACATCGATGACATTTTACGTCGAGCAGAGACACGAAATGCCGAGGATCAGAAGAACAGTGCCACCGATGAACTACTATCACAGTTTAAGGTCAGCATTCTTACTAACTAACCACTCTTTGCCCAAGCAAGACATCAGCTGCTGTAAATACTTACCAGGAAAGAATTAAAGCTTTAATGCTGATGCTATGCTAAAAGTAGTGACTGGGAAACAGTGCATGTAAAAACTGAAGCGTTAAATTCTAAACAATTATGTTTTATTTTTCTTATGCTTCTTTTGTGGTTAATAAGTGACTTGTGATGATTTTCCCACAAGTTCTGAGCTGCTGACTGGTCTTTGCAATTTTTAATTTTGAAATGGACATTTAGTTGCAGAATTGTGCAGAAAAGGTTTTCCAAAGGCCTCAAAAATGTTTGAAGTTCATAGATATAACATCTGCAAAAAGCCAAAACTGTCAAGTACAGCATTTGGTACACTGTTTCATACCAAAATTTCGTTACAAAATGATGTACTCTATGATTTGTTTAGCTTGCGTGAAATTCATGCAAATTTACGGTTTTTGGTGCGCATTATTTTCAGTTTTTTGGCCCAAATTTCTGGCAGGCCTGTTTGAAGGACTCGGAAGATGGAGCATTAATCTATTATGATAATAGATTAAAAAAGCTTTATGTTAAAGGAATACAATGTAGAATTGTAGATGTTGAATTGTCTGTCAAGGAACAAGAGCTGAATAAGCATATTCATATTTTGTTCAGTTGCATTTCCTTCCGCCGTAGAAGCCACGATTTATCACCTTTTGAAAGTTTCTTAATAATTGATATAAATAAATGCCATAATGCATACGTGCCATGTGGGTTGATGACCCATTTTGTCACATGGCATTCATCTTGATGTAATGCCTGTGCCTGGATATTCAACAAGCTCTTGATACACATGCATATGGTGCCATTGATTGGTGTCTGGTGGCCACGAGATAGTGGTGCTATTACCAGAGTATTGTGGAACATTCGCTAGTTTAAAGCTTGTGCTGGCAAAAGTTTGCAACCCAAAAGAGTAGACAATTCTTCTTTCTAGCACCTTTTCTGTTTATGTGGGGTAAAAATTCTGCTGTCCCTTTGGAATGACCTTCCTCCAGCGCTAAGAGCGAAACTAATAACTCATTTCTCTTCATCTATCTCTCAGTCTTTTAAGGACATTTCTTTTCCCTTGGAGTTTTTCATGCTGAAAGTGCCTCTGAACAGTCACGCTGTGAGGGGGGAATGCTCTGTAAATTGCATACTTACATACATGCATACTTACATGCATATGTCTTTACATGATTCAGTACAATACAGTATAGCTTGAAAGTGATTGTGGCAGTGACGAACTTCGAGTGACGGAGGTCACCCTTGTTCTACCTGCGAATGCTTGTATTTGTTGCTAACGTGTCATACGTTGTTGTGTGGTGTCGTGTGGTGTAGGTGGTGAGCTTTGACAATCTGGAAGATCAAGAATTAGAAGGACACTCGACTCAAACACAGCGTCAGTATTTATCTGCGTTTTCTTCATTTATTTATAAATTATTATGAAGATACATATGAGCATGAAGATCTGACAAGTACTGTTTGCTTGTTTATATTAATATAGTTATAACTGCTCTTAAGCTTATCTGTGTAATGTAGTGTTAATCTTGGGCATCTGGGTCCCTAGGCACTTGTTGAGTACATGTTTGCTCAATCAATTTATCAATTGATCAGAATTTATATAATAACAATAATAATAATAACTGCAATTTATATGGCGCCGTAACGCAGCCATACCGCTACACGGGCGCCTCACAAACAGCTAACTGCGGGATTAGCCTTGACTCCCCTTCAGGAAATACCACTACTCAGAGGTGCTCCCATATATTAGGTTCTCCTGCCCGGTCTCTACATACTTGACGTGTAAGTGACTACGTCATGTGCAGTGTAATTGGTAATTGCCCAGATACAAGCACACGTGTATTTGCCATGAAAAACTATTTTAGTTCTTTCAGTTTTTGTTTAGTTATTGATAAAACGTTATTGAGCAGCTGAAAATTTTATTGAGCAGCTGATGCAGTGTAGTGTTTCTTGTTATTTGTTTGATTTTATTTTTGTGTGTTGCTTGTATGACTGAATTTCTGTTTTTCTTCCTGTCCAGACAAGGATTGGGATGACATCATTCCAGAAGCCGAGAGGAAGAAGATAGAAGAACTAGAGTTGCAACAACAGCTGAAAGAGTTGAATCTTCCACCAAGAAGTCGGAAGCAAGTCAACGATGTGAGCAGCAGGCATTTGTTGTACTTGTATTTCTGTAAATATTTGCATGCACACACATACATACACACATACACACATACATACATACATACATACATACATACATACATACATACATTCATACATACATACATACATACATACACACATGCATTCATACATGCATGCATACAAATGTACGTACATACTGTAACATACATGCATGCATGCATTTTTATAAACTTTAGACACTTGCTAGGAGCAATTGAACATCTGATCAAGTGTTCTTGCTTTCTATTAGACTCTGTCCTATTTTGTTTATAGTATGCAGACTCGGAATTGGAAAATGGAAAGAAGGCCAAAAAGCGGAAAGAAGAGGAAGAATCAGACGAATCCGAAGAGTCGGAGGAAGGAGAGCGGCAGTCGAAACGGAGAGGGGCGCGGGCAAAGGAAAATATTCGTGGATTTACCAATGCGGACATTCGGCGTTTTGTCAAAAGTCTCAAGAAATTTGGACGTCCAAAGGAGAGGTGAGAATGACAATTGTGACGTTATTCATCGTGGTCTGATTCTATGGAAACACATATAATTGGCCAGTTCACCATCTGCTAAACGTGAAAGAGAGAATAAAGTTCTATACTAAGCCCTGGTAGTCATGCTCATTGTACTCATGGTTGCATTGTGCCACTAGTGACTACCAGCTTAGAGCCCGATGTGAACTCATTCATTTCAAGAATTATATAGCGGCTCTTCAAGAATCCCAGTCAAACCACGGTTCATTACAGAAAGGTTTTAAGGAGCCTGTAAGACACTGATGAGTCAACCCTAGGTTGGAGAGAGAGTTAGTAGTAATGTATTGTTTATTCCTGCATGAAAATGCCAGTTTATATGGCAATTCTCGCACTGGGAGCACTTCTGAATGGACGCATATGTGAGAAGCGCTATGGAACTTGCATTACATTACGTAGACTTTTACTGCTAATCATGGAACAAAGGCTGTGAAGTTTGTTTCTTTGGTTTCTCTTTGGTTTTTAGTCATCTGTGGTTGATTGTGCTATTTTCATCATCTTTGTATGGATTCACCAGATTATTGCTCTCAATTTTTTAAATAAGTATAGAAAGTAGAGAAAGAGCTTTGGACAAGGAATTGTTGATATTCTTTTGTATGCCAGTTTTGTTAGTGCTGGCTTTAATAAGACAATACTAGTGTTATTTCATTGTTACTTCATTTCATATATTTCATATTTATTTTGTGTAGAATTTTGCATGGGTGCCATTGCTCGTAATGCATCTACAGTTTTTCAGTTATGAGATTGATTATTGTTTTAGTCAGAGACAAAGAGCAATCTGTGTCAGACATGAAACTTGAATGATTGATTGATTGATTGATTGATTGATTGATTGATTGATTGATTGATTGATTGATTGATTGATTAGGCTGGAGGACATAGCAGGTGATGCTGAACTGCAAGAGAAGTCGCAGGCCGATCTGGAGCATCTGGCTGACCTCATCTTGACGACAAGTGAGCAAGTCTTGAAGGAACATGAAGACAAACTGAAGGAACAAAGCACAGTTGAAGGTCAGCAAGGTCACTGATTGTTGCCTAGCAAGGCTGCGTAAAGTAGCTGTTACTGTATTTTCCGGAGTATTTGTCTCTCCATTGTTTAAGGCGCAGTGATGCATAAGCAAAAAAAATTTGAAATGAATACATATGTATGCACGTTCATACATTCTTGTATACAACATTCGTAGATACTTGTATTATTGTATACATAAATTATGCATTCTTGTATTCATATTTAAATATGCCTGTCACTTCCTGTTTTTAAGTTGCTTTTGGTTGTTAGAAATAACAGAGAGCAATGAAATAACACTAGTATTGTCTTATTAAAGCCAGCAGTAACAAAACTGACATACTCACAGCCTCTGAGTATCTAAATGCATGTTCTACAGAATTTCTTGCGGCAATATACCTGTATGCACAGGAGAAAGTTTCATTTAGACTGACGTCCTATAAGGAGACGATGCTTGATTACCACAAGAGACCAGTATATTGTGTCTACCACAAGAGACCAGTGTATTTTCTGGACAGTGTTGTAATTGGCCACATCTGCTATTCCAGAGTTTGTTTACTGACTAAGATCCATGCAGCTGCTGTAAAGAGATCTTGCGGTTGAGAGCATCACCTGCTATAACCAATCAATTAATCAATCAACACTTGCAGTCTGTGTCGTTTAAGTTTAATGGAAGTGTTCTGTGACATGTGGTTGAAATTTGACCCAATGTTTTGTTTTGTATTTTTGGTTCAGGTCAGGCGAAGAAGTCACAAACGAGGCCGACCTTCAAACTCTGTGGCGTCTCCATCAATGCCAAGTCATTGCTGCAGTGTGTGAGCGAGCTGGAGCCATTGGCCAAGGTCATGCCCTCCAATACGAAAGACAGAGAAAAGTAAATAATAATAATAATAATAACGACAATTTATATGGCGCCGTAACGCGGCCACACCGCTACAAGGGCGCCTCACAAACAGCCAACTGCGGGATACGCCTTAGCAAACAGATAAGTTTTAAGCTTTGTTTTGAAAGAGTCCACTGAGGCGGCCAATCTAATGTCCGGTGGAAGACTGTTCCAGCATCTGGGACGCAACCGAGAATGCGCGGTCGCCGAAACGTGTCCTCATCCTCCGTACACAGAGGTCAGTCTTCCCAAGCGACCTGAGTCGCAGCCCGGAAGCGGAGGAATGGGTCTCGGAACAGTAGTCGCGGATGTATTCAGGAGCAGTCCCATGAAGCGAGTTGTAGACCAGCAAACTGAGCTTGAACTCAATTCGGAACGGGACAGGCAGCCAATGCAAGACGCCGCGTAGGAGTGATCATACATTTTCTCCTATTACAAATGAGCTTGGCCGCGGCATTGAGCACCGACTGAAGTCCGTCCAAAAGACACGCAGGCGCTCCGGCTAGCAGACTGTTACAGCGGTCCACTTGAGAGATGACGAAAGCAGAGACGGCTGCTCTAGCGGCCTCGAAAGGCAAGGACTTGATACAGCTCCTGATGAGACGGAGCTGGCGAAAACAGCTGCTGACCGTCCAAGCCACATGGCGCCTCATGGACAAGTCAGACTCCAGCACAACGCCCAGATCACGCACCGAGGTCGAAGGCGTGATTGAAGCCCTGCAGACGGCTTTTTGATCATGCCTAACGAAAAGTTTAGGCTATTTCTATGTAGCCTGTAGCCAGAAAAGTAAAGGCTACATAGAAACTTTAAGACTTTAAGATCTAGGCTAAGGAGAGTAAAGGCTTTTTGATCCTCAATTGAGAATTTAGTAAAAGCATTCTGATCAAGGGACATTAAACCGCATTAAAAGAATGACTGAATTGAAATGTTACTTTGAGTTAGGCATTGAGTGTCTGATTATGCAGAAGGGGAATTCATAATAAGTAAGAGTGAGGGACAGATTAGTGACTATACGCTGCTGTATAGGAACCTTTCTTGCACTCATTTCAAGTGGTCTTCACAGACATAAGTTGCCTTAGTTTGTAGATGCCTTTTGAAGTTTTGAAGTGAGAGTATTTCGATGCATTCAGCATTGTTATCAAGAATTCTCAGATTCTTCTTCTGATTCCCGGCCTCTCTAGGCAGATGTTCAAATGTCCGATGTTCCCACTCGCTCTTGCTGTTGGCTGTTGAAATTTCCATATCCATCTGTCATCATCCAATCCAACATCATCTCTCCCCTCCAGTTTCCTTCAATGTACGTCGTTCTTAGTAGTGAGTCTCCTCTCATGTTAGGTGCGAGAGATTTCTATTCCTTGGATTGAATCTACCGAGTGTGCTTGTACAGCAGACGTGCGTTAAATAAACAATCAAGGTAAAGTCGAATGTTTGTTGTTAGGTTCCAGTTGAAGGTTCATGTGAAGAACTCGCATTTCGACTGCGACTGGCGTCTTGATGATGACGGCAATCTTCTCAAAGGCGTCTACGAATATGGAATGGGAAACTGGGACGCAATAAAACTCGACTCATCACTCAAACTCCAAGACAAGGTAACAGTTTTAACCCTTTCACTTCAATGAGGTTCATTCCGTGTTAACCTTTCACCCAGTGTTGACCTTTTTCCAGGGCTGAAAGTGGTTTTGAAAAGTTGCTGGGTCTGAGTGAAATGGCCGTTTTGGGGTTATGACCCAAAAATTGATCTGAAGACCTTTTTTAGTCATTTGCACTGAATTTCCCAAAAACTGCACCAATTTCCCTCTAAATTTAGTAATTGGTATAGATTGAATGTTAACTATTCGACCCGGCTGAGACCCGGCAACAGCAGGTAACGAAAATCGATGTTGGGTCTCCGACCCGGACAGACCCGGTTCACTTTCAGCCCTGCCTTTCACCCAGTTATTTATTTGTCATCTAGTATCACTTTCTGTCTGCCTGTCTCTCTCTGTTTTTGTCTCTTTCTCTCTTTGTTTGGTGTTACTAGTAAGTTCCAATTACACTACTGTAGCTTTTCTATTAATATACAGTCAATTAATTCTAGTAAACACACTGCAAGAAATTAATTTTAATTGAAAATGAATAAATCCATTCCAACCAATTGTCCAAAGTGTGAGGGTTTGTAATAAAGACATTTTCATGTTCTTTTATTTCAGATTCTTCCAGATGGAGATTTGAAGCCGCAGGCGAAGCATCTGCAGACGAGAACCGAATATCTGCTCAAAGTTCTGCTACGATTGACGGACGGAGACACGAAACCAAAGGTTGACATGATCAGTTGAATCGGCTGACTTTATTGAATGAAAATTTTGACAACTAGCGGGTGCCATCCTTTAATTTTAGCTAGCTTTTTTTCGATGAGTAGTTACACAGATTTCATTCAATTCAGTTTTGTTCAAAGTTTGCATAATTTTTTGTCCAACAAATCATCTATAGGTGAGTAAGCATTTCCTTTATTAATCCACTTGCAGACACAATATTGGACATCGTTATAATACGTCGAAGTTCTAATTGAAAATAAAATATGCAGATTAAATCACAAGTTCAAAGAATTGACTAAAATATTAGCGATTTCATAAAATTGTCGGCTTTCGCAGGTCCATGCCAAGAACAACCTTATCGGTTTATGTCCTCGACTAATTTTGTTTGGTTTTCGATGCGATATTTTTCAGTCTCCAAAGAAGGCGCGGACGGTTAAACCGAGCGCTAAGAAGATCAAATCTAAGGAACTTGTGGATGACAATGTGATGAGCGATGATGATTCCGATCGAGAGAAGGGAAAGGACGGGAGGGAGAAGGAGACGACGGCTGACCGTGGAGGAGGAGGAGGAGGGGCGGAGGGACCGAAGAAGAGAAAGGAAAAGACAAAGGATGGTGCAAAGGTACATCACAAGGAAGATGCTAAGAAGCTGAAGAAAGAAGACAAGAAGAAGGTATGTATTGTTTGAATGGCTTTGTGTTTATCTGTCTGTGTCTGCTTGTCTTACTGCGTGTCTTTCTCACTCTCTGTCTCATTTTTTTTCTGTGTGTCTGTCTTACCATCTGTTTGTCTCACTATCTGTCTCATAGTTTGTCTGTTTGTCTCACTATCTGTTTGTCTCACTATCTGTTTGTCTCACTATCTGTTTGTCTCAATATCTGTCTCATTGTTCGTCTGTCTTGTCTATGTGCCATTTCTGTGCCGTCTATGATTTCTGTTATAACATGGCCATTTGTGCTTAAATAATATTATATATAATTCAGCTAAAGGTCTATTTATGAATATCAGACTTTTATTCTATGAATTGTTTTGAATGTATTTTGAAGAGCAAATCTTCGCGACCGGAACAGATGCAGCCGAGTCATTTCACGATCAACCAGACAGTGGCTGTCGACGACCTTCCTGACCCTGTCTTCAATGAGGCAAGAAAACTCGTTTCATTTCTCTGTAGAGTCAGGGAGTTGTATTTTATAATATACATTTATATAGTGCCTCTCTCAGACTATTCAGAGGTGCTGTCTGTACAAAGAAAAAACAGGGTTAAGGAAATGTTTTTAAAGAAGACTGATGGGGAAAAACAAGTAATGAGTTTAGGTCGTAGTGCGGGAGGAAGGTCATTCCAAATGGAGGTAGTTGTGTCAATAGAATAATAATAATAATAATAATAATAATAATAATATCTTTTCTTTAATTAAACGCCTGCAAGACGCACTGCGCTTTACATTTACAAGTTATGCAGTAATCTTAATTAAACTTAACTACCAACTGAACAGACAGCTTTGTTAATTACACGGCGCCAATGGCAGCCTACAAAGCAAATCCGCCCAACGGGGGCTCGAACTCACAACCTCTCGCACTCTTGGCCAGAGTGTTAACCACTACTCTACCGGGCCCCCCCCAGAAAGCATGGCATCTTTTGGAAGAAGAACAGCCATACAATTTCAACAGGTCACGTCAGGGTCGTGGGAGCTGTTCAGCAGATCGAAGAAATTAAATATGAAGAGGGTATTAAAAACTCCCCAAGGAATTTTAGACAAGATTCCCAAGGGTGCTGTGCGACTCACAACATCTTCTCTTCGTGTTGTGATAAATGCGTTTATTTGGATTACAGTGCAAGAGAAGCATGAAGGTCGTGAAGAAGTCGCTGAAGGAACTCGGCAATCCAGACTCGAGTCTTTCCGACAAGGAGCTCGTGCTGCACATGAAGCAGTGTCTGCTGAAGATCGGCAATCGAATCAGCGAGATCCTGTCCGAATACAAGGACCCGGTGAAGATCAAGGAGTGGCGCAGGTCAGAACTGATTAAACTGCTTAAATGGGTCGCTCGACGGTGGTCTGACAGTGGTTGGCGCGTTGTACTGTCCATCAAGAGGTCGTGGGTTCAAATCTCGGACAAAAATTTGATTAGGGTTTGTCCATAAAGGACGTCCGCGGAAAATGACCTACTTTGGATTCCTCTTTCTCCATCTGCCCGCATTTAGTCTTACCTCCATACCTCGTCAGAGGTATGTGCACCAAAACCTTCCCCCATCAGTTCGCTCTGCCATCTTCTCTGGTGGTTTTTCCTCATCTTTCTCTCATCTAAAAACTTGCCTGTTTTCTCGGGGTTGAACACACTGGGAGCGCTTCTGAATGGCTTTTGCTGCGAGAAGCGCTTTATTAATGGTCAGATACAACACAATACAAAACCAAAGCGAGACAACAGCATCGTTGATAGGGTAATTAATAAGCCGGTTGTTCTATCTTATTTAAAGACATGTCTTTTGAATTGTCATGTTCACTAGTATTATTGTTGTACGCCTGTCATTACCCTAGAGTAAATAATCTCGAAATTATAAGTGATGCCATAACAAATCTCTTAAATGAATGGATGAACCATCTAACTGGGAATGGATGAACCATCTAACTGGGAATGGATGAACCATCTAACTGGGAATGGATGAACCATCTAACTGGGAATGGTTGAACCATCTAACTGGGAATGGATGAACCATCTAACTGGGAATGGATGAACCATCTAACTGGGAATGGTTGAACCATCTAACTGGGAATGGTTGAACCATCTAACTGGGAATGGATGAACCATCTAACTGGGAATGGATGAACCATCTAACTGGGAATGGTTGAACCATCTATCTGGGAATGGTTGAACCATCTAACTGGGAATGGATGAACCATCTAACTGGGAATGGATGAACCATCTAACTGGGAATGGATGAACCATCTAACTGGCTGTGCATTTGCTGTCAGTGGGACGATGAAATGACAAGGGAGAGGGATGTCCACCCAGCCCTTAGATGCCAACGCTAAGGAAATTAAGACACTAAACGTGGCAGCCTCAGAACCGACAATTTTTATAGCGTGCTGCTGGGACTCTTGAATTGACCTGAAAGTATTTTTGTGGTCTGCTTATAAGTAGTGCAGTTTATGGTAGGATTTTGAGGCATGATGCTGCAGTAATATTATATTGCCTTTTAAGAACTTAACTGAGATAGATTTTGTTTTCTTTTCCAGCTACCTGTGGGTGTTCGTGTCGAAATTTACGGAATTTCCTGCCGAACGTTTGTACAAGATTTACAAGCATGCTCTGAAGAAACAGGAAGACAGCGAAACGAGACAAAGATCATCGGAACAAGAGGTAGAGATGATCATTGATCACACATTTAGCTCAGCTTTTGTCTCGGTGAAAGCTTGAAGCAGAGCTGTCGTCTTGATTAATTTTCATTTATTGGCTATGTTGTAGTCAATGCATTATAATTTTCTCGACAGGATGATGTTATGGGTTTACAATTCCTTTTGCGTGACATCAACACTTAGTAAAGTAATGTAAAATGTAATTAGTTATTTCTATAGTGCCGCTGACAGCCATGTCCATTCAGTAACACTTCCAATGCGAGAACCCCTGAGAGAAAAATCGGTCGTAAGAAGCGAGAGATTTGTGGATTTTGATCGACAGAGAAAAATCCCACACAGGTTGAAGGGAAGGGAATTCCTTAAGAAGGACCCAGAATCCCTTAAGAAGTACCCAATTATGGTAAAAGATCGGATTTGAACAATGGTGGTCCTAACTCTTAGGATAAACAAGTTCGTGACATCATGATTACTTTCAGGTTAGTTTTATTGAACGTCTGGCATTTTAGAATTGTCTGTCATTTGCAATCGTACATATTTTTGATGATTCAACCGACTGAATTACTTAAGCAAAACTTAGGTCACTGAAAATTTACAGATCTATGTTTTGTCAGATATTATGATTTTTTTACCCATTCGAATTTGACCCAACTTCACTGACCTTCTGCTTGTAATATATGTCACCAGATGGCCGGTTCTTCACAGTTGCATTATGGGTCGGGTAGCCATTCCAACCAGCGTTTTCCATCCGCCCATGGCAAGGATGGTCCACGTCCGCCTAAAAAGCACGGCCATGAACCAGGCTTCCAGCAGAAGACAGAAACGCGGCTTGAACGACCTCCGAAACGACCGCGAGATACAGGCGACAACAACTGGAGCGATACGAGTAGAGACAGGTGAGATTTTTATGGTCGGGATATTTTTCATTTATATAGCTCATCGTTTCATGAACAAAATATGGCGAATAATAATATTAATATAAGGTGAGATTATGGTCTGGATATTTTTCATTTATTTTCATTTATAAGCATCTTTTCATGAACATAATATGGTGAATAATAAAATTAATATAAGGTGAGATTATGGTCTGGATATTTTTCATTTATAAGCATCTTTTCATGAACATAATATGGTGAATAATGATATTAATATTCACCTCTAGACAAGGGCTGATACAGAAATTTTCGAATGGAGGGCCAAATTTTTCGGTCTTGGGGCAGGGAAAAATTTTCGTCTTGGTCGCCGAAAAATCTTATGACTTTTTTTTACTCATTTGTCTCCAATTCCCAAGAAAAAGATACCATTTTATCCTCCGCCAAAATAGTTTATGACTTAGTCGTACGGACCTCTTGGGTGTGGGGAGGGTCTATGAGAACTACTCATGGGGGCCCGTCAAATTTCAGAGCCAGAATAGCTGGTCAAAAATAAAGAAATTTCTAAATGGGGCCATAGCCACGATTGGCCCCTGCCTCTAGAGTCCATTGAAACAATCGCATGAATTAACAGGAACACTTGATAGGAGTTGATTTTATAACCGTCTGTTAGGCAACAGCTTGTCCTCATGCTGCTCGTTTTACCATTCCCCTTAGCAGTGGATGGTTGAGTCAGCTTACGGGGAGAGCGGGTATTGAACCGCTTGTCCTTCTGTTCTTGGTGCCCATGTGTTACCATTCTTCCATTGCCCCCACCCTGAACTATGGCTGTCGGGTTTCTTACCAAATCGCATATTACTTTAGAGAAGCCTTAACTTGTCTCAGCCTACTGTAATCCAGTCAATCCTCTGTAAGTAATGCATTTGTTAGCATTGCATGTTTCGCAAGAGGAATTGTTGGCGATCAGTGATATGTGTTATGACAAATGCCATAGCGGTATTGATAGTGGCGTTAATGAGAATCGTAGTCGTAACGATAAGGATTATGGTTTCATCGGTGATTGAAATGATAGTGATCGTAATCTTTGTGAACTTTTTTGTTTGTTCAGCTTTCCAAACTCTGGTCGGATGGCTGGCTCTTCGTATGGCTCAGGTTATGGCTTCAATCGAGATGCGGCTCACAGTTCCGCTGAAGCCAGCCAATCGGATTACCGGTCGCAGCAGCATCCTGGGGGCGGCATCGGCTCCTATGGCGGCCAGAAACCCCAGAACCGTCGCTTCCCTCGAAATAGGTGAGGAATATTACTACTTTTATTGCTGTTAATGTGATCAGTTATTATTGCAAACATGCTCCGCTTATGTTGACATGCATCTGTTGGTGAAGATAAGCATTATACCTCACTGTACAGTGTGCTATATTACCTGATTTTAAATGATAGGTTGAGTAAAGAGGAGCATTTTGCATCTGGTCCAGCCATTAACAGTGATTCTAATCGCATCCTCTGTACTTTGCTCCCTCCCTTCTCAGTTGCGGATATAACCTCTGAACTAGACGACATAACTTCTCATTGCCTATTATAAGATCATCATAACTTTCACGTATTGTTTATAAGCGCATCCACTAACATCATCATCATCATGATCCATGGGCCAAAGGCCCGTCGGTGTTCACTGCATTGTTAATAGCTTTTTTCTATTCTAGATCCTGTGCTGCAATTCTTTGAGCTGTGTAGATCTTGTTTACGTCTACTAACATTTTATTAGTTATTTTAATATAATGTAACATATATCCTTGCATTGTTACTGTCTCCGTAAATGCCCTGAACAATATTGTCTACCGTCTAAGTTGTGTTTCTTGTAAGATTAAGTACTCAAATAAACAAATTGATTGATTGATTGATTGATTGATTGATTGATTGATTGATTGATGTGGTTTCACAGGTACGCAGATCATCCCAACTCGTACAACCGTCCTCCTGCCAGTCACTTTGGTTACCGAGATAATCAGTTCTCTGGCAACCAGCAACGGTAATACTTGTCTCGATTGAATAATCAACGCTTGACTGATTGATTTATTGATTAATATACTAAACATTAAATATGTATATATTCATCTATTAAAAATGAGACAAACCCGGTTGCCACGTCACACCCAGTTACACGTCAAAGCGCATTAAAGAGAAAACATAATGTGGTGAGAACTCTGTTGTTGATCGTGGGCGAATATTAAATTGGAACAGCTTTATCCTGTGACGATCATCTGCTATGTGGGACTGTGTGGTTTACTTTAATATCAGCGTTTAATCTAGATGTCTATGGAGGGGAAAATTCCCCAGCAATAATTCCCCAAGAAAAAATTGAGATGTGTTGATCACATGTATATACATACCATTTCCTCTTCCCCCTTAGAAAATGATGTATGCAACGTTTCGTCCCTCACCCCAGAGCAATTTGACAGCTTCTGTTTATATGTGAAAATATGTCTAAGTTCCCTGCCCAAAGAATTCAACCGCGAAGCATAGAGGTACTTAAAAAGGTCAACAGATTTTTTGAGGAAAGTACATAGCATACTACATGATCCCAGAAAAGACTTTAAAAGGGTGTCAGAAAATTTCCAGTTAAAGTTTTTCGGCGGTGTACCGCTGAGCGGTTTCAGTTTGCTCAAAACGGCCATTTCTTTTTGCCCCGAAACCTGAATTCCCCACACACACCCCCCCATGCAGGGAGACTAGATTAACTAAACACTGCTTTATAATGACGTCAATATGTTCTAGAACTCTATTCTTTGTTTGGTAAAATCTTATAAGAATCCTCTGTAATGCATATGATAATGATAACATGATGTAGGTACGCACACGATACAAAACCTTACTACGGTAGTGCTGGTGGTGGCGGTGGTGGTGGTGGCGGTGGAGGTGGCGGTGGAGGTGGAGGTGGCGGTGGGGCGAGTAATTCGTACAACACGACTGGTGGATACAACCAAGACTACAACCACGGCCGTGGAATTCAGTCTCAAGCCGGGCGGCCATATGGAGCAGACCAGCAGCAGGGCTACTGGAACAATGACACATCAACATCCTCATCCTTCTCTGGGTACATGCCTCATGGTGGGGGATACCGGGACAATCGAGACGCGTGAGCAATTTGGTTACATCATCCTACCTTTTCTATGTTTACGTTGTGTGGGGATTTAGTTTATTTATCTGTTATTGTGATTATGTGTTATTGCAATATAAATTTTTATTGTCTAGTTTTGGAATCTTGCAATGGTTTCTGATGCATGAGTGTCTAACAGATCTAAGCTGTGCACCTTGCTAATATCAGCTGAGTTGTTCAGGTTTTTAGTGGGGATATAAGACATGTAACTTGAGATTGGCTTGAACTTTTCGTGGTAATCTTGAGATTTTAAGTGAATGTTAGTTCCAACAAGAATTTATTATGTTTGCATTTGCATGATGAGAAAGCAGATCAAGGCTTCAGGCGATGGTGCAAAAGCGATGCGTATGTGGCCATCTAATGATAAGGGAAGTTTGAGCAATGCTTTATAAATTTATAGATACAATACAATACAATGCAAGTATGAGCCAATGACTGCAGGTAGTGTGGAAATTTAGAGTGATGCTGTTGACATGCCTGTTTAAGTGTCCCCTGTAAGTAATGGAGGAGTTAAGAGAAACAAGGAGTACCTATATAAATCTAGTCGAAATATTTAGTATTGCTATGTTGATACATAACACCTGTTTTAAGACTGAATCAGAATTAGCACCTTTGATTGCATTTTTATTACTTATTATTATTGTGAATTTTTTATGTACATGGTCACAGAAATGGGAATCTGAGGTGTGGTTAGTGGTTAGTTGGTCAGTAGGCAAAGAGCTGTTTGATTCTCAGATGTTTTCAAACCAGAGATTTTCTTGAACAAATCCAGTTTCATACCTTGTAACTGAGTTGGTATTTGTGGTCTTCATGGCACATATTACGTCAGAAGTCCATGTAAATTTAATGCGTTGAATGCCCAGTATGATACGCGATATTTGTTTTTCGTTAATAGACCATTCGATAGAAAACGCCGAGCAGACGACCAACCGCGCGACCAAATGCACGATCCACGAACTCGAGACGTCCGAGGCGTGAAGGAAGCGCGCATCGTCACCAGCCCCGTCACGCATTTCTCCCAGTCTTCGGACAAGAACCCCTCCTTCTCCATGCCCCCGCTATCCTCCGACGTCGCCTCTTTTAGCCCCCCTGTCACAAACACTTCTCCGCAGGGTCAACTGATTCAGCCGCCACCCAACTGATGCACCTCCGCATTTTTACCGTCAATGGAAAGACTTCGATGCGGTTGATCACTGGCGATATACTCCGGATGAATCCTGTCGTCGGAGTCGTTCAAGAACTTCTGGAAAAGGCAGCAGAAGAAATCTACCCAGGCTGGAGCAGATGTGGAGCAATGTTGGCTTAATTAACGAACTGTGTGAGGGGTCATCATCCCCTCTTGCAATGACACCGCACCCATTGCGATATATATCTGCGTGGTGCGTGCGTGCGTACTCTGTCTGACTGATTTCTCCTCGGCTATTTTGCAACGCGACCACAAAACAACCGAATGTTGTTGGAATCTGGTTCAGTTCAGTTGCAATCCGACCTTAACCAGCTCTAAGCGCGTCCAGTTCAGATAAATTTTTGCGCGTTTCGCCCCACTCTACCCGGAAATTTGACGCTGCGTTCGAGTTTGATTCTACGAAGCGACTTCAAGTGAATTGACAATTTCTAACCTGACTGAAGCTTCCCGTCAGCTCGGCTTCCTCGGACTTGTTGTTCAGCTGCTTGTGTGTTCAACCAATACGTGCTGATATTTTTGAATTCACGAGAGCGTCCCCCGATTGGGATGGGAGTGCATGTCTTGAAACCGAGTGATTTGAGAAATCGGTCGTGACAGAAGTATATATTTAACGCTGTAAATTTAGAACTCTTGTGATAGTGACACGGTTTTGTGAAATAACTTTGTGATAATGTTGATGACTGATATCTGATTGGCTATGAGCTGGTTTAAAGTGGCTGTACAATACTGTCTTGTGGTGACATGGTAACTTTGTAAAAGATTTGAATCTAAACTTGACAATTCAAGGTTGGGATTCTCTTCCACTGGAATAGGCTTTACGGATTTTATTTCCTTTGTTTCAACCTTTGAGTACGTTCCCAAAGCTCTGTTAAATAATATGGTCCTTGTCTTTCCCTGTCTCAAGTTTAATAGTGCTCAGCTGTGCATGTGCAGTGTTATTGATAATGATTTAATCGGATGGTATCGCAGTTATACAATGTCTGTTTATGAATATATACTTCTTGGTGACGTCATTCGTGTATAGACAGAAACTGTCTCCAAACAATGTGGTTTTTCCGTATGAAATTTGGACGGTGGGAGGCATAATTGGGACGGTTGGCGGGAGGCATGTATGTTAGATTATGTTTAAGAACATTAATCTCATGCTGCCCACTGGGTGCTGTTTGTTTCTAAGTACTACGAATGCTTCTTTTTTACTTTAACACACTTAATGTTCAGATTAAATACCACGTGCATTGTTTAGGGACGTTATATACTGATCTGCTATTTATGAATTGTAGGCATCGTAATTGATTTTTCTGGTGTCATGGCAGTTTATAGATTTAGTCTTGTCCATCAAGAGGGATTTTCCAGCTAGAGTCCTTCCCAGTTTTGGGGTAGAGGGTATCCCAGTGTTGCACTCCTGGATCAACCCTTTCAGACCATTATTTGTGCATTCTTTCTATACTCACCGGGAAGGGAATTGGTCTTCTGGGATCCCCTGGATTTGCTGATAGCAAAAGGTTTAGAGTTTTGGTTTGCTTAGCATCATGTTGCAATTGACACAATTTTTCTAAAAATTGAATTGGACCTGTGATCGAGATTTTGACGTTTTTTGTATATAATCATGCTGATTTTTTGTGTTTGTTTAATAAGTACTGTCAACTGTTCTGGGTTTTATCATTGCATAGGAAGGAATAGGTGAGGAAGGAATAGGTGAAGGAGGCAGAGGGTAGCACTGAAAAGAGAAATGAGAATTAGGAAAACGAGATAAAGACTAAGAGGCAGAAAGTTTTCAGCGGATAGTTTTATGTCATCGTTTATTTCAGTTTGTTATTGGTTCCAGTGACGGCAGGCTCGGATGTGAGATGCAATGTCTGTGTAAATTAAATGGCTTTTGCCTCATGCTTCGAAGTGCTGTCAATAACAGATGACTACGATCGATGTTTAATGCTGGTTTAAGTTAAGATCCCAATTCTGTCTGTTGCTGCCAGCGTACGTACATTGTATATATTGTATAGTATTTTACGCATTCTCAGCATCTATGAATTCACTGGAATATATATATACGTACATGATGAGCCAGAACGTGTCTTTTGGCTGAGCTGTTGTCCCGTTTCATACTTGGCCATGTAGGAATTTAAACATAGACCTGTCAACAATCAATGGGAAGATGTAAACTGATGTTTGCCTTTTTATTTCTAAAGCATTCATTCTATGAACTTGTATAGCGTCCAGTGCTTAAAGTGTGGAAAAATAAGTGCCTGGACGCCCTTACCTTTCCAAAAGAAGTGCCTGGATGCCCCTTACCTTTCCAAAAGAAGTGCCTGGACGCCCCTTACCTTCCAGGCTGTGCTGGCCAATAAGTGGCAGGACGGCATTCAGATTTTAAAATAAGTGCATGGACGCCGTCCATGACCTTCTAGCCTCACTTTAAGCCCTGCTAGCGTCCCTTCAAAAAACCTACTCAGGAGTGCTCGCAGCCGAGACATAGCAAAATAAAGAAAGATTTGAGAGATTTTTAAAATAAATTTTCATCAATGGTCAGATTTACATAATAAATGTAGTTTTGAAGGAATGGGAACAAACGAGTGAATTTCCAATGGGAGCATTTTAAGATGTCATTATAACAAAAATTACTCTATTATTTCAGTGCTGATAAAAAGTTTGATTTAAGAATTCAATAAATATAATTGTAATACAATCTTAATTTCTTTATTTATCAAGCTCAGCAACTCTGTTCTGCTGCTGGTGGATTAGTTTCATGAATAATAATTTCAGACTGGAATAGAATTAAGTTGCACTGGAATACAACAATTACTTGAGCTCTAGGCCCTACTTGACTCTGAAAAGTTTCCCAAAGAAATGGGGATTGTTGTGATGATGATGATGATGATGATGATGATTGATGATGATGATGATGATGATGATGATGATGATGATGATGATGATTATTGTGGTGACAGCAATGACGACGGCGGTAGATGGTCATTGTAGCAACGCTGGTGGTGCAGATCGTGTTGATGTAGTGTACTCGGTCGGCAGTTGTGCACCAGTTGGTGGTTCCACGAATAGCCAGTCATCCACTTGAGCAAACAACGTCTTGTATCAATCAATCAATCAATCAAATGTTTTATTTGCAACCGAAGTATAACAGGTTTTTTGTAGATGAGCTATATAAAATTATCTTTTATGCTTCAGTCACACATGTTATATCGATAGCCTTTTCTTGCCTTTATTGCCCCATAAAAAAACTAATAAACTCACAGGTAGCAGTTTGAATAATATTTACTTCATAGACAAAACAAATTAGCAGTTTGAATAATATTTACTTCATAGACAAAACAAATTAGCAGTTTGAATTTACTTCTTAAACAAAACAAATCAGCAGTTTGAATTTACTTCATAAACAAAACAAATCAGCAGTTTGAATTTACTTCATAAACAAAACAAATTAGCAGTTTGAATAATATTTACTTCATAAACAAAACAAATTAGCAGTTTGAATAATATTTACTTCATAGACAAAACAAATTAGCAGTTTGAATTTACTTCATAAACAAAACAAATCAGCAGTTTGAATTTACTTCATAAACAAAACAAATCAGCAGTTTGAATTTACTTCATAAACAAAACAAATTAGCAGTTTGAATAATATTTACTTCATAAACAAAACAAATTAGCAGTTTGAATAATATTTACTTCATAAACAAAACAAATTAGCAGTTTGAATAATATTTACTTCATAAACAAAACAAATTAGCAGTTTGAATAATATTTACTTCATAAACAAAACAAATTAGCAGTTTGAATAATATTTACTTCATAGACAAAACAAATTAGCCGATGAAATCGCTTCATAAACACCGCAAAAACAAAGTCGTACCAAATTACCTTCGGTTAATACACTTCAGCACAGCACCTTAGTGAACCGGTACACAGCAGTGCAGTACCGTTATGACCGGTGCACAGCACCCTGTGGGACTGGTGTGCAGCACCTTTGTGAATCGGTGCACAGCACCTTTATGGACCGGTGCACAGCACCTTTATGGATCGGTGCACAGCACCTTGTTGGATTGGTGCACAGCACCTTGTTGGAGCGGTGCACAGCACCTTTGTGAATCGGTGCACAGCACCTTTATGGATCGGTGCACAGCACCTTGTTGGACCGGTGCACAGCACCTTGTTGGACCGGTGCACAGCACCTTTGTGAATCGGTGCACAGCACCTTTATGGACCGGTGCACAGCACCTTGTTGGAGCGGTGCACAGCACCTTTGTGAATCGGTGCACAGCACCTTTATGGATCGGTGCACAGCACCTTGTTGGATTGGTGCACAGCACCTTGTTGGAGCGGTGCACAGCACCTTTGTGAATCGGTGCACAGCGCCTTGTTGGAAGCGGTGCACAGCACCTTGTTGAACCGGAGCACAGCACCTTTGTGAATCGGTGCACAGCACCTTGTTGGACCGGTGCACAGCACCTTTGGGAATCGGTGCACAGCACCTCTGTGAATCGGTGCACAGCACCTTTATGGATCGGTGCACAGCACCTTGTTGGACCGGTGCACAGCACCTTTGTGAATCGGTGCACAGCACCTTTATGGATCGGTGCACAGCACCTTGTTGGACCGGTGCACAGCACGTTGTTGGACCGGTGCACAGCACCTTTGTGAATCGGTGCACAGCACCTTTGTGAATCGGTGCACAGCACCTTGTTGGAGCGGTGCACAGCACCTTTGTGAATCGGTGCACAGCACCTTGTTGGATCGGTGCACAGCACCTTTGTGAATCGGTGCACAGCACCTTGTTGGAGCGGTGCACAGCACCTTGTTGGATCGGTGCACAGCACCTTTGGGAATCAGTACACAGCACCTCGTTGGACCGGTGCACAAAACACCTTGTTGATTGGTGCAAAGTTCCTTGCTGTACCGGTAGGCCTACACAGCGCCTGGACATGCACTAACTTTAACGAGGCCTTAGTAAGCGGTTGTACCTGTAGTAGACTGAGCATCAACAAAGGGGAAATCCGCTGCAGGAAAGACCCACCATATTGGGCGCCCATGGGCTCTTGCCACCTTTGATCCGGTCCTGCCGTGTTCCTCGAACCTTTCATAACAATTTCTAGTCCTTTCGATCGACGATTAGAAATAAAAATTTGGTATCAAAATTCAGTAGCCTATGTTGATTTGTTGCATCGACTTGTATCAGCTTTGTGGATGACAACTTCATTCATTCGATTGTTGGTCGATCGTGTCTTCGAAAGATACACAGTTCTTTCGTCGAATTTCGAATTTCTGCTTCTGATTTCGATGATTTTTCGTCCAAACGGTCTGATATTTTTCAAGCATTTCTCCGAAATGCTTGATGAAACCATCACTCGTCTCCAAGCCTCCAAGGCAGGAAACAAATTTAACAATAATTAATTACAAAAAATGACGTCATCTGAATAATCTCGAAATGGCGTCTTTATTAAAATACGCCATTTCTATTTTTTCACTTGAGGAATTTCTATAGCGCCGTTCTAGATAACTATTCAAAGGTGCTAATTCCGATCCATAGCCTACATAACGGGCAAAGAGAAAAGTCTTGAGTGTAGGCCCTACCCTATTTTAATAGGCCTATACGATATACCTCCTTGTTGACGGACAAAAAAACCATTTCATGATGCGTTGCATGACACTTGAGTTCCGATCTGATGAGGTAGGCCTATAGGCCTAAGTGTTTAAATAAGCAATAACACTTATAGCTCTTACTAGCATTTCTGACTGATTTCAAGATCAATCTGCCCATAGGCGGAGACCTGGGCCGAGAATTGGGGGGGACGGAAAGACGCGAGATTTTCCGAAACATTTCTGACGACCGGCGAAATATCGAAAAAATTTGTATTTTCGCCGCCAAAAAAGTTGATGACCTTTTTTTCAGTCATCCGGCCAAATCTCGACGAAATTTTCTATTTTCGCCAAAAAATTTGTATTTTCGCCGCCAAAAAAGTTGATGACCTTTTTTTTATTTTAGTCATCCGGCCAAATCTCGACGAAATTTTCTATTTTCGCCGCCATAAAAAGTCTTGACGCTCAAACATTGGGGGGGGGGGGGACAAATGCATGGGCCGTCCCCCCAACACTTTTATTGGGGGGACCGTCCCCCCTGTCCCCCCCCTAGGTCTCCGTCCATGAATCTGCCTGGTAGGCCTAATGGAAACCCCAATAAGGGCCCCACACGTACATGTGCAAAAGTTGTAAGTTAAAATCAGTAGTTTTCGAATAATTTTGCAATTTGTTCAGATATTTAAGCTAATTTTTGCTATTAGCCTACAGTATTATTAACAATGATGAAAAATATTCATATTATATGAGGGGGCCTCCTAAAGTGTGGGGGTCCCTGTTCGGCCGAAGATGTTAAACATGCCTTAATCCGGCCTGGATAACCTGGAATGGCCGGCCTCCCTGTTACGCTGCATTTATTGCCCAAGGGTCACTGAGTCACTCCACTCTGTTCCTTCAGAATCTAAAAAACTGTCCCATTTAGCCGAGGTTGGACAAGAAGCGCTTCTGAGTAGACTGTCCGAATAGGCGCTATATGAAATATCCTAAATATACTTACTTACAAGTTGCAATCATTCAATGAGCCCCACGCGTAACTCTTTCTGATGACGTCAAGATAATAATTATGACGTCATCAAATAATCGTTGGCCATATTTGTTGCGGACTGAAATTCGTTCTTTGCGTAGACAGAATAATATTATTAAATTTGATAATTCTTGCGATTTTTAAAGAGATTTGTTTCTGTTTTTCATCGAAAACTCATCTCTGTCTGCCGTGAAAAGGAAATTCAGGTAATTGCATGAATTACTCGTCAATAATCTACTTTTTTTTATCGAATCAACCAAATTTCATCGTTATCGCTTGCAGATGATGAACGTCACTATGGTGACCGTCAACTCTAGCCTAGGCCCTAGGCTACGTTCAATTCGACTCTTGATAAACGCCAGCTTTCTGCAAAAATCAAGTACCGGTATTTTCAAAGTGAGCACTATATACTTATTACTTAAAGCTAATATGATTTTGTCAGTTTACTTTTCAAATCCGAATTCCACTTTTACTCTTCTTCTAAAAACTAAAAAATCAGCTGTTTGCTAAAAAATCTAAGCTGTCAGCTAATGATCCAGGCGGCTGAGGACTAGGCCTATTTGGATGTGCTTCGCATAATTCATAAACAACACAAGTAGGCCTAATGTTTATGAAGTTGATAGCCTACTGTAAGTTGCCTATAGGCAGTTTTCTAATTATGAAGTGAAATGCATAACAATGGTAACAAAAATGCAGTGATGTGAAGTAACTCAATCAATTTTGTTGTTGGGGTCATCACAACTTTGGAAATGTCACCAAGGGGTCGCCGCACTGAAGAGGCTGAGAACCGATGTACTAGAGCCTTGTTAATCTGTTTGTTGCTTTCCGTTGTCGGTGGAGCGATCTATGAAACGTTTCCATTCAGGATAGTCCGTCTTCGGGATTGGCAAGGAACCGTCAGGCGAATTGTCATCAATAGACAGATGGCGGTTCTTGCGACTGGAACAACATCTGTCGCACGTAGTGCAACTATTCGAAAGTGTTGCTGTTTAACTGTTGCCGCCCTCCTCCTTTCTTTAGGCTTGGGACTGGCACTGCCAATGCACGAGCAATGGCAGAGTTCCAGCTGCTATGGTTGCAACACTATCGTAAGAATATCTAGAAGGTTCTTATGGAAATATCCCTAAAGCGGAAATACAGTGATCATTTAACAAAGATGTTAGTTAAGTCGTTTAAGTTATTCATAAATGTCTTGTTGCATTCTATGATGCCGTAATAAGATTATGACTTTGCAAAACCTATCTGGTGCATTGTTGTGTAGTTGCATGGGTGATGTTGCCGTTCAACTGCGTCTTCACAGTCGTGAAGATCCATCACCATGAAGATTCGACTTCCGTCGACAGATGGCGCTTCTCGTGGATGGATTGATGAGCGACACCTGTCAACAGCTGTAAGTTATTAAAACCAAGTTTAAGAATAGGCCTATCTAAGCAGTTACAGTCTTGGAGACTCCTATTTAAACTCGGCCACTGCATTACTCTGTCAAAGTCGATCGGATCCTGTCGTGGATGAAGAATGACTGACGCTAAAGATCTTTAATTGTCATCACAAAGTAGGCCTACACGGCCTACATGTCGTTAAACTAAAGCTTCTGCTAACCCAATCTAATGTACGACTTCTATTTAAATTACTGCTATACTCAATTCCATTTTCGTAAAGGAAGATCTTCCTACAGCAGTTCACACTTTTTAGACGAAATAGGAGGGGGTGAAATGTGATAGAATAAGCCGGATTGGATAGGCCCCTATTGAATAAGACGAGGTGAACGTATGGTGTATAAGTAAGATAATTCGAAAATAACTGTGAGCAGAGCATTGATAACTCGTGAGCAAGATTGCTAACTGGTATTGATTAAACGGAGTTTTATGATGGTATGTTTAATGGAGATACCGTGGAGAATATTGTAAGGAACAGGAATTGCGTAAACAACAACTGATGAGGGATTCATTTTAAGAGGGGGCGACCTGGCGAGATGTGATGTGGAATGGTAGAGGGTGGCTCATAACGTTTCCACAGTAGTTGAATTAGGTCTACATCATTAAGGGGTGACTTCACTTCAGCTGAACGGAGCGATCGAGAGGTCCAAAGAGTTGAATTAGCGAAAAGGGCGGCTTTTTAGTTGAACTTAGAGAGACCCAGTGAGTTGAATTAGCCTATATGAAAAGGTGATCGTATACATTTAAACGGAGAGAATCTCAGGAAGTTTAATTATAGGATCGTGGCCTTTAGTCGAACAGAAGGAGTTGAATTGCCGGAAAGGATATGGCCTTAATTTGAACGGGGAGAGGCTCAAGAAGTTGAGTTATTGGAAAGAGTGGATCTCAGGTCCAAAGAAGTTAAAGGATACTCGGAAGTTTGCAAAAATAATTCCGCGATTTTTACCTAGACATTGCATTTCATATACTATGTTTTATCGACTTAACGAGTTCTCTAAAGGCGCTACTTAAATGTATAAAAGTTTTAGAACTTGAAGACCTGTGTTGATAAATTAATTGTAGAGGCCATGGCAGAGACTAGTCCGGCAGTTTTGGCACGGTTCGCCCTGCAGTGGCGGCCAGAGACTTGTCCGGCAGTTTTGGCACCGTCCGTCCTGGCGGCTAGAGAAGTCCGGCAGTTTTGGCACCGTCCGTCCTGGCCACCGGTCAGCTCTGTCGGCTCTGGTATCTGACATGGCGCGCTGGCTGTTGACTGGTACTTGGTTCCGGCAGCGATCGAAAGATGACTGCAATTCCGGAGAGGAGCGACAAGGACGATCCAGTTGACCGACTCTCATGGAAGCGCCTAGGTTTGTTTGAGTTTCTCTGAATGTGATGAGTATCCGATGTAGGCCTCTTACGCCTCTATTGGCTTCAGATGATAAAATTGTCATGTCGTGTAATGATTCTAAGTATTGGATGCTGATCATGATTATATATCGATCAGACGCATTTTCTCCTTCCCTTCTACTATTTCTGTCTGCCTAACTGTTTCTCTATTCTTCCTTATATCTATCGCCGTTTGAACTTTAGTTCGATCTCCTTCAACCTGATTTCTTGTTTTTTCAGTCTGTTGAGGTTTTCTTGTCTTCTGCATTTGGATTAAGACTTTCGGATGTGATTCGACTTGAATCGAGCATTGATTGATTTATTTCTAAATGATGATTATATCAGGGCTATAATATTATTATAATTCATTGGGTTAGATTAGATTTAATGACTTAAATTACTCATCATCTTTGTTAAACGATCACTGTAGGCCCTATTTCCGCTTTAGGTATATTCTCGGTGTTGCCCCAAGACCATATTTAGGGAGGTGTTTTGGGTATCTGAACACCCCCAGAAGTGCAATAATGCACTTACTAACGCGCGATGTTATAAGACCTAAGAGGGGATTTAGTTTTGAAGCTCTTATTTATACAATAGATTAGATGACGATGATGATCTAATCACGATGATGATCTAATCATGATGATGATCTAATCATGATGATGATCTAATGATGATGATGATGATGTGGAAGCTGCTGAAGTTCTGAAAAAGACTTCATAATATGGCGACGCCTCTCCAAACCCCTTCGTCAGTTGATTCGGATGCTTGACAACTTGCTCAACCCCCCCCCCCCCAATAAAATCTTGGCTATACGCCTTGGTTGTCAACGTGATGAGTGCCGTCTTGATTTAATCAGAAATAGCCTGTTGATACTTAACGGTTTTTTTGCTATGGATCTTGCCAGATAATTTTGAAACATTTGCAGTTTGTAAATTTTTTTTTCACCAATTCCAGTGAGCGGTGAGTTGCAGTGATTAAGTTGCAGTGGTAAGGTAATCAGATGGTTTGCAAGTGAGACTAATTAATTATACGGCTTGATTCTACAAGACTAGTAGCTTGAGTGTGAAAGTGCGCTGCTGATTTTCGAATGGCTTTGACTTAGAAAGAGAAATACATGCTGCTTGAATAATCTTATTCCCGTTCTCGTGCATATGCCTCTCTCGATGCTATGATTGTCATGAGACTGGTCGTAAAAACCAGCATTGTCATTCATCTCGTCTTCCATTGTGCCATGGAATCAGTCTTCGGTAGCGTCACTAAGTCACTTTTCGTTGTTTGTCTTTTTCACAAAAGTTATAACAAAGGAATTTTATGAAATTGCTAATTTCGGATGCTTGCTAAAGGCGATTTAATTAAATTTGTGGTTAAAGCGAGTTCATGTTGCTAAATTATTTTACATTGTCGATTTAAAATGGAAGCTGGCAG